>JARBWK010000002.1:76401504-77121851 GCA_030556195.1 Anolis apletophallus
TGATTACTGTTGTTACATGACATTTCATTAATCCAATAGACACTGCATAAATTATTCGCATCATCTCTCTGTCATACCTAAGATTGAGAACAATAGCCATCTATTAGTTATTTCTTTCTCACAGTGCAAGCTATCAATGCTGAGTCTCTCTGTTCCTAACTTGAAACAATCTTTCCAGGCTCCCTGCCAGCAGCGGAGAAGGTCAGACTCTTTGCCATGCGCAGTGGTGTTTCCATTCACATTAAAATTCCCATTAACTTTCATAGCTCAAACTGCACTGTTTCCACCCATCTAGCCTACAGTATCTCAAATTGGGCACAGGGTGTATTAAAATGCATTTAATCATGGTGTTAGTCTTTCATTGCAAGTGCCTGTCTGATTTCTGGCACCAAAACCCTCTTTTTCAGAGTTGACACGCAAGTAGCATCACTCTCTGACTGTACTTTTTATGCTCGGAAAAGTACCAAACCTGCTTTACTCTCAGTTTAATATATTACTGTTTTCCTTATTTTCTTTATTGGATTCATATCCCATTTTTGTCTTAAAATAGGATTTGTTGGCTTGGGAGATGGGTAGTATGGTATTTTCCAAAGTATGATTTTTGAGTTGCTTGTCAGCTTTGAATGTCTGGAAAAATATTTCACAAATTCTAAACATCATACTGTACTTGGCTATTACAGTTGTTCACTGAAGGATTGAAGACTTTTCAAAACATAGAATGGATCTTTTATGACAAAGATGGAGCTTCCAAGTTCTAACTTCCAAATTCAATCCACGTGTTGATTTCTTTCGATGTAATTCAGCACTGTGTTTTTCAAATTTGGAAAGGGCTATGTGATAGGACATGTAGGGTCTTTATAATTTCAAAATGGCATTTGGGCAAGAGGGGTTTTTTGCCTCTTTGACCCAAAGAGATCCTGTTCAGAAATATGTTTCAGATGATGTGTGAGATTATTTGTCTTTGAAATAGATATTAGCTCTCTCCTCATCCTTGGCTCTTACCTGTGGGAGAACTGTCACTGGCTGCAAACAGTGTTTTTTTTAATGCAAACTCTTCAAGTATCTATCTACTTCTTTACAACCCTCCCCACATCTGTTTTGTAATGTATTCTCTGAAGTACATTGTGTGAATGAGTCACCTCCTCTTTAGTTCATTTTCTTTTCAGCAAAGTGCCAGTTGCAGCAAATCCACAGGAATTTATATCCTGTAAAACATGCTTATTTTAATGCATTTAGGTCCAACAAAGTTTTTGTACTGGTGAGCCCATAGGTTCAGAAACTTTTTATGATGCTTTTTTAATAAGTATGTCACTGTTAGCTGTAGAGGCCAGATCATTCTAATATATTATACCTAGATTAGTTTCTTTTGCTCATTTTCAGTCATTGAGAGGGTCCTGTAGTTAAATGGCTGCAGATCTTCTTTTTCCATTATAACAGATGCATAAATGGACAGATAAATAAGTGAAGGAGAACCGCAAGTGGTGGAGGTGAAAAAAAAAGACTGGAAATTTTGGTCTTAAGATGTATAAACTATGCAGTGAGATACTGAGGACTCTTAGCCATTATTTATTTCACCTCCAACATCAATGTTAACAGAATCTAGTCTTCCTGAGGTCCAAGCTATATGTGGCGCTGTGTCTATTTTTTGTTTTACAAAATTAAGTGACAGAAGCTCTTCATTAACACAGGTTATATAGTCCTGTGATTTTAAAAAACCTATATTGTCGCTCTTTTTAAATGTATTTTTGGTGTCCCCCACACACTTTCACACATTTCATTATACATTTCAGTACGAATTTCATTTCGTTTCATCTTACAACACAAGAAAGCACATTGAGAAAAAAATGAATGTGTTGGGGCAAATCTTGAGTTCATTTATAGGTTTAGAATGCCAAATTCATGTAAAACCAACATACATTTAAAAATGTTTTTATGACCCTAAATGTTTGCAAACTTGTGTTATCAAAAGGAGGCTATTTCGGGAAATCTTTTTTCGTTGCTTTTAATGATAAATATTTCACTCGTAGAGCTGCTTTTCACCCTAGCGGAAGGGGGGAAATGCAAATGCCTTCTCCTTGAGGCAACTTAGATATGTATTTATTTATTGCCTTTCAACCCACCAAGGCTACCAAGACAAAGTAAAATAGATAAAAATTTGAAAACATTAGATGCATGAATTTTAAAAAATGAGAACAAATCTAAACTCTTTTTTTTAACAACACAGACAATCAAAACACTCAGAGAAGTCATCCTGATTTTAATGAGTGAAGGTCATGTGAATGTACATACATTTCCCTGCTTACTGGAAAGGTCAAATATGGATCCAGTTTGACTTTCCTTAGAGAATTCTATGGTCAGAGTGCTTCTACAGCCCTGCTGTGTCTACCAGCCTCGCCTAATGGGATGGGATGGGGCCTCTGCTGAAGACCTTAAATTTAGGTAGGCTCATATGGAAGGAAGCAGATAACATGGTCCAAAACCATATAGGGCTTTGTATATTAAAGCCAACACCTCCAGTTAAGATCTGAACTAAATAGTAACAAACACACGTCTTGTAAGACCAATGTTATATATTGTCTGAAATGCACATCTAACAACAGTTTCGATCTACACTTGGTCCAAGAGCATCCTCAAGCTACACATCTAATTTTTCAGAGGGAGTATTTTATTTATTACTAGCTTGGGGACCCGGCCCTGCCCGGGTCATTTGAGAAGTGCAGCAGGATGTAGAGTGGGTCATGGGGGCTCTGTGTGCCAAGTTTAGTCTTGATCCATCATTACTGGGAGTTGCAGTGGTATCATGAAATTACTGAAGGTAGTGCAAGTCCCATCATCTCTGTGTGTCCCGTCCCCCAAAGTGTAGTAGGATGTAGATTGGGTCATGGGGGCTCTGTGTGCTAAGTTTGGTCTGTATTGGTGAATGGATGAGGATGCATTGTTTTTCGGAAGTGAGTGAAGGTACTTCAAGTCCCATCATCCGTGGTCCGTCTCACAGTAAACTGCACCAGGCTGTAGAGTGGGTCATGAGGGCTCTGTGTGCCAGATTTGGTGTTGATCAGTCATTGGATTAGGTTTGTAGCAGGATTGGGAAGTGAGGGAGGTACTGTAAGTCCCATCATCCATGTTCTGTCCCCTCCAAACTTCAGTAGGATGTAGAGTGGGTCACTGGGGCTCTGTGTGCCAAGTGTGGACTTTCTCGGTGTTTGTTGGGGGCCACAGTGGTCTGTGGGAACAGAGGGTGTAAAAGTACTACAAATCCCATCATCCATTGTCAGTTCTCCCCCAAACCTCACCAGGACGTGAAGGCAGTCATGGGGGTTATGTATGGCAAGTTTGGTCTCGATCAGTGATTGGATGAGGGTTGCAGCGGACTTGGGAAGTGAGTAGAGGCACTTCAAGTCCCATCATCCATGGCCCACCCTCCTCCGAACTGCACCAGGACGTAGAGTGGGTCATGGGGGCTGTGTGTGCTGAGTGTGGTCTGTATTGGTCCTTTTGGTGGCCTCAGTGGTCTGTGGGAACCAAAGTCTTGGAAAAGTACTACAAATCCCATAATACGTGGGTCATGTCATAGGGGGTTATGTGTACCAAGTTTGGTGCAGGTCCATCACCCGCGCTGGTCGCTGTGGCCTGTGAAAGTGGCTGCCACATATCCGCCCTGGCCTGTGAAAGTGGCTGCCACATATCCGCCCTGGCCTGTGAAAGTGGCTGCCACATATCCGCCCTGGCCTGTGAAAGTATACCGGTGTAAAACAGAAAGGAGTAAAAAAAAATGGAAAAGGCCTGCATGGAATGGATTCTGAGTTGCTGGGTTTTTTCCCCTCGGTGGGAAGAAATCCTGTTGTTTCAATGTAGAGGCCTGGACTCTGGGTTGCTGGCTTTTTTCCCCTCAGTGGGAAGAAATCCTGTTGTTTGAATGTAGAGGCCTGGACTCTGGGTTGCTGGCTTTTTTCCCCTCAGTGGGAAGAAATCCTGTTGTTTGAATGTAAAGGCCTGGATTCTGGGTTGCTGGCTTTTCCCCCCTCAGTGAGAAGAAATCCTGTTGTTTGAATGTAAAGGCCTGGATTCTGGGTTGCTGGCTTTTTCCCCCTCAGTGGGAAGAAATCCTGTTGTTTGAATGTAAATGCCTGGATTCTGGGTTGCTGGCTTTTTTCCCCTCAGTGGGAAGAAATCCTGTTGTTTGAATGTAAAGGCCTGGATTCTGGGTTGCTGGCTTTTTTCCCCTCAGTGGGAAGAAATCCTGTTGTTTGAATGTAAAGGCCTCGATTCTGGGTTGCTGGCTTTTTTCCCCTCAGTGGGAAGAAATCCTGTTGTTTGAATGTAGAGGCCTGGATTCTGGGTTGCTGGCTTTTTTCCCCTCAGTGGGAAGAAATCCTGTGGTTTGAATGTAGAGGCCTGGATTCTGGGTTGCTGGCTTTTTCCCCTCAGTGGGAAGAAATCCTGTTGTTTGAATGTAGAGGCCTGGATTCTGGGTTGCTGGCTTTTTCCCCTCAGTGGGAAGAAATCCTGTTGTTTGAATGTAAAGGCCTGGATTCTGGGTTGCTGGCTTTTTCCCTCAGTGGGAAGAAATCCTGTTGTTTGAATGTAAAGGCCTGGATTCTGGGTTGCTGGCTTTTTTCACCTCAGTGGGAAGAAATCCTGTTGTTTGAATGTAGAGGCCGGGCTTCGGGGTTGCTGGCTTTTTCCCTCAGTGGGAAGAAATCCTGTTGTTTGAATGTAAAGGCCTGGATTCTGGGTTGCTGGCTTTTTCCCCCTCAGTGGGAAGAAATCCTGTTGTTTGAATGTAGAGGCCTGGATTCTGGGTTGCTGGCTTTTTTCCCCTCAGTGGGAAGAAATCCTGTTGTTTGAATGTAGAGGCCTGGATTCTGGGTTGCTGGCTTTTTCCCTCAGTGGGAAGAAATCCTGTTGTTTGAATGTAGAGGCCTGGATTCTGGGTTGCTGGCTTTTTTCCCTCAGTGGGAAGAAATCCTGTTGTTTGAATGTAAAGGCCTGGATTCTGGGTTGCTGGCTTTTTTCCCCTCAGTGGGAAGAAATCCTGTTGTTTGAATGTAGAGGCCTGGATTCTGGGTTGCTGGCTTTTTTCCCCTCAGTGGGAAGAAATCCTGTTGTTTGAATTTAGAGGCCTGGATTCTGGGTTGCTGGCTTTTTTCCCCTCAGTGGGAAGAAATCCTGTTGTTTGAATGTAGAGGCCTGGATTCTGGGTTGCTGGCTTTTTTCCCCTCAGTGGGAAGAAATCCTGTTGTTTGAATGTAGAGGCCTGGACTCTGGGTTGCTGGCTTTTTCCCCTGAGTGGGAAGAAATCCTGTTGTTTGAATGTAAAGGCCTGGACTCTGGGTTGCTGGCTTTTTTCCCCTCAGTGGGAAGAAATCCTGTTGTTTGAATGTAGAGGCCTGGATTCTGGGTTGCTGGCTAATCAGTGGCTATCAATGCCCTCTGTCTGGTGCCTTAGAATTTTGGAGTGGCGAGGCTGTCCAATCAAAGGACTTTATGCAAATAGCTGCCACATATCCGCCTTCCGCCCTCCGCATACACACACACATACACACATACAAACATTCCGTTTTATAAAGGTATACAGATACAGATTTGTCACGTTTCTATACCGCCCCTCTCAGCCCGAAGGCGACTCGGGACGGTTTACACAGGCAGTCTCTGCCCTCAATACAACACAGCAACAAGTCAACCCCCCCCCAGAAAAAACATATAATAACAATTTAACAATTAAAAACATACAATTGCAGCCTCAGCGTCATGTTGAAATCAGTTTCCATCGCATCGTCATTCCATATATCTCATTAAGCCTTATATTTCATCAGCAAATGCCTGCTCAAATAGCCAGGTCTTGACTTTCTTGCGAAATGTCAGGAGGGAGGGGGCCGATCTGATGTCTCTAGGGAGGGCATTCCAAAGCTACGGAGCCACCACTGAAAAGGCCCTGTCTCTCGTCTCCGCCAGTCGCGCCTGCGAAGAAGGCGGGACCGAGAGCAGGGCCTCTCCAGATGATCTTAAACATCTCGATGGTTCATAGGGAGAGATGCGTTCGGACAGGTAAGTTGGACCCGAACCGTTTAGGGCTTTAAAGGCTAAAGCTTTGAATTGTGCCCGGTAGCAAACTGGCAGCCAGTGGAGCTGGCACAACAGAGGAGTTGTACGCTCTCTGAATGGCGCTCCTGTTATCAACCTGGCTGCTGTCCGTTGGACTAGTTGCAGCTTCCGAACAGTCTTCAAAGGCAACCCCACGTAGAGAGCATTGCAGTAATCTATACGGGATGTAACCAGAGCATGGACCACCGTGGCCAAGTCAGACTTCTCAAGGGCGCACAAGTTTTAACTGTGCAAATGCTCTCCTGGTCACCGCCGAAACCTGGGGTTCCAGGCTCAGTGATGAGTCCAGGATCACACCCAAACTGCGAACCTTCAGGGGGAGTGTAACCCCGTCCAACACAGCCTGTAACCCTATGCCCTGTTCGGCCTTTCGACTGACCAGGAGTGCCTCTGTCTTGTCTGGATTCAATTTCAATTTGTTCACCCTCATCCAGTCCGACACAGCGGCCAAGCACCAGTTCAGGACCTGAACAGCCTCCTTAGTAGCAGGTGGGAAGGAGTGACAGAGTTGGACATCATCTGCGTACAGTTGACACCGCACCAAACTCCGGATGACCTCCCCCAGAGGCTTCATATAGATGTTAATCAACATGGGAGATAATATTGAACCCTGAGGAACCCCACAAGATAATGGTTGTGGGGTTGAACAGGTGTCTCCCAATAACACCTTCTGAGATCGGCCCTCCAGAAAGGACCGGAGCCACTGCAAGACAGTACCTCCAAGTCCCATCTCTGCGAGGCGTCCCATCCATCCAGAACAAATTTCAAATCCCAACTCAAGGTAGAAACAGAAGAGTACCCTCAAGCTACACATCTAATTTTTCAGAGGGAGTCGATTCCATCCAGAAATGTTTATTTATCTACACCCAGTCCTTCATTGCATGAAGACAATGATTCAAGAATAATACAACATCTTGACGTCAGTTGGAAAAGAGACAAATATCTGGATATCACCAGCTCACTGGGCATCTGACTGCCAAACTGCTGGTAACCACTTCATGTGATGACTTCAACGTAACTGTTCTTGAAAGGATTGAACCCAAACTTCACATAGATATTAGGAAATTACTGATTCAATTGGAAACCAAATGGATCGTCAATTTGGCCTCAGAGGCCCCTCCCGGTTTTAATGACAGATTAACTCTGAATGAGGTTTGATGTGAACTGTTGCACCTGGCTCCTCTAAGTGTATGTATTTATAACCCCATATTTTACGGCTCACTGCACAATATACGTATATCGGGCACTTGCCATATATATATATATATATATATATATATATATATATATATATATATGATGCAATGATATTCTAAGGTATGTACGATGATATGATTTCCTTGTTATTATATGCTCTTGTTGTCCCTACTAGTTCCTTCTTGGGGGCTTTTTTCGCTCACAAATATTGTAATACTATTATTTATATTTCTATGACTGTATAGCACTATCTCCTGCATGGTGGAACGCTGTGTATAGACTTCCGGATTTTGTCCCCGGTCCCAAAGAAGCCCAGAGGGCGAAACGGTCTAGCGCAGGCACTTGCCTTATCGGCGACCGTTTTTGGAGCATTTTTGGAACTCATCCAGATTATATTATTGTTTCCAAGACAAATATTGTTTTGAAGAACTACCTTTTTGGATTTATGTTATAGTGAAGACTTTGGAAACACTATAGACATATGAACGTGACTTTGTAAACGGTCTGGGACTACCTGCTTGTGAGTACATAAGGAGAGAAGTTTTCCTCCATTTTATTTCATATACATTGCTTTGTGTTCCCACTTACCTGCGTGTAAGTTGTTGATTCATAATGTTTGAATTGTAAAAAAATGAATTAAGGTGAATTTAACCTTTTGGAGTAATGCTAACCACTACACTGATTGATAAACATTTTGATATTATTCAAAATTAATGGTGTTTATTATGGATTCTTATGCTGCTTTTGGACTTTTGTTTTAACATTGTGCTATTACCTTTTGTTCTGAGACCTTACCTTTAAAAAGGGAGTTTAGGAGCTGAGCATTAGTTACTGTAATGAAGTTGAGTGAATGTCCCTTCAGCAGCTGTCTTACGTTTGCTTCTTTGAGAGAGATTGGAACACAGTTATCTTTCAGAGAAGACACTGTCCACCACCCAATTGGCCAGGCTTTGTATAGCATCTGTAATTAACCACAGATCTAATAGAGAAGTGGTGAGCCTTGCTTCCTTAAGTAAAATGCCCACATTTTTTGGTATCGGTCTTTCCTCAACTGTTATTTCAGGGAAGACTTCTACTTAGCTCTGTATTGTTTATACTCAAAAGGCTGGTTCTCAACAGCCTTTTTAGTTTCTTCCTGTCATCTTCAAAGTAGTTTCCTCCACCTCCCTTCTTGTGTTCCTTTCTGTTGAAAAAGAGTTCGCAGGTTCTTCTAAGGCCCAGAACAGCAAGACACTTAGTCTGCTTGCTAAGAGGCATGCTGTGTATGCATCGTTCTCATTTTCCTATGGTACCGAGTTAGCTTGTTGCTATCACAATGTATCACATAACAAATGATAATATTTTAGGCACTACATTATAATAAAAAGATGCAGTATTTTGTGTGACTCAGCTTGTAAGTGATGTTGTGTACACTTTCCTTCTGCATTGAACCGTTAGTCTTTGCATTTTTCAGAAGTGGTCAAAAGAAAATATCGAATAAGTTGGAGACACTGATCAGTTCAAAGTTGTTAGATCATTCAAATTTATACAAATTCATTAAGCATATTTATCAGCTGCCACTTCAGTTGTCCTTACTGGAAAAATATGCTGGAATGCATGATAATATTTAGTCTGCAGTGGTAATGGAAAGACATGATAATTTTGGATTAGGAATATAGACCATTCCCAAATATTCTTTGTCATGAGAAGAACATTTTGGTACATGAAATGAACTTTATTGAAAATTGTAACTCAGTGCAAATAGAAAGACTTGCGCCTTTCATACCCTTCTTTCTTGAATCAGTCTGTCATCTTTTCAGCCCTTTTATATAATTCCTCAGTATATTGTTTCCATTGTCTTTTTATTTCTACTTCATCACATAAAGTGTTCATAGAACATCCCTACTCTTGGTTTAAATTTCCCTTTGATTTCTCAGATCTTGCAGAAAAAGTGTCTTTTTGTTTTCATCTCTGTTTCTCTACATTGGTCATTGTAGTAGCTGTCCTTGTCTTTGCACTGAAGGTACTGAACAGTTGTGTTTCCTTTTATTTCTGTTTTTTGTCTGTCCTTATCTGTTCAGAGAATTACATCTGTTATATAGTGGGGGTGTTCTTTTTTATTTACATTTTTCACAATGTTCCTAGCTCCTGCTGGATAGGTATAATAATGCAATTTTGTTACATTATCTTTAAATTCTACAGGGATGTTTTTCATGTTGTATTTTGGCATGGTGGTTACTTTAATGTGCTTTAGCCTTACTCTAATTTTTAATATTAGCAGAAAGTGGTCTATGCCACAATCTAGTCCTGATTGTTTTGAGTAAAGAAAAATAAACTTTACTTTCTTCCAGTTATGTAGTCTATTGTGATGTATACATTTACCATTAGTTATATAGTTGCATCTTTATTTGCTTGAATAATATGTTTGTAATTGAACAAACCATTGGCCTTGTAGTCAGATACCCAACTGTTTCATTTCTTCATCTGAGACAATTTGTTTTCTATAGTCTTAGCTTCTGCTCTGTTTCCTCCCTTTGTGTTATCATTGGCCTGTGGTTAACAACAAGTCCTGTTTTGGTGTGTGATCAATTTCGGGACTCCAGCATAGTTTCCTCTGTAGTTGAAGCATTAACTTGGGTAATGATTATATTTATGGGTGCTTATATTTACTGTTATATTTTATACGTACTGTAATCCATTGTAATATCAATCTGTTTATACCTATTACAATGTCTTTAAAGTAAAAGATGTGAGCATAAACATTTAATAGAACATTTTAACCAAAGTTGTTGCCCTTAATTTCTCTTTCAAATGAAAGCTACCTCTGTTATGTATTAGTCATGCTTGCTTCTTCTGAAACCTAAAATATATTTTGTGTTGTCTTGAAATTTAAACAACAGGGAATAAAATTAACACAATACAACTGAAATTTTCTCTGCCTCTGCAGGTTGCTGACTTACTATGTTGAACATTTCATCCTAGTAATGCATGACAAAACTTCCCTTGAAATTATTCAAATAATGGGTATACAAGGAAGGAGAAATGCTAAAGAAAACCAATATTCATGTAAAAACTGCGCTATCGTGCATTACATGCTTTGAGATAACAATTTTTGGCATTGCCAAAAATGTATTTTTTCTGGTAACGATCGGTATGTTGTATGCAAATGTTTACATTTTTTACAATGTGTTCAGATGTCTATACCTTCCTTCTCTGCTTCTGGTACGGCATATCTAATCTCTAATCTGTTATGATTTTACTTAATTGATGGCATAATCCTTATTGAATCAGCTTACTTACTGATGAATTCAGGAGGAAAAATGCAGCCATCATCATAATCATCATCAGTGTTATTGGTGTTGGTCATATAAAAAAGATAAATGAGGGTGGAAATCTAGAGGCACCTTGAAGACTAGCAGAAGTTTTTATAGATTTCACTTGCAGTACAATCTTTAAGCCAAAGGTATGTAAGCACAGTTATATAGCTCTGGGGGTACTATCAGAGTCATACTCCAGCACTTCAAGTGCTTCACAATTCTAGCTTTCTCAAATTACGTATAGAACGCTGGTGAAAATAATATATCTGTTAATGGAATGTAATTTATAAATATTTCCCTTTTTGCTATTTACCTTTCCTGTTTTTCTTTGATTTTGTTTTGTTCCAGAAATCTAAAAGTGTGTGTGTGTGTGGGGGGGGATATTCTACCACTAGAGGGAGGCCCATAGGGATCCATTGTTTCACTGCAAAATAGTCACACACCCCTTTTTTGAAGGGGAAAAAAGTGGAACTATTATGTGGTTAAATGATAATTTCCGTATGTACAAAGAGTACTTATCTGTTCTGAGGTTGTATGAACCCACACCATATTACTGAGGAGATGACATTGGCTACAAGCAAAGCATGTCTCTTCACCTTTTGCATTGAACATTTATTTGCTTTAGAAACAAATGAAACAAAAGCAACATAGTTTAAAGTACAGATCTGTTATCCCTTGTTAAAAGTGCTTGAGACCAGAAGTGTTTCATATTTCAAGACTTGGTTTGTTTGTTTTTGGATTTTGAAATGCTTGTATGTGCGTCTACATAAGGAGATATTTTGGAGATGGGGCCCAAGTCAGAACTCTAATTCATTTATGTTTCATATATACCTTATACATATAGCATGAAGGCAATTATATATTTTTAATTATTAAGAACATAAGAACATAAGAAGAGCCATGCTGAATCGGACCTCAGCCCATCTAGTCCAGCATTCTGTATCACACAGTGGCCCACCAGTTGTACACGGGGATCTCGAACAGAAGGGAGGGCAAAACCCTGACCTGCTCCCAACCCCACAACCAGTACCCAGGGAAATCCTGCCTACCTCAACCAACTCCGAGGTGGCACTTGAATGTCCTTTTCAGTAACTACCGATACACTTGGTATCCATGAATCTGTCTAATCCTGCCTTGAAGTTGTTCAGGCTGACAGCTGTCACAACCTCTTCTGGAAGTGAGTTCCATAACCCAATGACCCTCTGGGTGAAGAAATATTTCCCTTTATTAGTCCTAATTTTCCTACCTTGGAGCTTCAGGGAGTGCCCTCTAGTCCTAGTGTTTTGTGACAAAGAAAATAATTTTTCTTTATTCACCTTTTCTATCCCATGCATGATTTTATACACTTCGATCAAGTCACCTCTTAAACGCCGTCTTTCAAGGCTGAAAAGACCAAGGCGTTGCAACCTGGTTTCATAAGGGAGTCGCTCCATCCCTTGGATCATTCTTGTTGCCCTTTTCTGTACCTTTTCCAGTTCCGTTATATCCTTCTTAAGGTGCGGAGACCAGAATTGTACACAGTACTCCAAATGTGGCCTTACCATAGATTTGTAGAGAGGTAATACAACATTTGCTGACCTATTTCCGATTCCCTTTCTGATCATGCCTAGCATAGAATTTGCTTTTTTCACTGCTGCAGCGCACTGGGTTGACATCTTCATTGAGCTGTCCACCAAGACCCCAAGATCCCTTTCCTGGTTTGTCTCGGAAAGCTTTGACCCCATCAGTTGATAAGTGTAGTTGGGGTTCTTTGCCCCGATGTGCATGACTTTACACTTGTTTAGGTTAAAATGCATTTGCCACTTTGTTGCCCATTCACTCAATTTCGAGAGATCTTTCTGGAGCTCTTTACAATCAGTTTCATTTTTAACTACCCTGAACAATTTAGTGTCGTCTGCAAACTTTGCTACCTCAGAATTCACTCCTACATCCAGATCATTAATGAATAAATTAAAAAGTAACGGACCCAAAACTGAACCTTGGGGTACGCCACTTCCCACCTCTTTCCACCCAGAGAAGTGTCCATTTATTACCACCCTTTGTTTCCTACAGTTTAGCCAGGTTCCAATCCAGGACAAGACCTGTCCCCTGATTCCATGGCTGAAGAGCTTATTTAGGATGCCTTTGGTGAGGGACTTTGTCAAAAGCCTTTTGAAAGTCAAGGTAAACAATATCAATTGGGTCCCCTTTATCTATGTGTTTATTTACACCCTCAAAGAATTCTAACAAGTTAGTAAGACATGATTTGCCTTTGCAGAAACCATGTTGATTTTCTTTCAGCAATGCCTGTTCTTCTATGTGCCTAGTAATTTTTTCTTTAATAATGGTTTCCATCATTTTGCCTGGAACTGAGGTTAAACTGACTGGTCTATAATTTCCTGGATCACCTCTGGATCCTTTCTTGAAGATCGGTGTTACACTTGCCTCCCTCCAGTCCTCGGGTACAGTGCCTGATCTTAGAGAAAGGTTATATATCTTAGCTAGAAGTTCAGCAATTTCACACTTGAGTTCCTTAAGAACTCTGGGGTGGATGCCGTCTGGACCTGGTGATTTGTTGACATTTAGTTTAGTAAGGCATATGAGAACATCTTCCTTGTTTATCTCTATCTGGTTTAATTCTTTTAATTCCCTCCCTGAAAAAACTTACTCAGCTGAAGGCATATGTTGTCTGTCCTCCTGTGTGAAAACGGAGGCAAAGAAGTCATTTAGCCGCTCAGCAATCTCTTTGTCTTCGCTGATTTTCCCTTTCTGGCCATTGTCGTCGAGTGGCCCAACTGCTTTTCTAGTTGGGTTCCTGCTTCTGATGTACTTAAAGAAGTTTTTGTTGTTTTTTTAATATTCTTTGCTATGTGTGCCTCAAAATCTCTCTTGGCTTTCCTGACTGTTGCTTTGCATTTAGTTTGCCAGAGCTTGTGTTCCTTTCTGTTCTCCTCGGTAGGAAGAGCCTTCCATTTCTTAAATGAGTTTTTCTTCTTTCCAATCACATCTTTTACTTCGTTTGTAAGCCATACTGGTGTCCTTTTGGACTTTCCATGCCTCTTTCTTTTATTGGAATGCATTTTAGTTCGGCCTGTTTTAAGGTATTTTTAAACAGTTTCCAAGCATTTTGGAGGGATTTGATTTTTTTACTGCTCCTTTTAGTTTGTTCTTTACAATTTTTCTCATTTTGGTGAAATTCCCTTTGTGAAAATTTTAAGGTCTCTGTGTTAGTTTTTACTGACAGTTTGCTATCCAAACTTAAGTTGAAGGTTATTGTGTTGTGGTCACTGGTACCTATGGGCTCAGTTACAAAGACATCTTGAACGAGATCTTGTTCATTAGTTAGCACCAAGTCCAGGATCCCCTTTCCCCTGGTTGGTTCCATGACCATCTGCTCAAGGGAATAATCAGCTAGCATGTCGAGGAACCTTGTCTCTCTTTCATGCGTAGAACAAGAATTTGGCCAATCTATTTGGGGATAGTTGAAGTCCCCCATTATGACTAATGTATTTCTTTTTGAGGCCTGTTTAACTTCATTTTCCAGATAGCAGTCTGCCTCTGGAGTTTGGTTGGGAGGGCGATAGCAGATCCCTAGTGCTAGATTAGTTTTTTGTCCTGGGACTTTTATCCACAATGTTTCTGTAGGTGAGTTTGAAATTTCTTGAAGTTCTAATTCATGAGATTCTAGCTCCTCATTTATGTACAGGGCCACACCGCCACCATTTTTCCCTCTCCTGTCTTTCCTGTACAGTTTATAACCTGGAATCTTTGTGTCCCATTTGTTTTCCTCCGTCCACCAGGTTTCTGTTATGCCAATAATATCAATATTTTTTTCCTTTGCCAAATATTCCAACTCCCCTATTTTTGTTCGAAGGCTTCTAGCGTTTGCGTACAGACATTTATATTTATTTCTCTGGTGCACTTTCAACTTTGGCTGTTTGTGAGAATTTGTAGAAGGCCTACCATGTCCTACCTCTCGACTACTACTATCTATCTTTTCTGTTGACTCAGAACATTTCCAGGAACATTTTTTGTACATTGAACCATCAGAAAGCAAAGGTGTCACTGTACTCAGTTCTCATGTAAGCCATTTTGGATTTTAGAGTATTTGAAATTTCAAATTTCTGGATATTAGATGTTCAAGAGGTATTGGTTTACACAGTGCTGTTTTGTATCACATAGTGTCCATTTAACAATGAGGCCAACTTTGTTGGTGGAATATGCCCCCCTCCTGTTGCCTCTAGAGTTGCTCTGGCTTTTGGGATTCTGCAGAACAGAGTGAGGAGCGAGTTGCAATTAGAGGAAGAGAAGGATAAGATTTGTCTGTACACTTGATATATCTTGTAGGTCAGTAGTTACTTAGCTTCCATATTTAATATATCCCATTTCAATTCACAAATACACGGACAAGCTTGAACCATAAATTCAGTTTGCTATATTCAATAGCCAATTGGTGCCAGCATTCTTCACCATTCACCATAGTGACCAGGAGGACAGGCATTCAGGGTCAAAACATCTGGAAAGCACTAGGTTGGGAAAGCCTAGTATAATTTAGTAAGATAACACATTTTAAAATATATAAACCAAAGTTATTGATAAAGTAATAATTCTGGATTGTGGGCTAAATATTTATTATCAATATTTGTGTGTTTACTGTACATAAAGTTGCACTTGATTTTCATTAAAATCTAGCTTTTCCTATACAGGAAATAATTTACTACCTTAATAATTTCCAATTCAACCAATTCCTTTTAAAATATGGTACCCTTAAATGAGCCTTGAAATCTATACTACAATGACTTAATGGGAACAAAGCAATGATTAGAAATGTTAGTTTAGAAAAAATGTGAGGTAAGCATTCTACAGATTACTAGCTGTCCTCTGCCACGTGTTGCTGTGGCCCAGTCTGTGTATATGTGTTTTGTGTGTGTATATATCCATATATGTGTGTATATATTTGTGTACATGTATATATGTGTGTGTTTGTGTATATATGTGGTTTTGCACATGTGTTGTAATGTATTTTTTTTTTGGCTTTTAAAGTATCTTCTGCTGTGTTTTTCAGTGCCCGTTGGCCTGATATATGTATTGTGTCCAAATTTGATGTCAGTTCGTCTAGTGATTTTTGAGCTATGTTAATCCCACAAATGAACATGACATTTTATTTATATAGATGGATTATGTGGAGGAGCTAGATAAAAATATGTTTTTCTCCATTTATCATGATAAAGAACTTTAGATCCTGGAGTAAAATTGCCAAGAGAGTTCAAAGGAACTTCCTTTTAACCCATCTACGGCCAATTTATAGAATTAGCTATCTCAAGATGAGTACTAACTAAATTTGCTTTAATGTGGGTTAGGCAAATCCAAAATCACTATGAACACAGTTATTTCTATCGATGAGAGCTAAGGACACAGGACCCTCACAAAAGTAGAAAAAATACCAATATCTTGAGTCCCTCCTCCGACCTGCATGCTACAGACTACTGTCAGCAGTGCCAATTGTAACTCTCTTCCCTGCATTCCACTATTCCAAATTTAAATCCCTTTCTAGGCCATTGGTCATCTTGCCACACTCCTTCCTGTCAATTTCATGTCCTTCCAGCAGAGCTAGTTGTATTTTAAACACGTTTTTAGAAGATGCTATTGGAAGGGTTGAGTGAAATGACAGGGTTGATGGGTTGAAAAGGGTTTTAAAATCCGACCTGTACTGTTGGAAAGAGAGGGGACTGAGGGGAGGAAGAAGAGCAGAGCAAGTGGCTTGATGAGCTGGAAGTGGACCTAAAATCTCATTGGTTCTGTTGGAAGGACAAGAGTTTGAGAGCAGGAAAAAGTGGTCGAGCTGGTTAAGCTTATGAATAATCAAATCCATGACATAAAATCCCATAAATGTGGAGGACCAACTATATATGTAAGTTCCATGATCAAAGATAGTATAACACTGAATATTGCTAGCTGAAAGGTACTTTTTCCATCATGTTGTGTCATCTATATATAAAAATTTGTTGTTCTTGTCATGAGTACCTTAAAAAAAACGGGGCCAAATGACCCAAATGCAGCAAATATTGCGCCAGGTTACGCCCTCATGCATTCCCAGGCTGCTTAGGAGACGCCTTCCTCTATCAGTGGACACCAGGCCTCCTCTATGTCCCCCCCCCTTCCTCTCCAGGGTTGTAGCAAAACTCATCCTGGATGAAGCGGATTGTATTCTTATAGCCCCTTGGTGGCCTCGCCAACCTTGGTTCACCCCCCTCTTTCAAGCTGCCCAGGGCGACTTTCTACGGCTACCGCCCGACCCCGATCTCCTCTCCCTCCAACAGGGCCTCATTCTCCATCCCGACCTACCCTCCCTACAGCTCACAGCTTGGAGGATCAGGCCCTGTCCCATCTCTCCGAGCCAGTTAAGCTCATAATCCTAGCAGCCCAAAAGCCTTCAACTAGGAGGTCTTATACTGTCATGCCCCAGTCTGACTCCAAGCAAGACCACAGCCATGTTAAACTCAAGACTCTAGCTAGGCCAGAAAGCCAGCCTCTGCAGAGGCCTCTAGTTCAACCAACGTTCAAGGACAGGCGCAGCATAGCTCCATCCCGGGCTGATAAGAAGCGAGGGAAAGGCAGAGTCGGGTTGCCTCCCTTCCATCCAGGTGCAAGCACTAATGAGTTGACATATCATCCTGATGCGGGAGGCATGAGAAAGCCCAGCCGAGGATCTGTCCATGAGAACCAGTTATGACGCAGCTTGCATTGTAAGGATCAAAGCCTTGTGAGGCCTATTTAAGTTAAGACCCCGAGATGTGCGGCATCTCGTGCCAACGTTCAGTTTTTGCCTCGCCAAGTTCCACGTACTCTAAGTTCCAGCCTTGGCCGGTGGGCCTTCAAGCCTTCGTACTCAAGTATTTGCCAAGCCTTTGTTGCCAGAGACTTATCCAGGATTTGGCCCATTGGGGCATCAGGACTATTTCTTAATTCATTGAACCTTTTGCTCATTTGACTATTGCATTGCAATACTAGATGCGGAGAGCATCAAAGGACTATATTTTTATCTCTTTGCTTCTTTTCATTTATTCTAAATAAAGCATTTAATCACGGCTGGTCTCAAGTGGTTTACTGAGGGATCCTTCAGGTCTAAGGTGCAACATATACCTACAAATTGAACATGTTTCAAAAATTCCTCCAACCTTTAGGTCAACATCCCCAATCAACCCCAGTTTCCCTGGTCTTAGACTTTTTAGTCCAACTCTCTACGAAGGGGTTTACCCTCTCATCCATTAATTGCTACTTAGCAGCCTTATCCTGGCACAGGAGGAAGTCAGGCCTCCCTTCCCTTTTCAGGACCCTTTGATTGCCCTCTTTTAAAAAGAATACAAGAACACACACCCTCCTACCTCCCCTCCTCCTCCTTCTTCTTGGAGCCTTGAGCTCGTTCTCTCCCAACTTTCCAAGCCTCCATTTGAACCTATGGCATCTGCACATATTTCCCATCTCTCCTGGAAGACTGCCTTCCTCGTTGCCATCACCTCAGCCTGCAGAGCCAGTGAGCTAGCAGCTCTCCGTTCTGATCCTCCTTTCATCCGCTTTCACGAAGATAAAGTTGTCCTTCTGACAGATGTTACCTTCCTCCCCAAGGTCGTGTCTCACTTCCACATGTGCCAGGACATCACACTTCCATCCTTTCCCCCCAAACCATCCTCTCCCTTGGAGATTGCCCTCCATTTTCTAGATATTAAATGGGCCCTTTCTTTCTATCTGCATAAGAACATCTTATAGGAAATCTCCTAAATTGTTCCTCAAATATAGGAAGGATGCCCTAGGCCTCCCAGTTACTTCTCAACGTTTAGCCACATGGATAGTCTTGGCAATCCGATTGGCTTACCAGTTAGCACACAAAGAACTCCCTGTTGGAGTTAAGGCTCACTCTACAAGAGCAATTTCTACTTCTCAAGTGTTTTTGAGAGGTGTTTCTGTTGAGGATATTTGTAAAGCGACCACTTGGTCGACTCGTCTACTTTTGCTTCACATTATAAGCTTGATGTCCTGTTCTCCTGTGTGGCATGACCCACCTCCATGTATGTAGCTTGTTATATCACCCACATTGTGCGCATTTCACAGAAAACACGAAGAAGTAGTATAGGTTGCTCACCTATAACCATATTTCTTCGAGTGTCTATCTGTGAAATTTGCACAAACCCACCCGTCCTCCCTTCTATGTCATGCCTTGGTTTGCTGCTGCTGCCGGCGGCAAGGAACTAAACCAGGGCCCCGCCCATGGGGCTATATAGCATGCAGGATGGGCGGGACTTAGCCAAAGTTTCTTTTTCTTTGCTATAACTCCGAATTTCATTGCGCAGGCGCAGGGAAACCCACATTGTGCAAATTTCACAGATACTCGAAGAAATATGGTTACAGGTAAGCAACCTATACTTCTCTTATGTTTAGAGCATTAAAATGCATCTAATAGTGTTTAAATTAGATTGTTTCAAAGGCAGAGATAGGAGATGATGTTAACTGTAGATGATTAGAGGAGGAAGGGGAGGGTCTATCAGAACAAGTTCTGCAAGGGAGCTGGAATTGTATTTGTACTACTGAGGACTATTAAGAAATAATTGGGGAGAAATATGTAGAAAAGCACAGTTTTTCCTTGCTAAATGGGGGTTGGATTAAAAACAAAACAAAAGACCCTTAATATAAGAGAACAATTAAAACAAAGTTGCCTAAAAGACAAAATACTTCTGTGGAATTGTCAATCAGTAATTTGAGCTGACAACTGTGCTTTAATTAAATTTGAGACTGTTACCAATTAGTCTATAGCACTACAGGCTTCAAGCTGCCTATGACTCAGTGTGCTGACTCATCCAGCAAAACTTTTCTTACTAAAGAAATATTCAAGCACCCACAAGGATGAAAGATCAAAAAGAAAGCAGGTTCACTGACCTTCTTTCCAAAACCTTTCTATTAAATTTCAATTATCAGAAATGTACAATGTGTCTTTCCCCCTCCATAGAATGTAGTGATAAAGGCTGCTGCAGGAGCATGACTTTATTATTACTAAAGAATAAATAATTTCTCTGTAGTATATGGGATTCTAAGAGTTCCCGTTCCAGTTAATATTTGGATTTGTATAGCTTTCTAATATTTTCAATTACATAGCCATAGGTTTTACACTCCATAGTATTTCTTACGTTAGAGAAAAGTGTGAAAGATTACTAATACCTTGCTATTTAATTTGCATTCAAACTTCCCCACTGTCTCTTTTTTATAAACACTTGATGACTCAGCTATCTTCTATCACAAAATATTAAAAGGATGAGACAAAAGGTTCAGAACAATCATATAATACTTAACCTGAACCCTTGTCTCATTATACTTTAACACTACTTTTAGATAATTCCTGTGTCAAAAATCCAGTACTGTGGATTTTCATATGCACTTTCTCTCCCCCCACCTTCTCTGCAGCTCTACATAATGCTCAAAAACCTGTTGAAGAGTGCATAAATGGCTAAAAGAACAAGGTCAGAAAATGTGGCTGAAGCCTCCCCAAAGCCTCAAACTCTCATTTGGGGGTTGAGTTCTGCCCCTGGATTTATTACCCTATGTGCCGGAAACCCTGCCAGCAAAGAATCTGGATTGTGATAATAGTATTATTTCTAGTTATGTCCACTGCACTGAAGGATGTGGCAGTCAAAATTTCCCTCCATGCCTCCATAATTACCCATCCTTGTCATATAGGGAGGAGAAATATCCCATTCAGTTGGATCAGGGTTACGTTTTGCCTTGAACAGCTGAGTAATGTTATTGGTTAAATTTCTCTGGAAACCCTTGTTTCTCAGTGAAACCTATGTGCTATAACCACTTAATTGGCCAATGTTTTGAAGTGTCTGTTCAGGCTACCGCAAGCTACTGCTGGGTAGCTTTTAAAAAGGGTTTTATGGTTTAGGTGGAAGAGTGATGACTTATAAAATAAACAAATATAGCCACTTAAATGTTTCCAGGTTTTTGTTTTTAAAAAAATGTGGATAAATTTTCCTTAAATCTTTTGGAAAATGCCCCCAAATTATAGGGGATCTGGCTACTAAGTAATACAATTTCTTGCAAATATATTACAAACTTATCTCATAAGTGTTTCTGCCATCATAAAACTCCTGCTAAATTTCTCCCTATTATATTGCCAACATTATTGTGTAAACTTTGGGGAAGGAAAAGATGAAAAATATTTATTTAAAAATATTTAATGATAATGTATACCAATATATTGCAAAATTTTGTTGTCATTGTTAATTGTTGTGAAAGTGACTTCAACCTAATGTGAACCTATGGCTGAGGTAGCCTGATATCAACAGATCTGTTTAGGTTCTTATGAACTCATCATCATCAATTTAATATTTGTGAATAGCCCTCCATCCAGGATGCTCTGGGCGATTAACATAAAAGCAAAGTTAAAACAGGATAAAATATTACATAGACCAAATATAAAAATTAAAATTACAAATCAAACGCTCTACTGAATAGCCAGGTCTTAAGTGCTTGGGTAAAAGGCCACAGATTGCGCATAGCTCTCATGTACGGTGATAATGAGTTCCATAAGGCTGGGGCAGAGATAGCAAAAGCCCTATGCCTCGTGCTCACAAGACGTACTTCTTTGGAATCTGGTATATAGAGCAAGTTATGTTGAGAGGGTCGAAGTGACCACCGTTGGCCGTATGGTGAGAGGCGGTCTCAGATACATCGGCCCCTGACCGTATAAGGCCTTAAAGATCAGGACCAACATCTTATACAGAATCCAGTATTCCACTGGCAGCCTATGTAAATGTTGAAGAGTTGGCGTAATGTGGCAATTCAAAAGTGTTTTTGTAAGTAGCTGCTTCTGTGGAGATGGAAGCTGGCTGACCGCGTGGGCCTCCATTGACAGCTGAACAATGCCCATCTAGAATCTTCCAGGTCGTTGTACACAGGGATCTAGGAAGGCCGATGTACCCCCACAACCAGTGCATTACAGTAGTCTTTCAGTCTTGATGTAACAGTAGCATGAATGACAGTTGCCAGGGCCTCTGACCCTCTGGGTGAAGAAATAAGGTGCCAGCTTTAGTCTTCCTAGTGTTGTGTGACAGATGGAAAACACTTCGGCCTGCTTGGCTGACAGCGTTGCAACCTGACCTGGGCTGCTCCATCCCTTGGATCATTCTTGTTGCCCTTTCTGTACCTTTTCCAGAACAACACCCAGGCTGTTGACGGTGGCAGATGGAGACAATGGTTCCCCGTCGAAAGTGGGCAGGAGCTTTGGCTTTCCTTATTGAGTCTGTCCATGTACAATGTGGTTTTCTTTGTGCTTACTGCAATGTGGGAAAATAGTATCTTAAAAATATTACTGTAATTTCTAATGAGTCATAATCTTTTCATGATATGTCTGAAATAGGATCATCTCAGTTTAGTGTTCTTGGTGTTTAGGCTTAATTTACACTTGGATTCATTTATTTGACTATGATTTTCATTGTAATCTTCTCCAGTATCACATTTTCAGAGGAGTTAATTGCTTTCCTATCAGGTTTCTCCACTATCCAGTTTCCACAGTCCTGTATACAGATCTGAAATACTATGGCATGGACAATCCTGATTGTAATAGTCAATGCTGTATATTTACACTTGAAAATCTTGTTTTGTTCTTTTATAGCTACTCTTCCAAGTCCTAATTTTCTTCCAATTTTTGACTGCAGTCTATATTCTGGTTTATAACTTAGTGAAGTTATAGAAAATCTTTAAATATTTTAATCGTGTAGTCATTCTTGTTTTCTTAATATTTAATTGTAACCTTTGTGTGGTTCCTTGATTTCTTTCAATAGATTTCCCAAGTCTTTGCTACTTTCTGCTGGTTGTATGGTGTCCTCTGCATATCTCAAATCATTGGTGTTCCTTCTTCTAATTTTCACACCTCTTTCCTCTGAGTCTAAGCCAGCATTACATGTAATAATTTAATCATTCAAGTTAAAAAAAATACTTTGCTAAAAGAAAATCTTATCTGACCCCCTTGCCAATTTGAAACTATTCTGTGCCTCTATGTTCTGTCCTTACAGTGGCCTCACGTCCTGAGTACAGTTTACACATCAGGACAATCAAATTTTGTGGCACACTCATTTCTTTAAAAGTAATCTAAAGTTTACCATTATCTACGCAATCAGGGACTTTTGTATAGGCCAAACTTCTTTTACAATTACTTGGATCCATTATCCAGAGTATCTTTACAGTACAATCCCTAATGCCTTAGCCTTTTTTGAACTCAGCATCAACATTTGGCATTTCACATTCTTTATGTGGTCAATGTGTTTGTTATAAAATTTTGAGCTTGCATGGTCTGGTGCTTGCATGGTCCTTTGTTTGCACCACACCATAAGTTTATATGCTATCAATACATTTCAAAAGATGCTCCATGTTTAATGTGTCTGTAAGATTTTTTTTAAAAAAACCTTTAAGTTCGATTTCCTCAATAAAACTTACTTATATATATCCGTTACCCTTTCATTAATTCCTTTCTAATTAATTATTCTAGAATGACACATAGAATAAGACTTTATTCCTCCTGCTCCTGGTCTCACTGAAAGGATATGAGATTGATCAGAATTACTCAGTTTTCACTTACAATTAATCCTCAGCTTCTTTAGACTCATGTTCTTTCTCTGGAAGCTAATTTCAGCTTCCCCATAATCTTCCTTCTGATTCAGTATTAGCGGATCAGGACACAGCTAAGAACGTGTCCACAGTTGAGCACTTCCTGAGGGCAGATGCCTTCTAATGGCACTCTTACTAGACATTTTCCTGAAGAACTGCTTCTCACACCTTCCTCTACTTCCTGGCTCTTACAGTTTCTGCTTTTGATGATCTAATCTTGTTTTCTGCTTTTTCCTAGAGTCTTCTCTTACTGCTGGGTCCACACCAATTACCAGATCACACTTTACCACTGAATCTTTTAAACTCATTATTTCATGTTCTTCTGATCAATGACCTACAGTTACTCCACTATTTGCCAGCTCAGTGGCCTTTAATGATAGGCATTGGAGCCAATTAGAATATTTTTAAATGACCTACAAAAACGTGGCCTTTTAAATTTTTCTGTCTAAAATATTAGTGGGCAAAATTAAGTTAAACCATTAAGACCATAACACTTTCTTTGCAGCAGCCTATAAATACAAGCTGCCCACAGGAAACTTAAAACAAGGAGCTGGTAAACTTTAACACTCGTGTTTATTCCTTTACCTGTTGATTTTATTCTTTATATTTTTTTTCACAAAAGCATATATTAACAATATATTTTAAATCACAATCTGCATCTCAGACTCCGTGTACACAGTTCTTGTATCCCAGGATCTGATCCCAGATTATCTGTTTATCCCAGATTATATGGCAGTGGAGATTCATAATCCAGTTCAAAGCAGATAACCTGGGATCAAATCCTGGGATATAAGGAAAGTCTAGAAGAGGCCTCAGTCTGTTTTTGTTAAACTTGGCCATTAGAGGTGTGATTTTTTTTGTTAGTCCTTGTAAATCTCATCAAATTTGTTAAATTTGTTAAATTCATACTTATGAGGCAATATCCAACATGTGGACTTTTTGTTTGCATTTTGTAAATCTCTGAAGCCTCCCAAAGACAGGTTTATTTCTAGTGCAAGGAAGCAAAGCCAAAAAGACTCCCTTTCCTCTATAAGTTAAATTGCCATGAGGAGAGAGGGAAAGCAGGGATCAGAGTTCACTGGGAAAGAAAGCACAGAACTCTGGGCAATGTAGTTTGGAAGGCAAAGAGCCCTGTGGCAGAGATTGCTAAAGGCCCTGCTTTAAACTACGTTTTCCAGAATTCTGCTCACACCAGAAAGCCCTAATCAGGAAAGGGGAGAGATTTGTCCTTCTGTAGCAGCAGCCAGTCAGAGTTCCAATAAATTGTTGAATCTGCAAAGAGAAGGACTGACTGATACTTCTAGTAAATAAATTTCTGGGCTGGGCTGGGGAATGGGTGGCTCATGGGGGTCCCTTCCAATTCAATGGAGTAAGCATATTTATTAATTTAGAGGCTGAATGGCCATCTGTCTGGAGAGCTTTGATGGTGCCCTACTGCCTGGAAGAAGGGAGTTGGAACAGATGGCTCTTGGCGGTCCCCTCTTAACTCTAAGATTCTATGAAAATGTCGAATTGGTTAATATTGGTTTCTATTGATTAATATATGAGAGACATTTGGTGAGATAGCTGTTGTGGCTTTTTTTTAAAAAAACCTAGACATTTGTCAAAACTTCTCCAAAATCAGTAGATGTATGAATATTTCTGAAAGTTGGGGGGAATGATCCCCTATTAACTTGTGTCATTGTATAGAAAATTCAAGGAGATATCTCTTCCAGGTTTTTTTTTAAAATGCCGCTTATAGAAAAACCCTCAAAATCCGAGCATAAGTGAAACGTTCTGAAACTTGATGGGCTAACACTGATAAATGTTTTCTAGCATTGTAGCAAGTTTCACCCAATAGCTGTAAAAATGAGGAAGGAGCCCCTGAAATTTCCTTAATTATAGTAATTATGCGCAATTAATACAACAACAAAAAGAATGAAATTTCGATACTCTTGTTCTAGTAACAAAATTTTCACTACTTTAGAAACGGTTTAGAAAGAATCGCCAGTGCCCCCTAATTTTGTAATGAATTTTGGAACATTTTTTTATCGATCACACATACGTGCTGACTACATGTTCATGCCTAAACCATGGAGAAACCTAGCTGCAAACCATCAAGTGACAGTATGAGGTAAGTATTCAGACTATGAATTACATTGACCAGGCTTGGACACTGAATATCTGCATTAAATAAATAGTAGTAAAACTTTATCTCATAACCCCCGTACCCCCCACCCCAAGATGCCTGGAAAATCTCATTGGTGTATCACGGAGGAAAGGTTTTTTCATTTAGGATTGTGACATTGTATAATAGATATTCAGTGCTGAATACAGTGAAATGTTATGTGCACATTGTTTGGTTATAATGAAATCTTACTTTTATGAATATAATTTATATAAATAAAAATGTAATGTTTGTTTATGTTGTAGCAGCAAATCCGGAGTCCCAAAACTCCCAGGTGGTACCTTTTACTTACTGGCGGCGCATACGTGCGAGCACAGGAACGAGAAAACGCAACAACCGTACTGCAGTCAATGAAGCCAAAGTTTATTTGCACATCAGCTGACGGGGTCTGCCCACAGAACTCGCTGCTTCAGGGCAAGAGCCCCGTACAATCTCCAACTACCCCTTATATACACGCTATGGCGGCAGACCCCTTGTCCCTCCTTTCTTCATCATCATCATTGGTTCACAGCATCAACTCATTTTTATTATCCAATTAAACATCACATTATTTGGCATCACACTCTACTTGCATTCTTATTTGCTAAACAGCATTGCGCAGTATTAATTCTTCATTCTCACAGTATGTTATCTGCCAGATGGGCATCCTGTCCTTAATTTGCAACAATTCTACGCCGTCCCTCTGTGCCAGCAGGGAGGAACGGTTTCATTTGCCCATGCGCGGTTCCTACCAATCAGTAACAATGTAAACAGACGCACGCTGGGTGCTAGCTAGGCCAATCACGGCCAGTGTTATCAGGAAAGGCACATGATGTTCCCTGGCAAATCACTGCGTGTGCCTTACGTACCAATCAGAGTGCATTATTCTCGTCTTGGCTGCCAGCATGATTTCTGGCAAGCTACCTCGCTATACTAAGGCCTGTGCTTGTGCATCACTCTCCTCTGACTACTTCTGATAAAAGCACCAATTCTGCTTTAATGTGATTAACATAACTCAAAAACCACTGGATGAAATGATGCCAAATTTGGCCACAAGACACCTAATCCAAGGAGTGACCGTCATCCAAACAAATTGATTTTGTCATTTGGGACCCCCCCCCCCCCCGTGACCAACAGAAAATACTTAATGCCATCCAGTCCAACTCCCTTCACCAAGGCAAGAAAACGTAATCAAAGCCCTCCTGACAAAGAGCCATCCAGCCATAGATTTAGATATATATGATTCACACACACAGATATAGTATCATAGATTTGAAAGGGACCCCCTTGAGAAGGACAATGATATGTTGCATGTTTCAGAGTAGGCAAATCATACAATCTCCACATCAACACTGACAAAGAAACAGCAAGAAACACTGTTTACCCACAAGCATAAAGAAATCACATATATTAGAAACCAACACTTATTACTTTATTTTCCACATCACCAGATTGGACCACAAATTTGAACACAATACACCTATCAGGCTAACAAGTGACCATCACTCATAAAAACACTGAAAAACACAGCAGAAGAGACTTAAAAAGTAAAAAAAAAATATTAAAAGGCATGCGCAAAACAACACACATATATACACAAACACGCATATATATATCCACATATACACAAATATATACACACATATACACACACAAAGCACATATACACAGGCTGGGCCACAGCAACGCGTGGCAGGGGACAGCTAGTTGAGAATAAAATTGGCCCTTCATATTTCTTTGTACTAAATGTTTGCATTATTTGTAGCAGCTTATTTATTTATCATGTCAGGAGCGAACCAAAAACAGTTGCATTGCATTAAAAACAAACAAACAAAACACAAAGGTTGCAGACCTGGTATTCTATTAAATGGGCCATTAAGGACCTGCTCCCATTTAGACGGGCCTGTAAAGCCCATCTTTTTAAGCAGGCCTTCGATGGGTAGGTCCTGTCCATATGCCGCCAGCTGTTCACTCACACTGTCAGCCGATATGTCGTACTACTGTTTTAATTGCGCCTGTTTTAATTTTGCTGTTTTTTACTGTTTTTAACTGTATGCATTTAATTGTATGTATTTTGCTGTGCCTTGTGGCTACTGTGAGCCGCCGCGAGCCCCTGGGAGTCGGCGGCATAGAAGCCGAAATAATAAATAAATAAAAATAAATAAATAAATAAATGTCCTTTTGCCAGTAGCTGGCACTTGGTGTGCTTCTGGTGTTACCATAAGAAGGTCCTCCGTTGTGCATGTAGCAGGGCTCGGGTTGCATTGTAGTAGGTAGCCTGTGGTTCGCTCTTCTCCACACTCGCATGTCGTGGATTCCACCTTTTAGCCCCAAGTCGCCCGATTTTCTGTGTGCCTAGGAGAGAGTCTCTCATTTGGTATCAGCCATTAATTGAGGTTCTGGCTTTTAGCCTGCCACTTTTGGACTCTCGCTTGCTGAGGTGTTCTAGCGAGTGTCTCTGTAGATCTTAGAAAACGATTTCTTGATTTAAGTCGCTGGCGTGCTGGCTGATACCCAAACGGGATGGGCCGGAGATGTCACTGCCTTGGTCCTTTCACTATTGGTTGCTACTTCCCGGCGGATGTCAGGTGGTACAGTGTCAGCTAAACAGTGTAATTTCTCTAGTGGTGTAGGGCACAGACACCCTGTGATAATGTGGCATGTCTAATTAAGAGCCACATCCACTGTTTTAGCATGGTGAGATGTCTTCCACACTGGACATGCATACTCAGCAGCAGAGTAGCATAGCGCAAGGGCAGATGTCTTCACTGTATCTGGTTGTGATCCCCAGGTTGTGCCAGTCAGCTTTTGTGTGATATTGTAGCAGCTGAAAGTGCCCTTGTTGAGCTGACAGTTCCAATTTAGACATACTTGATTTTGCATTTAAAAGACCATGTTATTCCACTATATCTTTGTTTATTTCTAAGATGATAATATAATGGGATAATTTGGGGAAATGTCATCGCTTTTTCTTTTATTATGTTGAATGTAGAAGTACAAATGTCTTCTGGGATTGTTGGGCTTTTATTTTTGACAAAGAATAAGGACTACAAATATTCTTGTTGACAGCTTTGTTCCAAACCGCCCCGAGTCGCCTTCAGGCTGAAAGGGAGCGGTATACAAATATACTAAATAAATAAATAAGTCTATGAATATCTGATGACACAATGCCATTTTAACCAATTGTTGTTGAAGGGTTAACATCCCTTAGTATTTCTTTCTCCCCGTGTCATATGTGGTAATTAATAAAGTATGCCATGTTTGCATTATGTAGCCTGTTAGATATTAACAAAAGTTAATTTATCACAATGAATTGTGGAAATATTATACATAATTTAACAGTAACTTCTAGTTGAAACCAAGCAACTGATCAGGAAAACTATTTTAATTTTATCTTAGAATTAATTTTCTTATGAGCAATTGTGCCACATTGAGAAGGACACGGAGATGTAGTGGTGCATATTTTTGTTTGGCAGCTGGACCAAAAAATTGTTACAAAACTATTGCCCATTTCCTACTTGCTTTCTTTTATAGTGCTATGTTAGTTCAGTGCTGTGTTAGTTCAGTCCACTGCACTTCTTCCCAGGCCCATATTTGGAGCTGGTTCCTTGGTAGTTTAATCCAAGGCATTCCAGGTTCTTTGGAAATTCAGTATCCAGCGACCTGAGTGGCAACTCATTCAGCAGAGCAATGATCCCAGGTATTTATTTATTATTCGATCTTGTATGCTGCCACTTCTCGAGGGCTCGGAGCGGCTCACAACACAGTATAGATTACCATAAAACAAAATTAACATTAGTTAATACCAGGTTAAAATTCAAAAATCAAATTTCAAATGCCAGCCGAAACAGGTGAGTCTTGCAAGCCCTGCGAAAGGCCGACACGTCTCGCAGGGCACAAACTTCAGTTGGCAAGGCATTCCAAAGAGATGGCGCCACAGTGGAGAAGACTCCCAGACTCTTTACTGAAGATGACGGGCGTAATGCCTCACCATCCAGGGTAGGCAGCTGGACCACCCCACTGTCCGGTCGACCCAGCCACAGTATCTCCGTCTTTGCTGGATTCACCCTCAACCTGCTAGCACGCAGCCATCCAGTGACGGCTTCAAGGCACTGATGGAAATTTGCAGGCACGGAGTCCAGACAGCCTTCCATTTTAAGAACAAGCTGGGTGTCATCAGCGTATTGATAGCACTCCAGCCCGAAACTTCAAACCAGCCGAGCAAGTGATTGCATATAGATGTTAAATAACAAAAGGGAGAGAATGGCCCCTTGAGGAACCCCTCTCGGAGACCAAGCCTCCCCTTTCCACTCGCTGTCTCCAGTTGTGGAGAAAGGACAACAGCCAATTTAAGGCTGTTCCCCTGACTCCGACAACGGCAAGGCGGTGGGCCAGAAGATTGTAATCGACCATATCAAATGCTGCTGTGAGGTCCAATAACACTAGCAGTGCTGAACCATCCTTGTAAAGTTGGCATCGAAGCTGATCCGAAATGGCAACCAGAACGGTCTCCGTCCCATGCCCTATAAGGAAGCTAGATTGGAAGGGATCTAATTCGGCTGTGTCATTTAGAAACTGCTGCAGTTGTTCCACTACTGCCTTCTCAATCACCTTGTCCAGGAACGAAAGATTCGAAACCGGACAGTAACTGGAGGGAACCAATCGATCTAAGTTCGGTTTCTTCAGCAGCAGGGAGACCACTGCCTCTTTTAAACCCTCTGGAAAAACTCCTTTCTCAAGGGAGCTATTTATTATCTTCAACAGAGGGTCACGTAGTCTCTCTAGACAAGATTTCACTAGCCAGGAGGGACACGGATCGAGGGAGCAAGTGGTCGGTCTAGCTGCAGCTACGATTCTATTCACAGCCTCTGCGTCCAACGGGGCGAACCGATTGAGGCCACGGAGTCTCAAGTTCACTAACTGTATCAATTGTGGCTGGGAGTTCCCGGCGGAGCTCCGAGATCTTGTCTGCGAAATAACTCTGGAAAGCCTCAGCTGTAAGGACTTGATCATCATTGTTTGTGACGATAGGGACTGTAGTTAAAGAGCGAATTACTTTGAACAATTTAGCCGGGCGTGAGTTTGCAGACGCTATCAAGGAGGCATAATATAATTGCTTTGCCTCGATGATAGCATGCTCAGAAGTTTCCATAAATGCCTTATAAGCTGATCTCGATGCTTCTTTACGGAGCTCCTGCTACACGCCCTCTAGCCGTCTCATCTCCCGCTTCAATGACTGAAGTTCCTTGGTAAACCAAGGAGATTGATTTTGGCAGGTTGGAGAGGGCGTCTGGGGGCGATCGCGTTGAGTGCATTTGATAGTCTGGTGTTCCATGTTTCTAGTTGCACATCGATCGAGACGCTGACAGGCTCCAGATCCCTTAGAGCATTCAGATACCTACTGGGTTCCATAAATTTCCTTGTACGAACCCAAATCGGTTCGGCACCCTTGCAGGGTGGGTAGGCTTGCTCTAACTGGACTCTCAGGGCATAGTGATCCAACCATGGTACCTTGATGGTAGAGATTAGGGTCACCTGAATTCCAGTACTGAAAATCTGATCCAGCGTGTGACTGGTCTGATGCGTGGGCCCGGTGTTACAGAGCGAGAGTCTAGGGTCTCCATGGTCGATACTAGGTCCACAGCTGCTGGTGTAAAAGAGTCTGTATATATAAAGGAACTGTTGTCGTAAGGCTGAAGTAAACAAAAAACAACAACCAAGGAACAAAATTACACCAAATTTGGCAACATAACATCTCACAATTCAAGGTGTGACCAACAATAATAAAAAAACTTTAAAAACCCCAACTAAACATAACTTACAAATCCTAAAAAGTAGATGGCGGCACTGGGCATGCGTACAGGAAGGGGGTGTGCGCCCGCACACACACAGGAGAGCTGCTTGTCCAGCAAAGCAGTGCCAAGGCTTGAGCCAGGGAGAAGAAGCTGCTGGTGCCGATGCTGGTTGTCATGGCGACTATGCCTGGCCAAGGCCTGGCCCGCTTTTCCCAGGCATAGTTGCAGGCAGAGAGGCTCCTCTTCCTTCTCCTCCACCCTAGCTCAACGGAGCAAAAAGGCAACGTGTGTGGAGGGAGAGCAAAGGGCCCATCGCTCCCCCAGCTGAGTTCAGACTACACTTTGATTACAGGTGAACTATGAATCCAAGCCATTCCCAAATGTCAAGGTCTTCCCTAAACTCCACCAGTGTTGAAATTTCTTTGTTTCGGTTCACAGTGCTCTCCAGGTGTAAGTGAACTTCTCTTCTTCTTCTTCTGATTATTAAGCAAAGGCTGAATGACCATCTCTTAGGAGTAGTTTGATTGTGCTTTGCCCTTATGGCTGAACGGGCTGGACTGGATGGTCTTCGGCGTCGAGTATTTATGTCACAGCGGATAGGCAACAGAAATATAGAAGTTTAATTCCTCATCGGCCCAAAAAACCTCCAGTCTCTGTTCGTGTGAATAATGAAACTCTCATACAATTCACAAGGTAAATATATAACTTTGTATTGAATTGTATTTAACAATAACTGGCAAAACATCGAAAAACAACAGCCCTCACAGCTACCTTACTAATCATCCATTCCTCACAGATATTCAATCCCAACTGACACCAACTGTCACTTTCAACTGTCACTTCCTCAAGGTTCCATTCATCAGTCTTGAGACAGCGCCATCTGGTGTCAAACATATCACACTGCAGTTCATCTCAAACTGCAAAAATACATCTTGTGCTGACTCATGAATTGCTATTCAAAATGTGGTCCTTGGAGGTCTCTTCCTAACCTAGGATTCTATTTTTTTTTATTATTGTTACGCTGAGGCTGGCCACCTCTCAGGAGTGCATGGATGCTTTTCCCTTATGGCAGAAGGGGCAGGACAGGATAGCCCTTGGAGGTCTCTTCCTAACCTAGGATTCTGCTACTATTATTCTTATTCTTATTAAGCAGAGCCTGAATGGCCATCTGTCAGGAGTGCTTTCATTGTGCTTTTCTCTTATGACAGAAGGGGCTGGACTGGATGACCCTTAGAGGTCTCTTCTTAACCTAGGATTCTAATCCTTCTCCTCCTTCTCTTCTTCAGCAGAGGCTGAATGGCCATCTGTCAGGAGTGCTTGCATTGTGCTTTACATTTGTGGCAGAAGGGACTGGACTGGATGATCCTTGGAGGTCTCCTACTCTAGGATTCTATTATTATTGTTATTAAACACAGGCTGGGTGGTCATTTCATGGGAGGGCTTTATTTGTGTTCCATTATGGCAGAAGGCTATTGGAGAAACAAATTTTAAAATTGTTCATTTTTAACTAATTGTTATAATTCTTGTAACTGGAAGGTTTGATATTAAATTATTTTGTTCTGAAGAATATAGGAGGCCACTCAGAATGTCACACCTGATACTAAAAAGTATTTTGCATAATCTAAATATGCTTTTGATAAATAGATTTTTAGATTATTATATAAAGTTATAGGCTATTTCTTTTTGTCCTCAAGATGACTAAAGCAAGTGATGACTAACATGCTCTTCAAGGTGCTTTTGCTCATTAGTTTATAATGCCAAGCTCAGACTTTTACTTGCTAATTTGAAGTTTAGGAAAATGTATTTGAAAGACTAATTGGAAGCATGTAACACACTTTTAAATTTTGTGTTAGGAAAAACAAAATGGACTGTAACTGCTGTGCAATTTCTAATGTAAATAAACTAACTTTGATTTCTATAACTGGCATTAGAGACTAGGTGAAAAAGACCAAAGTGGGGACAAGGGAGGAGGACTTTACAAGAATATTGTATAGAAGAATCTGATTTCCCAGATGTCTCTCCAGCTATGAAACTCTCACCCTTTTGCTAAGTAGAAAGGAAGGGAGGGGAAAATTATACCCTGTTTCTTCCTATCCTCGTCCTATGAGGGGTTTTTTTAAAATTCTCATTGGGTTTGATACAATCAGTGGGGTTGCTTCATAAATAATAACTAGAAACGAATGGGGTGGTTGCTGTAGTATATAAACAAAAACAAGGTACTATGAATCAACACGTAGTGCTGTATAAATTAAATATTTATATATGATAAGCATAGAAGCCAGGTTGTGGTCTCATATATACAGTAGAGTATTGCAAAACTATAAAATCTCTTAGATATGAAACTCTAATTGGTGGTATAAACCACAATATCGTCACACAATTCAAAAATAAATTTTTACAAGGTAATATCCTATTTAACGCCAATGCTATAGTTCAAATCATATAGGCCAATGTCCATTCGATCCCTGCGTACCAATCATAAATCAGTGTCCAATGTAGAACTATCCAGGGGAGCTTCCTGCTGAAGTTGAAATAAGACACTCTCACAGAGTGTATTTGTAATCCAAGCGGGCTGCCCCCGCATAAGAAAAGGCCGGAGAACTTCTTGCCCAAATAGAAATAAAACACTCGCAATGAGTGTATTTGTAATCCAAGCGGAATGTTCCCGTAAAATAAAGGCCGACGAGGAAACTGTGGTACGGGAGCCGTCACTCGTTTTGATTTAAATTACATCTTTTTCAAGGCCAATGCTATGGTAATCCATCAATACAAAGTTAGCAGGTCAAATCATGGCGTGATTACCCATAGAAACAGTCCTCACTCCTAGGGCATAAGCTAACACAGTAATACATATAGTTAATATGTTTTTAAATGTATTTATACACTCAGTGTGAAACCTGGGCCTGTTTCGATGAACACAACATAGATATCCTGGCAGGAATGGCAGAAAGACACACATGAAGGTCAACAGCTGGGAGTTATAGTTCACCCGCAATCAAAGAGCATTCTGAACGCCACCAATGATGGAATGGAATCAAACTTCCCACACAGAACTACCATAACCAAGAGAAAATACTATAAGAGTTTGGTGGGCATTGACCTTGAGTTTTGGAGTTGTAGTTCACCTATATCCAGAGAGCACTGTGGAGGGGAGGGAGGAAGACATGGGGTGAGTCTGTGCAGTAGCGCCCGCACGGGTCACGTCTCCCCCCCCTTCCTGCAGAAGCGGCAGCATGGGCAAAGCGAGGCAAAGCAAGCAGAGTGAGGCTGGGAAGAAGGGAGCCCGAGTGGAGAAGAAAAAGTGTTCGGCAGGAGGGGGAAGACAGGGTATTGGAGGTTCCAATTTCCCACGGCACACCTGATGATCGCTCACAGCACACTGGTTGGGAAACACTGCTCTAGGTCTTGGGAAGCAGACGATGTTGCAATGTCTGTCTTTGCCTGAGCAAAATATGCATTATAACCTTCCTTAAGAAGGGAAGCTGAGAATATTTTTGTGGTTATTATTACAATATAGACTACTCAAATTTGAAATAACACTATGTTATCCAAGATTGTGTTTTGATAAGCATTTATTGGAAGAGTAGATGATAAATTGAAAAGCAGTCAATATGGCTTTCAAACTAATGCTGAGAAGTCACCATTTATTTTTTACTGGAGACTACTTAATCCCTATTGGCTAAAATATAGAGAAATACGTAATTCTCCTTTGCTGATGTTATGTATTTTATTAAGAGCCTGTGTTTATCTGGGAACATTTTAAACATTACTTTCAATGCAGTGGACTCAGCTGTATGTGTGTATATGTGTTATATGTATGTGTGTATATATATATATATAGAGAGAGAGAGAGAGAGAGAGAGAGAGAGGTTTACAGATATGGTGTGCATTCATGCTCTGTTGTGAAATTTAGTATGCTCTCGTGCTTCATTTCATTGTCAGTAGAATTTTAATATTTTCAATCGGTACTTTGCAAATAGTTATGGGAGAAACATATATTGGTGAAGATTTGAGCTTCTATGGTGAGAAATTAAACTGCAGTAAGAATTTAATCTTATTTTAATTTCCCTTCTTTTTGTAAAACTGACCTCACATAAATATAAATCACAATAACTGCATGTTCTTTAATTATGTATTAGTGTATTGTACCTGCATCCCAGATGAGAATATGAGCATATCAAATTACAGCATATTGGAGGTTATTAAATCCTCTCTTCTCAGAGATGCTTAGGAGCATTGCATTTCTAATTACTGAAAAATATCCTAAGTATGTTAGCAGTAGGAGCTTTGTTTAGCTCCAGTGACATCGTTATCTCATTTTAAATCTGCACCTACATTTCTAACACCTGATGAGGCAAATGAATAAAAATTGTATAATAAGTAAGTATTGTTGAGATAGAAGAAGAAAGGGAGATTGTTGTTTTGGATGACCTACAACTTGCATTTCTTTTTTAAAAAATCCTTTTTAATTATTGAACATTTTCTTAGCTTGTGTTCCAGGTGGTAATAATATATTACATGTTTACAGCATTCATGTACTTAACATAAGGATTCCACCAAAACCAAGAAAAGGGAACAAACATGGGAGGGAGGGGAGTTTAACAGTATACATCGGGCTAGGAGGACAATGTTTTCTGGTAAAAGAATGAAAACGGGGCAAGGCTATATAGCACAATATGAAACAAACGATGTGCAGGCTACTGCTGGTGAAAATAAATCTTTTATATATCAATCAATTTATCAGTAATATTAACATAAGAATTGTCAGATATCCGCGAGAGATCCAAAGTATATAATATATTCAAGTGGAGTACTTGTAATCCATAAGACCCCGATGGGTTATGTCATAAGTTCAACAAAATAATAATAATCCAACCCCGATGGGTTATTTGTACTCCAAGTGCCCGTTGGCAAAATAAACATCAAAATTTTAAGCGTCAAGTGACGTGTTGAAAAGCGGAAAGCTGAAATGCTGCATATGATAATTCTTTGGAGAGAGGGAGGTGCCGCGGGGAACCCCCCTCCCTTCCAAGGCATCACGGCAGCCGCGGAAGCCGGTGATTTCGCCGGCTTCCGTGGCTGGCGTAACGCTCTGGGAGAGAGGGAGGAGCCACTGGGGGCTCCCCATGGCTCCGCCCTCCCTCCCAAAGCGTCACGCCAGCGTGTTTTTTTGCGGAGGAGAGGAGGGCAAGGGGCTCGGGGACAATGTACGTGCCGCGGGCCGCCTGTTGGACAGCCCTGCTTTAAAGCATATTATAGGAGATCCTGTCTAGCGACATCCAGAAGATCTTATTTAAATGGATATTCCAGGAGCCATAAGCTACTTTGGCTCATGTAGCATGGTGCATTTGGGACCGTCCAGCAGAATAAGCGTCGTATTTCTTGATCAGAATCAAGGATATGGAATAAACAAACTTGGTTTTCTCAGAGATGATAAAATATACATAGTCTTTTAAATGACAGTACTGTACAAGAATAAATTTAGGGATCTAAATTAAAATTGTAGATGTCTGTGTTTGAGAAACACACAGAAGTCTTGAGGAATCCACTTTGCAAGGGGTTACATACTAGTTATGATAAATTATAAACACTTCTGCGGAAGGATTTGTTATGCCACAACGTTTATTAAAGACTTTCCATCTTCTCCCACTGGCTCTTCCATTCTCTGTGCAGGCATATTTTCTCAAGGCAGTTGCTGTGTTTTCTACGTTGTTCTATGGAAGGGTTGGACAAAGTGAGGCCCATGAGACCCATGCAGCCCCCTAGTTCTCTTGATGGGCCCCAAAGGTGTACTTAATTTCTTCCAAAATGACCACTGAGGATGTGATGGGTGTTTCCACTATGTTTCGGGCTTCCAAGTGATTTACTAGAGTTTTGAAAAAAATGTTTTTGTTTCAAAATAAGGTCCCTCCATAACCAGGCCAGAATATTTCCTAAACAAGTTTCCTAAAGGGTGTTTGGGGACACAGGGTTGCAGACCTTGGCATGGGAGTGTCTTGCTATTCATAGTCTCATATGGGGCCAGTGCCTACTCTCGTTTCATGGGATGTCTTTGCTTGATTTCTAGAACACTCGATGAGATCCTTCATTAGCACAGAACCTATATGTTAAAACAATGAGTCAAAAAACCCACCATTCCTGATGAGTAATGCATTATAAGTCATATTGTAGCTGGCACAATGTTTTTATTTTTATTCATCGAGCTTAAATCAGTGTAAGTATCTTTGTTTATGCCTATGTGTCGGATAGCAAAAAAAACCACCTGGTCCCCCTGCAAATAATAACAAAAACAAATTTATTTAAATTAAGACAGTCTTCAAAAACATTTGCTCTCCCCAAATAAGTGTCATGTTAATAAATGAACATTTGCTTGTTGAGTTCTTTCACAGCATTCCCTCTACAGGAAGGGAGTTTGAGATGACGTTTTGATTCCTGAGCTATATATCTCTGTAACACATTTTCAATTATTTATACTTAAATTTTATCTTACAGGCTTAGTTACCATCTTCTCAGCTATGCCGTTGCTCAGAATGACTATTACTGTAAGGAAGTCTTCTCATCTGACTTTTCTTCTATCTTTTCAAAATGTTAGGTCAGATTTTACTGCCCTTTTAACACATTTTCCATAAGGAATTGGGCACATGAGCTATTCTTTCAACCAGCTAGTTTTAGAGAAGAGGTGTCAGGTTATTCTTGCCTTTTCAATAAGTAACAGAAATATAGTGGGATTTTTTACAACAGTCTTTAGAAATTTTGAGTGGCTTGGCTTGAACTGTAACTTCAGTTGTCAGAAGTCAGAATACTTTCTAGTTCTTTCTGAGCTTTTTAAGGGGAGATGTGCTTCAATTTTCATTCTTCTTCTACAGACAGGGTTGCTCTACTTTGCACTAAACAGATGATATATTGAGAATTTTTTAATATTCCTTGCCATCCAGAACTTGCCCGAACTCTTGTAGTGCAGTGTTATTGATCCTTAATCCTACTGGCAGTTTAATCTGTGTGGTTTTTAGCAGAGGATTTCTGGCTAGCTTGGTTGATATAATTTTTATTATAGTAATTTTTATTAAAGATTTATTAAAGATGGATTTAAAAAACAAAGTTGGAGGGGTGTCTTGGGGAAACAGGAGGGTATGTAGAGGGTGGAATATTAAGGGAGGAAAGAGAAAAAAATAAAGAGGGGAAATGGGGAAAGGGTAGACAGGTTTAGAAAATGGGGAGGTAAAGCCATAGGAAAGTGGGAGGGGAAAAGTTGGTTATACTTCCATTCTTCTTTGTAATGATTCCAAAGGGGGGGGAGTTCAGTTCTGTTTATTTGTCTTCCAGTTCTTTCTGGCTTTTCTGCGGTGGTATTCTTCCCTTTAATATTAATGTTAGATTAAATGAACATTTTCATTTTGTTATCTTTCAATCATTCTTTAACAGGAGTCCAGTCCATTTTAAATGTGTCTATCTTGTGATTTTGATATCCACAAAGTTAGTTCATAATCTCTAAGGTTTTCTGTATCCAGTCTTCTTTTGATGGCAATACCTTTTGTCTCCAGACTCTAGCTATCACCATTCTGGCCACCGTAGTCATGTAAGTGAAGAGTTTTCTTTGTTTATATCCCATTCAATATTAATCATTCCTAGTAGGAAAGATTCTGGTTTTAGGGGAAACTTCACTTTTAATATTTTTGACATGATTTATAAATTTCCTTCCAGGAGGATTTTACTTTCTCACTGGACCTGGTTGATATCATTGTGTGACTGTGGGAGAGTCTGAATTGTCTATTTTTCACTTCAACACATGTTTTGCTCCTCGTAAACATTGTTAGGTAGGCCATTCCTATTTACTGTGGGAGTTAATCAACATCAGAAAAAACTAAAGAACCCTTTTTTACAGAAAATTTGGGAAGTGTCAGCAGTAGTCACTTTTAGATTATTCAATTGCTAGTCCTAATTAGAGTAAATTCATTAAATTAATTGGATTTACATAAATGTTGACTTAGTTTTCAACAGTTGATTTAATTGATATATTCCATCTAGAACTACCAGATATACTTAAGCCACACGTGTCAAGGCGTGTGAGTCAAATCTGGCCTGACATGTCATTTATTTGACCCCCAAGGTGCTGTATTCCTCATCATTGGACAACATGATTAGTTATGATGTTTTTTGTTATATAGTAACATCTGGAAGGCTCCATTTTATTATGTTTACTCAGGATCGTGGTGTTTGAATTTAGATACAATGTTTGTGTGACTTTAAAATATCCTTTAACCTTTCCCCAGCCTCTGAACCACAAGTGCAGTTGGGCTGCAGTTCCCAGTCTGCCTGGTGAATAATTATAAGCAATTGGAATTGTCAGTCAGTAACATCTGGGAACCCAAACAGGATAAAAACTAAAGAGCACTGACTATTATATAAAAATCTGTACCCACAGATTCTCCGTTCATGGATTCAGTGGCTCTTTGAACGCAACCATAAGTTTGATGTGGCCCTAAATGAAAATAAGTTTGATACCCCTGACCTAAGCAATTATTTTGTTTCTACAATATTCTTTTGGTTATGGAATTAGAGATATCTTCCTTTGGAGCTGGGTGGTGGGCATTTTAAGGTTTTTGTAAAGCAGCCTAAGAAAAAAGTGAATGTAATTGTACTGTTCCAAACATATATTCTTTCCATTAGAATCGAGGCTCATCAGTTTAATGAAATATGACATCTTTCTTACCAGTGTTCACAGTTAAGCAAATCAAAACATTACATAATGCTATAATCATAACAGATAAACACATTTTGTGAGAGATTTCCCAAAATATTGTACAGTTTATAACTAGCCCATATCTAATAATAAACTTAGTTTGATAATTGGGTGTAATTACAGCTATTTGGGAGAAAGGTAGAGCATGTGAAGTTAGGGTTGCTAGCAGTATTAAACATCTTTTCTGCACTCCAATCAAGTGTAATAAGATTTCCTTGGGGGAAAGAATTGACTGACCTCAATTCAATCAACAACAGCACAGTATGGCCAATGTTTTATTGCTGACTGTAGTAGACAGCCTTTTTACTAGATACGTTCCAAAATGCATTTGGAAAGCTCTTAAAATAGGAGAGAATTAATGACTGCCCTAGAGCTGATACAGTTTAGAAGGCAATAGCTACTCATAAATGAAACTATGGGGTCATCCAATAAATTTCTGTCTGTGAAGAGGGTTGAACTAACAGTGGAAGCTAAGAATTTAAGGAATGATATACACCCTGTTGTAGAGAATCGAGATTTTAAATGCGCCAGTGGCCAAGAGGCCTTGTTTTTGTCGGTTTTGCTAGAATATATATATATATATATATATATATATATATATATATATATATTGCAGGTTTTAACTAGTCATCATAGCGGGATGGGCAGCATAAATAGCTTGTGTAATTTGGTTGTTAATGAGCCGAAATAACCCCCTTTTGTTTTGCACATTTCAGTTGTAACCCTCTTGTAATGACTAAAGAAAATGATGCGGTCGTGCATCAAAATAGTGACAGTGTTTGCCTGAGATAGTGCTCTTTCAGAACTGAAGTGAGTTTTAATAGGTTATCAAATTCTCTTGGCATAGTATTCATCCAAATTGCACATAGGAAAATTGTTGCTTCAGTTAGGTCCTAAATATACTTCCTCCATCCCTCTTCTTATTTCAGCAGTGGCGCAAGTAGTAGTGGGAGGCCAAAATATCCCAAAGCCACCAGATCCCAGCTGATCTTGGAAGCTAAGCAGGGTCAGTTCCAGTTAGTACTTGTTAGGGGTGACCACCAAAATACCAGAAGATATAGGTTACATTTCAGAGGAAGGAACTGACAAAACCTCCTCTTGCATATTCTTTATCTAAGGAAACCCTATAAGATCCATGAGGTCAACATAAGCCAATACGTAACTTGAAGGCATATAGACACACAATCAACAATAAAGAAAAATACGTCATTGTCAATCTGCCCATTTTATGTGCAACAGTGTGTAGGCTGAGGAGACTGTAGGAATGGTACTTTTTTAAAGCGTTCCTATAGCTGCTTTAAGAACTCTTATTGCCCCTCACTTAGGTGCTTATACCCCTCCATTGAAAGACGCTAGAGGGAAGGGGGGGGGGGAGTGCAGTGAGGGAACAGCCATAGAGGAGGCTCTCACCAAACAGATAAAGATATTTCCTGAAAATATTAACCTTTATTCCTCTTTTAGGGGAATTGGTCTTACAGTTAGCTCAACACTTTGCTTCCACTCATTCCTTTACCAACAAGAAATGGCAAGGAGCCTGTGCAAGCTGGCTGCAATGAGCTGTAGCTGTGCGGTCCCGTCCCCCCCATCCCCCCCCCTTCTAAACTGTTGATTTTCTCAGGAAGTTTTCAAGTTTTTCTGTTCTCTTTTTCCTGAAAATCTTTGTATTCATTTTAAACTTTGATCAGCTTACCAAATTGATTTTGACTCATAATGACCCTAGAAATAGGAGATCTCCAAGTCACTATGTTATCAACAGATCTTGCAGACTCATATCTGTTGCTTCTTTGATTACATCTTTCCCTCTCTAATGTGGTGTTCTCCTTTTTTTCCTGCCTTCTACTTTACTAAGTTTTACCATATTTTCTAGTGCATCATGCTTTCTCATGATGTGACAAAACTATGACAACTTTTATTTATTTTATTTATTTATTTATTTATGTTCGCTCTTATATTCCGCTCCTCCCAGCAGGCTCGGGGCGGATCACAACATACATACATGGGCGGCAGTTGAAAACGTGTCAACAAGCGGCCCTACAATTTATAAAACATAAAACACATATAAAAGCCACATTTAAAACCAGTTTCAAGTCAGACATCGGTAGAGGAGTATACAGCACAATAATGTCTGGTGCACCTAACTAAAGGCCAGCCCAAAGAGGGGCCGTCTTACACGCCCCGGAACGGGCCCAGTTCCGTAATGGCACGGGCATTGTCCGGAAGGGCGTTCCAGAGCACTGGTGCTGCTACTGAGAAAGCCCTTTGTCTCAAAGCTGATAGGTGGCAGGAGCGGACTGATGGAATTAACAACAGATTTTGCTCATCTGAACGCAGTGATCTCGGGAAACGTCACGGGGTAAGGCGGTCCTTCAGGTACGCAGGCCCTAGGGCCGTGCAAGGCCTTAAAGGTCAAAACCAACACCTTGAAGGCAATCCGGTACTCAATAGGAAGCCGGTGCAGTTGCCGAAGTATAGGTGTAATATGCTCCCTCGCTGGCACTCCTGCCAGCAGACGGGCCGCGGCATTCTGCACTAGCTTGAGTTTCCGGAGTGTCGACAGGGGAAGGCCAACGTAGAGGGCATTACAGTAGTCTAGTCTCGAGATGACCGTCGCTTGGATCACCGTGGCCAGGTCCCTCCTGGACAGGTAGGGTGCCAGTCGCCTAGCCTGACGGAGGTGGAAGAATGACGCGTCCTGCTGACCACGGAGACCTGGGCCTCCATGGTCAGCGAGGAGTCCAACACAACCCCAAGCTCTTGACTGACGGCGATGGGTTAAGCCGCTCGCCGTCCAGGGTAGGCAACCGGCACCCACCCAGCCCAGGCCGACCGGGCCACAGTATCTCCGTCTTCGATGACTTCAGTTTAGTCATCTTGGTATCTAGGAAGAGTACAGGCTTGATTTGCTGTAGAACCTATTTATTTGTGTTTTTAGCAGCCTATAGTATTTTTAGACTTCTTTTTGCTACCTTCCAAAGAGTAAATTTTCAGATTTCTTCACAGTCTGGCTTTCACATTACAATTGGAAATATGAAGTGGTAGACCATCCTAAGTTTTATATTCAGTGATATATCTTGACAGGATATGTTCTACTTATTTCATAGCTGTCTTTTTGAGTACTAGGGCCCCTCAATACATGTTGTAAAACCTGTAAATAACTGGGTTAAAAGGGGTGGGTGTGGCTAAACAACGTTTGAGAGGAATCGGGATAAGCAGTAAAAACCACATGTTAAAAAGTGTGCTTATAACCCAATTCCGGCTGAAAAATGTGCACCTCTGCATGACCATATATCCCTGCAGTCATGCAAAACACATGTTTTCCTCCCTCATTCTGCATATGTGTGCTTTTAAAAAGCCCGGAACAGGTGATCGGCTGATCAAGCTATCAAACAGACACACAGGTGGTTAAAAGAAAGCACAAATGGAAAGCAATTAGAACTGTCTGAAACTCTTTCTTTTAAACTTTATAATCTTACACAGAGGTTGAATTAACAATTGGAAGAGAGAGATCTGACGGAAGTATATTTTTTTAAAATCCTGCCATTATGAGCTGGACCTCATATGTGCACATGTGAATTTGCTTATATTTATATTAAGATATTCACATGTGTACATATATGGTCCAGTGTATAACAGAATGTTTTTTAAAAAAACTTCCACTGGATGTCTCCCATCTACCCTCCATCTTGATCTGGTATAGAGGAAGGCAACTTTCATTTTCTTCTTCTTCTTCTGTGATTGAATCATAGATTAAGATTATATTGAAAGATTTTCCTTAAAATTTTGTTGACATGATTTGGTCAGATTTTTTCATCACATCCTTTGACTACTTTTGCTACATCCCACTGCACTATTAATGTCATTCCCCATTTCTTCTTATATTTTTATTTCCTGAAATAAAACAACATTTAGAAATGTCCCATTTCGATCCACTTTAGCTCATTTACCCCCAAATATTATTTATTTATTTATTTATTATTTACGATATTTCTATTCCTCCTTTCTCAAACCCGAAGATGACTCAAGGCAGCTTACAACCAGGCAGCAATTCAATGCCTAACGATTTACAATTAATAGAATTAAAAATACATTCAATAAAACATATAAAACCAATGCCTTCATTGTTAGTCTCATTGTACATAAATCGTCGTCTGAGCCGTTCCAGTGTTCACTTTAGTCTAATACTGTGTTTGACTGTTGCATTAGATTCCGAACGCTTGTTCCATGTTTTCACTTTTTCCAGGACAGACAAGAGGGAGGGGGCTGATCTAATATCCCTGGGAGGGGTCTTCCACAACCGAGGGGGCCACCACTGAGAAGGCCCTGTCTCTCGTTCCCACCAGTCGCGCCTGTAAAGAAGGCGGGACCGGGAGCGTGGCTTCCCTGGCCAATCTTAAACTCTTAGATGGCTCATAGGGAGAGATAAGTTCGAACAGGTAAGCTGGGCCGGAACTGTTTAGAGCTTTATTGCCGTCTGTTTCTTATTTTATTTTCGCATTTCAGATACTATTCAGAGTTTTCTTCTGCTTTGTAAAGCTCCATCTTTATATATTCTAAGGCAAGTGAAAATAATCTGAAACATGGGAAGACTTCGGTATAAGTGGGTCTCAGTTTCACAACAAGTCAGATTTGGGAATGGGTCTTTGTAGTAACTGAGCAAACTAATAAAAGCAGTTCCAAGTTGTATTTTTGTGTGTGTTACCTGGAAACTAATGTTCAAAAAGTTTTTTTAAAAAAATTGTTCTGTGTATTTGATTTTAAATCAAGAAAGGAATGATGAAGCTGGGAGAAGGGAGAGGAATTTGAAAAAAAAATGCCTTTCTCACCTCTGTGGATCCAGGGGGAGAGAGGTTTTGCTGCCTCCACTGCAATAGAGGCGGGTCTGAAAGTAGAAAAAAATGTCACTAATGTATTTTCTACAAATAAGCCTGAGAATATGATCATTGATTTGTTTGCTAGAACAGCTACAACAAGGCATGAAATAATGCTTCTATTTCTGATTTTTTTTTAAAAAAATAATGAAGTAATCTAAGATGAATGTCAATTGATTTATTGACTCCAATCCATGAATGTCCACACATAGCCCACTTTACTGCTTGCAGTATTTTGAAGAGAGTTAGTAAAGTTAGTAATTCAATTAATTTTTACTAAGGTAAAACATCTAATTCAAATTGTCTACAAAGGTTACATTAAAATATTAAAATATATATTAAATGCTTATACTACACTAAAAGACTAGAAGAGTAGGAAATAACTAGAACATTTTGAAAACACCAGTCATCGGCCTACCAACTCCCATTCTCCTTAACCTCTAGTATAATCGCCTTACTCCCTTGCTCTTTCTTTAGTTGGCTGATTCTCATGTTTAGAGCTTCAATATCATGTTTAAAGCTTCAATATCCAGTTTCTTTGTAAAGATTAGATGCCTCTGTATAGAGTCGTTTCTACACCTTTTCTAAGCTTCATTTAATACTTCCTTTTGAAATATTTTAGTCTTGGAATTAACTCAAGTATCTTATTCTCTAATCTTGAACTATAAAGATTTCTGAAGCTGTTTGCATTTATTTACCTGATAGTCAAATTAATAAGTAAGCACATAAATATATGATTTCTTAACTGGTTCTGTACTATTTTACATTTCTATTCATATATAGAGTAGGCTATGCAATCATCTCTCTGTATCCATAGGCTTGAGACCTCTTCACACAGTCCAAAATTCAGCAGTTGCAATTGGGTGTTGTTTTTTTTTACTTCAGCTATGGAGCTAAATGGCTCCCATCACATTCTAGAAAAGTACTTCTGGGGTAGCTACGTAGTTGAACTGGTACAAACACCCTGCCACTGCAGCAGAATTGCTGGCAGTGGTCAACAGGAGGCTCCCCATCTTTCCATTAGGAAAGATGGGTCGAACCGCCTTAAACAGGCATCCCCCTGTGTGATGAGGCAGGGGGAAGCCGTGGCATAGCGGGGTGGGGGGCAACAAGTCACCATGCCCTCTGTGCGGGCGTTGCTGTTGCACCTCAGAACGCTGGCAGTTTCCCCTAGATCACACACACCAGGCAGATGCAATAAATGTACTTTTATTTAGAATAAGGATAAAGGATAGTCCAAAGATGTAAAAATAAAGCAATCAAAGCAAATCCAAAAATAGTCCAATAAAGTTCTCGAGCTGCAAGCTCAATTGGCAGAAATCCCAACGGAGGCAATAGTCCATAAACAAGGCAAACCGCTCCTTGCGGTCAACGTGAAACTTGAGACAAACTGCTCTGGCGGTTCCGTGAACTTGGAGACATGAACTATAGTCCTTTCCAAACTAAATGTAGCTTCAGGTCTGACTAGAATCACCCGGGCACAATCTAATAAAGGAAACTATTTCCTATGTGCCCAACGCACCCCCTTTCTCAGGCTCAAATCTTTACGAGAGGATCGGATGCTGGCCCTCCTGTCAAATTCCATCTCATTAGCGGCCCCAGGTGCAGTACTATCATCCTGAGAAATCGAATCCTCCCATTCCCCGGCATGCTCACCTGGCAAGGGAGTAGAGAAGCTCTCTTGAGAATCAAGGTCGCTCGGCCTCTCACTATCTACTTCAGAACTGGCTTCCATGAACTCAGCACTATCCTCATCTTCAGGCCCATATCCATGTAGCCACCCATCATCCCATGCTAATTCTTCATTTGCAGACCCATATCCATCTGGCCACCCATCATCCCCATTCTGATCCGGGGCAGCTGGGACCCCTGGTGCCTGTCTCTGACCACTAGGCTGGAACACCAAACTAGGCTGGAACACCACAGTTGCTGGGACACGGTGAGACAACCCGATTCCAGTGACACATGTGATGAGGTGGTTGAAAATATTTGAAAAACATTCCAAGAAGCAAACCTTTATTTGGTTGTATGCTGAGCACTATGCTGATTTATGGACATACTCTGCTATAGCTTCCACCATTTCAAATATCTCACCTGCTCTTATGAGTCTACTGACATTTTACATGGAAGCCATATACTAGAACTTGAACACCCATTGATTTTGCTATCCATGTGGAGTCCTAAAACAATACCAATAGTGACCAATTGCCCATTATATTTGCAATTATTACTGCCTTAAACATTTCCTTAACTTGTTCTGAAGGAGAACCTTTTCTTTTGTTTTTTGAGAAAAATACTTGCTTAGTTATTACTTGCACTTGTACCCCACCCTTTCTTCCAATGGTTTCAAAGTGGTATTCAAGATTCTCCTTCACTTCTTCCTACAACCCTGTGAAGATGAGGCAAGAAGTAGTGAATAGCTCAAGTTGAGCTTCATGGCTCTGGGAATTTGAATTAAGATCTACCACACTCCGATCCAATACCACATTTCTCTTTCATAATTTGATATTTCCAAATCAAATTAATAAAAGTTTGGGATTTAGGTTTGGTTAAATCAGATCTCTGATTATTCATCCTTTTTCAAAATTTTCAGGATAGTAACCGTTAAATAAATTTTAGGCTCATATAAATACGTCTCACTAAATATTGGCATCTTTTGTAGTGAAATGTGAGGCATGATTCAGGATGTTTGGATTAATATAATTCATATGTATTCTAGCTAGAGTAAACCCATTGAATTTATATAAACATTAACATTATAGCAGAACTATTAAAATTATTTAATAGGTCTGCTATAGGTGGGACTAGGAAATAAATTTAAGCCAGAAACATATTTTGTAAAGTTGATGAGAAAAATATTTAAAATTATCTTTGAAAAATATTTACTTACTTTTCTCTCTCACTGAGAAAATACAGTTCAGTCTATCTTTAAAAAATTCTGATATCCACAATATATATAGTTTGTTTTTAGAAAAGGATAGAGCAGCTATTGGATCTACTAACCTCAACAGACGTTAACATAAGTTCAGTGTTGTAGCTTCCACAGATGGCCTTGAGACACGCCAAACTTAGTAAAAGTATTAACAGTTTATTGGAACATAAAACATAGCCACAAACCGGCTTTCAGAATCCCAAAAAACCAACACCCAAAAAAGAGTCTCTTAGTAAACAATAATGACGTCTGTCTGTCGTCCTTGGCTTTGTCTTTGTCCAGGCAAGAAGTCTGTATGATGTTTTCATCCAAAAAGGAAAGGAGGAGTGCTTCCTAATCCACAGGAGCTAAGTATATACAAATAACATACATCAAAGCCCCCGCAACCCACAGCCTCTCCCTTCCACCAAATATACAATACCATGTAAGCAGGCACTCACAGCAACACAGGAATGGTCAAATGAAGCGCGGTAGTCACTAGGCATAAAAACAAACATTAAATCCCCAAACCCCCCAACATACAACAGTTTCAGCTAGAGCTGCCATTGCAGCTCACCCAGAACCCTACATGAAAACAGCCCAATACTCACAGATAGCTGGAAACCAGGAATTAAGGCATGAAGATCAAGAGTAACAAGATACAGGAACGAGAATCCCACCAGCAACACCTTGGCCGACCGCAGAGTCCCAAACCCCCAAGCATTACCTTTATACCATTACAAATCAGAGGCGTCGGAATCCCCACCCAAATCTGCCTCAGTCCCTACAGCTGCAGTGCTGGATGTATTCCTCCACGCCTCCCATCTTTCATGAGCACTTAAAGGACCCCAATCTGATTCAGCATTCCCACTAGGCCACCCCTGATCGCTTGAAAAGCCAAAGAATGAACTCTCACTGGACTCAGCATTCAAAACATTCCTGACATCCTGCACCAACGCTGAATCCAGCTCTGTATCAATCTCTTCTGATGTTAACTCTGCTTCAAAACCTTCACAAGTGCCTTCACTGGTAGCCTCTCTAAGTATTTGTCGGACCTTTCTCCTTTGTTCTTCACCCTCCAAACTAGAATCACTTGCAGCTCTCTTCCTTCCAGCTGCAGCAATCCTGCCCAAATCCCCCTCTTCAAGTGACCTTTCAAACAAAGCATCTTCCTCCAAGTTACTACCTGTAGCAACTATAGGCTCAGCTTGATCAACTACAACATTCAGACCATTGGATGGGTTGGAAATTGTGATCTAAACCTTGTAATTTATTAATTTATTTTAATTAATTAGGAGATTGCTGCTTCTCATTTTGAACTACTTGTGTTTACATATGGATAATCCCAATCTTCAAGTATTCAGAGTTAAAATAACAAAACACAGAAGAGGAATTTGATAATACTTCTTAAGTATTTGATGGGCTAGCCTATAGTAGCAGATGTTTGCAACTCCACAGGGTGGGACTAGATATAATGGACTTAGGTTGAAGGATGGTATAATTCAGTTGAACACCATTTATTTATTTATTTGTCACGTTTCTATACCGCCCCTCTCAGCCCGAAGGCGACTCGGGACGGTTTACACAGGCAGTCTCTGCCCTCAATACAACACAAGCAACAAGGCAAAGAGAAGCTTTAATCCACCCTTTAATTTACTTATTTTCTACCCTCTTCGCTAACTGGGAATAACCTCTTTATGATAAGAGCAGTTTGACAGTGAAGCCAATTATCTAGAAAGCTGGTGGGCTTTCTGACGACAGAGGTCTTCAGGCACAAACCGAAAAGCTATCTATTTGAAAGTCTCCATATCTTGATTTTTTTAAAAGAATAAGCAGGAGTTATACTAGTTTCCCCTCCAATTCTGAGTGATATATTTAATGATTGATTGAATAGAATAGAGAATCACAGTTCTACATCATTAACCATGAAAATGTTGGACTTTTATCTTGCTTTCTTGTACTTTATGGGTTAAACCATACTGGAAAAAAATGTAATTCATGTTGTGAAGAAGTGAGATGAGCAGTAAGCTAAGTGTTTGCAGAGTTGAGATAGGATGACTCATCCCAGTAACATCAGTGAACTTTGTAATATGGGGAAAAATAAAATCTATAGCAATGCATTGATTTGATTTGTTTTGTATTTGTAGCCATTCACTTCCTGGGGATTTCCTTGTTATATAAGTCTGTAAAGTAAATGAACATAAAAACAATGAGTTCATTGTAGGCAGCTACCCATCAGTAACTGGCAATGAGATGGCAAATGTGAAGGCCAGATTGATAAGAAGATGGGGCCTTTTCAATCTCCTAGAAATCTAATTGACTTGTGATAATATTGTTCATAGTACAGGCCGTTCCCGAGTTACAAACATCTGACTTACTCATAGTTAAAAACTGGGGTTAGACAACAGGCAGTGAGAGAAATTACCTCTAGGAAGGAAATTTCAAAGGGAAAATGTGTCACAGCTGAAGCTTTATCGCCTTGTTTTGACAAGACACATTTTTCAAAATCCAGTTATCATAGGGACAGAAAATGAGGTGGAAGCGTGGACTTGGCCACGATAGTCCATGCTCTTGTTACATCCCGAATAGATTACTGCAACGCGCTCTATGTGGGGCTGCCTTTGAAGATGGTTCGGAAACTTCAACTAGTACAACGATCAGCAACCAGATTACTAACTGGGCCGACATACAGGGAGCATACCCCCATTATGCCAGCTCCACTGGCTGCTGGTCCATCTCCGAGCCCAATTCAAAGTGCTGGTTTTAGCCTATAAAGCTCTGAATGGTTCTGGCCCAGCTTACTTGTCCAAACGCATCCACCCCACCTCAAAAGCTAAGATCATCCAGGGAGGCCCTGCTCTTGCTCCCGTCAACAGCTCAAATGCATCTGGCGGGGACAAGAGACAGGGCCTTCTCGGCGGTGGCTCCCTGCCTATGGACCACACTTCCAACTGACATAAGATCGATCTCTTCTCTCCTAACTACCCGGAAGAAAGTAAAGGCATGGCTTTGGGACCAGGCGTTTGGTCAGTAGAAGTAAGCAGCACCCTAAAGGGATGAACTGGATTGACATTAAGACAGACGAGGCTGGTTTATGTTTTAATTGACGATTTTATCTGATTTTAATTATGATGTTTTATTATGTTATGTATATGTTGTGATTTATTGTAATTGTTGAAAGAACCTCTAAATGGGGCTCAATCAAACAAACAAGAATATTAAAGTCCCCCTTCGAGGGTTGAGAAGGACGGGATAAAAATGTGATAAATAAATAAATAATAGGTGCACAGATAGCAAAACAAGCACCACAGGGGTATTAACCCTTCCCTATGCTATCCCAAGGTGTGTGTGTGTGTGTGTGTGTGTGTATGGATGGAGGTACACTTAAAAGTGTAAACCCAAACAAAAGAAATGCATTCACCTATCATATACTCATTTGTCTTTCTATTGATCATTCAATGAAATCTTGTTCCTCTTATTCATTTAAACAGTTTGCCGGGTGCATAATTATAAATCACAATTTACAGAAGTTCGTGCCCTGACTAGCTTGCTGGCTTTCCGGAAGGCCTGCAAGACCTTATTGTTTGAACAGGCGTTCGGCCCTTAAAACTGCAGGCCCTCTACAGTTATAACTGCAGGCCTCTGATGCCTACTGCCATACGTTGTTGGGTTGCTTGTATTGCTTGTATGATTTTTATGTATTTGCATATACTTTTAATTGTGTTTTTAACTGTGTTTTTACTGTGTTGAAGTCGCCCCGAGCCGGATGGGAGTGGCAACGGACAAATTCAAATAAATAATTCATAACTTTTGTTAATTGAAGTCATTAGCTGGCTGTAGGAGAACAAACCAAAACTCAATCAAGCCAAATTCACAGGAGTATGTCTATGCTTCCAGATTTACTTGTACATTCATGCCTCCACGTTTTGGGTTGACATCTGCAGACTTGATTATTTGTGGGTTTACCACTTCTTTCCCTCCCCCACCTCTGAAATCTGGGGCTTCTCTTCCTTTAGGAGTGATTGTATCTATTATCTCCAAAGCTCTATCAGCCTTGAGATGCCTTCACTTCTAATTTCCTCCTCCACTTCATCCCATGGGACTTTGTTCATCCTCCCGGTCTCTTTTTTTGTCCTTGTCAGAAAGAAGGGAGGGGAAAGTATAGATGGCAACTACAAATTATGGCTGGTTAGTAAAGAGCCAGTATGGTGTAATGATTTCAGCATTGATCTGACTCTGGAGACCAGGATGAGCTTGGATAAGTTACATTCTCAGCCTCAGAGGAAGACAAAGGCAAACCTCCTCTGAACAGATTTTACTAAGAAAACCCCATGATAGGGTTGTCTTAGCGTTACCAGTAAGAGATACCTTGAAGGTCTCTCTCTCTCTCGGCATTACTTCGCGAACGAAGATTCAGGAAGGACTCATCCCACGCTTTTTACAAGCGCGTTGATGACTAAAAAGGCCAATCTGAGATAGGCAAGTTCGGTTGCAGAAAGCGCAGCAGAAAGTCTCCTTGGGTGATGTTTTTCCAAGTTGCGGTTCTTTCTGCGTTGTCGTTTCTCTTCGAGACCCATTCGGCGTGTCTTCTCGAAAGAGGCCGCAGCATTGTGGATAGTGCTTCTCCATGCCTCCCGATGTGAGGCCAGGGTGGACCATTGTTGGTGATCAATCTGGCCAAGCCTGAGATGTTGTTTCAGGGAGTCCTTATATCTCTTTTGGGGGGCGCCTCTCTTGCGCTGACCCGTGGCGAGTTCACCGTAGAGTAGTATCTTTGGGAGTATCCTTGAAGGTACACAACAATACAACAGGTATCTTGAAAAGCATCCCTTGAAGTCTATCTAGTAAAGAGAAAGCCTATAGTAGTTCTTGATCAGTTCTTTTAATAACCCCCCCCCCCCCAAACCCCTAGTTTCAGTAGGTGGCAAGCATGTTCTTGATCTTATAACACAGAATCAGGCCTTCTAGTGAACATTTGTTTAAGTTCCAATAGTATGTCCCAGTAAACTGTTGTTATTTCAATATTTATTATCTTAATTGCAACAAAGAGACCTTATCTTGACCCAAGAGAAAAGTAATGGGCATCAGCATTCTAACTGAAATGACTGTAGGAGATGTCGCCAAGTGTATACACTTTGAATTCTCTTATTTAATATTTTTGCTCACATTTAATCAATGATTTGATGTTTCATGTTGATTTTTGACTCCTCTGTCTTCCTAACTGTTGAAATATGTGAGGTTCTCGCAAAGGTTTGCCAATTATAAATATGAAGGCAGGGCATCTGACAGTGGGAAAAGAACGATCAACAATCTGAGCAGCAATTACCTATTTTTTAAAATAAAATAATGAGCAGTTGACCTAAATTGTAGCTTAAAAGAGCTATAGGAATCTCCCATTTTTCAATGCTTTGTTTTTCTATGACCCACATATGTCCTTCTTTACTGTGCAACTGAGGGAGTCCACTAGAATATTATCCTGACCTGATACGTATGGGCCTATCGGAATGACGGATTCAGGGGTGCACTAGTGTTCGTTGTGGTGGACCTAGTGCCCTCTTGTTTGTTTACATGGTAATTGTTTACTGACAAAACCTGCATGGCTATCCCTTTTATAGCGCACCAATTCCTCTGAATCATGAGACCTGTGAAATGAGTGCCCACCCAAAGCATCCAAGGCCATGAGATTCATAGCCTGTGGATGGCAAAAGAACATGCATTTTGGCTAGGTTGGCAGGTTGGAGCTATTTGAGGTGGGATCATCAATCTCTTGAGTACTAGAGTCTCACAATGGATTGATGTGCTAGAGTAACTGTAACTGTAGAGTATGAGGTTACCATCATGATAGCAAGAAATCCCAATAGTTTTGTAATCAGTTCTGCCTGCACCATTGCTATATCTGAAATCTGACTGACAGATCTTTAATGTTTGAGCTTGACCTGGTGGAAGATGGCTTGGACAAGTTTGGAGTGTAAGATTTCTCCGCTGAAGAGGAGAGACTGGGGTTAAGGAGAATTTCTTGATTTTTACCTGGAAGTCCAGACTGACAAGAAGTTGCAAGATTGTGGCCATGGTCAGCTAATCATCCAGGCATGGGAAATTGAACTCCTCCTTCACCTATTCTAGGTGACATCTGACTAAAGCAGAATATTATTTATGAATGGGTTAAGTGCAATCAGAAATCTAGATAGTTCCCACATATTTGTATATCATACACTATAGACAGACACACTACACTTGCTCTTAGCCAAAAGGCCTAGAAACTTTATTGAACCATATAAAAGTAAATATGAACCATATAAAAGTAAATCTTGAAATATACTGTTAAAAACATTTCAGAAGGGATTTAGACCAGCAAATCAAGTAAAGCACATTATTTCTTCTTTAAATGCAAAATTAAGACAATAAAATTCCACAGTTAATGTCACTAAATTACAGGAGAAAAGACACAGGCATGGTTTATTTACGAACATCAGGAGAGACCTGAATGTTTTCTAAAATGTACAGTCACAAATTGATTATAAAATCCCTATGAGGATCTTGTAACAGAGTATCATAACTATAGAGGTGTGACTCATTGCAGGAAATGTTTGTTCAATAATCTGTTCTGGTATTTACACGACTAGAGGGATAAAATGCCATTCATTTGTACAGAATTTAAAGGGAGAAAACAGAAGAAATAAACCAGGCAAAGTGGAAAGTAGAAGCAAACGAATGATGCCACTTGGAAGAGTGCTACTGTGGGTCTACAAAAGGATTGCAACCTTTGTCTTCTGAAAGGTTTTCATTCAATAAGTGTAATCTTTTAGTTACACTTAAATTAGTGTATCAAATGTGCCCCAAGTAGCCATGCAAATATAGCACAGTGTATACCTTTCCCCCCTCTTCCAGGTGTGCTTCTTATTAATGCTAATACGGATTAGTGACTTTAAAAAACCTGGTCATCTCTGACCTAACACAATTATGTCATGGGGTTATCACAGCAGGGTTTCCTCAGGGGAAGTTGATCATTACCTTCCTTTGCAACTGAAAGCATGTAATTTACCCAAGGGTTTCCATGGCTAAGTAGGGATTTGAACATGGCTTCCTAAGAGTCACATTCCAACACTTATTGTTTTTGCTGATAACTGCTGTCTAGCCAGCTTTCATTTATAGTTAGTCATCCTTTCATATTCACAGATTCTGTATCCACAAATTCAGCCATGTACTTCCCAAATGCAAACTTTGATTTGATCATTTTATTTAAGAGGCATAATTTTCCAATGGCTATATATTGGGGGGGGGGGGGGGTTGAGCATCCATGGGTTTTTATATCCATTGTGGTTGTTGGAATTAAACCTCAGCAAATATCAAGGGCTCACTGTATTGGGGAGACCTGAAAGACACATTTTCAACAGATCTGCTTGGGTCCTATAATGTCTGGGTTGCAGATTCTTTGTATGTTACCTGTAATAGGGCCCCACTCTTTCCTATTATCTCCCACTTTATCAAGCATTATCACCCCATATCATGAAACCGTGAGTCCTGTTGTTTCATGATAGGTGTAAAGTACAATAAAGACAGACGGTTCGATCATTCTCACTTCTAGAAAGGGTTCAGGCTTGGTTTGCTCTAGCAATCATTTATTTTTCTTTTCCCACTCTATGGTGTCTATAGAACTGTCTATCAGTACGGCTTTTCAAACAAGTTGATTCTCTTCTTATATCCCCCCCCCCCCCCTCCACTGTTTTAAGAAATCCCTGAATTATACTGTATATACTCACATATAATTTAACTTCATGTAGAAGCCAAGGGTAGGCTTGGGTGCCAAAAATTATAGATTTTGATACAACTAATTGAAGGTGCCAGTGCTGCCTCAGGGAGCCAGCTGCTCCTGACTGCCACCAATTTTCCTATTCAGGCATTAAAAAGGATCAAAAGAAGCACCATGATGTAGTGAAGGCAACGGCAGGGGGGAAGTCAGTGTTTTAGTTCTCCAAGGATGGACAAAGCTTTCACATTTTGCCATTATATTCAGAGAAAGGAGTAGTTTCTTTTTTTCATAAGAGTTAAGATTCAGTACTTACATTGATCCATGGAGCTTGGCTTTTTCACTAAAACTTCTGGATTTACACATGAGTATACACACTAATCTAGAGTAAGGAAAGAGCTCACCAGGAATCTGAAAAGGGTGGTTTTACATTGAAGAAAAAAGGTCAATGTTCTCTGAAGCTCAATAAACTTATTCAGGATGGCAGCAAGTTGTGCAGCTGCATCAAATGGTGTAAATGCACAAATGTAAACAGATATTACTATTGGTTGGAGGTTGATAGTTATCAATTATCTTCCTATCCAGGCATTAAAAAGGAAGTGTGGAAAATCAAAACAAATTGCATACTGATGAACAGCCATTTGGTGTTTACGGTTAATTTTAATGAATGGAAGAATCATGAAAAACTAAGACTGGGTCAATGAGAGGTGTAACCCCCCCCCCCCCCCCGAGGTACTCATGAGGTACCAGTGCAGCCTCCACCCCAGTAGTTGCCCACCCTGCATTATGCCATATGAAATGTAAGCATGAAACTAGCAGAATGGAATTCTTAAACACCAGAATATACAGTATGAAATCATTCAAATACCATCTTTTCAAGCAGTATTGGTATCATTTCATTAGCAAAATATATGATTCAGCAATGGCACCTTAAAGATTGTTTTACTGTTTTATTGTTTTCAGTATATCCTAAGTTTTTTTGAATTATCATTTTCAATTATGCATATGTATTGTGATTTTGCCAATGTTTGGACGTGACATTTCCCTACAGGTTGATTGTGCAGATCAGGGTAGCTAATGCTCTAAGTCTGCAGAGGTAGTGAACTAGGAAGTCAAGACAGAAGAGTCATGTCAGGATGTAGTATAATCCAGGATTAAGCAAAAGGCTGTCAAATATAGTTTCATAGATTTCAAGGTGCAGCTACAGGGAAGGAAGAAGCAAGGAGTGAACTTCGATTCTTCATATGTCCCAGTGAAACTGGCAAAATCGTTTTATAGGAGTTGTGTCATAGGGTTAGCTAAGGAAACATGTGAGATATGCTAGATATGCTGTTTCTCTTTAGCAGAAACTGCTAAGAACCCTGTGCTCTAGCCTACTTGTCTGAACATGATTGTTCTGGTCTTCTTCTTTAGCCATTAATGTTATCGTCAATTGTTCTACGTGCTGAGGAAGGCGACCTAGATCCAGCTCCGCCAAAGGTTCACACTTTTCCTGGACTATAGCCTCAGGCTGTTCTTGGGATCATTTGGTCCAGATGATTCTGTTTCCTCTTTCCAATATAATTTTATTTATGTAAGAGTTCACCATAACAACCAAACAACAGCCCACAACATATTACAAACCATACATACACCCAAAATCTATATCCCACACAAGATAGCTCCACTTCCCCACACCCGTGTACCTTTCATCATGACTTCCGTCACTAATGCTCCATTGCTGAAGAAGCCGGGATTAGATCCTACGGTCCCCTCCAATTACCGCCCAGTCTCGAACTTGTCGTTTCTGGGAAAGGTAATTGAGAGGGTAGCAATGGAGCAGTTGCAGTCCTTCCTAGATGACGCAACTTGGCTTGACCCCTTCCAGTCCGGCTTCCGTTCGGGGAATGGGACGGAGACGGTCCTGGTTTCCATCACAGACAAGCTACGTTGCCAGCTGGATCAAGGCGGTTTGGCGCTGCTCGTGTTATTGGACCTCACGGCAGCGTTCGATACAGTCGATCACGATCTTTTGACTCACCGCCTTGCTGGAGCCAGGGTGAGGGGGACAGCCTTGAGTTGGCTGTCCTCCTTCCTCCGGAACCGTTTGCAGCGAGCGAAGAGGAGTGAGGATGTCTCAGGGGACTCCCCACTTTTTTGTGGGGTGCCTCAGGGGGCAATCCTCTCCCCTCTATTATTTAACATCTATGTCCGACCACTTGCTCAGCTGGTGCGTAGCTTTGGGCTGGAGTGTCACCAATATGCGGATGACACCCAGATCATTCTGGGGATGGAGGGCAGGCCCCAATCTGTACCTGATAATTTCCATCAATGCCTTGAGGCCATTACTGGATGGCTGTGAGCCAGTAGGTTGAGGGTGAATCCAGCTAAGACGGAGATCCTGTGGCTGGGTCCCCCGGGTGGGGTGGAGACCAGGCTTCCTATCCTGGACTGCGTGACTTTAAGTCCGTTGTCAATTGTTAAGAGTCTTGGTGTTACTCTGGACTCTCAGCTGACAATGGAGACTCACGTCTCTGCTGTCAGCAGAGTAGCCCTTTCCATCTCCATCAGGCGAGGAAGCTGGTTCCCTACCTCTCCCATTGCGACGTAGCCACAGTGGTCCAAGCCACGGTCATCTCGAGACTGGACTACTACAATGCTCTTTACGTTGGCCTTCCTTTGGCAGTGATTCAGAAATTGAAGCCGGTCCAGAATGCTGCAGCTCGCCTTCTGGCTGGTGCCTCAAGGTCCAGTCACATAACACCCATCTTACGCAAGCTGCACTGGCTGCCAGTGGAATGCCGAATCACTTTCAAGGTGCTGGTATTGACCTTTAAGGCCTTGAACGGTCTGGGGTCAGTGTACCTTAAGGACCGCCTCATCCCATATTGTCCCAACAGGCCACTGCGATTGGAGACTGAACTGCTCCTAGAAGTCCCCTCCTTCAAGAGGTACCATCTTGTGTCTACAAGGAGGAGGGCCTTTTCTATAGTCTCCCCCAGCCTCTGGAATGCGCTGCCATCGGATGTCCGAGCCATTACCGACCTCATGGCATTCCGGAGGGCGTGTAAAACGCTTCTTTTCCAGCTTGCCTTTGGGGAGTAAGATGATGGACAACCCTCAGCCGCGCCGCCATTCTGGTTATAACTGTGTTGAGTTGCTTAATTAGCGACACTCATTTTATTGTTTTTAGGGATTTTATCGTGTCTTTTAGGGATTTTAATGTCTGTTATTTGTATATGCACTTTGTAAGTTGCCCCGAGCCACACCGGGAGTGGCGACTCACAAGTATGAAATAATAAATAAACGTGCGGTGAAGCCTTTAAGCCAATTTATCCTTGTTCATATCCTAATCATCAATTCCTAATGGAGTACTTCTATTTAACTTCCACTTTTCCAAAAAGCCCTCATTACTTTTGTTCCTCCTATTATTGGTTAATTTGGCCATTAGCATATACTCTCACATTCTTTTCCTCCAATTTTCTTCTTTAACATTTTTCCCATTTCCTCTTTCAAGTAGGATCATCCAGCGAAAGTATGATACACATATCACCGACCCCATCTACACTGCCATATACAGTGTTCCCTTACTTATTGTGAGGGTTACGTTCCAGGACCTACTGCAATAAGTGAAAAACCATGATGTAGGGATGCTCTATTTATTTCAATATTTATAAATTATTTTAATATTTATACATTATTTTAGTAGTTATACACTATTTTAAGTCTTTATAAACTTAAAATAAAGTGAAGGAAAGGAAGGAAAGGTCCTTCAAGGCTGGAGGGAGAGAGGGAGGACTGAGGAGGGAAAGTGCCCTGGAGAGCGAAAATACCATGATGTATGTTTTAAATTATTATTTTTTAATCTGTGAAACAGAGTCTGCAATAAGTGAACCGCGAAATAGTGAAGGAACACTGTAATGCAGTTTTGGAGTGTAGCTCAACTTCATTGAACAGCATTCTGAAACTGCATTGTATGGCAGTATAGGTAGAGTCCAATTAAATGTCAGCCAATATTATTATATGTGAAAGTAACTATTGTAAATCTTAGGGTAATGCTTACCTCATTTGTATGAGCTAGACCTGAAACTTTTTTAAAAATTGCATTTCCTTGGGACCTTCAGTAACTTCTAGGGGTGTGTTACAAATATTTCTACTTATTCCTCTGTATGCAAGGCTTATATGTTTTTGTTACTATATAGTAATAAATAACATTTTTTTCTGCTAGTGTATTCTTGATATGACATTTGGAGCTGGAGGCCACAGCAAGGCACTTCTGGAAAATGAAATGGATATTAAATTATATGCACTTGACAGAGATCCCACTGCTTATGAACTAGCTCAGCGGCTTTCTGACTCTTACCTGTGAGTACAGTTCTTATTTATGCTGACAACTTGGGATTATCAGTGTATCCTTGGATATATAGGTACATCTATATATGCATGTGTGAGGTCCCCCCTAAATAGACATCTGTGTTTAGAGATGTAAAATATCAAGAAAATTAGGAGCGCTGGGGTGGGGGTTGCGATCCCCTTCTTTCCTGACGTATACATTCTCTTAAAACAGATTCAAAGCCACCTTTTTTAAAAAAAATCTGTTGTTGTTAACTGCTGTGAAGTCAACTTCAACCTATGTGACAATATGATTGAGAGACCTTCAGAAACCTATAGTCAACAACCCAACTAGGGTCTTGCAGACTGAGGGCATCTGTGACTTCCTTGATTGGATATATCCATTTGGAATGTGGGCTCCTTTTTCTTACTGCCTTCTATTTTTCCAAGCATGATTGTTTTTTCAAGTGAGTCATATCTTCTCATGATATATCAAAATCAGGTGTGGGCAAACTTTGGCCTACGAGTTGTTAGGAATTGTGGGTGTTGCAGTCCAAAACACCTGGAGGGCCAAAGTTTGCCCATACCTGGTCTAAAATATAACTGTCTTAGTGTCATCCTGGCTTCTAGGGAGAGTTCACACTTGATTTGCTATAGGACCCATGTATTTTTATATTCTTAATTTTTTAAAATGACATTTATAGATTATTTTAATTATCTTTATAATAGCTATAGCTATATTGTAAACCTCTTTATGATGGCTTTTTATCATTAAAAGATGGGTGGGTGGAATTATGCATAAATATTTAAATGAGTGAATAATGTGTTTCTATAGCTAAGACAAAATTTGAGTATAAACAGTATGTGCTAGGGCACAATTTTGACCAAACACTAAACCCAAAAATATCCCCTCCAAAGAAAATGCATCCTCCCCTAACTACGATGTCTGTGGAAAAGCCAGCATCCCAAGATATAACCTGAAACCAGTTCACTAAAACACATTTTAAGCTCCAGGCCAGCTGGTCTAGTATTACAGTGCTCCCCACATTTTGGGTTAACTTTTGATGTATTTGATTATTATGTTCTCTTTAGGAATCTCTATGCTCAACTTTTGGCATAAGAAATAACACTTCTATAGGAATCTCTAGTCCTCTAGGATAATTCTGTGGTGGACTTTGGAATTATCCTGAAGGACCTAGACATTTCTAGAGGGGAATTCTCTCAGGTTAACAAAAATTGTTTTGTAATTCATTCCCACCCCCCCACCCCCACTTTTGCACCCCAGACCCTAGCAAAAATGTAAGGACTTCTGTATACTGTAGTTAATATCTACTATCATTACTTATCTGCTGTGGACAACTTCTGACTCATTCATATCTTGTGTTCAACACTCCCTTCTGCTGTTTGTATCTTTTCTTACTGTTTGGAACTGGCAGTCGAACATTATAACATTTCATAACCAAATTCTGTATTGATCTTATATGTAGATATAACATGGCAAGTGTGTGTATGTGTGTAAAATTTCAATAGACCAAAAGCTCATTTCATTTTTGAATACCTTTAGCTGTTTTCTTCTTTCTAGCTGTGAAAAGTCTTTACTGAAGATGCAGAACTGTTTTAATAAGAAAAAGAAATGGGTCAGGCACTATTAAGTATTCAGTGTGTGGGAAGGAATCCTTTGACGTGCATTCCGGGGAAGCCTATAAGTTAGAAATTACTGCAGAGATTCCAGAACAAAATAAAATTCTGTCAGTAGCAATATATATTACAGTAAAACCTTTTACACCCACTGAAAGCAAAAGGTTACCAAAATGCCTGAAATCTAGCACCTCTCGAGTATCACTGCAAACGAGAAAGGAGGAGAAGCCTACGCAAAGCCTACACAGTGGAGTCACGCTGTTATAATATACTGAGCTGTAAAGGAAACCATACCTCAGGTGTAGGAATAATGAAATTAATCTTTAATATATATTTATTGGCTGTCGAAAGTGTTATGGCTTTTTTATTTTGAGGTTAAATTCAGTTTATTGTTACAGGATAGACTCATTTTGTTTGTGTAAAATTTTGAATACATATTCTGGTGTGTGTAGTTGTAATGATTTATGCATGTTTACTACATTGGCTTCAATAGCCTTTTAGTTTTCAGTGAGTTTAGAACAGCTGATTATGGATGGATGAAATATCTTTGCCACATTGCTATTGTGTTATGAACATGCACCCTAGCCATTCCAAACATTATATACCAGATATTTCTTGCAAAAGTAAATTGATGAATTGGCCCTTTGAGTAGCTGCCCAAATAACCACAGATATTTTGCATATTTGAATGGGATCTCCTGCTATGAGAAACTTTTTATTTTATGTGATTACAACATATTCACTACACAACATCAATTCAGAAAAATCAAGTTTTGGATGGAAATTTGACATATGTCCCAGGAAACAGCACATAGACTTTAAATCAGGTATGGACAAACTTTGGATTTCCCGGTGTTTTGGACTTAACCCTCGGAAATCCAAGCCAGCGTAACAGACATTAGGAATTTTGGGAGTTGATGTCCAAAACACCTGGAGGACTGAAGCTTTCCCTTGTCTAATTTAAATTGTATGTTCCCTGCCCCTAGACATGCAGCCCCCAAGTTACAAACAAGATAGGTATCGGGGCAAAGGTATTGGGACAAGTGTTGTTGGAGTTCCCCTTTCCTGGATCATGGCTGGCATCATTCCCCTTCGCCATCATAGGGGTCCATCAGCAGCCATTTTCGCAACCTTTCTTAGACATCACCTTGAGACTCCCCTTGCAGGGAGGTCTTTTATGGCATGAGATCCACTCTGAGGACTCTGCTTATTCCTGCCCAAGGAGCACTAGCTATCACAATGCCTCCCACCCTCCCTATTGGGATAATGAGTTTTCTTGCCATATACCCTGGCACGTACCTTTAATTTGCTAACTGCGCAACCACTGTCTCCGGTGAACGATCCCATTTTTTTCTGACCAGCAGCAGGCACCGGTGTCAACACTGCTGCCACTGTTGCCTTTCTTGTTACAGTTGTTTAAAGGCCTGTATCTGCCTCCAGCCTCAGTACCAGCAGCTTCAAGGTGGATAGATAACCTCTACCGCATAGACCTCTTGAGGGCGGGATGGCTAGGAAAACATCCCAAGCCAATTCCATAGTAGTGGATGTCTCTCAGTTTCTATCCTCGCAGAGGATTCAGGCTACTGACAGAGAAGGGAATAAGTTGGAGGCTATGAGGCATAAGGTTTATTCCCAGCAGGTTCTATTTTGCAAGGCTAGCCCACTTTGGCACATATGGGGGCATAACAGACTTTTCTCAGGGATAAAGGTGCCCTGTACTTCGGCCATCTGTCAGTAGCAGAGCTTCCAAGAAGGAGGTGCTGAGTCTTTCACACCTACAAAAGGACCTGCCAAAACACACGGCCGTCTCAGTGGGAAAATTGTTCATGGCAGCAGTAGCTCTCCGCCACCATGCCTGGCTACACACATTGGAGTTTTTTCCATTGGCACGAGGAGTTATCAAGGACCTCCTGATGCATGAGTTGGGGCTGTTCAACCCAGATACGGACTCGCAGCTAGAGCTTGCTCATAAAATGTGACAGACAGCACACAGATTTGTATTTCCTCCCTCAGCTCCTCCTCCTGGACATATGTGGGTTTAATCATTACATTAACCTATACAACCGCCAAATTGTAACATTGCCTATCATTCTGCTTTACCATGCCATTGTGTCAGCAAGAGAAGGAACGTCATCTTGTCCTCTGACGCCTCTAGAGAAGATGGGCATCGAGCATGGATCTGAAACATCAGAGGCATCAAAACTAGGGCCACCTACAGGAGACCCTGTGCAGGGTTCAGATCTTTTCTCTCCAGAGAATGTGCATAACTTCTCAGTGCTCATTGTGCCATTGCGCAAGTAGGCGGCCTAATTTGCAATGGGGCATCTGTAAGATGCTTAATTTCATATTTCTATCTGGCCTTGGCAATAAATGTGGCGCCTTTATATTGATATTGGTTCCTTGTGTCTGACTCTAGATCGTAACTTTAGGCTCACCTTGTGTCCACCTTGTCTCTCCCCCAGAGACTCGGCTTGGTGGTCAACCAAGAGAGGTCCACTCTTGTTCCGACTCAACACACCTGTGTCATGGAGCCATGTTGGATGTCAGCCTGTTCAGCCTATCATTGTGTCTGATGATAAGGGTGCTCTGGATGATGGGAGTGGTTTATGTTCAAAGTGATTCTTATGAAGGGAATGCTCTTGAAGGGATTGGGGATGAGGGTCTGTTCCCTGAGCCTGTATTGCTACAAGAGGATTCGAAAGGCTCAATGCCTGGTCCAGGAGCAGAAATTATTGAGCCCCTGAACAGAAGAAATGTTCTTAGTCAGTAAGGACAAGCAAATCAGTCTCTCAGGTGCTTAGCCAGATTGCAGCAGAAGCTAGCAGGGAACCCAAGGCTGAGAAAACATTCTTTCTTGGCTGCTTGGGAAACACAGTAGAGATAAAAGTGCCAAGTACAGAATCTGTCACCAGACGATTCATCATTGGATTTAGGTCAAGTTCTCTTAAGTTCCTGGACGTTTTGCCTTAGATTGATTCATATTTAAGTGCCTTGTTTGATTCAAACTCAAGTGCTTTGGTATTTTTGCTATGGAAGTTCCAGTATCTATTTTCATGGACTCTATTGGACTATTCTCCTGGAATATCTGTTCCTATCTACTTTCCTACCTAATTGGATTTACATTTTACTCTGGATTAATTTTTAGTGCAACAGCTTTTATTATCTTCAATAAACTGCTTGCTATTTTAACTCAGCTGTGTGGTGTTTGAAGTGAGAGGGAATCCGGTCCTATGGTGCAACATTGGAGTCCATCAAGGAAAAGGCCTATCTTCTGGAGACCCATTTTCAGGCCTTGCAGTCCACAATCCTGCAAACATCAGTATCTCGCCATGTGCTTGCCAAAGCATGCACTCCATTCCGGGGCATATGGCATCGGCCATCGTTCTGATTCACTTCATTAGGATCCACATGCAGACAGGGTTCTTGGGAGCTTTCAGTGTTCTCTGCGACAGCCCAAAAACTGTCTCTTCCTCTCAAGCTCGTTCAGTCTTTCAGCTAGGGGTTGCACTGCGCCAACATCTTCAGTGGAGTGTCGTTTTTAGCAGGTACACCCCTCTCGAATGCTGATGGCAGACTCCTCACCATATGGATGGAGAACACATACAGATCACCTGATGGCCCATGGATTGTGGTCAGCACAGAAACTACAGCACTTCATCAATTATCTCAAATTTCTTGCAGCGCAGAAGGTTCCCGTGGCATCAGAGGATTCCCTAATGGGCCAGGTGGTTCAGTTGTTAACAGACAATACCACCATCAACTTCTACATCAAAAACAGGCTTGTTTCCTGTGAGACATGACTCTTTCCTCCAAGGTGGGAAGCTTGCTAGTAATTCATATGTAGAATTTCACAGAGACCATAAAGAAGAATTTGGGTTGCTTATCTGCAACCATGTTTCTTCGAGTGGTCATCTGTGAAATTTGCACATCCCTGCCCACCCTCCCTGCTATTCCTCATACCTCAGTTTTCTGTAAGCTGCTGTCACAGCAGCCAAGGAACCGAGGTGCTAGCCCCACCTGATGGCTATATCCTTTAGGGCAGGGTGGGCGGGGCTACCACCAAGAGTTTCTTAAAGCTATAGAGAATTCTGAGCTGTCTTGTACCTGCACACAAGACCATATGTGCAACTTTCATATATGACCACTCGAAGAAACATGGTTACGGGTAAGGAATCCAACCTTATTCAGGCAGGCTTTTAAAGATGAAGATGTTTAAGATCTAGTCAGGGGGTACTGTAGTTTTTAACTTTGAATATGTTTTAATGTTTTTTTCCTGGGAATTTTTTTAGTGCTGCTTTGTGTTTAATTCTGTTTTAATGTTTGCATATTTACATATTTTAAATTGTATACTGATGCTTTTATGTCAATCCGCTTTGAGTCCCCTTTGGAGAGATAAAGCAGAGTATAAATAAATATAATAAATATAATAATAAGTGTAACTCTGGTCAGATACTTTTACTGCACTTTTTCTGCATGGCATGGAGTTGGACTGGATGGTCCATGTGGTCTCTTCCAAGTCTGTTATTCTATGATTTTATACTTCCCTCCAGTCTGTTCTAGATTTGTTTTTCATTACTTTTCATTCATGACATTGAATGAACCCGTTTCTGACATTTGTATTGTCTTAATCTTGTGAGTCATTAGGCCTCCAGTTGCATTGGATTTGATAATTGGCTAGTTAATGCCCTGTTAAAATCAGTACAGTCTGAACTGAAGTACATTACATTTTTTAAAGAAATAACAGAAATACATAGCTTTTCTGGAGATTGTTAAGCATGGCTTTTCTTTCTGGAATATTTACCCATGTAATTTCGTTCTAATCATGCAAGGTGCTTTCCACAATGTAATGCTTTAACTCTAGAGCTTTCATTAGGAAAGAAGGGTTGAGGTTGGATGTGGGAGACTTTCAAATCGAAAGAATAAGTGTTTATGTGGTTGGGAGTCCCTTGTTGGGAGATGGGGTGGGTATACATTATCATCATCATCATCATGTTCTTATAATTCATTTACTCTCAACCAGAGCAGGCAACTGAAGTGGAGTTCATTTTTATACCCCTGGTAGGCTATTTCAGGTGATTTTAGGCTGAAAAGCAGCTTCTGACATTTATAATTTTCATGAAGTTTTTGCCTGATTTTCAGCCAAAAAGGAGGCTTTGGTGTGTGTTTTACATATATACTGCTCCAGGTAATTTTAAAAGAATTTTTGGAAAAAGGGTAATATTTTATCTTCCCTTATGTAGACTGGAATATGCCATGATAACAATATCTGGAAAGCAAGCAATATTAGCTTATACAGTAAAAACAAGAAAAGGTATCATGACTACTTAAGTTTCACCCATTTTTGTACACAAATGACACTCCCTTTGCAGCTCATGTAAATGTTTAATTTAAAAACAAAGAAATAAAATTCAGGATGCAGTTCCGTACCAATTTGGAAAAGTACCATTGAATCTTGTGATAGTCTTATAAGAGTAAAACAGGCAATTGATTGGGTTGTAAAGCGTATACTTCATTCTTCGTGTGTGATTTTTACATTCATGCCATCTTATCTCTGTCTTTGATTCACATTTTCATAACAGGATATTTTAAGGACATTGACCCTTTTTTCCTCTTTGTAACAAACAGCATATCTAAATCAATAGTTTGCTTTTACAAGATTCACTGAGGTATTCTTAAAGCTTTTAGTCATTGCTGTGCTTACCGTGTTATAATTTCTACTCTAATACTCTTTGTATAGTATATTTATATGATACAGAATGGATTACCTTGAAAGTATGAATAGGCAATTCTAATTTCTCTTCGCTATTATAAATGCTATTTGTGTTGCAGTGTGATCTTGACACCTGTAAATCAGAAATGATAGGAATGGCCCTGATTATTCAAAAGATGAAATTTGTCCAGTGGTAGTAAACTGGTGGTAACTTAAATTTGGAAATTACAGAATATAAGGGTTCCAATGGGTTGAAATATTTGTAGAGAAATCACCCAAGTACCGACTTATGTTTAAGCAAACGCCTAGTCATGCATGTGGACAGGCAGTGGAATTGCCTACAGTTTTTAGTATGATAAAAACCTTGAGAATCATATACCTAGAAATCTTCATGAAAATATGATTTACTTTCAAACTACATTCCCCTACTATTGATTACAAATAACTTTATCCCATTGACTTGCCCAGTAAGAACTGGAAGCTCTGGAGCTCAAGTGTTGTAACTGGAGGCCAGCTGTTACCAATAATGACAGGGATTTGAAGAGGCACAAATACGGGACGAAGGGAAAAAAGGTACCAAGAGGAAAGCTCATTGAGCAAATCCTTGTCGTGACCACCTTCTCTCTGGAAATCTATGTCCTTAATGTGAAAGATCATATGGATCCAGAATAGGTCTTCACAGTCATTTATGGACCCCCCACCATGACCCTTCCTTTGGAAGGCGATCATATTCAGCCATGATAATGATGAGGTATATATAGGGCCAAGCCTTAGCTTTCTCAGATTATACCTGGTCCTGGTAGGTCAAGAATAGGCAACCTTCTGCAGAAGGGTTTGTGCTAGTTTTCAAAGAACAGGAATAGGGTCCATGTTCCTTGCCTACATGGGAAAATGAAACATGGGACCATAAATGTCAGCACATTTTACTATAAGTAAGTAGTAACTAAAACTTAGAAAATGCATCTGAACAATTTAGAGAGTGTAAAAATACACAAAATATGCAGAATTACCAATTGCTGATGTCATGGCATATCAAGGGGCATGGCCATTTGAGGATGTCCAGAGACTTTGGTTCCTTATCCTCAATTAGTCTAACAAAGTCATGTGTTCTTCAGTAGTTACAAACAGCACAGATTAGGCTGAATCCAACATATGCCCCAAGTTTCTCTGCTAATGAAAGGAACAAGACCCTCTAGGTTTGCTACTGGATTCTCCTGCTGGAAGACTTGTGCCTTACCAGGGATGCAGGCGAAAAAAAGTTGAAGTGTGGAATGGACAAAGCTTACTGGACTTAGATACTGACAACAGAAACAGTGTGGCATGTGACGGTTGGGTTGGTGTACAAGTTTAGCACCTCAACACACAAACCCCACATCGGAAGATAAAGAGAGAACAAAACTAGATCCCTGGTTGCAATATTGGGTAAAAGTTCCAGATACTATTAGCAGTTGCCATTTTACTGGTTGACAAACACAATAGGGTGGGACCTACTCCTTTTATTTTATTTATTGATTATTAAATATCAATTAAAATAGTAATCTACTGTAAAGTGTATTAATTTCATTGCAACAATAAAATAGATAATTAAAATATTAATCCAATTTTTGTTCAAATGTTCTGTTTAGAGGCTGCGGTTATGTTATGATGCAAAGATGAAATGTGTCATCAACATGCTTTACTTCATTGTGAGCCATGTGAAATTGACACTGCAATATTACTGTCTTGTAAATTATGTGATGAAGCTGCACCATTATACAATGAAATCATCCATGAATCCTGAAGGTTTTACTTCATCTGTTTATTTCAAAATGAGCATAAATAAGTGACAATGTGCTCATGTTCTTCTTCCAGTTTTCTATTATGACTTGTATCACCATATAAATGTCAACACTTTGTGAACAAAATCTGTATTTGGACTATCAAATACGGAACAGTATTTATTTTACTGTAAATTGAATAGATTCATTAATGATTTTACTACAGTCCTGAAAAAATATCTTCAATGTATTAACAGTTTCACAGTTCTACCATGTGTGTTTATATGATACTGTTTCCTTTCTAGCATTTTGACAAGATTGTGCTTAAGAGCAGCTGAAGAGAACTTGAAAGTTTTCTGGAACAGCATAGTGTCCCCCCTATTTTTTGGACAACTACCTGAGTTAAATCTTCCATTTATACTTTTAAAAACTCATTTTCTGTTCCCATTGATTCTGATATTAATAGTTTACATAATGAGAAGACTACACCTTTGGTCAGTTATTATCTCTACAGAATACTTTACTGTTTAATAGTTTGAGCCTTTACTCCTTGATTCATACTGAAATGCAGAATTTGATGGACTTGTTATCTATTCATGCTGGGATTTTTCCAGCTGGGTTATGATTTCATGAATTGTTTCTGACTGAGCTGGAATAACCCTTCCAGTTCAAATGAGCAATCACAACCACACACCACAAGCACAATTTTCTTACTGTAAATCGGCTGTGTAGAATTCCAGAGTTACTTAAAACCCTTTTTGTATTCAGTCTTATGATCCATAATAGTAAAGTCATGTGAGCTGTAGAACTTCCTTTATTCCCATCACTTTCCAATTTAAATTAATTTTGCATTCCTTAACCTTCAAGTACTCCAGATCCCAGTCAATACGCTATGAAAAAATTTGAGGTAAATATTAGGCCTGGTTGATCCATGGTTCTAAATTGTTCAAAAGTACTTACCAAGTTTTGTAAGTACTTTTGAACCATTTAGAACCATGGATCAACCAGGCCTAGCAAATATGTTTCATAAAAAATAATGGTGCTAATTAATTGAAGCTAAATGCAATACTCTATCTTTCCAACCCCTTCCTCGTCACAATTTCTGTAATAATTTATTATTATATAGGATCTTCACTAAGCAACAAAATAAGTTGTTGTGTTTTCAGCTGCATTCACACCTTTATGACATATTTGCACATGCAAGTGAAATGGAAGTTTTTATATCCAGAATGTGAAGTTGACTTAATTCCTTGTAAAAGTGACAGATTTTCTGAGGAGGGGGAAATTTTGTGTGGCCTTGATTTTTAATACTAAATCTAGAGTTCCACATATTGTTTCAGGAATACATCACATATTGTAGCCCCCCCCCCCCCAATTTAACCAGCATATGTTAAAATATTTTGTTAATGAAGAAGAGCAAACAAGCTAAGAGAGACTGCAGTAGTTTGCCTTTGCCCTTCTCACATCATCCTCAATGAGTTATTAATTAAGTTCAGATGTCTTGCATTTCAAACATACCTTTACTCAAGTATAATGCATCATCAATTGTAATGGGCATCTCACTTTTGAATGAGTGTATTGCTTTAAAAAACAAAACAAGATTTTCTGTCAAGTGCCATGCTTCAGAATGGCCAGCCTTAGCCTGATGGATAAGCAGTGGCTTGTCAACTAAGGCGTCATTAAGGGGGCCTTCAAAACTGGGGGGGGGGGGTGCCAGCCTCAGTCTGGCAGTGGTGGGTTTACATGCACAATTCTAACATACCATCAAATCTAGGTGACGATTAGAGTCAAGTAAAAAATGGTAGCTTGTAGCCACTGAACTCAGCCGTTATCAAGACCTCAAAATCAAACTTCAAAAGCTCTGGCATAAACAATAAAACATTGGCAAAATCACGATCTGTCAACTGCAAAAGGCCACCTTACTTGAATCTGTGCGGCACGCATGATTCGAAAATACATCACTCAGTCCTTAGACACTTGGGAAGTGTTCAACTTGTGATTCTGTGATACGAAATCCAGCATATAGATCTTGTTTGCTGTGACTTACTGTGTTTTTGTGTCAGTAAAGTAGGAGTGATAATAATAGAGTTGGAAGAGACCCCTTGGGCCATCTAATCCAATTCCCCTCTGCCTTAATGCACCTAAAGCACAATCAAAGCACCTCTGACAGAGGGCCACTCAGCCTCAACAACAACAATTTTTTTCTCCAGAGGTCAGGTAGGCAGGTAGGCCGCTGCGAGTGGAGATGTTCCTCCACTGCACCCGCTGCATCCTCCACTTGCTGTGTATGCCAGCGCAGGCCAGCCTGAGGAAGGCGGCTAGAGGCCGCCTTGCTAAAAGTGGAGGCAGCAGTTCGTATGCTTGCCAACCACTTCATTCAGTCGGAGGCGGTGTTGCCAGAAGCGAGGCTGAGTGAAACTACTTGCGCTGCCCTGCATAGGCCCCCATTGCCAGCCTCACTCATCAGAAGTGCCAGCTGCTTTACTCAGCCAGGGGGAGACTTGGCAGAAGTGAGGCCGAGTTAAGCTGGATGTAGAGATGTAGAGGCCTGCGGCAACTTCACTCAGCCTCACGTCTGGCGATGCTGACTCCAGCTTAGTGAAGCAGCAGGCAAGCATGCTTGCTGCTGCTTCCAGCGAAGTCAACTCTGGTCTTCTTCCTCACAGAGGTGCTTTGATTGAGAAAGCACCTTCCTGGGCCAAGCTGGGGCCCAAAGGGAGCATCTGGCCCATGCCGTGCCGCTCCCGGAGGCTGAAGATGGAGTTCGGAGGTGGCCTTGCCAGAAGCGGTGGTGGCGGTCGCGCTCACCAATCACTTCCCTCAACCGGAGATGGCCTCAACAGAAGGCTGAAGACGGAGGCTCTGGGCTCGACTGAGGGCTCCGGTGCCGCAGCCACCTCTCGTCCTCTCCCTCCTCTTCCTCCGTGACCAGCTGGACGACTCAAATATAAGCGGAGGTAGGCTTTTTCAGCTGAAAAAAGGGCTGAAAAACTCGGCTTATATTCAAGTATATATGGTAATTAGGACTGTCCCATCTAAGTGAAGGCAGTTAGTGAATATCATGGTGGGAGTACTAATGTGTTTTGTTATATTACGCTAGTCTCTTTCTGCAAGCAAAGGCAGATCCTAGTAGTTGCTTTCTCTCTGCCATTCTTCAAATATTTGTGTATTTGTTTTTTTCTGTGTGTAATAGAAGAGTGATGCGTTCCATCTGAATTTTTAAGGTCCATCTTAAAAAGTGGACTGGAATCTACAAAAGCTACACCAAAATAAACTGGTTAATCTCAAAGGTTCTCTTTCCTTTATTTCATACAGTTTGTGTTCTTGTGCCATTTCTTACAAATGAAGTGCATTTTTCCAGCTCTTTTTAACAACAGAACAGCTGACACATAGTAATAAGACTTTTTTCTTTAGTTTTCCTTTTTCCTATAAATGACTGACTAACTGTCAGGTTTTTTGAGATCTGACGCACTTCTTTAGTTCTAAGATTAAATCATATGAACATTTTAAGCTTGGAGGATAATTCAGATAGTGTCTTGGGGTGAAATATATAAGACATTCAGCACTAAAACAAATATTCTCACGGTTTCTGACGTCTTTTTACCCCATAATCAACTTAGCAAGTACAGCAGGTGGCTTGAAGGTAGAAGTTAGTTAACGATTAATAAGGCTTTTGCACATCTTTTGCGTCACTTTTTATTTCCAATTCATTTGCTAGCAAGTCACCCAAGGGCTTGAAATCGATTGGCAAAATAGCCAAAGGGATCCTGCAGTGCAGTTGATATTGGTGATTAGAAAAGCAGAGAGACCTGAACCAACAAATAAGAATAGCTTATTATGTATCTATAGTATAGAATGGCTGGGGTTTTTTTTTTTAAAAAAGAGTACTATGGGGCTTCCAGCATGTGAAATACAGCTATTGAACATGTCACTGTTACCAATTCCATGTGGAAAAACATTGTCACTCACGCTTTTCAAATATGAGTTTTTGTTCCATTGTGTTACCATAGTAGCACATTTTTGCCAGTATGGTTCTGTTTAATGAAAGCATATCTTTAAATACTAATAGCATCATGCAGTCTGCTCTGAGCTCTTCTTATAGATTGTGAAAGGAATGGTAAAAGCCCAATAACAGTCTTTAAAAAGAAGCTTTAAAATAAAACTTATTTTAAAATACAGAACATACATCTGTGAAACATCCATATAGAAAGTTAGACTTTTTGGTGTACTTGCTGAGCAAGGAAGTTCAAACTACTCTGTACCACCATTAATTTTAAGAATATGCATGTTGTTTAAGGATGAGCTCCATAAATAGTTGATGAGATGCATGGTGGCTAATGAATATACTAAATAAATTAAGCAATGCACATTTGTATTTACATTTTGTGGATTTCTTTACTTTAAAAAATGTTGTGAAGTATTGATTAACCACAGCTGAGTTTGAGATAGATAAATATATCAGTGTGTCTTTAATATAGGTGTAATATGCTCACTCCGGGATGTTCCTGTAACCAATCTGGCTGCCATGTTTTAAATGAATTGGAGTTTCCAAACTTGGTACCAGTGTTTAACACATTGCAGAAGTGCAACCTTGAGGTTATATGCATATGCATCATATAGCTCCTCAAATTCTAGGAAGGGGTATGGCTGACATATATGCATATGCACAAAGTTATTAGAGACATCATGTAATCTTCAGCTTGGGAAAGCAGAGCAAAATTGTTTTATTCTTTTAGGTTACGAAGGATGGGTTGGCTTAAAAACTCAGAATTCACTATGTGGATGGAGAGACCATCATTAGCCTGTGTGTGTGTGTGTATTCTGTTATCTGCCTCCTCCCCAGAGCTATTATTGGGCACAAATCATATTGTGTCAGGTGGCATAATGACTGTGGTTTGCTATTCATTCTATTTTTATGTATATCTTTATTTAAAACTGACATGTAACTTGTTGTACCTGAAACCCCAAGTGAGACAGTTATTGGAGTGTAACAAAGTTTTGACGTCAGAAGTGCTATTTATTCCACTGGAAACCATTAGTGATGCATTACCCCTTGGCACTTGTGTTTTCAGAAACAGTTAAATTTTTATGACTGGTTTTGGCCAATTAGAGTTCTTTCTCAATATAGAAATAAGGAGAAGGGCTTTCTGTAGTGTGTTAAAGATGTGGCATCTCAGCAATAGAATCACAGTAAATTCTACACCATTATAGAATGTATTCAGTTGTTCATGTCTCACAATGGTTTAATCAGCAAGGTTGCACACACACACACACATCATGAGTATGCTTCCAGGTAGGGCATAAGGAAATGACATGTTACAACACAGTAATAAGGAGAGAAAAAAATCTGGAATCCTCACTAGATTTTATTTGGCAGTGAGCTGTATACACCCATAGCCTTCTTTAAAGGCTTAGATGTTTGTCCTGAGTGTAAATTGTCTGATTCTGTGAGTTTTAGAATTCTAAATCACTGTGAAGAGATGCAGGCATCCCTTGATTTGTTCTAGCATGTGAGTAAGCACACTCTAGGAAAGGGATAATGTGGGTCTTTATATTGTGCAATTCCACTCAGAGCAAGATGGCAATGCCATCGGCTTACAACAGTGTTAAGGGAAAAGGGATTGCTCCTAAGTGTTTGTTTACTGCTGTCAGTCTGTTTGTGTTTTGGAAATGAAAGATAATGCTGTTATGTTCAATGTATCATCATCTGTAACAGACACATTGTCCCAATTCTTTGATTTTATGAACTCTTTCCTAGAGGTATTAAAATACGAGCTTTGCATACTTGCATAATATTGAATTCACTTGTGTCTCTAACTACACAAGTTATTGTTAGATGCCAAACATACAAACACACCTTATCTATCTACAGTGGGCTCTTGGTATCCTCTGGGGTTTGTGTCCTGGACCTTCCCCCATGGATACCAAAATTAGTGGAATGAATGAATATACACACATACATGCATAAACACACAATGGTATATGTACACACAGAGAGAGTGGTACAGTAAAATGTGTGCCTTGTTTAAAATTGCAAAATTAAGGTTTACTTTACTTATTTATTTATTTTACTTTGCTTCTAGACCGCCTCTCTCAGCCCAAAGGCGACTCGATGCGGTGTACAAATAGCAGGAACTGCTCAACACAAACAAATCAACAATTATCAATACAATTACAACATATACAATTAAACATTTAACGTTAAAAACACACTTTTGGAATTTAAAAAAAAATTCCATGGATGATTGAATCTGTGAATATGGAGGGCTGGCACTATCTCTTTGTGTGTCTGTCTGTCTATCTATCTGTATCCTATATACCTGCATATAATCTGAAAGGATTTACCTAGTTCCATTGTTTCTCTACTTTTGCCGGGGGGGGGGGGGGGTGTCATTTTTGAGGTTAAAGATTTTATACTAGAAAAGATACCATAATTTTTGTTCACAGTCCTATTCTGTACTATTTTTAACAGTTTAATAGTGTGGCGCCCCCTTGTCATGGGGGAGAGGCTTGTGTACCCTAATGAAGTTGTGGGCTATGCTGGCGGTGGCATAATAGCCACCAGTAGGGCCTCCCATGCCAGACAGGTTACAACCGAAGTGTCTGAGAAATAGCGTCAACAAGCAGGATGGGCTCTCTAGCCTTTTGGCAACCATCCTAAGAAAAGGAAAACTCTAATTTCAAACCCAGGCAGATTGTGCTTGTCTAACCCTGTAAGGTCAACCATCTAGAGAAGGAAACTTAAATCAAACCTACGACCTGAGAACCTCGCTGCCACCGTCCAAGCTTGCTAGGCCCCGGCAGACGAACCTTTGTTTTAAAGAGTGAGGCAGTTCCGTGCACGCTGCCCTCCACCTGAAAAATCAATTGCACAGGCTCGAAGAACACATCCAACCTCCGAAAAAGCATCAACGCGCTTGTAGAAAGCATGGGATTAGTCCTTCCTAAGTATCTTCGTTCGCGTAGTAATGCCAGAGAGTGAGTAAAGATTGCTACATTTTCAAAAATCGACCTAAAGGCAGGGATGTTGTGTAACAATAACTATGTTTGACATCCGTTTCCTGTCCTGTAGAGAATCACTTCCCTTTAAAGCATGAGATAAAATTATTCATTTTTGTAAAAAGGCAAGGAGAGGACTGCTTGGGAACAGGTATTTATCACCCACAGTATTGTGTATCATTACATTCTGCAACACTATATAAAGTTTCCTAGATGTTGGATAAAATGAATGCTGCTTCTGCTTTCTCCTTCTCCTCTTTACCATCCAGATTGTACCTGGATGTGTGAGCACCCTATGGAGAACAGCATCCTTAACACAATAACATCCATCAAGACAGATGGTGGAAGCAAATGCATTCCTTGTAATTCTCTAGGTAGTTGATCTTTGTGTAAGCTTCTTCCAGTTCATGCACCACTTGCTAATGAACTCTTTTGATTACAGTAGCAAGTAACAACTTCTTATTTATTTAAAATCTTGTTGGATAGTTGTCATAACAGAAAACATTTTTGTAAAGGACAAAATGGGAAACTTTCCGCTTAGTAGGTTTCTCATCTAGATTAGCCAGGCTTTCACAGTGTACTTCCATTCTGCTAGTATTTTAGAGACTTCAGGATCTATCCTTAGAATATTTATTTTCATATACACCTGTTCTTCAGTATTTTGTTTTTGTGTTTTTGAAATATTGTGTCTTTGTATTTTTGAAATATTTTATCTTAGTATTGCTTTTATGGTGTTTCAGAAGCCACTGTGGACTGGGGTGGGAGGCAATACTCAAATACTTTAATTAATGTTCTCAAAAATTAGGGGGTTATTTGTCAACTCTTTTTCTTATAACAAGAATACTTGAAGACAGTTAAAATGCTATTGGAAAAATAGGTTTATAATGTCTGCTTTCCTTTTTTTAGTGAAAGTGCTAGATGGGCCCATCTATATACTTCCCTTCTTAAGCAGGCCTTTCTAGATACTTTTCATATGGGAAGGTAGTCTCAATGGTGGTAGCCCTGTGGTCTTTCAAATAGCCCACTCTTTTTCTTTTCTATGTTGCCATTTTTAAGTAAGCAGTAGATGGCAGTTAAAAGGAGAGCATTTAGCTGAATTGTGCTTCTTACAGACATCTAGCTAGGGTCATACATTTCCACTGAAAGCCTTTTACATTTCTACCAACTTGAGATAACTTTTATATATTGGAAAATTGATTAGTCAGAAATATCCTATTCACAGCTAATAGTTAGTTCTTGATAACTCCATTTATACAGAGAAAGAATGTGTTGTTTTGAAGATGTTTCTCTCTAGAGTTGTGCTAAATAATTCCAACTCTCTTGAAGTTCATATAACAAATTAATTTTTAGAGACAATATGTCTATAGGAAAACAACAACAATAAAGTTAATCAGGACAATGTTCAACTCCGCCAGTCAGAGGGCTTTCCTTCCTCGAGAAAGGTTTGAGAAAGCTTCGGTGCCCTCCAGAAGAAGATTGCCCACTGTCAAAGCCAAGCCAGAGCCATCCATTCTTTCTTGGCATAATGGCATCAACAGTAGTGGTCACGTCCTACACTTGTCTCCGTCTGTGGCCAGTGCTGGCGATCTTTACAGCTCCCCGTGCCTTCTCTTGACTGATGCTACACAAACTGGTTCAGATACTGACAGACAAGACCACCTCAACATACTACATCAACAATGCTCCACACAAACTGCATCCTAATAACACCAGTCTGGCCGAGACAAGTCTGGTATTCAACCCTTCTGTCTCTCTCCAACAGTTGCTGCCATCAGCTCCCAGTGCTCCCACATCTCCTCTCAATGGAAGATGGACAGATCCTCCACCCAGATATGACCTCCCTATACCTGACAGTATGGAGGATTGAACCCTAGACTATTTTCCACACGATCTCCAGAACATACTTTGAACGGGCCACAAGCTATCTACCTCAAAGGCCTATGCATACAGTATTTTTAATTTTGTTTAAAGTTTTTCCCATGTTTCTGTTTTCTAGGCTTTGGATGTGTGCCTGTTTTGTTGCAAACCATCCTGAGTCCCCACAGGGAGACAAGGTGGGATACAAATAAAGATTATTATTATTATTATTATTTGAAACACAAGATGAGGCCACAGCAGACACTCTGCTGGCTGTTGTTTGGCTCACACATCGGACACTTCCCAAGTGTCTAGGACTGTGTGATGTATTGGTGAATAATGCGTGCAGATCCCAGTAAGGTAGCCTTCTGCAGCTGGCAGATGGTAATTTTGTCAGCACCGATTGTGTTTAAGTGCAGGCCAAGGTCTTTAGGCACTGTACCCAATGTACCGATCACCACTGGGACCACCTTGACTGGTTTGTGCCAGAGTCTTTGCAGTTCGATCTTTAAATCCTCATATCGTGCCAGCTTTTCCAGTTGTTTCTCTGCAATCCTGCTTCACCTGGGATTGCGACATCGACGATTCATACTTTGTTTTTTAACATGATTGTGAGGTCAGGAGTATTATGCTCCAAAACTCTGTCTGAATCCGGAAGTTCCAGAGGAGTTTGGCGTGTTCATTCTCTGTAACTTTTTCCGGCTTGTGACCCCACCAGTTCTTTGTTGCAGGCAGATGGTATTTGTGGCACAGGTTCCAATGAATCATCTGAGCAACGGTGTTATGTCTCTGCTTGTAGTCTGTCTGTGCGATCTTCTTGCAGCAGCTGAGAATGTGATCTATTGTTTCATCTGCTTCCTTGCAAAGTCTACATTTGGGATCTGTCATTGACTTTTCAATTCTGGCTTCGATGGCATTTGTTCCGATGACTTGTTCTTGGGCTGCCAGAATCAGGCCCTCCGTCTCCTTTTTCAAAGTTCCATTTGTGAGCCACAACCATGTTTTTTCTTTGTCAATTTGGCTCTCAATTTTTGCCAGAAACTGTCCATGGAGGGCCTTCTTTGGTAGTTTTCTCTTCTGCTCTGGATTGTGTGTGTGTGTGTGTTTTTTTTACTGTATTCCCTCTTTGTCTTTTGCATTTTAAGCAGTTTACTACTATTAGCTTCCCTCAATGTTGGTTCTTGGCTGCCTTTTACATAATCTGTCAGTGGAATTGTGAAATTATTATTATTATTATTATTTCACAATTCCAGGCCTTACTTGAATTCCAAGGCACACCTCTGGCCATTGCATTGGTCCCAGATGTATTCAACTTCCTCCTTATTCTAATGGAGAAAGGTTTCACTCTTTTGTCAGTCAAGGCATACCTAGCTGCAATTTACTGGTCTTTCCAGTGAAGAAGAAACATGTCTCTCTTCACCAGCCAACTTGTCAAAACATTCATCAGACTACAGCAAAATTTCTACATGTCATATATTACATTTGAGTGTATTGTTCTTAATATGTCTTTTACATTTCTCCTCAAAATTCTAATTCTGATAAATAACATTACAATTTGTTAAGCTAATACAGGTATAAATAGTTACAGTTCTTATCAAGCTCATACGCACCACATCACATGCTGCTTTGGATGATCCTTGCATCCTCATGAATGGGTTTTTGGTTTAGAAATGTTGTTGCACTATAGATTTCATAATTCCTGAATATACATTATGTTTGCTACAAATAAACCAACAGTACCTGGAGAACTCATGGGCTATGATGGGAAGGAGGATCTGTATTCATGGTGCTCCAACTTTTTTCTTTTACAAGTAAATAGATCATGTTACATTCATTTATGATCCTTCTGTCCAAGGAAGACTGTTCTGCTATCAGAAAATGAAGAGTCAGGGGAATTTGGGTGTTGCCCTTCAGATTTGTTCTGGAGTTTCATCTACCTGTCTGAGATAGATTTGTTGGGTTGAAATAGAAATATCTGAAAATTACTTAATCTGATAGGGATTTTCTCTTTAAAGAGGTATCCATCAACAAAGAGATACATGTGTAGTGCAGAAAAATAATGCAGTGCCTCCTCCGATGATCAAGCAACTTTTTTCTGGTATAAGTTGCTTTTTGCCATTCCTGACATTCAGAATGCACAGACCATATATATCAGACTTCTGATGATTCCCAGAAGTTGTATTTCAGTTGAAAAATGAGAACATCCAGTATGTTATACGCCATGTATCAAAAGGGGTGACATCAACATCACTTCAAGCCATCACAGTGCCATTCAGCTCCAGGGAATATTTATAAGCAACTTCATGACTTACACTGTTCAGATTTTTATTGATATTATTGTGTAATTGGACCTATTAGCATTTTGCATTGATGGCTATACCTGTGTTTTATATATATTTACTGCGTTTTATATATGCTGTGTTTTTATATATGCTGTGTTTTATATATGCTGTTTTAACTATGTTTTTAATGTTGTGAGTCGCCCCGAGCCGAATGTGAGTGGTGACGGACAAGTTCAAACAAATAAATAAATAATAAATAAATACCTTTGGGTGTCAGGATGTAAAATTAGTAGACATTGTTCTTGCAAAAAAGAAAGGAAAAAAGAAGGAAGGAAGGAAGGAATCATACCTCCACAATGAGATATCATAATTGTAATCAGATGAGAATCAAAATGATTTAGCATTCCTTTCAGCAAATGGTTTAGAAGTCACTTGCTTGGTTGTCAAGAATGGCTTTGAGTTGCAGAGTCTTCTGCTATGATTCACAGTTGTACTGCAATCATTTGGCATGTGGAACAATAACATTTTCAGAAACAAAAGAAAAAATAAATAAGATTTTAACTTCTAAAGCATTGACAGTTGAGAGCTGGCTGAAGGACTGCCCTTCCCCAATATGAACCTGCTCATCTTTTAAGATCTTCTTCAAAGGTCATTTTGGGCACTTCTGCCTGCTGAAGTGAGCGAACTGTTAACTGTGACAGCCTAGAGGCTTTTCATTTAGCACACACTAGCTGTGACAGGCATTCCCCAGGGAGCCTCGCCTGGTTCTCCATCTGATTATTTTTCCATGTCAGGTAGTCTTTTTAAAAAATCCCCAACTTTTTTTAATGAAGTTTTATATTGCTTTACTTCACGGGTGAGTAAAGTGAAGCCCTGTGTTACACCTCCAAAGCTATTTTGCAGAAATCAACTCATTCGGATGCTCCAGATTGTGCTTTTTCTAACGAGTCAGGTTATCCCATGATATATGTAAAGTACAGTAGCTTCAGTTTGAACATTTTACTCCTAGGGAGAATTCAGACTTGATTTGCTGTAGCACTCATTTATTTTCCTTTTTTGGCAGTTCATAGTATCACCTAACATCCTGCTTTGCAACAGCTGCAGAGCTGTTTGGGCTAGAAGTCAGCCTGAAGAAAACGGAAGTTCTCTACCAGCCCACACCACAGGAAAAATACCATCATCACCACGTCAGCATATGCAAATCTGTGCTTAAGTCCATTCAGCAGTTCACCAACCTGGGAAGCATAATCTCTACAGACGCCAAGATTGATAAAGAGATAGATCACAGATTAGCAAAGGCATATAGTGCATTCGGAAGGCTTCACAAAAGAGTCTGGAGCAACAAGCACCTGAGGCAAAGCACCAAAATCAGTGTGTACAGAGCTATCATACTATCTATTCCCCTTTATGGGTCTGAAACATGGGTCACCTATCGCCAACACTTATGACTCCTCGAACGCTTTCATCAGCGCTGTCTTCGCACAATCCTAAATATACACTGGACCGACTGTGTGACAAATGTTGCTGTCCTTGAGCAAGCAGGGATCACCAGCATTGAGGCCATACTATTGAAAACACAGCTGCGCTGGGCAGGGCACATCTCTAGGATGGAGGACCACCACCTCTCAAAGATACTACTCTATGGTGAACTCACCACGGGTCAGCGCAAGAGAGGCGCCCCCAAAAAGAGATATAAGGACTCCCTGAAAAAACATCTCAGGCTTGGCCAGATTGATCACCAAAAATGGTCCACCCTGGCCTCGCATTGGGAGGCATGGAGATGCACTATCCACAATGCTGCGGCCTCTTTCGAGAAGACACGCCAAACGGGTCTCAAAGAGAAATGACAATGCAGAAAGAACTGCAACATGGAAACATCACCCAATGAGAATTTCTGCTGTGCTTTCTGCAACCGGACTTGCCTATCCCAGATTAGCCTTTTTAGTCATTAACATGCTTGTAAAAAGCGTGTGATGAGTTCTTCCTAAGAATCTTTGTTCGCGAAGTAATGCCGAGAAAGAGATCCTACTATCCTCCACTACCTCATTTCAAGCTGGTTAATTTTTTTTCTTATCATCTTTACTGCCTATCTATACATACAAATGGGAAATACAATGTCATGGACAATCCTGACATCACTATTAAATGATCTGTTTTGAAGGTGTGATTCTCTATAAAAGATGATTCATGGTAAGGTACAAGGCAGTAGGAAGAGGAAGACTACATTACTGATTGTTGACTCAATAAAGCAACTTCTCTAAATCTACAAAACCAGAGCAGGATTGTTCATGATATGATGACTTATACGTCTCTCATTGATGGAATCACCAGAGGTTGAAGTTGCTTTGATAGTACAAGTAAATTTGAAAACAAAATATGTAACTCCCATGTTTTTGTAGGGCATTTCAATAACCTGGCCTTATCCTTCGAACTGGAGGCAGAAGGAAAACTAAATACAGGCAATCCCCAAGTTATGAATATTTCATATGGTATGATATTCCTTGCAATGTTAGCAAGGATTTTGAGTGTGTTCTGAAATGGTGGTCCACTTTATGGTTCTTGTGCCAAGAAGTTAGACTGTTATGGTTACAAGGATTTTTATTCTTCCTTTTCGGTGTTAGCTCCTTCAAGGCCATTGAAAACAATAATGAAAGCCAATACAATCCCATCAGAACAAAAACAGTAAAGGGATCTCAGAATCAAATGCCAAATCAAAAGTGTCATGTGTACAGAAAAATGGGCATTATGATAGTGAAATAATTGACTAATACTTTGTATCTATTAAATGGGAAGTACATGTCCTATTGACTTTGGTTGGGTTTCACCATTAAGTAGGTAAGACCTACAGTTTGGAAGGGGTCTTTTTTGAGGGGTGGGGATAGGTTGAAACCTGTGACATCATATGTTGCCAGAACAAAATTATTGTAGGAACCAACATTTTTGGACTATTCAAAAAAGAAGCAAGCATTGTTGAACTAGCTTCAAAGTTGATTAAGACACTGGATTTTTTTGGATTTGATAAAGATGTCAGTATAGCTTTATCAGAAACTTTCTAGAGGAAAGGATCTTTAACCCATATTCAGTTGTTAGTCCCTACTACAATAGATCACATACCCGCTAATAGTGAAGACTTACAAAAATGTTGACTCACAATAAAATAGTTGTTTTAGTTGGTCAACTAGTTGGAATTAGCAGTTTTGTGTAGATATCTATCCTAATGATCAGATGTTTTATATTTAGCCATATAAAAACTGGCCAATGATTCCTGATAAATTTGGCTGTCATAAATAGTTTCTCAGAGTGCCTTACAAATGTGTCTGTTTTCATATCCATAGTTTTGTTAAGATAGTACCTTTAATTTACTCTGTTACAGTGCACGGATTTATAATATGCAACGTCCACTAGATTTTGACAGCTTGACCATGAAAAGTTACTTTCAATATTTCAAGATATCATATTTGCTAGTGGTTATAGCTACCTTATTATGTGAATAATACCAACAGATCAAATGAAGTTGACTGCATCTCATGGAATGAGATGCGTTTCCTAAAACTGGAAAAATGTATATGGTGCCTGTCTTGCATATTGAAACATCTCTTTCCTGAACATTGTTACTAATTGACTTTATAATCCAAAACCGTTGTACACTTTCTTTTCCTTTCTGTCTTAATGTTTTATTTAAAAGTTCTTTGCCATTTTCTTAAAAAATAGCAAGTGGATTTGACTTCTGAGAAATTAATAAGCTGAGTAATTTTTAACACCTCTTAAACCCATCTCATATGACTAGTTATTGATAATTGCTCTGAAACAGCTATTTAAGTCTATGTTCATTTGGACAGGTGTGCACATTAACTATCTGAATTGACATTGAATCTCCACAGTGTCCTGTTTCAAGATTAGTAATATGATTTCTTGAAAGCATTAACTTTTAATATGTTCCTTATCTTTAATGTATCACCTTGAGTTGTAAGTGTTAGTGGGTAGCAAAAATAAACATCAAGTAGCATTAATAGAATGCTTATGATTAGAGAATTGCTTAATGATGCTATGTAATGTTAGAAAGAACTGTGAAATAGGTGAGAGAGTTCTAAACTTCATGTTATTGCCGCCCAAGTAATTAACTTCTTTCTTTCTTGGCTATTACAGAAGTATTGTTTGAAATTTTACGGTAGTATTTTATTTAACATATTATAGAACAATTATGACAGAGTGCTAAAGAAGAGTAAGATTCAAGCATTCCCAATATTAGTTTTAAGGAAACTGAATTATATCATACTTTGCAAAATTAGAAAAATTTAGCCAAGGCTAAAAGCAGAATGTTTGCAATATTATAATGTCAGTTCTTGACATTATAAACTCTTGGATAGTGAATCACTGAATTTACCAAATGCTAATCCAATTTTTGCTTTTTTATTATTAATTCTTGGGAAGTTCACATAAAATTGCCTCTTTGTTTCTCACTTTATCTGTTTGTGAAGGAGAAGTAAAAGATATTACAGACTTTACAGGGGAAGAGGTGGATTATAGGGAAATAATGTGTAATGGACCTTGAACTGGTATAAAGTAGTTGAGTTTGCTTGACACAATACTCATTTGTTTGCTTGCTGTTGTTTTCTTGTTGTCAGTAATTCCATGTGGAACATTTTGTTTAAAGAAATAAGTTGATGGTAATTTAAAGCATGACACCATGGGGATGTAATTTGTTCTGTACTTCTGACAGGTGTCCCACTCCTACACATTGCACCTTTCATTTTTCTGTACCTCCGATCTAATTCTGACATCCCTTGAACTTCATATCACTCATTCACCATCTTTCTGAATCCCTTCAGCCAGTTAAAGTGGTTCAGAGTGTAGTGTCATAAGGGTATTGTTCTGACAGCAATAGCAGAGTTATCAATTTGTGAGAAGCTTTTTGATAAGTATTTGTGAGCCGCCGCTCTCCCCACTCTTTTTTTTCAAGTGCCTTCTCCTCCTCCCACATAGTTATTTGCAGGCAGCTAGGAGAGAGGAAAGAAGCAAGGCTGGCAGAAGCCTCCGAAGGCCACCGGGCTTGCCTAGGCCCAAGGAAGCTGATCGTGTAGCCTTGCTTCCTTGGGCCTAGGCGAGCCCGGTGCCCTTCGATTGGAAGAGGGCCTTGAAAAAAAGAGTGGGGGAGTGGTGGTAGCGGTGGGGACAAGTCCCTTAGTGGCCGCGGCCTGAGGAGGAGGGAGTGGAAAGGAGGAAGAGGGAGGGGGAAGGAGGAGGAGGGCAGAGGGAGGGCATGCAGAGGAGGACTGCCAGGCCTGCTGGGCTGCCCCTGCCGCTCTCCCCAGTCTCCTTTCAAGGCCCTTCTCCAACTCCTCCCACATGGCTCTTTGCAGGTATCCCGGCTGCCTGGAAATTGCAACTTTGGAGGAGTTGGAGTAGGGCTTTGAAAGCAGAACAGGGAGAGCAACGGGGGCAGCCCAGCGAGCCTGGCACTCCTCCACCCCGCACCCTCCCTCTGCCCTCCTCTTCTTCCCCCCTCCCTCCTCCTCCTCAGGCCATGCTGCTAAGGGACTTGTGTCCCCCCCCCCCCCTGCCCCCGCTCTCCCTGCTCTACGTTCAAGGCCACCAAATCCTCCCACGTCGCTATTTGCAGGCAGCCAGAAGAGTCAGGAAGGAAGCAAGGCCACCTGAGCGGCCATCAGAAGCCTCCAATGGTCACCGGGATCACCCACTTGACACAAATTCCCATATACACGCACAAAAGTTGCCATAACAAATGGAAAAAGAAGATTTTACTAGACTTCATTTTGAAGCTCTATGTTTAATCTTACGTTTATTAAAGGACAAATAATTAACTAAATCTTGGTTGCACAGTATATGAATGGAAAAATACTCTGAGGTAAAATTATACAATATTATTAGATGCCTATTTATTACTTATTTATTGGATTTATACCCCACATTTTTCCTGGGATTTTTTATTTTAATTATTAAATTATTATTAAAAAGCATCAATGCTTATGAGTTTAAATGGGTGGAAATATTCATTATGAGATTTACATTTATTTATTTATTTATTAATTTATTTGCATCATTTTTACCCCGCTCTTCTCACCCCCCGAATCGAGCGGCTAACAATGGCAACGATTCGATGCCGCAATAAAATACAATATAATAAGAAGATAAAAACATATAAGTACCCGTACCATAGATTAAAACAACATTTTTTTAAAAATGTAGAAAATAGTCGGGAAAAAATTGTCCACACTGAATAATGAAATCTTATTTCTGACAGAACCAATGATATTACTTCTCAATGCTACATCTAGGCTAGACTTTTTTTAAAGGATGGTGCTAGACAAGATTTTGGAAATCCACAACTACTTCTGTCAATTCTGAAATTTAATGAAATCATTAAGGAATAGATCATGGTCAAGAGAAGAACTAGTTTAGAGGGAAGATGGAAATATGTAGTTTGTTGCTAAGATTGTCGTTTTTCACATCGCAGGGACAGAAACTTTCCAAGGCTGTTGCTATGTTAAGATTGCTGTCCTCTATTTTTTTTATTCAAAAACCACACACACACACATAATCAAAGCTGTTAAAAATGACTTATATACCCTTTAGGCCTGTGTTTTCCACTTTCTTAATTAAAATTATGCTGCTGAAAGTTTAGTTTTAGAATGTGAAAGAGTGCATATTTCCAACCTATGTTTCTACATGAGTCACTTGTTCTTGAGTATGCCTCTTGATACAAAGAAGACAAGCCAAGAGCAATGACTCATGAAGAGATGCAAAGGGAGTTATTCCAATGGGCCGAGACAGCTTTATTAAAAACAATTGTAGTTCCAAAATGGTCTAAACATTTATTTAGCTTTTCATCATTTTAGTTGAGAATTCGGTTATGTGCACACTCCAAAAGGCCTTACTGAAATTGAAATTACTATAGAGAATAAGTTGTTCTGATAGAACTAATTACTCAAAATTATGTTGTTGACTTCAAGATCAACTACATCAGACATGTACAAAGTTTTTTGAAAGGGGGCTGCATGATGGGTGGACAAGCCAGAAGGGGGGTGGTTTGCATTTCGGGCAGGAGGAGCTCTGCATAGCCACATGCAACTGGGAGGATGGCACTGGGGCTTTGAAACACAGCTGGAGGGCAGGGCCAGAGGCAAGAGCCCAAGGGGCTGTATCCAGCCTCCAGGCCTGGGTTTGCCCATACCTGAACTACACCGTGGTAAAATTGTTCAATGAGACATCCATGAGATGGTCTCATGGAGAAGTTGTTGAATATATGCCAAAGGAACCAAGACATTTGTAATTAAACTTAGCTGTTCTGATACTGATTATGTATGGGTTTTTTTTCTTCTATTCTCCTTGTAGGCAACGAGTACAACCTCTTCTAGGGCAATTTAGTCAATTAGAAGCCTTGTTGACATCTGCTGGTGTCCAGCCAGGGAATCTTGATGGTGTTCTTTTGGATGCTGGTTGCTCTTCCATGCAACTTGATACCCCAGAAAGAGGGTTTTCCCTACGAAAAGATGGCCCTCTGGACATGAGGATGGACGGTGGCAGGTATGTATTGATAAAACATTTCTTCAATAGAAAACTAGATTAGTCTGTAAAAGATACACTGGAGTATACTCCATTAGGTGATACTTTTGTAAGCATCTTGCTCATCCTTCTAAGTTAAACCAATGATGAAATGTGTTCTAGGAAATGAGTGTATTTAACAGCTGATTTTAATGTATTAATGTAATGTATTTGTATGCTATGATTTTTAAATTTTTAATGATTTTAATATTTGTGTATATTGTATTTGTTTGTTGTTTGTATCACATCAAATATTGCCAACTTAGAAGCCACTCTGAGTCCCCTTCAGGGTGAGAATAGCAGGGTAAAATATAGTAAATAAATAAATGAATAGGAACTGAAATGAACTTCTCCTAAGTTTGTGCTTTCAAGTATTATCTATTTTTAGATAGTTCCACTAGTTGCAGGTTAGTGTCTATGTGACAAAATCATTTAATGTATCCCTATTTTTGGATGCACATTGAAATGTTTCTTTATGCCCTTATAGTAACATTGTGTCTATATGGTTGAATACATAGGGGTATAGGGAGCTAACCCCCCCCCCCCCCGTTAAAACAACTGCACTAGCTACCAGTACATTTGGCTTTAGCATATAAAACCCTAAATGGTTTGGACCCAGCCTACTTAGTTGACTGCATCTTCTCCTATGAACCCACATCGGCCCCGGGAGAGGTGCTACTCTTGGTTCCGCCACCGTCTCAAGTGCGATTGGTGGGAATGAATTTGAGGGCCTTTGTGGTGGTTACGGCACAGCTCTGGAAATCCCTTCCTAAAGATGGCTGCCTCCTTGCATGTAAGTTCAATTTTTAAAAAGCTAATTATTCTTGGGACAAACAACAAGATCTTTGAAAGCATATGAAAATTAATAGTGAATGATGCATTGTTATAAAGCCAGGTTCTTTAAAAACCTACCATTAGATATCCCAGGACAAACTTTGTAGTTTGAGATGTCCGTTTTTCCCCATGTGTACCATTGCTACCCGTTACAGAAATATGGTGATGTGGTTAAACTGGAAGGAGAAAATGAGTTTGCAAAAAGCCTTTAAAATATATCTCAGTTACAGCAATCTTGAATAATCCTAATACACTAGTTGGTAATGGCATTGAACTAATGCATCTAATAATGCCTGTGGTACAGTCCTAGCAGAACTTCCATCTCTCATTCTACATTTTTCTGAAGAGACTTATAGAATAATAAGTTAACAAGTAAATAGGAGCAAGTTAGACAATTCAGGAAATACGATGCATTAGACATGTTAAATTTTGTTCACTTGATAGACTGGATAATAGAGGTATCGTTTTAAAAGGAATCAAACTAAATGACTTTGAAAAAACAAACAATGTAAGATGTGCCTTTGATACAGTGGCCTCCTACTCAGCAACTTTTAGTGTTTGAAGGTTGTTTCCTTGTTTGAACACTGCTGGATTGCACTACTAATGTATAAACACAACATGTTTTCTATGGTGTTTCTTTTCTGGAAGAATAGCATCTAGGAAATTGGGATGACTTCATTATCTCATTTCAGTTTCCCTGTTGAAAAATTCTTGTGCATTCAATTTTAGTGATGTTTATATATGGCATCCTTGACTGAAAGGAACACTGAAGACATTGAGTCAGAAGCAGTCAGCATATAAAAGTCTAGAGATTATTTGAAATAGATAAATGAAAGAAATGTTAATTATTCCTTATATTCTGGATCTAGCCTGCTAATTTCTGTTGTCAGTCTCTTAAACAAAAGAATATTTCAGAGCTGTGAGACCTTTAAATAATCATTTAATATTTATTATTTAGTTACTTCATTTTTATCCCACCTTTTTCCAATATAGCGACACAATGCAGCTAACAAATATCTTCTTCACAGAAGATCATTTTTCATAACATCAGATGGGAGGGAAAAGGTCACAGAGATTAAGGTTCTCTTTTTTGATCAGGAGCAAGACCAAGCAATTTGATGACTTAGAAAAACATCTGCTTGTAAAGTGAGTTCATGTCCTGGCATTATATTAGCAAAGGCAGTCTCAGCAATATTTTGCCTTTTTAAAAAAATCAACTTCATGATGTTAAAATTTATTGTAAAAAGTGTTTCAATTACTTTTTGGATTGCTAATTAATGCTGAAAGGTTGAGGTAAAGGAAGACAATTCTTGTATGAATTAATCAGAGGGTGATTTACAAGATAGAAGCTATTTTTTGGTTTAAAATAATTTCTCCCTCTCCTTGTAAAATCTCAGAAACCCTCATAAGCTGTGAGTGTGTGTTTGACTTTATGTCTCAATGCTGTGAAGCTTCGCCCCTTGTCAATGAAGGCTGACGTCAGTGGACTAATTGGCTGTTCTTGTGCGTAGGTATCCTGACATGCCCACTGCTGCTGATGTTGTGAACGCTTTAGATCAACAGGCACTTGCGTCCATCCTGAGAACGTATGGGGAGGAGAGGCACGCCAAGAAAATAGCTTTAGCAATTGTTCAGGCACGCAGCGTCTACCCCATCACCCGAACTCAGCAGCTTGCCAGCATTGTTGCAGGTACCCTCATTAATTCTGAGCAGTGTCTGAGGGAGAGAAAATATTAATCCACAAAGTCCCAGAGGGATCTATTTGTACTTGAAATCATGCAGAATCTAATCCTGTCTATCCTATTCTGATGTCAGCTATTTTTCCATGTGCTCTGTATTTTTATACTGTCGGATGCTGATTAGTTTAATAATAAACTTCACATGGAAACATTAGTAATTTTGCCTACCAAGGTGAGATGTGGGACAAGCAAAGGTGGAACAGATATTTTATCATTATTGCCGAGAAGCTCTCAACTCTCAACAGATACTTTTCTACCGTAATTTTAATATACTAATTGTATTCTAAAGCAAAATGTCACTATTGCCCAAAGATCTAGTTTCTCTTTTAAAAGAGCCAAATTTAATACAATATTTCAGTGTCAAGTAATAACAGGAGGTGAGTAATATAGCTTATTGCAATGTTGTTGTAGTTCATCAGAGATCTACTCCCCAAATGAGTCTGACCTGACCTTTAAAGCAAACCCAGTATGATCTGTCAGGAGTTAATGATGAACTGCAAACATCTGAAAAAAGAATTGTTGAATTTCAAAGGGACCGCACCTATTGTGCAATCTCTACTATCACTTCTACTCCATTTACTGAATACTTTTTAAAACCAAGAACAGCAAGATATGTGGAACAGAAAAGATTTTCAGGAATAAAGAGTGTTCCAGTCTGGTGAATGATTTGTCTCTTGGCTTTGTGCCTTCCCTTCAGATCATATGATCCTCTTCAATGAAGCTGGAAGTTACGCCATCAGTGTAGGTCTTCTATGATTTCTGTAGAAGATGTTGTAATCAGATGGCTAAAGCATTTTATAATTTTTTTTCTCCATATCTCTGAGATTGATCATGTAGAGTAAGGGCTGATTGTAGATTACTTGTGACCTTACTGAAGGGGCATTGCTTAATTCTGACAGATGTCCAAAATACATATGAACCTCCCCTCCTCTCGTTTTTCAACATTATCAGTTCATAAAGCTTCCGACCAAGCAGATTGTTTTAGACTCTTTTTTAATTAATTATATGGGTAAACTTAATGGTTTCCTTGCTGTTGCGAGTATATAGGAGTGCAGGTATTCAGATCCTGCTAGAGAATGGACATTTCCATTTGTCCATTTTCCTGCTTTTTGGCAGGGAGTTGGACTGGATGGCCCATGAGGTCTTTTCCAACTCTATGATTCTGTGATCTGTCAGATAATTTATCCCAGATTAAGAGGTGTTAATGTTACGTAAATCTAAATACAGCAAGTAAGATGCACCCTTTCAGTTTTGTGTTTATATATGAATAAACTCTCAACTTTTATCTCAGGTGAAAGGAATTATGAAAAGCCTGCCACAACACATTTACATATTTATTGATTGATTGATTAGTTATTATTGGACATTGCATCCCTTCTTAGAAGAATTATTTTGGAAGACCAACTTAAAGCCAGCTTGCCTGCCTGCCTACCTACCTCTCCATCCATCCATCCACTCAGTGAGAGATAAAAAGAAGTCCTGTTCCATTCTAGTATTTCAAAAGCATTACCAACAATATAAATGTTTTACTTTTTACCTTTGTTTGAAAGTTCATGAGTTTAGGCGTCAAGCACAACAGATTAGGTGAGAGCGATCCCAGTAACAGGATGCTGTATCAGAAAAAACCTATTTCTCTGTTGTTATTTGTCAATAAGTGGGAGGATGCATGTGCATTACCAGATAAGTTTATAGCAGATAAACTTTGAGGCATTCAGATCTCCATAAAATGGTTTTATGGTGAAAACAGCACCAAAAGCTTTTGGAAACAATGAAATACAATTCATATATTCTAGGCTATTTAGCAGCTGAATAGGTGCCATTTTACTTTTAAACCCACTGACATTTTCAAAATGTCTTCAAAGATTTTTTTTCAAGCATGGATGTTACCAACTGTTGGTACACCAAGCTGTTTGGTAAAAAGCATGTGTTGCTTTTTCTCCATGGACTCTGTGAATGCACACATGTGAAGTGTCTGCACCTGCGCAGGCCCCAACCAAAACTTTCCAAATTTAAAATTGCAAGTTTTGGCAGTAACCCTGCCCAGTCTCCCTACAGGATATAAAAGGCGCCCCGCGCACACACTCGGCAGTTCCTGTTTTTCCACCGCAAGGCTCACTTCAGAACTTCCTCGTTATGTTGACAACACAGTTCAAGCACTGCTCTCAATGTTCTAGAAAAATTCCTGACTCGGACAAGCATCCAAGTGCCTTCTCTGCCTTGGCGAAGCCCACATCACTGCCTCTTGCCATCAGTGCCAGTCATTCACGGCCCAATATAAGAAAAGTAGGGCTGCTCGCCTTTGGTATCTACTCTACCAGCAGACCTTGGCTCCTTCGACTTCGGTGGGCCCATCATCATCAGAACCGTCGACCTCGGCAGCATCGAAGCCGATGCCAAAGCCTCGTTCTACAACCTTGAGAGCGTCAAAATCCTCAAGGCAAACGAGATAGTCCAAATAGCCCTGTACCCTCACAACAGAGACGATGCAGCCACAACAGTCTTCGGTCGCGAGCTCGGTAGTATCGGTATGCTCGACCCGATACATGAGGTCGACTGGTGCAACACCGCCATCCTCTGCAGTGGTGAGACCTTCTTTCAAGAGGGCGCATGAGGAGTCACACCAAGCTCAGATGGCATCCACCTCTCAAGTTCCACAAACTCCCGGGAAGTTGCTCTTGGCCCTGGCCCCGGCACAGCCGTCGGCAAAGAAAAAGGCCGCTCCCCGGTCCTTCTTTGAAGAAGACTACGACACCCTCCTCAGCCACCTCGTCGGGCCGCTCTTCTCAGTGCCCCCGACGGCGCCGTTATGCCCTTCGCAGCCTTCCCTGGTGGAGGAAACTGCCGAGCCGGCCCTCCAAGAACTGCCGGAGTCACTGGTGCAATCAATCAACACCATGGTCCAGGTGGTCCAGCAGCTGCCTCCAGCTCAGTCTTCTGTTAGACAGGAGCTCTTTCCAGCTACTTCCACGCTGATGAAAGGAAGACAAACCTCTTGTTTGGCTTGGGCAGTTCAGGCCTCAGTATCGAAGCAGCCGCTGCCGCCATTGTCTCCTCACCTGTCACACCTCAGCCAGGTTCCCGCAGCAAGCCAGACCAACGCCATGTTAGAACCACAGTCTCAGAGAGGCTTGAATGCAGGCCTGTGCAGCAACCTTTAGCTGACCCCCAGATAGGCAAAGAGCGGCGCAGCCCTGCGGCTTCCCAGGCCGATAAGGGCACCTGGTACCATGAAGCGGCGAATCCTCCCCAAAGCACAGCTGGACCCGCTAACAAGCTTGCATTCCAAAGAGATACAAATACGGTGGGAAGTGAAAGCTGTTCCCCCGTTCCCGTGAGAGAACTGCGGCGGAGTAAGCGCCTTCGGGATCAATGCAGCCAAAACCTATAAAGGTTTGACCTGGACTCCATTCTAAATCTCGTGCCAACGTTCCAGCTACCTTGCCAAGTTTCATGGACCTTTGTCAGGGCCTTGTCCTTGCTTAGAGACTTAGTTTTGCCAAGTCGGGGTTCCAGGACCCAGTGGATTAGCCAATTGCGGCACTGAGAACATTGCTTCTTTTTGGGAACCTTTAAAGACTATTCTTTGCTACAATTGGATGCTGAAAGCATTTTTGAACTATTTCCTCTTTACCTTTTACTTATTTACTTATTCTAAATAAAGCATTTAACCGCAGCCGCTGTGTGTTGGTTTACTAAGGGTCCGGTCAAGTCTAAGTCGCAACATCACCCTCCACCAATGCCATCCTCATTCTCACCAGTCCCGTTCGATGATGAATACCAGGACAAAGATGCTCCAGATGTCCCAGAGTCGGTCCATTCCGGTTCGGTCCTCTCGCTCAGACTCGACCGCTCACCGACCCACGACGCTTACAACGTTGACCTTCCAACACCGACAATGTTCGGACTTTTGCAGACCAGATGGTCCATATGGCAGACACCTTAGGTCTTGAAATTAAACAGACATCGAAGGTGGTTACCGACCCAGTGTTCATAAGGGTCCAGTCAGAAGCCCCGCCAGCTCTTCTCCTTTCATTCCTGCTGCATTTGCTCGATGTCATTCAAGCGTCTTGGAAGACACCATCTTCGATACCACCAACCTCCAAAAGAATTGAGGCCTGGTATCACACAGATGATGAAGGCTTGGAGTGACTCAAGCATCACCCTGATCCGAACTCTGTCGAAGTCAAAGCCGTGTAGATGTCGGGCCAACAATCTTCGACCCCGTTCGATCGTGAGGGAAAGAGATTTGATGCGTGTTTAATATAGCCTTAAACACACACTTCTTGAGGAGTACAACCCTATCAAGAACTGGTTGAATCCTTCCATGGCCAGACAGACTACTTACATGTCTAGAAGTCTTAATACATTTTAGAGTGCCAATATTAGTTATTATTTTGAAACTATAACTATTGCTTATCTTTTTTATTTATTGTTGTGGAGTAAAAAAAGATCAACATGGCTCATATGTAAAAATTAATCCCAACTGTAAGCATTAGTCAGCTTGATATAAGATATTAAGTAGGCTAGGCCAAGCAGTCATAGTTTGCAGGACTAGAGTAGCTCAATCTTTTATCACATTCCCAACCACAGGACCTAAAATGTCTGCTGGCATCTAAGGGTATCATTGTCAAATGATCCAAAAATAAATAAACAAACCAGGCATCTGAATGGACCCATTGTCTTCTTCCTTAAAGTATTTCTAAACTTTAGTTTAAGTATTTGGTGTTCCCTGCTACCCAATACTTGAATATAGTAACTTTATTTTCCTTCCCATTGTTTAGATGTGTGATGTGTTGATAGATCTGAGTGGAATAATATATTATCTGCACAGAATTTGGTGGGAATAGACATTGACATGCCAGGTGAATGGGGAAAAAATAGTTGGTGCATCAATTTAGTTTATCTGCCTGCATTCATAGACTTTTAATTAACCGTTTGAAAATTTATAATATTGCTCAAGTATGAGGTGGATGTATATTAACATTTATTAAGAGATCCTAGGCAAAAGAACAAAAGCTGCATCACTGGAACTTATTAAATTAGATTCAGATTCAACAGGAAATTCCTGTAAACAGGTGCCTGTTCAGAATTAATTTTTAAAGTCTGTCACACTCTCTCTTTCGCAGGAGACCCAAATGCTTCCTATTGGTAGGCACAGCATGTTGCTAAGTTCATTCTCTAACTTCAAATGTCATGCCATGTTAACATATGAATCTGTTAGGTTTCAAACACTGTAAGCAACATCAGAGCATCCCCAAATTTTAAAAAGACAATTTCTCTCCTTGGAGCTTATATCATTCCTCTTGCCAGAAGCTTGGCATTTTTATGAATGAAATCCATTCTGCATGTTTCCCATTCAATTTTTTTCAATTATTATCTGTAGTGGAGCCTGTTACCAAGTGGGATTTTTCTTTCACTGCCAGTGTGCTGTATTTTGTTTTCTGTAGAAAGATAAGAACAAGGTGGGGTTACTTTTTCTCCCTGGGTGCCCCAATATTCCTAAACTAGATACTCAATCTCTCCTGGATGTATTCAGTAAAACTGAGATTAAAGGGAAAGCATTACTAAGCCATTTCATTTTTTTTCTTGACTCTAGCAGAATTAAATAAAATGTGTATATCCTTTCCAAATAAGCCAAGGAAATGGTAACCCAGCCCACTGCAAGGCTGCTTATAATTTCCAAATAAGCAGCCTTTTTACCAGAGCTTTTCAGGATTACACTCCTATTTATTAGTCCATCCCTAGCCTATTACTGTTTGTAAGGCATCGGTTTAGAACCCTATAGTTCAAGATGGAAAGGGGGAAACTACAGGATTGGGGGAGGGTGTCAAGTGAACCATGAGGCAAAACACAGCCCAGAGTGTCCTTCTACACCACATTCTGGAATCATGGGTTCTAGTGGAAGCTGACCACAGTCATGCTGGAGACCTAGAAAGAATGCTTCTCTATTCATTGAAGGTCCTCTTGCAAGATTCTGTGGTATGCTTTGGTTAGAAGCAGAGATATTGTTCTTTTCAGGTAAGAAAATGAGAGTTCCAGATTATACACAAAAATTGTATTACACTAGGGGTCCTAAAATGGATCCCTCGCGTAATACAGTAACCTCCCCCCTCCCCCCCCCGGCCGTATATTACATGCTTTTCCTATATAGTCAGGTTTCATGCATGCTGTTGTCCATGGACACTTTTCAGTTGTGTCCATCATGTTTTATGATGGGTTTATTTCTGTGGTGAGAAGAGGTTTCATCATATAACCATAAGAATTCATTGGTCTGATTTTAATTTTGACTTTGTGTGTGTGTGTATAATTTTTATGGTGATGATGATGATGATGATTTCTTTATTACCCACCGCTCCTTGAGGTGGGGTACAACATGATAAATCAGAACAGTATTAAAATACATTTTAATTTGGGGGGGGGGGAATCCGGTGGGCAAAGATGGCGGTCGGACGGACACTCTGAGGCTCCTCAGAGTGCCAACCGTTTCACCGATTGGAGGGCGATTTGCGCCCCCCTCCTTTGACGGGACTAAACCAGAAAGGAGCCGCGAAGCCCGGGGACGGTGCCGCTGGCTCCAAAGGTCGCCTCCTCCCCAAGAGAGGGCAATTGAGTGGGCCCGGACCCCAGTCGCGCCGGCGAGTGGATCGGGACTCGGGAAGTGAGCGAAGACTCGCAATAACGGCCAGCCCAGCCCACCTCTCTAAGACCAGAGAGAAAAGAAGTACAAGATCGCTGAAAGAACAGCAGTAAGTACAGGAGATCTCCCCTCCCGATAAACGGGAGGGAAAGAAGCACCCCACCCAGGGACCTGCCCAAGACGCAAGCAGGATCTCAGAAGCCCCCCCCCCCAGGGACACAAAAGCAACATTGCAAAGAAAGGGGAAATAACGCGACGGGGAAACAAAGGTAAATTGGCGGCCTCTGGGAGGGCAGACAACATTGGTAAGCCCTAAGCAGTTAGATCCAAGATGGCGGCTCGTCCTTAACCAACACTTACCTGGGGAAGAAGACAACTGGTTCAGGCGGGAGCACCGTCTTGGTCGCCAGAAAAAGCGCGAACTGGAGCGGAGAGCAGAACAAATCTATCCAGTGAATAGAACAGCTGACAACAAATTATTATGTCAGCACTAAACGAATTGAGCACAGGAGCAAAAGAACAGGAGAGAATGCAAGGAAGGAGGCCAGAGGATGAAAAAATAACTTTAAAGGACATCATCAAAGCACTACGAAAATTAGGAGAAGCACAAGATGGGTGTCTACAGAAGATCGAAATAGTGATGACCCGACAAGAAAAGCAAATCAAAATGATCCAGGAACAATCCCAAAATGCAAGGATAGAATCAACCAAAGAAGTGATTCCTACAAAGCTAGAGCTGACAATCATTTATGAGGAGGGAAAAGTAGTACCTCAGGACAAGGGGGGAAATGCAGCAATACATGAAAGTCTGGAGAAGGGAGTGGAGGAGAATACAAGACAGCAAGCAGTGTCAGAAGAAAGAGAATTTTATTTTAATAACTGTGTGGAAGCCCCACTGGATGTTATAAGAATGACTATTAAGAATCCCAAGGTCTATGCTCCCCAAAAAGGAGAAGAGGAAGGAAACCAAGAGGTTGATACAACACCTAAAAGCTCTACCCTGTATGCAGACAAGAATAAAGAGAAAAAGATTGGGGTACAGTCCAATAGAAAGAGAAGCCGGATGAGAGTAACACAACAAAGAAGGAAGAAAAACTTAAAGACAAGCTGTCCTTACTCTTCAAGGATGATCACAAATTATAGTCCTCTGAGATGTGAAGCTCCAGAGGTGGATGAAGAAGGTCTAGAATCTCCTAAAGAGAACGGTTAGGAAGGAGGCCAAGGAAAATGAAAGAAACAGATTCAGCTGCATTAAAAGACAAGGAACGGACAATGGACATGGTTTCCCTTACCAAATATTTGAAGGATTTTAAAAGTTAAGAGAAAAAGACAACTGATTGATTATCTTCCAAGAGGTATATGGTGACCCGCTGCTGATACGCAGCCAAAGAAGGTGATTTGAAATAAAGAAATGACCATTTTAGCCAACAAAAGAGACTGTACAAGATAAGCAAGAAAAACTCAGTGATTATGGGAGATGGCAGTCAACAAGGTACCCCTATAAGGCCAATATTAAAACCCGGGGCAGTGCCTGACGGACAAAATGAATCCTCCAACAACGCAAAAGTGAGTAGGGCGCAACACAGACCGAAGAAAAACCTGTAGCTGGGAAAGGAGAACAGCCATCCAGACCCACTCAGACAGCTGCAGCGGAGAAGGGTCTCCGGGAGTCCCCAGAGACTACCCCCCCCTCCTACTCTCCCCCGGTTTTGTCTCTCCGCGACACCCATCCCCCCCTTGATCCTACCCTGACCTCTGTCACACCCAGTTACCCCTCCCCCTACCCCCCTCCCCAACATACCTCCCCAGACACCTGGCTTCGCCCCAACCCCACCCTCCCCCTGCCTCCCCCGCAACCCCTCAAACCCAATATTTGTGGAAATCTCAATAAAAATATTTTTTTAAAAAAATACATTTTAATTTGGAATCTACCATGATTCCTAGTTTAGGAGGATATGCAGGATATAAAGCAAGTTATATGTTTGCTGAGTCTTAAAATACTAAAAAAATAAAGGTCTTTGAATAAAAATATTTTTTTATATTTTTGCCAAACTCCTAATAGTGAAGATCTTACGAAATGATTTCCGAAATTCTTCTCCTTTTTTTCTCTCTCGTACCAAATGTATGAGTGCTAGCCCACCAGCAGATCATGTCCCTCTAAGGATAACAGCTTTCCCCTTTTTAAATTCATCCATTCTTTAAACCAGGCTAGGGCACAGGCATCATGATATAATTTCAAATCTGGGAGGCCAAAGCCTCCTCTTTTTGTTTTGTTTTGGATTCTTTAAATTATGTCAGTAGAGATAGAAGACCAGTTTGTCTACTTGAAAAGATTTTTTAGGGGCAGCTATTGGAGTACAGTCAATCAATTACCCGGCACACCAAGTCTCATATCAATGGCTGTTGATCAAATTATTCTTCATGTATTCTGTCATATGGGAATTATGTGATATGTCATGACTGCCTATGACTCTTAGCTGCCATGAGTATTTTTATATAAGGGGATTCGGAGAAGCTTTCCCCAAGGAGACTCAGTAAAAGGTCCATTAAGTATGCATGATGTTTTAAATTAAATTATATTGAAATTATGTTTAAATTATAGATCTGTCATAGGATATATTTAAATTACAAAACTGTAGGAATGCTGTGGGCACTTAAAAATTCCCTACATATGTATGTGACATTTACTGGAACATATGCCAACTGTAGACCTTTGATTTTTTAAAAAGTCAAATTTCATCAGTAGTTCTGTAGACAACAATACTTCAAGTGTTGAGATGTAATGTCGAACACTAAAGGCCTAACTACATGGGTCACAAACATCGTAGGGCATCCATAGTGGGAAATTCTGGATCAGTGCCAGGGGAGTCTTCAAGTAACCACTGAACCATCTTGACAGCTGGCAAGTGTTACCACTATGTGGTAGCAACCTGGACCAGCAGCGGGAAGAAGGCCACACAGCTCAGTGATGCTGTAGGATGGCCAGCCTTACCCTTCCCATCTTGTCCTCTGCTTAGCAGTGACCACTGGGTACCAAATTGATGGAGTTATTATTCATTGCATGTACTGATGCTGGCCAGAGCATTAAACTGATGTGGGACAGGGAAAGGAGGAATTGCCCCTCATTTCACCCCCACCCCCATTCTCAAATTGTTCTGGTGCTCTGACCAGCATTAGTTGGTGGGATAAGCGGCAGTCACCAACAATTTTGCACCTAATGGCTGTTTCTAAGCCGAGGACACAAGGGGGCTGGTAAGTCTCATCTCCAATCCCCAGGCTGCTTGATCCCCAGGGGAAGTGGGATGGCTGTATAAACATACAAAGTTAAACAACTTTGGTTCCGATTCAGTTCCGATTCAGAATTGGCCTAACTGTTTACACAGCCACAAAATGCCAATGATCTCCTTGTTTAATGTGCAACAAGATGAATCAGCCAAAAGCATCGTGTGGATGCCACAGAGTCCATTCAAGCTCTCCCCGCCTCATTTGGCTTGTGTAGATGGGCCCTAAGAGATCTCCTTGCAAGTGAATGTATTGGCTAATCAGTGTAAACAGCAAATGGAGAGTATTAAGGCCCAACTGGGGGAAATGAAGAGAATTAAGGCCCCAATGTTACATAGAAAATAAATAGCACAGATAACAATGTAGATGAACATATCCTAAATTGTACAAACTGGGAGCCTCTAATGAAATATTGCCTCCCTGCTGGAAAACCTCAAAGATTAAAGTTACTGCTCCTCCTAATCATGGTGCCATCCTAAAATGCCATCAAATAATCTGTTTACCATAGTGTTTCATCTGGAGGAAAATATTTAATCAGGTCTTCTAAAGTCGAGTTCAAGTTAAAATAGAAAATTAACATTTTCATTACAGTTATTATTTCTGCCATATAACCCTAAACATACACAGTTGTTTAACTTTGTATGGTAATCACGGTTTGTCTTGGTTTGCAATTGAATAGTAGACCGTGAAATTTCAAGGAAACAAAGCCCAAACCGAAGGCACCAGTCAAAGCTGACAGTCTTGGGCTAGATGGGCCACTGGTCTACTACAGGAGAAGTTACTATAACCTTCCTGTATTCCTGTTTTTGGCATTTTGAAATAAATATATTTGTTGTTATGTCTGCTTGTAGTATACACAAAAAGAATTATGAAAATCTTCCCTTACAATTCAGTCAGTTGCTATCTTGATCAGTTGCTATCTTGATCAGAGATTAGGTTGAAATTGTTTAACCTGGATTTTCAGTGACACTTACATATTCAATTGATTATTAAATTATTCTACCTTGTCATATAGGAAAAGTGCTCCATGAACACCATGGGCTTCTAAAAATTGTGAACTGCCACTGAACATGTAAAAGGTCTTCACATTTACAATAATTACTAATACAACAGTAACAGTGGCTAATGGAAAGACAAAGGTAATATGGCAGTGACCAAAGTATAATATTTCTAATTCTCTCATTCTCTCATTCTCTCTCTCTCTCTCTCTCTCTCTCTCTCTCTCTCTCTCTCTCTCTCTCTCTCTCTTAAAAAACCTAATAGGTGCTTTCCCTGATGTGGCTTTGTATGCTCGAAAAGACTTGCTTCAAAGACCTACTCATGTGGCTACCAAAACTTTCCAAGCCTTGCGTATCTTTGTCAACAATGAATTACATGAACTGTATGCAGGACTGCAGGCAGCTGAGAAGTTTCTAAAACCTGGTGGACGATTCGTAGCTCTTTCTTTCCATTCCTTAGAGGACCGCATCATCAAAAGGTTTCTTCTCGGAATAGATATTTCAGAAGAATTCAACCTCAGTGTAAGACAGAAGATCAAGCAAATAGGAAGGAATTCTTCAGAACTAGAGGAGGAGGATGAATCTTCTAGTGGAAATGTTAACTCAAAATGGATAAGTATACAGAAAAAAGTGCTTACTCCTCAGGCTAAGGACCTTCAAGATAATCCAAGAGGACGTTCTGCAAAGCTAAGAGGAGCTATCAAGTTGTAAATTATTTTTTTCTACATAGAAGTATCCTTACAATTATTCAGCCGTTAAAGATAAGTAAGATGTAGATACATTTATATTTTAAAAGGTAGTTGTCTACCATCTATATATATATAAAAGGGAAGTGGTCGTGCAACGAGGCAAATGCACGCCAAAATGCATGCTACATTTTCCACAAACACAAAAAACACAGGCCCACTCATCCATACCCCGAGGTACATACTCCACCCACTAAAACACCCCGAAACACCACACAACACCCCCAAAACATCCCCCAAAAAACAACATTACTACGCATGCGCAAACACCCGACACACAAAATGGCCGCCATGAACACATCACCATACCGAGCATGCGCAACAACCGACCGGCCCCGTGCCACCGCCACCGAGCACACCACCACCGCTACCTTCACAGCCTCCTTCGCCGCCTCCACGCCGCTTCCCGCATGCTAACCAACACCCACATCCCGGGAGGACACCGCCACGGTGCCGCCCGCACGCCCCTCCACCAGGAGAGCAAGCAAAACGGCGAAGGACAACGCCGCAGCCACGGGACTACAATTCCCAGAAGGCTCCGCGCGGCTCACTCGGAGGAAGGGCGGAGACAGGACCGGAAATAGGCCAGAGTAGCCGTGCGGAGCCTTCTGGGAGGCGGGGACGAGGGGTGAGCCTCCATTACCCTGCCAACGACGGCGCCGTGCCCGGCTCTTCCGCCCCCTTATCGCTCTCCTCCGCCCCCTCTCTACCGCTGGCCGGGGAGGAGGGCGCAGAGAAAGAGAGAGCACCCGGTTCCCCTTCGACCTCCTCTTCGGCCACCGGAACAGAGGCGGCAGAGGCCTCTCCTCCGCCGGCGGCGGACGCCGTAGGAGAGCCCTCTGCCGCCTCTCTTCCGCAGCCCAAGGAGGAGGCCACAGGGAGAGGGGATGCCCGGTTCCCCTTCGACTTCCTCTTCGGCTACCGGAAGAGAGGCGACAGAGACCTCTCCGCCGCCGCCCACCGCCTCCCTTCCGCTGCCCGGGGACGGGGCCAGGGGAGAAGCCGCACCATCTCTCTCCCTACGGCCTCCTCTTCGGACAGCGGAAGGGAGGCGGCGGACGGTGTAGGAGAGCCCTCTGCCGCCTCTCCGCTGCCCGAGGAGAGGGCCGCAGAGGAAGGAGAACGAGCGGCTGCCCTTTGCCCTCCTCTTCGGCCTCCTCCTCTACACAAATACACACACACATACATACACTACAACATATACACACAAACATAAAAACACATACAAATACACAACCACATACAAAAACACATATATCTACACACCTATACATACACATCCACACTAATACATACACATATATACACACACATATCATCACATCTCCATATAGTTGTATGTGTTTTTTTTGGGTGTATGTGTGTGTATATATGTGTGTGTGTATTTGTGTGTGTGTGTAAATAGGTATTGGTATGTGTATATATGTGTGTCTATTTATCTGTGGGTTTTTTGTGTTTGATTACGTGTGTATATATGTGTGTTTGTGTATACAAACACACATATATACACACGTAATCAAACACAAAAACCCACAGATAAATAGACACACATATATACACATACCAATACCTATTTACACACACACACAAATACACACACACATATATACACACACATACACCCAAAAAAAACACATACAACTATAAACACACATATCTACACACAACAAACATGCTCACATCATTCCCACAACTTACATACCCAGACTTCCTCACATCACCAACATAGGGCACAGCAACGCGTGCCGGGTTCAGCTAGTTCTATATAAAAGTACACTTTATTTTCAGTGTGATAGGAGTGCTGAAGAAGATAAGACCACGTGGTAAAATAAGTCTTTGAATTTAAATACCCAGGTGAATATATTTTGATTTGTTGTGGAAAATATCCTTCAAATATGTATATTAAAGAGCAGGAGAAAATTCTGAGGTCCCCCAGTTAAATGTACCCAACCTTCTTGCAACAGTATTTTCCTCCCTGCCATTAATGTAAATGTGTGCCTATAAACAAGTACTAAATGAGAGTACAAACAAGATCATGGTAAACATACAGGGGTTTTTTTAGATTTGAATAGCTTTCACATTCAAGATAAGGGGTGTGTGTGTGTATTATTTTATTTTTCTCTAAAAATATATGATGTCTAGAAGATTTTGCACCTCCATTATCACAACATGGGTTATTGAGTTGCCTAAATGTATGCATTGTCTTATTGCTTACTTATATTTCAAACCTTGTTTTTAAGTGTTGGTGAGTCCCTTCATGCATTTTGTATATGAACCATAATATTTCAAAAATATGTGTGAAATATGGCAAGATTTATATTTATCAACCAGATCACAAAAGGGCCTCTTTCAGAAGCCCCCATTCAATTTTTCTGTAGTTTTTCAAAAAGGAGGGCCTGAAAACTAGATAGAGAGTGTCCCATTCACTTATTTCAGTTCTAACCAGAACCAAGAATGTTTTTGTGTGGGGTGGGAGATGTTTGCCTTGTCAAATGCATTCTGTTGCTTTTATTGGTTTTCCATAGCATGGCAGGAACAAGTGGATTTGCAGTTGTGATCTGGAAAGTCAGATGTCATTTGCTCTGACACTGTATTTTGTTTGTGCTCCATCATGTTTTATCAATCAAGCAAGAGTACCTTCTTGACTCTACCATTGTGACCCAGTGTTTGTTGATAAAAGGCCATTCTGAGTAATTTCGCAGCTATTGAACTTTCCTAGGAAGCAGCTGAAGGCCCCAAGTGCATCTTCCAGGAGCATTATAATATTAGTGTAGGTGGATCAGCTTACTAAGTATTTTATTTGTTAGTAATAGTACTTATAAATTGTTTTTCCTCCCACCAGTGTTCCCAAAGTGATGTACACTACAATGACAATATTAAAACAAAACAGGTGCAGCCCATTCTATAAAAGCAATTGTAAACCATTTTAAAAACCAAAGGCCTGATAAAATAATAGTTATGAATGTCTGTTTGAAAATTCTATAAAGCATTGAGCCAATAAACGAAGTCATCCATACACACACACACTTATTTTATCAAGGACACTATTATAGAGTATATATATTATCTTTGTTGGCAAAGAGAATGTATTGCCTAACACATCATTGTAGCCAATAGTATAATTTTGTGTAGAGCTTGTACCTCTTGTTCAAACTCCATTATTATGCCTGGATGAGATCCAATACTTTTTTTCATACACATGCAAATACTTCATCAAAGTGTTACAATTACTTTAATTACTCATTACAGCTTCATTGTGATAGGTATTCTTTGAACTAGTGCTCACTTATTTGGCCTACTGCTCCCTTTTCAGAAAAAAAACATCAGCCCCCTCCCCTGGGAATCTACCTTTTTAATGTGAAAAAAAAGAAAGATGTTGTGACAAATTTGTATTCATTTATGTATCTGTAGCTCTATCTAGAAAGAAACATGTTTTTGTAAATAAAATAACTCAAAGCTTGAAATTACAAAGTGTGATGCAAATGTTACTATGATTGATTTTACTAAATACAGAAAATTAAGATAACAAAAATAATAAAAATTACTAATAACATAATCCTACATGAGAAAAATGAACGTGGCATGCTGCTTTCAGTTTATTAAATTTCAGGTCTATTTTTGTCAATGGCACGAATTAAATTTGTAAATTTGTAACTGCTTGTCACAAAATTCAGAAACAATTTGAATTAGATTTCATACATGTTGCCTATTTATAGTATCATAAACAAGTCATGACATGCTGATGCGTCTGAACTTCCCAAAAATTCCCAAAATACTTGCTTGCTTGCTTGTTAAGTCACTAATTGATTATAACTTGTATTTTATGTGTTCATTTGGAAAATAAAATGATCACTTCAACTTTAACTCTATATTGCACAACAGATAAAAAAAGTACAAATAGTTTTTCACATTTTTCTTCTTTATGTTTCCACCACCTTCTTATTTTTATTCAGTGCCTTCAGTTGCACCCCAGGCTATTAAGGCCTCCCTGGATTGGTCCTGCACCCTTCCAGGGGGCAATATTGCCCACTTAGGGAAACTAGTGTTTGCACAGGGCAGAACCTGGAAGTAAAAATTTACAGGCAAAATTGGTTTCGAGATACCAGAGTTGCAATGAATTTTATAACGTGATTTAGCCTGTTTTAAATGATGTATTTATGTGTGTTTGGCATCTAATTGTTGCCCATCTGTACTCCACCCTGAGTTGCCTTTGGACTGAAAACGGCGGGATAAAAGTGTGGTAAATAAATAAATAAAGGCATAGAAGTAGGAACCCATTTGCTTTATCAGTATGATTAGAAACGTGTTCTAGTTACTTGGGAAGTCTGACTTGGCCACAGTAGGCCATGCTCTGGTTACATCCCATATAGATTACTGCAACGCCCTCTACGTGGGGCTGCCTTTGAAGACTGCTTGGAAGCTTCAGTTGGTCCAACGGACAGCAGCCAGCTGGTGCGGAGTTATGGGCTGGAGTGTCACCAGTACGCTGACGACACCCAGCTCATTCTGAGGATGGAGGGCAGGCCGGGTTCTGTCCCCGATAATTTCCAACACTGCCTCGAAGCCGTTACTGGATGGCTGCGAGCCAGTAGGTTGAGGGTGAATCCGGCGAAGACGGAGATCTTGTGGCTGGGTCGCCCGGTGATGTTAATGTCCAGCTTCCGAGCCTGGACGGTGCAGTGTTATGCCCATCGCCTTCCGTAAAGAGCCTGGGGTCCATTTGGACTCCCAGCTGACCATGGAGGCCCAGGTCTCTGCGGTCAGCAAGATCGCTTTTTTCATCTGCGACAGGCAAGGAGGCTGGCCCCTATCTCTCCCGAACGATCTGGCCACGGTGATCCAAGCCACAGTCATCTCAAGGCTGGATTACTGCAACGCGCTCACGTTGGCCTTCCTCTGTCGGTGACCCGGAAGCTCAGGCTAGTGCAGAACACTGCCGCCCGGCTCCTGTCTGGCACGCCAGCTGGCGCCCACATAACACCTGTTTTGCAGGATCTGCACTGGCTGCCAATTGAGCACCGGATCACCTTCAAAGTGTTGGTCCTCACCTTTAAGGCCTTACACGGCCTGGGGCTAGCGTATTTGAGGGACCGTCTCACCCCATATTGCCCTCCGAGATCACTTCGGTCTGAGGACTCCAATCTCCTGGAGATACCTTCAGCTAAACTCGCAAGGCTGACTGCTACCCGCCGGAGGGCGTTCTCTGTCATAGCACCTACGCTGTGGAACGCCCTCCCGGCCGGAACTCGGGCTATGAAGGACTTGCTCCCGTTTAGACGGGCCTGTAAAACATACCTGTTTAAGCAGGCCTTTGGTGAGTAAGTCCTGCCCATGCCCCGCCATCTATTCGTTCTTCTGAGGATGATGTTGTTCATTGTGTTAACTGTGTTATTAATTACTATACTGCTGTTGTTTTTAATTGTTTTTAACTGCTTATTGCCTGTATTTTACTGTGCCCTTCGGCTCCTGTAAGCCGCCGCGAGCCTCAGGGAGTCGGCGGCATAGAAGCCCGAATAATAAATAAATAAATAAATAACAGGAGCGGCACTCAGGGAGTGTACAACTCCCCTGTTGTGCCAGCTCCACTGGCTATCAGTTTGCTACAGGGCACAATTCAAAGTGCTGGTTTTGGCCTTTAAAGTTCTAAACGGTTCTGGTCCAACTTACCTGTCCGAACGCATCTCTCCCTATGAACCGTCAAGATGCTTAAGATTATCCGGAGAGGCCCTGCTCTCGGTCCCACCTGTTTCACAGGCGAACCTGGCGGGGACGAGAGACAGGGCCTTCTCAGTGGTGGCTCCTCGGCTTTGGAACTCCCTTCCTAGTGACATCAGATCGGCCCCCTCCCTCCTTACATTTCGTAAGAAAGTCAAGACTTGGCTTTTCGAGCAAGCATTCGCAGACGAACTTTAATCGAGATCAAAGATTAGTATGACGACGAAACAGAAACTGATTTAAGATTGTGGAGCTGAGATTTGTATTTTGTAGTTTTTAACTGTTAATTTTATATGTTTTTATATGACTGTTTTTATCTTGTGATGTATTGTATATGGGTACTTGTTGCCGCTTGTTCACCGCCTCGAGTCGCCTTCGGGCTGAGAGAGGCGGTATAGAAACATGGCAAATAAATAATATTTCAAAAGTATAATTTAATAAATAACTTAAGGCATTTTCATATGCATTTTGACATGAGGTTTTCAACAGTAATGCGATTCACTTAACAATCATTTCTTTCGTGAAAAGTTATAGGAAGTAATGATCAAACAACAAGCAACACATGAATGTGAGCAGTATCTCTCTCTCCCCCTCCTCAACTTTGCAATAAGTCATGGCAAAGGGGTTATTTTTCAAACGCTGTTAACAAATGAACAGAAAATATTGTTTATGGTTATAATTCCGTTGTTCAAGAATGTTTTAATTGGTTTCCAACTGTTTGTTTTTAAATTGAAGAAAGTGTATTTTAAACATGTGTGATTTATAAAGTTGATTCTAAGCAGATAAAGATAAAGAGCTGGATATAGATTTTTAAATAAATGAAAAGCCAGCATGATGTAGTAGTGTTTTTTTTTATTAAAAAAAAAAACTAAAGAGACAATGGACTGAATCGCCCCTTCAGCTATGGAAACCCCTTTGGAAGCCTTGGGCAAGCCATTAGGGGTGGTTGATCCATAAAAAAATTGTTTCTAAACTCGTGGGAGGGAGGATTTCTGTTGGTGGGTTGTTATAGAAAGTGTTCCGAAATTTTTAAAATAAATTTCGTAATTCAAACGTAATTAATAACGAATTTTCGTTATTAGATCGTTACTGCTTCAGCGCATGCGCAAAGCAGAAAAACAGGACTGACACTGTTAAAAGCACAGGCAAATCAATCCAACCATGTAATCATGACAAGAACCTATCAGTATCTAAGAGAAATGTATATATTCGATGTTCTGATACTCAAAGCATGTGGTATTCAATGCAATGATAAAGATATTACACAATAATTATGGAACAACACTGTGGAATACAGAGAGTTGGAAATAAAGGATAGGGGGCTCGAGATACACACTCTAATGTAATATCAATCCTACCATGTAATCATGACAAGAACATATCATTATATAAGAGAAATGTATATATCCAATGTTCTGATACTCAAAAGCATGTGGTATTCAATGCAGTGATAAAGATATTACACAATAATCATGGAACAACCCATTGTAGAATGCAATGAGTCAAATATGCTCTGGAGTTACATTGCCAGGGGAGTTGCCCAAGTTCTGTATCTTAAATAAAATGTGCTTGGCGTGGTAGTCCAAACAATGCAGTCTCAAGCAACCGTTCCAAAGCAGTTCATTAATATAAATAATATACACATGAATCTATAAACAAATGCATTGGTCTCCATTGGCTTATGTAATTCCATTCGTATTGAGGTTTGACCATCAGTTCAAAGCAGATCTTGTTGGATTTTCTGCCTTGGGCATTTTGGGATATAGGGCTGTGTGGAAGAGCCCCCAGATAACCAAGGTTTCCCCCTGTTCGCCAGGCTTTCCCTCACAAGTGAAGGGAAAGCCTGGCGAACAGGAGGAAAGAATCTCGGCTACGGGCTGCTTCCAAAGAGCCTGGCAAACAGGAGGAAAGAATCTCGGCTACGGGCTGCTTCCAAAGAGCCTGGCAAACAGGAGGAAAGAATCTCGGCTACGGGCTGCTTCCAAAGAGCCTGGCAAACAGGAGGAAAGAATCTCGGCTACGGGCTGCTTCCAAAGAGCCTGGCAAACAGGAGGAAAGAATCTCGGCCGCGGGCTGCTTCTAAAGAGCCTGGCAAACAGGAAGAAAGAAAGAAAGGGCGGGAATAAAAATGACCTAATAACACGCCCTTTACGGAAATGGCGGTCCTGGCTTCGGTTTTGAAACATCACTTCCGGGTTGGACACCGAGGGTCAATATAGGGTCAAAATAATTTCAAATACAAAAAATTAACGGAAATCAAAGTATTACAACTGGAGATATCCACCCCTACAAGCCATAATTTCTCCGCCTCATAAACCTATCAGGAAGCAAAGAGGAAGCTCCTCTGGACACATTTTGCCAAGAAGACCTGGTGATAGGTTCACTTTAGGGTTGCCATAACCCAAAAACAACTTGAAAGCACACAAAAACAAACTTCCAAGGCCTGGTTCAATGCTAATAGTATTGTACTATGAGTAGTACAATAGCACTGTTTGTATGGGCTCCACTAACATATTTGGTACAAACAATCAAAAGGTGAATGAGCTGTGTTTTAATCCAGAGATATGTAAGTCTGAAAACTCCTGAACGTATCAGCTGCTTCTTAAAAATGTCTTGGCTTGACATAAATTAATTCTTACTCATTTTATGTTGTGAAACAAATTGCTTTAAAATATTTAAGGAGATGACAGCATAACTATCAGAACAAATACTGGGAAAAATCATTGGTAGGTCTGCAATTGTGTGTCAGTACACAATTGCACACAGTACTACTTTGGCCTATAGGGGTTTATTTTTGTTTGATATGTTGATTAGAGTTGGATAGGTTCATTCAGAAGAGCTGGAAAGTTGGGGAAAACTTCTGAGTCTTGACTTCCGAAGCAGTTTTGAACCATGCAGGAAAGGTTTGGGGGGAGGGGATCAGAATTTGAACCACTTACCTTTTTTCAGAAATATTCCGTAATGTTTGGATGTCTTACAAGGTTATTTTAATTTTCACAACCATTAAGCAACTTTGGTAAAGCCTAAAAAGTTTTAAAATCTTATGCTTTCCCTTCCTAGGTGATGCAAGGAGGGTGAGGTGGGCGTGGCTAAGCACAGCCATTGTAGTTTGTGAAGGCCAGGCCCCCAGTGGTACAGATTGCAAAAAGCCCTGCTGTTAAACTACATTACCCACACTGCCTTGCTGCTCATTATCTAAAGAACGCAGCAAAGCAATAGACAACTTTTTCAAAGCCAAGAGAACATACAGGTCCTTCTCAAAAAATTAGCATATAGTGTTAAAGTTCATTGTTTTCCATAATGTAATGATAAAAATTAAACTTTCATATATTGCACACCAAATGAAATATTTCAGGTCTTTTTTTGTTTTGTACTGATAATTTTGGCATACAGCTCCTGAAAACCCAAAAATACTGTCTCAAAAAAATTAGCATATTTGGTCAGATGGAATATGCTATTTTTTTTAGATATGTATGCCAAAATCATCAGTATTAAAACAAAAAAGACCTGAAATATTTCAGTTGGTGTGCAATGACTCGAAAATATATGAAAGTTTAGTTTTTATCATTACATTATGGAAAATAATGAACTTTAGCACTATATGCTAATTTTTTGAGAACGACCTGTAAACTGCTTTAAAAAACCAATCATTTCACTTTGGTCTGATTGCCATGAACAATGCACTGGGGTAGCCAGCCCCAGCCAGCCAGCCCTTTACGTCAGTAAGTATGATTTAAAAAAAAAAAGATTGTTTGCATCTGCGAAAAGGAATAAATGAATGGATGTGTCTTGAAGGTCCCCTCCAACTCAGCAGAGGAAACAAATGGATGTCAGGAGAGTTTGGGTGGTGCCTTTCTGCCCAGAAGAAGGGGGTCAGTCTAGATGTCCCTTGATGGGGTTTGTACTATGATTTCTGTTCTCCACCAATTTAACACAGTTTGTGCCACACAAACAAAGTTTCAGGAGTAGAACAACGACTTTCAAAGGAAAGACCACCCAATGAAACAGAAAATAACACTTTCAAACCAGGAACAGATTTTCTTTATTATTTTAAAAATGTTTTTTTATATAAAAACTTTGAAAATTTGTCAGAAATCCATGGATAAGTCAAAGGTTATGAGATTTAGTGAGCTAACAGTTGTCCATGTGTTCTACCACTGTAGCAAGTTTCATCAGGATTGGTCTAAAAATGAGGGAGGGAGAATCCCCTGAAGTTTCCCCAGTGGCAGTGCTGTTTTTTTCCTACTGCGCATGCATGTCTGCTATTAACAAATCAATTTGAAAGTTTCTGAAAGTTTTGAATTTTTTAAAAAATCGAAATTCACTTTAGAATTGAACCACCAGCGCCTGCTACATCTGAAACGAGTTTTGAACCTTAGGGTTAAAATAATAGAAAAGTTGGAAGAGACCACATGGGCCATCTAGTCCAACCCCTTGCCATGCAGAAGAAGCACAAAGTATCCCTGACAGATGGCCATCCAGCCTGTTTAAAAGCTTCCAAGGAAGAAGCTTCCACCACACTCCGAGGCAGAGAGTTCCACTGCTGAACAGTTCTTAAAGCCAAGAAGTTCTTCCTAATGTTCAGGTGGAATCTCCTTTCTTGTAATTTGAACCCATTGCTTCGAGTCCTAGTTTCAAGGGCAGCAGAAAATAAGCTCGTTCCCTCTTTCTGTAGCACAGCAGTTCTCGTTCGTGCCTGGAGGGCAGGGGTCAGGACCTGGGGTCCCATTAGCATTAGAACCAGCAGTGCCAGAACATGATTCAGAGGATGAGCTAGATGACTGGGGCGAAGGGCAGCTTTCCCCTGATGGGCCTCTTTCGCCCACAGAGAGCTTGGCATGGGAGGAAATGTTGTTTGGGCCTAGCGAAGACATAGATAACCAGGTGCAGATGGACAGCGATTCTGGCAGCTATGAACACCCGGGAGGAAGGAATTCTCAGGAGCCTCCAGGGGAAAACATGGAAGAAAGCGCATGGGAAATGGCTAGGGAGGAGAGCTCTCAGGGAGATAGAAACACAGCTGCGGAGAGACAAGGTCGAACCTTTGATAGGAGACGGAACATCGAGTCTAGCAGAAGGGAATGGTCTAAGAGCATAGACCAGCCGAGGTCCGTGAGCAGCGATTGGAGACGAAGAAGCCTAGAGCGTCGGGGACCTCGGCCGAGGGATTAAGTATAGGATCCGTGGGAACGAATCCTCAGTGCTCCGGCCACGTCTCATCTGAATAGGCGTGAAGCGGAGTGGGACCACGGCTAAGCTAGCCAGTGGTCATCAAGCCTTGCCTTGCCTTGCCTTGCCTTGTTCCTGATCCGCCTGGTTGTGCGGAGCCTTGCCCTGTTTCCTGATCCGCATAGTTTTGGAGCCTTGCTAAGCTTTTGCCTATTTGCCACGTTTACCTTGGACTTTGTTACTTCAAGCCTTTTGGATTGCCTTTATATTCTATTGGACATTATCTTTGAACTGTTTTTATATTCAATAAAGTAGTTAGCCTTCAGTCCGTCTCTGTGTGTGTGATTAAGGGGCCGGTCAAGTCCGTGCATCGTGACACTTTCTTATGACATCCTTTCACATATATATGGCTATCATGTCTCCTATCAAACCTCTCTTCCCAAATTTCCTGTCCTAGAGGAATGCTAACTACGGTTGTTCCACATGTACACATGTATGCATACCAGAGTATGTATATTAATATTAGATTGCAATGATATTGTTACTAAAATGTTTGTTGAAGAATCTGAAACGCAGAACAAATGTTTGCCTCATTGAAGCAATAGGCAATTGACTGTCATGCTACCCTAAATCGTGCAATGCTGAAGAAAATTGGTAATGCGTTGTATGTTTCTTCGGGCTATATGGCCATGTTCTAATGTAGAGGCATTCTCTCCTGATGTCTCGCCGGCATCGATGGCAAGCATCCTCAGAGGTGAGGTCTGAGGATGCTTGCCATAGATGCAGGTGAAACATCAGGAGAAAAGGCCTCTAGAGCATGGCCATATAGCCCGAAAAACACCTACAACAACGCAGTGATTCCGGCCATAAAAGCCTTCAACAATAAAATTGGTAATAATTTATCATGATGGACCTTTTGGTTATGGTTATCAGTCTCTCATTTAAGCAAGTTAACATTTGCACTATTAATCTATTATAAAATTTTCTGTTGAATAGGTTATTAAATATCACAACCCTTTAAAATTTATTAATTTGGCTGTCGTAAATTATTTTTTCAAAGTGCAAGAACTAATATGACTCATGGCATCTCTACTTGAACCTATTCAATGAATGTCAATTAATTCTGCCTATGAAAGTAATTTTATAATATTCTAGACACTGCATGTCTCAATTCTAGATTTGCGTTGTGATTCATACCTGACTCAGAGTTGTAGGGAAAACAGGGTAACACACCTCTGGCTTAAGTATGTCTTAAATAAAGGTCTTCACTGTACATAGAAAGCAAGCACATTTGGGAAAATGCTAAGTTTCCTTTTACATCTGATGTTTTTATTTATTTAAATACAGGACTTCTCCAAAGTATTCTTGTCCTAGTTAACAGTCTATTTTCCTGCACCTGGTAGACTTTATCATGTACTTCTCCTGTACATTAGAACTGCACGGGCCCAATCTGTATTTTCTTACATTGATCCAGAAGAACTGGAATATAGTTGGAACTTCTGGAATGAGATCCAAAAAAGACTGGTAGAAATTGCTTGCAGATGAGAGATGAGACCAGAATTTGAACCTAACAAGTTAGAAAAAATTACTTGTACATTTTCTAATTGTTAGAGAATTAACAATATCGCATGCTTGTCCCTGTCTGTTTTTATGACCCTCCCCAATTATATTTGCATGCCCTCTTTCTCCTTGACATACCTGATCAAAGGCCATGCTCCATCTCCTTTGAAGTAGAGAGTTTAAAAGTTTTTGATTTCTTTGTTCTCAGTCAGCGTGTGTTGGAATGCCAACCTGTTAGTATTTTTCATGTTTGTTTGCATGATGCTCCAGCTCCCTTTGCTTCACCATGAGAGAAGAAAATGCTGTTTTGCTACTCATTTTCTATAGGACTTATACCTTTATCTGGATTTGATCTCCCTACACAAGTTTTGAGCCTGTGTGATGACAAGTTTTTGTAAGTAAAGTTCTTAAAACTCATCAATTTGGTTGATGTTATTTTTATTTTGGTCTCTGATATACTCTACTAGTGCATGTTATTTGCAGTTGTTTTATCAAGGGGAGGAAACAAGGATGCTGGAACTTTTAAAAATTACTCTATTAAATCTTGCCATTTAAATATTGTTGCTCTCTGCATACTCTGCTAATTTATGCCAAAAATAAGAGGGTTTCTTGGATTCAAATGGATTAAAGACAATCTTGAAGCAACCAACCCAACCAAAATGAAATGAAAGAAATGCCTAAATGAAAGTTCTATTGATTAATATGATAGATATTCAATGAGATAGCTGTTGTAACTTTTTGAAAGTTTTTTGTTGAAACTTTAGAAGATTCACTAAAATCGGTAGATGTATGAATATTTCTGAAAGTTGGGGGAAATGATCTTGTGTCATTATATAGAAAATTCAAGGAGATGGCTCTCGTGGTTTTTGTTTTAAAATCTTGTTTATAAAAACTTTGAAAATTCCCCAAAAATCTGTGGATAAGTGAAATGTTCTGAAACTTGATGGACTAACAGTGGTAAATGTGTTCTACAATTGTAGCAAGTGTCACCCCAATAACTGTAAAAACGAGGGAGAAAGGAGCCCCTGAATTTTTCCCACTTGCGCAATTACTATAACATAAAGTAATGAAATTTTGTTACTCTTGTTATAGTAACAACATTTCCACTAACAATACTTTACAAACATTTTAGGAACAAAATGCTGGCACCCCCTATTTTTGTAGTGAGTTTTGAAATATTTGTTTTCATTGATCAAACAACCCTGGTAGCTAGCAACATCCAGGTAGATGTTGCAACTGTACCTCAGACCAATTATTTATAGAAGTTAATTATAATAAGATATAAGATATATTAAAATAACTACTTGACATTTTCAAGAAATGAAAGAGTCGAGAGGGTGGTTTTTTTTTGTAAATATGATAGTTTTAGAGCTACACCTAGTTTTTAAAGTCCTAAGCTTTAGTGAGATATAACTGCTCTGCTTCAAACTTGAACCATTGAAAATATGCTTTGTAATAGCCGTGCCTGCCCCTCATGGACACTTTACTTATAAATCCATTTATGTATGTGATTCTGTGAATCAAGGCTAAAACCAAAATACCTACATTTATAAAATCCACAATTGCTCTATTTGACAGTATTTGGTAATAATAATAACAACAAATCCAACAAATCTAGCTTCTCCTTGATTCTGTCTGTCAGGGTAAATAGAACTACTTCAAGCCTCTTTTTTCCTTCTATCTTCCTGCATCCTTAAACAGTACTAATGACTCACTTTCCTCTGTCTCTATCCCAAGGGTAATGAAAAAGGCACTCAAGCTTCCCTCATTATTCCTAATTGGAATATCCTTTTCCCTACCTTTATCAACTCTTACACTGGTTCTACAGGTATCAAAATTTATTTTTTGTTTTTATGAAATCTCTCATCCACTTGTCAACTAGGAACGCCTATGTCAAGCAGGTAGAAGACTGGAATCTCTTTTTAAGAGTATCTCACGTGAGTTTGTTCAGAAAGTATAGCATTTCAGATAATTTTGGAAGCTATCTGGGCAATTAACCATCCTCCTCTAGGCCTAACCTTTAATAAAGGACCTTAACTTGGAATCGAACCTGTGTGATTGTAGCAATCTGTACCCAAATTGATGAGTGGGAACAAACTGGACTTTGATCAGTGGAGACTACAACTGGCTTGTAGTTGTCCTCTTTGTACATAAAAACCCACAGATCCTAGGATTCCACTTTATCATGATTTATGTATGAATCAAAGGTTGATGGCAGAAATAGGAATGATGAAGTATTGCATGCTGGCCTTCCCTTGTTGCTTCTTTGCAGAGTAATGTAAGCAAATGTCAGAACTGATGATGCCGAAATGTTCTTTGAAATAATTCTGATCCTGTAGGCATAGCTGGTTAGTGTAGTGAAATATATCCTATTTAATAGGTTGTATGTAATCTGATGGAATTGAATTGGCAGGGATGCAACAAAGTGTCACTCTAAGAACTGGCACTTGGGTACCTCCTTGTCAACACACAGGAGGTTAAAATATGTTTTCACATTTAACATACTTACTCGTTCTTCTTTCAGTCACAGGGGGGACCTTTCTAATTATTAGGCTTGTATGATCTATGAGAAAAATATTTCAATGCTCATTGCTAAATTAAGGGTGGTGGGAAATTATTTAAAGTGTTTCTAAAATATTGTAAGGGGTCTGTATCGTAACTATAACAATACAATACAATGTTCATTACTTTATTGTTATGTAATTGCGCAAGTGAGGAAGTCTCCGGGACTCCTTTCTCCCTCATTTTTAGAGCTATCTGGATGAAACTTGCTACAGTGGTAGAACATATTTACCACTGTTACCCCATGCCCAAGTTTCAGAACACTTCATACATCCACTGATTTTTGGGAATTTTATTTATTATTTTTTATTCGTGGACTCTGTGAATGCACACATGTAGAGTAAATCTGTGCCTGTGCAGGCTCCAACAGAAAACTTCCCAAATTTAAAACCAAAGTTTTGGTGGTAATCCCACCCAGTCCCCTCTGTAGGGCATAAAAGGCGCCCCACATGCACACTCTGCAGTTTTTCAACTTTTTTTTAAAAAAAAACAGCATTTAAAAAACACAAGCATTGTTTCATTGAATTTCTATTTTCAATGTTGCAACATAACCAGAGCATCATTTTCCCCATGTTTTCCTGTTTGTTTTGTTTTTAAAAAACATTTTTAAAACAAGCAGTATTTCATTGAATTTCTATTTTCAATGATACAACATAACCAGGGCATCATTTTCCCCATGTTTTCACGGTTTTTTTAAAATTAAAAAAACAAGCAGTATTTCCTTGAATTTCTATTTTTAATGATACAACATAACCAGGGCATCATTTTCCCCATGTTTCAGAAAGATTTGCACATCCACTGTTTTTTCAGAAATTTTAACCAACATAAACTTAACAGTACTATTTCACTGGAAAACCCCAGGGACCATCCAGTCCAATCTCTTTCTACTAGGCAGGAAAAGAACCCTGAAAGCAGCCTCAACAGATGCACAGCTAGCCTTTGAAATAATAACAATAATAGGAAACCTATTAGGTAAACTTTGGAATTACTGCCTCTCAACTTTGCCTACTTCACAGGGTTGATTCAACCAACAATCCTCTTTTTATCCTAAAATCCCTTTAGAAAATGAACATGGGTTTTCCCTCACCAAAACTTTCAAGGAAGAATTCTGAGAAGTATTGTTTGGGAAGGCAAAAACCCCTGCGGCAAAGTATTCAAAAGATCACACCTCTTGGCCAGCCATGTGCTGGAGTGCCTTCTTCCTTATCCGACCATCTAGCCAGCCTCGGGCCCTTTGGGGGAATCAAACAGCCCTTTTTGGGGAAGAAGCAACATAGACCTGGACTCACTTATGAGTCTTATATAACTTCTGAAAACTCATACATCAGTGTTTTGAATCTTACATTTTTTGCATCGGCTCAGCTTAATATTGTGTTGTATATACCAATCTTACTAAATAGATCCAACATACAAGGCACAAATGACTTTTTGCATAGCCCTACCAACTACCCTTTTAATGAAATTTCCAACAATTCATATAATAAAGAAAAATCCTACCTGCGTATAAACCCTTTGGTCAAGATTTTATGAAAGTCAAGCTGAAACATAAAGTCAAACTCCTATGTTTTCAAGAAAGAACCTTTTCAGGGAAGCAGGATGGAGATAGAAATGGTAGTTGTCCATAGAAAATAATGGTAACGTTCAGAGATGTGTCTTGTTTATTAAATATATAGTCCAAAAATGCATTCCAGATTATATAAAACATCACTCTTAATTTTAATTTCTGCTCTCAGATTCACCTGCAGAATTCTCATGTTCCATTGATCTGCATTTTTCTTTTACACAGACACCTCCCATACATACACACACAATTGTATCTTTCGATCAGCAAAATTCCACTTTGATAAATAATAGTTAACCTTTGACTGGCCCCTTCCCATTCCTATAAAAGTAGATCAAACTGCTGCCTTACATTTACAGAAGAAGTCTTATAAACTTTCTCCTCCAACCTAGAATATATATATTTCTCCTGAAAAATCTTCAAAGGATAGCTATCCATAGAATGTGTCAGCGTCATCTGCCACCCACACTATGGAGGTATGCATTTGCTAGAGACAGAAACTAATAATAGTGTGCACTTCACTACTGATGGAAATGAAGTTAAACTGTTCTAATGCCACAGGATTTTTGAATTTGTGTTTTCATTTTGGAGGAATGTTCTTCAAATTGCTTCTGGTCCTTAAGCCATTTTGGTGTTTGCTACCTGGCTCATGGTGCAGATATTGATTGGTATAGAATCTCAACCAGGAAATATCAATCCCTGAAGTGAAATTACATGCTACTTTGATTAGACCTTTACATATTTTCAGGCATTTGATATGAAGGTTGGGTTGGGTTTTGTATAGTGCATATGATGAATTGTTGTGATGAAGTTTGTGCTATTTGTCCTTTTTATTCTTAGTTAACATGTGAACTGGCAGACTACTGTGACTTCAAGCCTTTATTAATGTAGCTTCAAATATTTGTGAGGCCACAGATAATACTGCATCTAAATTTATATGAACAAGCCAGATAAAAACACTTTCCATGCAATCACACAAGGCAGCATAGCCCTTCCTAACCACAAATTCTTTATATTTCTTCTTAACAAAAAACTAAACATATTTGCTTTAGTTTTCTACTCATATGTTTTCATTGGAGATATATATATATATATATATATATATATATATATATAGGTTTACAAAATGAATGCCATTTCGCCCATGTGAGCAGCTGTCAAGGAGACCTTGTGATCAATCTTTTCAAACAAATTATTTTGTGATGGTGGCAGAGTTCCATTTCTTTTTTAAAATTTTTTTTAGCAATATCCTTTTGAAAAATACATTTGCAACCTTTTCATTCATGTGTGTGTTCTTTCTCCATTTTAGTATTGACAACCTTATGGTTTCTTCTATAAACAATAAAGCCACACCATAATTCCCTTTCATTGCCTGATACAAGCACAGGTTCCTTGTTTGACACTTGGCTGGTTTTACCATGTTTTCCATATGCGAAGCATTGTTTCTTTGTCATCTTGACAGAGAACAAAACCCAGCCATGTTTTCACTCATTATAGCATTCCAGCAACCTGCCCCCGGGCCTTTAGGATGTTCTCTTGCCACCTGGATCAGGAAAGTAGTGCTCCAAAGTCAGAATTCAGTAGTGCATTTTATCATCCCCCAGATGCATGAATAATCCTGAGCTAATCTGACTCAGATACATCTAATGCCTCATTCATTTTAGGATATATTTACTATGTGTTGACAAATACAGACTTTAAATGCTCTCCATCATTGCATTTTGCTTGAGCTGCAATGAAATACGCTCCCTCTTTCCCTCCCTTCCTGCATCCCTGTGTAATCCTGGCACAGCCATCTCCTATTCTCAATGGTAGCAATATCACAGACATTGCTTACTGGACAACATGGTCCACCAATTGTGTGTGCAGCATGAAGCATTCAGGAGGCGAATAAACCAGTTAAAGAGAACCAGTTATAACACCACATGGGAAAATACAATCGACCACTCTGAAATTATCTGCTGGATAATGAGGTAAAAAATGCATACCAGCTGACTGTTGGTTTAGCAGTAATTACAGAAAATCTGCATTTGGTAGAGCAGTCTGTTAAGGATTTGATTTGGGATTCTGATTATAGGTTAGTTACTGTCTAGCAGGATAGCCACAGATTACTGTTTAAAGAGGTAAATTTCCTACAGTGTGGCTGATCTGCTAAAACAAGCCTACACAACTGAGCAGTAGTAAGGGGCCAAAATTAAAATAACTTATTTGAGCCACATATAGTTTTTAGTACCTCGCCAAGGCTAGAGGCCTCGTAAAACCATAACTTCCAGAATTCCATAGCATTAGCCAATGGCAGTTCAACTGCTGTCAAATTATATTAATTTTACAGTGTAAATGTACTCCTACATTTTCCGTTGTGTGTGAAAGTGTTTCTGACCCCGTTTCCCTACCAGCTCCCTCCCTAGGCTGCCCCAGGACCCTCCCCTATCTGTCCATGGGTGTTTGCATGGGAGACTTTTGTGTGTAATTCACCCACAAATGCTTGTCCCCCGTCCCCCCCAGGTTTCCAGGTGCAATGCTTGGAGCAAAGTTCTGCTTGGGTTTTTCAGCTGGCTTCTTTCTTCCTGCTGCAGGGGGAGGAGGAGTAAGAAGAAGCAGAAGAAGGTGAGACATATGAAGCAGAGCTGAAAGAGCATGGTGTGCAGGAGAAGGCGGAATGACAACTGACCGGCATCCACACTTGTGGACCAGGACAAGGAGGGCAAGAGCTGAGTTGGCCTCCTTTTGATGCCACGCCCTGGATTTTATCAGATGGCCCTTATAAAATCATGGGGCAGTGTTATGCTGCATTCCTTACTTTCGGGGGTCATCAGGAGTCATGGTATTCCTTCTCACAATGTTTTTCCCACTGCCCTCCACTTCCTATTCTCTGGCTTTCTTGTATGATGAATTGGGTGTACACCTGACTCTCTGGGCTCTGTTTCTCTGCACAGAGCCCTGCTGGAAGTAGTCCTGTATCATATGATGAACTCCAGTGGACTCTGTGCCAGTAGCATGCTGGCAGGACACGGAAGCTGGGAGAAGACAGGAGGGAGGGAGGAACCACTGGTGCTGTTCCCCCATTTCTGTGACAACCCCTCCATGGGTTAATATTTCCCCACATGATGGCCAAGGCACATGAGTGAAAGAGAGAGAGAGATCCATGTAGTTCCTTTCTGAAGAAGAATGGTGAGACCAAAATATCCAAACAATTCTTCCCTATTGTTGATGGGTGTACCTTTAAGGCACTTGTTGCGTCTCCATGAATCTCAGAATCTTAGGATTAGAGTCTTTTTGTGCTGCCCAGAATCCATTTGAAGGCCACATGTATGTTATGCAGGTCTGTCTTAAATCAGAAAACTTTGCATAGTTCCCTTCATGCCATTGTGAGTGCAGTCCCTCTGAAATTTTATATTTACAACATTTGCATTAACAGCATTTTCTGCTTACTGCATGCATCTGATAATGTGATTAATCTGGTCAGTAGAAAGGCCGAACAGAGCATAGGGTTACAGCCTGTGTTGGATGGGGTTACATTCCCCCTGAAGATGCAGGTTCACAGCTCAGGAGTGATCTTGGATTCATCACTGAGCTTGGAACCCCAGGTTTGGCGGTGGCCAGGGGAGCTTTCACACAATTGCATCTTGAACAGATTACTGCAACGCGCTTTATGTGGGGTTGCCTTTGAAGACTGTTCAGAAGCTTCAATTAGTCCAATGGGCAGCAGCCAGATTGCTTATCGGAGTGGTATACAGGGAGCATACCACTTCCCTGTTACATATGTCAGCTCCACTGGCTGCCAGTCCGTTACCGGGCACAATTCAAAGTGCTAGCTTTGGCCTATATGGTTCCGGCCCAGCTTACTTGTCCAAATGTATCTCCCTTATGATCCATCTCGGATCTTAAAATTGTTGGGGGAGGCCCTGCTCATAAGTGTGACTGGCGGCGATGAGAGACAGGGCCTTTTCTGTGATGGCCCCCCCATCTGTGGAACACACTCCCCAATGAAATCAAGTCAGCCCCTTCTCTCCTATCCTTTAGAAAAAAGCTTAAAACATGGTTGTTGGACTAAGCATTCGAGCAGCAGATGCAGCAATAATAACGCAAACTCTTTCTTTGATTGACAATGAACAGACCTCGGACTATGACTTTGGATGTGGATTCAGATTTGGACTTGGACTTGTTAACTTTTAAATGAATATTTTACTGTTTAGTTAATGTTTTAATTGTGATTTTATTGCTATTGTTTTCGTGGCATCCTATGATTGCTGGTTGTAAGCTGCCCTGAGTCCTCCTTCAGGGGTGAGAAGGATATAAATGTTCGAAATTAATTAATTAATCTGATTACATGTCACCAGAGAAGGTCTTTAACATTCAAAGTATTGATTGAAATTGTATACTGTGTCTCAGTTGGTTCCACTGAGGAACACAGCATATATGACATTGCTCTGGTCTGCAACACTTATTCTGCCTCTTGAGTGTGTACTATCATCCATGACTATTATTTCTGACTCAAGGTGGCTCTATGGCAAACCTATCACAGTGTTTTCTTGGAAATATATGTTCAGCAGGATTTGCCTTCCTCTGAGACTGAGTTTGACATTCCCAAGGTCACTCAATGGAGATTCAAACCCTTATCTTCAGAAACATAGTTGAATGCTCAATCACTGAATCACATTGGCTCTTTAAATTAGATCCTTACATGCAATCACTGTGTTTTAAACGCAGCATTGTAATATAATGGCATGAATCTCTATCAATTGTTAGAACAAATATGATGACTGGTACGTGAAATGGATTCTTCATTCTGGATGGGAACAGATTTGGTGGTGTGTTGTAGAAGCAAGAGAAGCCTGGCTGTTTAAGAAGAAAGCCACTTCTGTTGAATGTAGTCCAGTGGTTTGTTTCATTTGACCTAGCTAGAATGGTCAAGGGTAAGGGACATTGGGAATATAGTTTTGTATTAGGCCTCATTCCTGGTGCATCTTAATATATATATTTCTCTTGGATTTTCTCTAAGGACATTTCCCCCTTAATATAGGTTGGCCTTAGTGTTTTGTGGGATTTTCTCAGTGAGCAAGAAACAGCCCATTTATAATCATGTTTCCCCATCTCTCCTCCATCCTTGCTTCAATTAGTTCATTAAAAGGAGAACACAGCATACTTCACCACCTCTACTTCCACTAACGTGAAAGCTAGTATGTTTTCTCTCTTGTGCAATTTTGTTTTGTCCTGCCTCCCACTTTTGTCATTTACCGTTGTTCATGGATAGAGCCAGCCTAGTGAGAAAGGGAAAGAGAATGTGATGAACTGCTCAAGGTTAATAGATTGTGGTTTGCTATAATCTGTGACATTTCTCTTAACAGCAAGAAATATGCCTTGTTTTTTTTAGCGTGAAAGAACCCACAACTGTTCACCTAGAAGGGGTTTATCTCCAGTTTGCATGGATGCCTGATGCTGAGAAGGAGAATTGACTTTATGATAAATCACCATACAGAAATGTACACAGGCTGGGATCCAAAGAGAAAGGATTGAGTATCCCTTCTGGCAGCACTTTCTTTTGCTTTTGTGAAACCTGCTCTGGAGTACCTCAGTGCGAAGAACTGCATGTGCTGATGATGCTAGTGGTAGATCATAGTGCAAAACTGACAGGAAAGTCTTGATGTGTACATAGTCTTTTGGACCTTTGCCATGTTTTAGATTTTAAAATTAAGGACATTTTACAGGTCTATTAATATGACTATTGTTCTCCTTGCATGTCATAACAGCTTACTATATTCATGGTTTACACTTGTTTAAGCTGCAAGAGCTAGCCGTGTTTGTATGATGATCCTATTTTTTTTCATAGTGTTTTTTATGCAGGGAATACTCAGACATGTTTTTGCCAGTTCCTCCTTCTGAAATTCATATTCATGGACAATCTCTATCCAAGTGCTTACTGGGGCTTATCCTGCTTAGCCTCCATGGTCAGACAAGATCTAGTACCTTTAAGGTATTTAGGCCCATTTTGGGATGGCTACCAAGGTTGTAAATGCTGCTAAAGGGTGTGGGGAATCTGTTTCCACTTTCAGGACTAAAACGAGTAGAAAATATGGCCCTCACCCCACTTTTTCTCCCAGTGAAATCTTGTGTGCCTGCTGTCTGGAGCAAATCAAACAAGCCAACAAGCTGAAGGAAAGTTTAGGTCATTACTATAGAAAAGAAATTGACAACTAGTCATTTCCCCAAGAAGAATATTCCTGGATGCTTTCAGACCTAATGTTCTAGCTGTGAAAACTTCATTATAATTTCAGAAGCCCCTAATTTAGAACTACAGCAGCCACCGCAGACTATTTCAAGCTACTTACAAATGGAATTAAAAATGATTTAGGGAGGAGGAAAAATGCTTCATGTAAGAAAGGGAAAAGGGGTTGGCCATGTCAAATTCAGTTGATGTTTTGAAATTGTTCATATGTAATTTCACAATCAAACATCGCAGCCTTGAACTCCAAACATCTCTTGTATACTGTTCTTGGGAGAATAATCTCTGATGTACTGTAAACCTAATCAGAATAATTTTTTCCATTGATAGTTTTCAGTTTTCCCTAATAGAAGACCTGACAGTCAGTGTTTTGTCAAAGGGAATTTTCTTTCAGCCAGCCATGTTGTTTGATTAAACAAATCAGCAATCTGCTTGTTCACTTTCCAAGACCCTTAATACAGTTTAAAACAAAATAATAAAACAGTAGTTTTGGCAATAGAATGGAACAGGGACAAAAACAAAAGTTTTTCAAATATGGTAGAACAGTGTTAAAGCACCATTTGCCTGCTAGAGCAGCAGAATTTGGTGGTATTTAACCAAAACTGATGTGGAATCAGCCTTATTCATGTACCAGCGACGTCCATAGTTGTGGTATTGTAACCAAAATAATCTCTACCATCCCCAAATTCAGTGCCTCCCTGGTGGTGAGCCATCCAACAGGGTTCCTGATGAAAGTAGAAGATTCTTGACAGGCTAATCCAGAGAAAATAGAATATAACCTAAACATAGATGGTCATTTATCATTTCAGTATTTACTTCTTTTGGCTCTTTTTTTAAAAAAGGTTGTGTGACATAACATGTAGAATGGGTTCCTTATTGAAGACAGACAGATTGTCCGTGGGTTGTTGTAGGTTTTTTGGGCTGTATGGCCATGTTCTAGAAGCATTCTCTCCTGACATTTTGCCTGCATCTATGGCAGGCATCCTCAGAGGTTGTGAGGTCTGTTGGAAACTAGGCAAGTGAAGCTCATATATCTGTGGAAAGTGCAGGATGGGAGAAAGAACTCCTGTCTGTTGGAGGTACTAGGTGTGAATGTTTCAATTGGCCACCTTGATTAGCATATGATGGCTTGACAGTTTTTAGGTGTGGCTGTTACTTCCTGGGGGGAATCCTTTGTTGAGAGGTGATTAGGTTTCCTGTTTGTTTCTTGTCTGGAGTTCCCCTGTGTTTGTGTTTTGTTCTTTATTTACTGTTAGAATGTTAGAGTTTTTTTTAATACTGGTAGCCAAATACTGTTCATTTTCATGGTTTCTTGCTTTCTTGTGGATTTCAATGGCTTCTCTATGTAACCTGACATGGTAGTTGCCCGAAAAACCTACAACAACCCAGTGATTCCGGCTATGAAAGCCTTTGGCAATAGACTGTCAGTGGTTTCTACCAACAACTGAAGGCCCAGTTACCTCTTATCAATTATCCCTGGTTTTGAAGAAATTATTTTAATGAAATGTGTTATTATTTCATTCATAATGTCAATGGTGTGATGCAGCAGCCTAAAAGACTGGCGCATCAACAGACAGTGTATAGACAAAGAGAAATGGTAATACAATTCAGTTAGTCTTTAGCCAGGCTTCACCTGGAATATCTTGTCCATATCTGGGCCATGCAGTACAAGAAGGATATTGAAAACCTGGAACATGTCCATAGAAGGATGACTAAGATGATCTCAGAGGTCAAGATTGTCCAGGAAACCCTGCTCTCAGTCCCACCTCCTTCACAGGCATGACTGGTGGAAATGAGAGACAGGGCCTTCTCAATGAGGGACCGCCTTATCCCGTATAAACCCCAGAGATGTAAATGTATACGTTGGAATAATAAATAAAATAAATAAATAAAATAGTGGTCCCTTGTCTGTGGCACTCCCTCCCCAATGAAATCAGATCAGCCCCTTCTCACTTGACCTTCAGGAAAAACCTTAAGATGTGGCTTTGGGACCAAGCTTTTGACAAGTAATTGGAGCAGTTCAATAAATGACCACAAATCAATGTGATTGATAAATGGAATGGCCCTGGATTATGTTTTTGGATGGCGTGATTTTAATTGATGTTTTAATAATTTATGCTTTAATTATTTGGTTTTAATTGTAATTTTTTGATACTGTACATGTATGTATGGCATCGAATCGCTGCCTATTGTAAGGCAACCTTGAGTCTCCTCCAGGGTGAGAAAGGCAAGATACAAATATGGTAAATAAATAAGTAAATAGTCTGAAAAACAAATTATAGGAAAAGAGATTCCACCTAAACAATTGAGAGCTGTTTGAGATTGGAATAGAGTGAACTCTTATTTGGGAATCTCTAAACAGTAATTTGATGGCTATCCTTGGAAGCACTTTATTTGTGCAATCCTGCATGGCAAGGTGTTGGATTAGATGTCCCTTCTCCCTTCCAACTCTGTTTATTTGTCAGTTTAGTTGGTTGCTGTCCAATTATTTCATTCCTTACTTCTGAAGTTGTCCAATTGTAGCAAAGGTAAATGCCCATTTGTTTAACCATCAGTCAACCAATCAATAAAATGGATAAGTGGCAACCCGTCAGATGTTTAGACCACACCAGTAGGCATTGAAGCATTTTTCTCAGCTGGCAGAGCTGAATGAAGTCCTGGTCCCTGAATAACCAGTGATTTAGGTTCACCAAATACTCAGTTCTTCACAGTGATGGCCCAGCTTTTAAGCTATTTCGCCATTATATACACTGAAATCTAGAATAAAAGCTTCCTTGGACAAGTGGTTATTTTTCAATTTCATCTCATGATGTGTCAATGAAAATTACAGTGAGTGAGACTTCTCTCATAACTATTTTAAAGGGCAAATATCATGAGCAATGTAAAAAAGAAAAAGCCCCACAGAATAATTTTTGTTTGTTGAACAAGGCTTTTGCTTTTTTTTCTCAGACAATGGCCTTCATAATCTATAGAGAGAAAGCTGCTGTTGAAACTATATATAGATGGAAGAACTATGTGTAATACACTTTTGCAATCATTCGTTCAAGTAGGGCCAGGCTTTTAAAAAAAAAATCCTACCGGGCAGAAGTCCTTGACTGAAGTAGCTCCTTGGATACTAACCACTTTGGAGTTGTTATATGAAGCGTATAAACAAGAAAGTGCAATCTAATGCTGCTGGATATTTCCCTGTTTTGTAAGGCTAAGACTAAGGACAAGAATTTGAATCCCCATTTGGCCATGAAAGCCCATTAGGTGACCTTGGACAAATTACACTTCCAGCTTCATAGAATGGCAATAGAAAACCATATCTGTAAAATATTTTCAAGAAAAACCTGTGATAGATTCATCTTAGGTGCACCATAAATTGGAAATGACTTTATTGATTATTTATTTATTTATAATTTATTTATTTATATTTATAATTTCAGTATTTTTACCCCATCCTTCTCAACCCCCCTACCACCTCCACCCCCCGGGGGGTGGGGCTCAGAATGGCTAACAAAGGCAGCAATTCGATGTCACAATACAATATAAACCATAAAAACATACATCATTAAAATAGTAACACTTAAAATTAAACACATAATCACATTCACTTAAAACAGTATTCCGTCCACAAAACTAGATTAGTAAACAGAAAGCCATATTCTCATCTATCAACTTGCCAGTTTAATTCCGGTCCAAGGTGCTGCATTATGCTATTGTGTCCAAGGCCTGGTCCCATAGCCAAGATTTTACTTTTTTCCTGAATGCTAGGAGGGAATGAGGTTAATCGTATTTTGCTTGGAAGCGCATTCCACGGCGAGGAGCCACAGCTGAGAAGGCCCTATCTCTCATCCCCACCAGCTACATTTGAGATGCTGGCGGGAGCGAGAGCAGGGCCTCCCTGGATGATCTTAAATTACGAGGTGGGACGTAGAGGCAGATGTGTTCGAACAAGTAAGTTGGACTTAAAGGTACACAACAACAGTAGCAAACCACAGACCATCTACTACAATGCAACCTGAGCCCTGCCACATGCACAATGGAGGACCTTCTTATAGCAATACAAGAGGCACTCCAAGTGACCAGCTACTGTTCAAAGGACATTTAATAGAATGCCAAGTTTTCAAACTAAAAATACATTACAATTGTTGGTTTGCTCCTGACACAATAACTATGACAATAAATACCTTTTTTTGTCATGTCAGGAGCTACTTTAGGAACTCCAAGTCACTTCTGGTGTGAGAGAATTGGCCGGCTGCAAGGACATTGCCCAGGGGACGCCGGATGTTTTTGATATGTTACTATCCTTGTGGGAGGCTTCTCTGCATGGGGAGCTGGAGCTGATAGAGGGAGCTCATTTGCGTTCTCCCCGGATTCGAACTTGTGACCTGTTGGTCTTCAGTCCTGCCGGCACAGGGGTTTAACACACTGCACCACCATTATGATAGAATATAAAATAGATTTTTTTCTTATATTAATAGTTCTGTATACAAGTGGTATTAATTGAAATCAGTGGGTGTAACCCTTTCCGAAAGTGGTCTATTCTTACCTGAGACAGCTTTCAATGTAACCTATATACCACATGTTTCCTTCTCTTCCCTAACTATTTGTATTATCTTGATTACTAGACAAACTCTGAAGATATAGAGTTTGTCTAGCAATTACCATAACACTGATACTTCATGACTCACCAGATCTTATACGGTGTATGTGAGGAATGCTGAAGATGAAATTGTCAAACCAATAGCAACTTAAGCATACAGAGCACTGAGTTCAAGCTCAACAGTGTTGTTGTTTTTTAAATGAATAAATTAGAAACGCCATTGACAGACTGAGAAAATACCAAAACCATTCTCATTTTTTTTCTATTTTATTTTTCTATGTTGTATTCAGCTCAAGGAGCTAATACTCATTGTTATTCCATGGTGTGCTCTACCAGGATGTTAAAATATTCAGAAAGTATTGGTGTTTCTCTCTCTGAACGCCTGGGAGGTTGATGATGCTAACTAGATTCTTACTGCTTTTGCTCTCTAAACTACCCTTTCTTTCTTACAAAATACACTATATCCCTTTGAATTTGGGGGAAATTTTGAATTACCTTAGATGACTCTGAACACTTAATTGTTCAATTACAGATGAGGAATCATGTCTACAGAATCTAAATCTTCACTGGTGCCTGTGTCTGTTTCTGCCACGTGATATATAGTGTGTATCTAATAATGTCAATCTAGGTGTCAACTGTTGAACAAGATTTCCCATTAGTATGAACTGCACATCCCAGCATATTATCTAAAGCATGAGGGAACTCCTTAGAATAGATTTTATAGATGCAATTGGAAGCAGAGCAAAACTGAAATCTACTTGAATGCCACATTAGATGTAACCTATGTAGCCCATGGTTTGATGTAGCAATATGTTTGCAAAATAAGCCATTAGTGACCACAAAATGCTCATTGAATAACCCAGTACTAGGAAAAACGATCAGTGATAACTGATAATAGTACATTGTTCAGGGTTATTATCAAGTGCATATCATCATCTGCTAAAAATGATGTAGTACTGGTATCTGGTTCACTGTTTAAAAATGATCAGGCATCCAATTTAGAAAACATGACAGTCCCTGCCTAACATGGGCAATTTGCACATAGAAAAAAGTTATGTGGATATGGAAAATATTACACATAGAAAAAAGTTATGTGGATATGGAAAATATTACCTTACCTGCAATTGTCTAGGAAACTAATTATGCCATATAAAATGCTACAGTGCTTGCATAGAACATATAACAACTTGCAATCATTTCCCATGCAGAAGTCTTGCAGACCCAGATTCGAATATTGGAGTGGTGAGATGTTTAAGAACAAAATATTTGAACAATAATTATTAAGCTGAGGTGTGCAATTGCTTTGCAAGACGTTGTTTGGCCCTACACAATATTTGCTCTAATGAAATGTTGGCAAGCAGCCCATCCCATTTTGATGGAGCTTTAGTAAATAGCATCACATTAGTTTGCAGGTTTACTCCATATGATATTTATTGGCTGTCAGTCACAGAATGACACGCAGCCAACACTCTATTCAGTGGAGTTTCCACCCATCTGTTTATCCATCTGTAACTGGAAAAATATGTTAGCTTCCACCCCTGAAATAGGTTTAAAGATGACTGTTAGAGGAACAGTCATTAATCTTACAGTCTACACAACCACAGCAGAGAAACCACAGTCAATTTATTGATCTTGGGCTACTGCTAACAAGTCATGAAGCTTTGGCTCCAATAGGAGAAGAGCATCATTAGCAGCCAGATTTCTGCACAAGCTAAGTAAACTGTAACATATGTATTCAGATAATGTGGACCTCTAAACAGGAAAAAGTCAAGTTTTATAATGTCTTATTTCTAGGCAAATGCTGGGTGGCCTCTTAGAGTGAACTCGACATGTCTACATCCACTCCTCAATGGCTTACTGTTAGATTACCATCAATATTGAACACAAGGAATACTCATGCATGGCTTGTTAGTTCCTTCCTATAAAATATAACTTACAGCACCTGGTCTTTGTTGGCAGTCTCCCTTCCAAGCAATAATCAGAATATACATGTTAGCTCAGTTCAGGCAATAGCATCTCATCTTAATAGGACAGTTATATGAGATCTGTTGCTTTTCAACTGAAAGCACCAGCAAACGAGAATTCATGTATATTGTCAAAATTTGCCAATTAATTTCAATAGGAAAGCTACAATTACTAACATGAAAGAAAAAGGAATACTGAACCAGGCTTTGAAAATGAGTTTAAGATTTTGGATTGTTCTGAAATTATAATTTTTCTGTCTGGATGAAACCAAAATGATCACCAGTTGGAAACTTTCTGGTTTGTTTGCTCATGGTGCAAAAAAAGTGAGGGACTAGTATTTTTGTATAAAAATATTTGGAAAAAGGGATATTCTCCAGAGAAGTTGAAAAAGCCAAAACATTTCTAGTACAGTTCCTGTCTTTTCTTGGTTATTTGGGGTAGGTGCTGGGGTGAGGGATGGAGATATACACAATGTTTTCCCCATTCAATATATTCCAAGGAACTTCCAGTACTTACAAAGACATTTTCCCAGGATGGCAGATTAAACAGAGATGGAAGAGGAGGGCTACCAATAAAAAATGATCCCAATACTTAATTAGTGTAAAATGGCTAAAGAACTTCAACTCTCTAGAAATGTTCTATATCCTTTATGGTGATTCTATAGTGACTTCTGACCAAAGATGATCATTTCAATAGTGTTCACGGTTATCTACTGTTTCCTGTTTAGTACATGAGAGTACCTTCCATGGACATAAGGATCATATTGTACTTTCTTTTCAGAGCAATTCCAATTAAAGCTGCAAGCCTGCACATATTGGGGAAGAGGTCTGCTGAACTTAATGGAATTTACTTCTAATTAGATAGACATAGGATTTTGCTGTCAGGCTTTGAGCTCTTCAAGTTAACCTTTTCTGGCATTGATATCTCCAGGTGTTTTGGATGGCAGTTCCCACCAGCTCCAAATCAGAAGCAATGGGAAGTAAAGTCCAAAATTCATGAAATTCCTGGACCAGGTTGAATACTCTTAGTCCAAATGTAAATGTTGTAAAGCAAACACCTATAGTCTGTGGCACATTTTATAGATTGTTTTGACACTAGCCCTTCCGAACTTGCATCCAGATGAAAAATATTTATATACCAGGGCAGGCATGTAGCCAGGGGGGGGGCTAAGGGGGCTTCAGCCCCCCCCCCCGAAATTCTCAGGGTGGTCTGCGAGAAGGCCTTACTGGTACATTATTTAAACTGTTATGTGCATTTATATCATGATCTGATCACCATGCTCATTATATCCCACATTAATGGGGTTATTGGGATAACAATACAAAAGGTTTGCTAGGGTAGACCCTCTTCCACCCAGTCTCAGCCCCCCCCCCGAACCAAACTCAGCCCCCCCCGAATCAAAATCCTGGCTACGGCCCTGTACCAGGGCTTTGGAAAGTTCCCCAGTCCACGTGATCAGAGGCCATAGTAATTGGTGTATTCTGGTAGTGGCACTCCACAAAACAAAAAAACAAAAAACAACACCCACAGACTGTTTCCAGATCCCCTGTAGAGACATGAAAAAAGACTGAAGGTACACTTTCCTTCCATCTCCTTTAGTTTTTTCAGATTGCATCTTCCTCTGGTAGAATTTGTTGCTCCTTTCATAGGAATGTATTAATCAGGAGAATGTGTCCGCATTCTGGGCTTGTCTTTACTTAATTCCCAAAAGCTGCACCCCACAAAGCTCTCCGCCTTGGTCTAGTGTAAGTGGCAAAGTATGGGGCCAACATCAATATCCATATTTTAGGATATCATTCCTGGCAGTATACAAGAGCAGTTACTGGGAATGCTCCTGATGAACCACAAGAGCTCAACTTCCTGGAAACACATCTCTGTTTACAAATGCAAAACAATAAGACAGCTGCAAACACATTTCCTTGAAGAAGAAGAAGAAAGCAAAATCTGCAATGAGACTTGATAATGAAAATACAAAAGCACTGACTTGAGTATGTGTACACAAGGACAATTTCTGAATATATGCCTGAGTTAGGGCCCTTCCCCAGCATTTGGGAAAATTGCTTTTTATCACGTGTTTTTCATGCTGTCCTGCAATCGATAGTATCCCACTTTCTGCCAAGTTTCCAGGCTTGTGTAGATGCGCCCAGAGAGAGGGAAAGAGGGGTGGTATTTTGCCTTTTCCGCTAGACTCAGGTAAAAGTAAACTACTATAGCCTCTATAGTAGTTTACTTAGTTTTATAATATGTTGTCTGAAATGTAACTGTAACTAAGGACCTCTTCACACTTACCCTCAAGTTGTTTACTTTCGCCAGGAGGCACATGGGCACTCCATACACCCTCGCGGCACCGCACACACCCTTGCACCTTCAACCATCATAAGGAGGGAACTTGTCTTCATCAGATGGAGGAAAGGGTCACGATGCACTTTGCTGCATTGCCCTTTCCCCCATCAGATGGGGAAACGGGCACAAAAGTGCTGGTAGCTCAATTGAGCTACCATCAAAACACTTACCTCTCTGTAGTTGCCGAGAACCCTCCTTGGCACTTTGAGGGTCAATGGGATCGGGCCTGCCGAGAGTCATGTGATGGTGCTCGGCAGGCCCCATCCCCAAAGTGTTGCAAAGGGGTAATTTGCCCCAATGTGATGAAGTGGCTGATGTCTTCAAGTTAACAAGTTAATAAAAATAGTATTGTAAATTGTACTCATTAACATCATGTTTGCTACTAATTTAATCAACACTTGGTTTTTGAACACTGTAACCAGAGCCAAAAACCCTATAAACCTAGAAGACCTCTTTTAATATGTAGTTGTTTTTTATTTGTTCAGTTGCTTCCAATTCTTCGTGACCTCATGGACCAGCTCATGCCAGAGCTCCCTGTTGGCTATCACCACTCCCAGCTCCTTCAGTCACTTCAAGGATACCATCCATCCATCTTGCCCTTGGTCAGCCCCTCTTCCTTTTTCCTTCCATTTTCCCCAGCATCATTGTCTTCTCTAAGCTTTCCTGTCTTCTCATGATGTGACCAAAGTACTTCATCTTTGCCTCTAATATCCTTCCCTCCAATGAGCAGTCGGGCTTTATTTCCTGAAGTATGGACTGGTTGGATCTTCTTGCGGTCCAAGGCAGCCTTAGAATTTTCCTCCAGCACCACAGTTCCAAAGCATCTATCTTCCTTTGCTCAGCCTTCCTTATGGTCCAGCTCTCACATCCATCGCTTACTACAGGGAATAAATTTTGCTGAACATGTAGACAATGTGGAAATAAAGATCCTAATGTGCTTCCAGGTATTTGGGGGAAAGTGTCAAGATATGTTTATATTAATTACTTTGTGTATCAAGGAAACAATGTAGCAGTGATTCAAAGTGGAATCATCATGGTGGTCTTTGTTTCTGTGTACATTATGACCTTTGTATGCACATGAAATATTTTCCTGAACTTTGTCTGAGGGATTTGGAACCTGTCAGCGACTCTGTCGAACCGCTGGTAGAAGCTTGGAATGCTGGGCTTTCTAAGGCACTAGACGAGATCGCCCCCAGATGCCCTCTCCGACCCCGCAGAAATCACTCACCTTGGTTCACCGAGGAACTACGGGGGATGAAGCAAGAGAAGAGACGGCTAGAGGACGTGTGGCGAAGAATCTGTGACAAAGCTATGAGAACAGCTTATAAGTTATTTTAAAAGGCTTATGAGCATGCTATCAAGGAGGCCAAAAAGTATACTATGCCTCCCTGATAGAGTCTGCAAGCTCACGTCCAGTGAAATTGTTCAACATAATTTGGTCTTTAACGATGGTCCCTACCGTCCCAAATGGAAATGATTTGACCCCTAGTGCTGAGGCTTTTCAGAGCTTTTTCGCAGATAAGATCTCGTCGCTACGCCGGGATCTCCCCCTCACGGTTGATACAGTAAGTGAACTTGAGACTCTGTGACCATTCGATGGGCCTACCTTTGACTGTTTCCATCTGCTGGACATAGAGGCTGTTGATAAGATCATGACTGCAGCTAGACCAACCACCTGCTCCCTCGATCCGTGCCCTTCCTGGCTAGTTAGATCGTGCTGGGAAGGGTTACGTGACCCTCTGTTGAAGATTGTTAACCACTCCCTTGAGCAAGGAGTTTTTCCAGAGGGGTTGAAAGAGGCGATGGTGAGGCCGCTGCTGAAAAAAACGGACTTAGACCGAACGGTTCCCTCCAGCTACCGCCTGGTCTCGAATTTGCAGTTTCTGGGAAAGGTAGTTGAGAGGGCAGCAGCGGTGCAACTGCAGCAGTTCTTAAATGACACAGCCGGATTAGATCCCCACCAGTCCGGCTTCCGTATTGGGCACAGGACTGAGACCATGCTGGTCGACATCACAGACCAGCTCTGCTGCCAATTGGAACAAGGTGGATCGGCACTGCTCGTGTTATTAGAACTCACGGCAGCGTTTGACACAGTAGGTCATGCATTGTTAACTCACCGCTTAGCTGTGACCGGGGTGAGGGGGAATGCTCTTAAATGGGTATCCTCCTTTCTCCGGGATCACGGACAGCGAGTGGAGAGGGGAGATATGGTTTCCGAGAGACTCCCACTTAGTTGTGGGGTCCCTCAGGGAGCCATTCTCTCCCCTTTATTATTTAACATCTATATGCGGCCACTTGCCAATTTGGTACGGAGTTTTGGTCTGGAGTTTCATCAGTATGCGGATGACACCCAGCTGGGGCTGAGGATGGATGGCCGGCCGGACTCAGTACCCGATAATTTCCAACTGTGCCTTGAAGTCGTGACTGGTTGGCTACGTGCCAGCCGGTTGAAGGTGAACCCATCAAAAATGGAGATCCTATGGCTGGGCGCCCGATTGGTATGAGCTCCGGCTGCCTACTCTGGATGGCGAGGCACTACACCTGTCACCCTTAGTAAAGAGTCTGGGGGTCAAATTAGACCCACTGCTGACGATGGAAGCACAAGCCTCCGCCGTCAGCAGATCCGCTTTCTTCCACCTGAGACAGGCTAGGCGGCTGGCGCCATACCTCACCGAGAGGGACCTGGCTACGGTGATCCAAGCAACGGTCATCTCAAGGCTAGACTACTGTAATGCCCTCTACATGGGCCTACCTTTGGCAGTTATCCGGAAACTTAAACTAGTGCAGAATGCTGCAGCTAGACTCCTGGCGGGAGCACCAACCAGTCTGGTTGAGGAATACCATAAACTTGCATTGGAGGACCTACAAAATGCTTAGAGAGGCTATATTTTGACAGAAATGCATAAATGAAGCCACAGGTAGCAGCTTTGCAAAATTTGTAGCCATACTGTGCTTATTTCCAACACAAACCAAAAGAATCTAACAACAACAACAACAACAACAACAACAACAGCTTTATTATCCGCCTCTCCCTGTGGATAATAAATAATATGTATTATGTTACTGAACCAATCATATAAAATCCATCCCTTCAAATTAGCATTTCTTGTAGTGTATGCAAGTGTAGCACCCATGGGTCCGCTCGGGCAACGGGGGAGGGGTAATGCACCAGGGGTCCCGTTGGCATTGGGACCCGCACAGGCTGAAAGGGATTCGGAGGATGAGTTGGAAGGCCCAGAGCAAGATTGGTCAGCGGTGCCTTTGCCCAGTCCACCGCCAGAGAGTTTAGCCTGGGATTTCGAATGGGAGCATTCTCCCGGGAAGGAGCGGACCAGGTGGAGATGGGAGGCAGTGAAGCAGATAGCGGAGATAGTTATGAATTCCCAAATGGCCGAGGTTCCCAGGAGCTGGCTGAACAGCAGATGGAGGCTAGCGGATGGGAAACTTCGGGGGAGGCTACTTCTCAGGAAGATAGCGATACTAGGCTGGAAGAGCGGGGCCGTTCTCATAACAGGCGCAGGGACATAGAGGAGGGCAGGAGGAGCTGGCACCTGTCCCTAGACCGTCACCGTTCGGAAAGTAGAGACTGGAGGCGCGGGCCCTAGATCGTCGGGGGCCCGGCCGAGGATTAAAATACGCCCCGTGGGAACTGATCCTCAGTTCTCCGGCCACGTCTATACTGAATAGGCGCGAAGCGGAGTGGGACCACAAGTTAACAGTGGTCATCAAGTATTGCCTTGCTTTTGCCTTGTTTCCTGAGCCGCAGTGGTTTGCGGCACTTTGCCCTGGTTCCTGATTCGCATTGGATGCGAAACCTTGCCCTGTTTCCTGATCCGCATTGAATTGCGGAGCCTTGCCTCGCTTCAAGCTATTTGCCATTATACTTTGGACTATTGACTTTATACTTTGAATACTTGCATTTATTGGACTATATACCTTTTGGACTGTTTTTATATTCAATAAACTAGTTAGCCTTTGATACGTCTCCGTGTGTGTGTTAAAGGGGCAGTTCTAAGTCGGCGTTCGTGACAGCAAGAATAAAGAATGTCATAAGTATACAGTAATTATTTGTTCTCCTATAGCAATATTTCTCAACCTGTGGGTCCCCAGATGTTTTGGCCTTCAACTCCCAGAAATCCTAACAGCTGGTAAGCTGGCTGGGATTTCTGAGAGTTGTGGGCCAAAATACCTGGGGACCCACAGGTTGAGAACCATTGTGACCTGTATGATTTTCCTCCATTGAGAACTGGGTCTTTGCCTTTTCTTTCATTTGGCATATAGAAGACATAGGGTTGAGAATAGATGTTTATAGCTACCATTTTGTAAAATTGTGGTAATCTCCTATTTCTAGATTTAGTTCTATTTCCTAATCTTTTGTTTCTAATATGTGTTGTTTGTTGAAGAGCTTGTCAGTTTGAAAACATTGTTCCATCCTAGAGGAAGAAAACGGATGTGATAAAGAACTCTGAAAGAAACCTTTCCAGTAAGAGCATCTGTGGTAATATTATGCCGGTTAAAGCAGCAAGATGTTCTCAAGAAATACAAAAATTCAATCAGTCATCCTTTGAGCTATTTAAAACTTGTCAATCTGACTAATTTATCAACTTTCCCAATACTGTTTGTCATAACGGAAGCTTTCTTGAGTCAGGCTTAGTGGGCACATCAACTGGAGCATTAATAAACCTATGAAGGGTTTTATTTATGTGCAGAATATGGAGAAATTATATAATAAATAAACAAGGGTTTTATTTTCCAAATTTGCCATGCTGAATTGTATTCTTGGTTTGACATTGGCTTTGTATCTAAAGAAAGTCATAAGAGAGGTCAAGGAAGAGCTTCATCCATCTATTGTGTCCAGTTGTCCCATATCATTGTAAGTCTGACTTTATCAGAAAGCATTGTGGGATGTTTTTGTATCATTTGTGTTTTTATACTATGAAGAAATGAGATTGTTCTGTGAAAATGAGACAAGAAACGAGATCGCACTGTGATTAGCCTGGATGAATCATTTGACTTAGGTAGTAAAATGTGAAGGGCAGAAAAGTACACACACATTATTTCATTGTCAGTGGTGTGAGGTTTACTGGACACTCTCCAGCTGGGAAAGCCAGGCAGGTTGCCCCAGAGAGTAGCAGTAGATTGTGAAAGCTGTGATAGCTGTATCCTGCTTAAGCCAGGCCAGAGCAGGAAAGTAGCCCATCTATTCTTTCCCCAGATTCGAACCTGAGACCTATTGGTCTTCAGTCCTGCCGGCACAAGGGTTTTGTTGCACTCCAGCCCAGGAAAGCCCTCTGACTTTAAACAACACACCGCTGAGTAGAAATGCAATCCGTTTATTGAAGATATTTAAAAAACAGTAGCAGTAAATACAAAACACTTTAAAAGAATAGGTAAATTCAATTAGGTAGGAAGACTAGTCGGAAGAAATAGTCCAGGAAATTAGTCCAGCAAAGTTCATGAAAAACAAAGGCAGAAACTTCTATAGTAAAACTCAAGAACTGGAAACATGAATCAAAGGCACTTAACACATGAATCTATCTAAAGCAAGGCTTCCAAGGAACAGGCAAGATGTCTTGACTTGATTCCAAGCGATGCTTCATCTGACTACAGAACCTGTACTTGGCACTTTTATCTCCTAATTACACTATGTCCCAAGTGGCAAAAAATGGGTTTTGTTTTAGCCTTGAATACCTTATCATTCTTTCTTTGAGTCTGGCAGAACACCTAAGTGACTGGTTTGCTTTTCTATTTTGACTAATAATATCCCGTCTATCTACTGGCTCATTCTTTTCCGCAGCTGGCCCAGGTGTCGAGCTATTCTCAGGCTCCAAACCATGGGAATTCTCTGGTATTCAGGGAGCACACCATCATCCCCAAACCCTTCAGGAACATTTTCATCAGAAAATACACTTTGCGCAGGAATCTCCTGGTAATTCTCTACATCAATAGCCACCTCATCATTGGAAACATCATTACCTATATGATCCTCATTGTCATCATTCCCAACATCCAATGTACCCTGATCCTTAAACACAATCACAGGTTGAACTCCAACAAGTTTAACCCTTTGCAACACCGGGGGTTAAGGGGCAAAAGATCTGGATTCCTGAGAGACATTGCTGTGAGTTGTGAAGATTGCAAGCATGAGTTTCAAAACTTGTGTAGACTCACCCATAGAAGGCTAGGAATTAGAATAGTGGGGAAACAATGAAAGGACACAATAGCTTGTGCTGCCCCTGCTGCTGAATCAAATGAAGAGTTATTGGGAGCTCTGGCCACCTCCAAAAAGTACTTTAATCCATACTGAAGAGGGTTTTAAAAACCTACTTCAGCCACACACCTCCCTCTATATCACATGATTTTCCCGGGGGAAGGGTGTATAGATGCCTTCCTATTACCTTCCGGTAGGGCACTGACACACCCAACCCCTCGCCTGTCAGGCCCCAGGCCTTAGTTTCCCTAGAACCACACTCCAGCCATGATGGCATCAAGGTACCCTCCAGGCCTGCCTGCCTTTCTCCTGTGAATCCATTGCAAGGCAGGCAGGGTGAAACATTCAAGGCCACGACTGTTATTCCCGGCGATAAGCAGAGACGCTGGAGACCGGGAGATGTGTTGACTCCTTTCCACAGATGTGGGTGCTAATTGGGCTCACATACCTTGCTGATGAGGTTAGCTAAACAGCAGCTGCAGTCCATTGTGTGAACCATGGCACTCGACGTAAACTACGTCGTAAGATCAAAGGGTTACAGAACTATAACCGTTTGGTATTGGAAGGGCTCTCTATCTCGAGCCAACTTTGCATACTAAGACCATGGATTCCTGAATAGGCCTTTCGGCCTTCCCTGCTTAAGAACTTTACCTGCCCAGCTTGCTGGCTGCCCTGCTTGGATCTGGCCTGCTTGGGCACAAAGACTTTGCTTCATTTTGCCTTGTACCTGATTGCTAAAGGATTATATTCCATTGCTGCCAATAAGAGACTTTGCTTGCTTTGAATCCTGAGAGCCAAGGACTATATTCAATTATTGCTTTCCTGGGACATTGCTGCTATTTTGCTGGTGCCATTTTAAGGCATTTAGACTGACTCCTAGCCTCTTTCCTATAACCAGTTATTCTAAATAAACCTTTTGTACCTCAGCTGAACTCTGTGGTTTATCAAGGGAGGTTCCAAGTGTCTAGAGCGTGACATCACCTCAAAAGAACTTAAAATGGAAAATAATTTTCCCCATCACCATTATGCTTTTTGGCATGGTTTTCCGAAGGTACCAGGAGTGATTCCCCCTGCCCTCCCAGGTCTCTTAGCACTACAAGGCATAATGGCAGCCGGGTAAGTTTTTCTTTTACTTTAAAGGTTTGGGGAAGGGGGTGGGTTTCCTTTTCATTTCTCCAGGCCCACCAGGCCAAAGAAGTGAATTGGACTACTGAGGGGTCTGTCCCCACAGGGCCATACTCCATTAGACCCAGGTCTAATGAAGTGTCAAATTAATTTGGGACAAAGCAAGGTTTTCTTTTGATAGCCAGCTTCCTTCATTAGTTTATGGATCAATTGGAGAAGTACATACATTCCTTTGGTGAATTTGTATCAACTGCAAGGACTGGCTGACCATGGTTTTGGCATTATGAGATAGAGATAAGTGGGGAGGGGAGGTTTCTCTTTCTTTTGACTATCTTCACACCTTGTATAATGTTATAAACTTATTTCATGTGCCCTAAGTCATCACTCCTTTTTAGCTAAAAAAAAAGCAAACACTTGTTCTGAAATCCAAGATATTTTGGCACTTTCTTGAATTCCACTACATATATATTTTTGAAATGGAGTAGTTTGATCTGAGGTACAGTATACATGGTATTCCAAATGCCCAGATGTATTACGATCCTGTGAGGAGGATGTGTTATGATTCTGTAGGGAGAAATCCCACTGGAGCATTGCAGCACACCAAAATACCAGAGAGTCACTCTGAACCATGCTCGGACTTATAAGAAGCACTGCATAAAGAAGGTACAGCAAAAACAGAAGTAAAAAACTATAGGCCTCTCTCTCTACTGAATGTAGATTACAGCATTTTGGAAGATAGATTAAAAAGCTTTTTGAACCAATGGACTAAATCAGATCAAACTGGCTTCTTACCAGGAAGATACTTGAAAGATAATGTAAGGGTGGTGATAGATGCATTGGAATTTTATAGAGATAAAATCCAGAAGAAGGTGGCCGTAGTATTTATCGACGCTGAAAAAGCATTTGACAGAGTCAATTGGGACTTCTTAAATATCTTATTAAGGGAATGGGATTTTGGGTTTTACTTTATCAATGCTGTAAATGCAATATACTCATGTCAAACTGCCAACATTTTAGTCAATGGGTAATATTAAAATCCATAAGGGAACAAGGCAAGGGTGTCCGTTGTCGCCACTCCTCTTTATTATAGCATATAATAGAGAATATAAGAAAAAACCAAGAATTAAGAGGATTAAGAACCAAGAACGGGGAATTAAAAGTCAGGGCATTCACTGATGATTTAGTCTGCTTTGTAGAAGATCCGAGCAAAATTTAGAGAAGTGGCTAAAAACAATGGAAGATTTTGGAATAGTGATGGGGTTTAAAATAAAAAAGGATAAAACAAAAATTTTAACAAAAACATTGGTCAAATAGAGAAAGAAGTCTTGGAAAAGAAATTAGGGATTTCATCAACTACGAAAGTAAAATACTTAGAGGAGTTATATTAACAGCTAGAAATATAGACCTGATAAAAATAATTATGAGTTTAAATAGGGAGAAATTAAAAGAGATTTAAATAACTGGAAATATTTAAATCTATCATTGTTGGGCCGAATTTCATTGATAAAAATGAATATCTTGCCCAAAATGTTGTTTCTTTTTCAAAATTTATCAATCTTAAATTCAGAAAAATACTTTACAATTTGGAATAGAGATTTAAGAAATTTTATATGGAAAGGGAAAAAACCAAGAATAAATTGGACAAATATGATAGATAAAAAACAAAGAGGGGGCTTCAGTGTACCAGATCTTAAGACATATTATGAGGCTTGTGTCCTAGAGTGGACAATAGAATGGACCAAGCTGGAAAATAAAAGACTTCTTTCTCTAGAAGGACATGACCTTAGGGTGGATATTTATGGTATGACAAAGCAAAGATGGAGAATAAATTTAATGACCACCTTATTAGAAGATCTCTACTGAGAATTTGGCTAAAATATAAAAAAAGATGTTCGAAAAAACTCCGAGCTGGCTCTCCTCAGAAGCATTTTATAGAAGACAATATGGTAAATCTAAGTGGTTGAGGTACGGCACTCTATTGAAAATTACGGATAATGGCCCAATTTTGAAAGAACTGAATGAATTGAGAGAATTAGATGATTCGATTGATTGGCTTCAATATATGCAAATCAATGAGATATATAAAAAAGATTTTAAAAACCAGGGTTTCAGTGAATCAACAAACTACTGGCGAGAATTAATTAAAAAAAATCTTTAGACTGGCAAAAGGAAGAAGAGGTGATTAAGGTCTGTATGATCAAATGAGCCCAAAGATTTGGGACATGCAATCTCTTTAAAATGGGAAGTATTTTGGAAAAAACTCATTAACTAGACATATGCATATGGCTTAAAAGAAAACGGTCTGAAAATTTTCCATAGGTAGTACCTCACCCCGAATAAAATGGCAAAATACAACATAAATTATAGTAACAAATGTTGGAAATGCAAAAGAGAGATGGGCTACTTTTTACATATGTGGTGGGAATGTAAAAAGGTAAAGGAATTTTGGAGAACCATACATAGGGAAATTCAAGAAGCTTTGGATATTAAGTTCGAGTTAAAACCGGACTATCTTTTACTGGGTTTGATTGATTTCAAACTAGATGAAAATAAAGAGAAGTTATTTGTTTATTGTATCTCTGTGGCCAGGATGGTCTTAGCTAAGAGGTGGAAAGAAGAGGACGTTCCAAAGATTGAAGAATGGAAACTGAAGATATTGGACATTATGAATATGGACTGTCTGACTAAAGCTTTAAGTCAGAACATCAAAATGAAAAGTACAGACTGGTCTTTGATTATAAACTATTTTAAGAAGAATAATCTTGAATGGGTAAATGTATAATTGATAAAAAGACTAATCAAGGCATGGACAAAAGAAGTTCGGTAATGAGTAGAATTATCGACAAAAAGACTAAGGGATGTGGAAGGGGGAGGAAGTACTAAGATTGATTGTTTTCGTTTGTGATTGTATTGTTTGTTTGTGATATTTGTTTATTTGTATTCTTTGTCGCTTTTAATTATTGAAAACCAATAAAACATTTTAACCATGAAAAAGAAGCACTGCTTGAATATCAAGCAAAGAGTGGGGGCTAGACATAATATTGTACAAAAGCTGACTGGCACAACCTGGGGATTCCAACCAGATACAGTGACACCTGCTCTTGTGCTTTGCTACTCTGCTGCTGAATACGCATGCCAAATGTGGAATATATTGCGCCACATTAAAACAGTGGATGTGGCTCTTAATGAGGCATGCTGCATTATCACAGGATGTCTAGTCCACACACCATGGAGAAATAATACTGTTTGGCTGGTATTGCATCACCTAACATCTATTAGGAAGTTGCAGCCAATAATGAAAGGACCAAGGCAGTGACATCTCCAGCCCATCTTCTGTTCAGATATCAGCCAGCATGCCAATGGCTTAAGTCAAGAAACAGCTTCCTAAGATCAAGAGAGATACTTGCAGGAACACCTCAGCAAGTGAGAATCCAAAAGAGGCAGGTTAAAGCCCAGCACCTTAATCAGTGGCTGAGAACAGATGAGAAACTCCCACCTGCCACACAGAAGATTGGGCGACCTGGAAGGAGCTGAACAGGCTGCATTCTGGCACCATGAGATGCAGAGCTAACCTTAAGAAATGGGGCTACAAAGTGGAGTCCATGACATGTGAGTGTGGAAAAGAATAAACCACCGACCACCTACTACAATGCAACTTGAGCCCTGCCACATGCACAATAGAGGACCTTCTCACAGCGACACCAGAGGCACTCCAAGTGGCCAGCTTCTGGACAAAGGACATTTAGGATAATGCCAAGTTTTTAAAACTTTGTTTTTGTTTTAAATATATTTTAATTGTACCCTCAACTTGCTTCTGACATGATAAATAAATAAATCCAGTCCATTACTGCCCTCAGGCAACAGTTCAGGTGTGGTACTGCTTTTTTGGTGTCAGATGGAAAAGAGCGGTAGAGCTGGGCACCATCTGTGTACAGATGGTACCGAACTCCAAAACTGCAAACGATCTCTCCCAGCGGTTTCATGTAGATATTAAACAACATCAGGGATAATGATGAGCCCTGCAGGACCTCTTAGGCCACAGTCCATGGGGTCGAGCAGGACTTCCCCAATACCACCTTCTGGAGATGACCCAAGAAGAGAAGGACCAGAATCACTTCAATACAGTGCCTCCAAGTCCCATCCCCACCAGGTGCTCCAGAATGGTATCGAATACCTCATGACATCTGGTAAGTTTCTTCTTATTTTAAGGCAGTGGTTCTCAACCTGTGGGTCCCCATGTGTTTTGGCCTACAACTCCCAGAAATCCTAGCCAGTTACCAACAGTTAGGATTTCTGGGAGTTGAAGACGAAAATATCTGGGTACCCACAGGTTGAGAACCACTGTTTCAAGGGCTTTTTTCAGGGAGTTTGGGGAGGGGGGCAGATGCCCTCTTCTCTTCTCCAGGTTTATGGGGCCCAAAAAAAAATTGGGCTGTGGGGACAGACTTTTGCAACTGCTGAAGCAGTCCCAGGAGTCTGTCCCCACAGGGCCCATACTCCATTAGACCTGGGACTGTTTGTGAAGACAATAGACCATACTGAACATCCATCCTTATCCCCCAACAGAGGGGAGGCCAGGAGATTTAGGAGGTATGGTTTGGGGGCTTGTAGCATCTGTTGCCTGCTGTGATTTCTGCTCTGTGCTTAATGGTTGGACTGGTCCCTGGTTGAAAAAGAGTTGGAAAACTACCACACAAAGGAAACCCTGATAGAGCTAAAATGTGATCGAGGCCTATAACCGAGTCCGCTTCCAGACAGCACTTTAATCTGTGTCACAGAGGGTTTAAAGAACTTGCTTTGGCATAGGTTAAAGTCTACACAGCCTCTTAAAAAATTGCTTTCCCAGTGGGGTTGCTACAATCACCACCAAACCCCTTCAAAAAGCCCTAAAACTGGTTAAGAATTTACCTGGCCATCATTATGCCGTTCAGCATGCTTTTGACATGTAGCAATGTAGCACTAAGAGAGTGATTTGCCCCCTCCTCTCCAATCTCCTCGCACATCATTGGTATGTGCCATCTGGCTTGAACAGAGGCCTAATGACTCCCGGAAAATTTTATTTTGATTTTTCAGGGTTTTATTGGGGGTGGGGTGAGTGGGAAAGGTGTGGGTTCCCTCTCAGCTCCAGGAGCCCAAAAGGTGTGAGATGGGTGCATGGATAGGCCCCCCGGATAGCTCTGGGATTACCTGTGGGTCTGTCCCCACAGGGCCCATGGTACATTAGACATGCACCTTTCACAAAGGTGTGGATCTAATGGACTATCAAATTAATTTGAGATAAAGCAGGGCTTTCCTGCTTTGTCTCAAATTAATCCTCTTTTACTGGATGCATCATTTGGATGCCTCCAGTAAAAGTGCGAAAGGGCCTGGGATATGGGCCCTGTCTGAATGGGCCGTGAAGGATAGAAACCTGTTTTCTTCCAGGATATCTTTTTTAGAGATTCCTCTTCTCAGCCCCAAGAAAAATGACTGAGCTGACAACTAAATTAGTGCATGAAAAGGAAATGAGAGTTCTGAACAGCTAGACGGTCTAAAAGAGATGTGGAGGAAATATAGTCCCACAAAAGTAAGAGTTGCTAATTCTGCTGTGTGAGTCACGGCTGCAATGTTCTTTTAGAGCGGCCACTCCGTCCCTTGGCAAATATAGAATTTTTGTTTCCCAGCAGTATGTTTAGCCTAGCTTCCAACATCCCATGTGGTAACAATGCTTCAGAAGCTTTTAAAATGGATCTCGTTGTCAGAAAAGTTGCTGCTGCTATTAGCTGAAATGACCCCATGCGTTCATTACAGTCTATGACTCTGCCTCTCCTTTATATACTTTTTTCTCATTTACTCTTTTGCTTCAAAAATCGTTTGAAAGAAGCACTAAGACTAGATCCGCATGTGTGTATTATCTCCACTTTCATGTCTGTGTGACATCAAGGACTTGAAATATTGATAGGACTCCTACTCTTTTAATGGACTATTCACAGCCTAGATTTTGTTTGAACCCCCCTGCTCTTCAGTATTCTCTTTTCATAAGAACATTGTATGACGTTGCACAGGAAACCTTTGACGTTGGTAAATCTTGAATCCTACTTGGAAAGAAGAATATCTGAAGTAGTACCTAAGGCCCATTTTGGAGATTGTGTTGCAGTTTCCCCAGGTGATATCAGGTAATAACGTGGACAGCTTTGAAGACACATTAGGCACTAGAGGACTTCCCAAGGACTTCCTCCCATACTAAAATATTGTATCTAAAATACAAGACAATTGGAAAAAAAAATCAGATATTATAATAAACTGGCAGCAAGGAATTCAATAGCATACTTGTAGCATGTGCAGATGAAATGATGTATTTTGATGTGTCATTGTAACTGGGTAAGAAAGATAGCTCTGACTGGAGCAATGCACATTACAATGTTCAAAAAGTAAATTAGCATAAGGTTTCAGCTCATTAGGTATATATACAGTATAAGCATGTAAGCTGGCCTTAAGAGGAAATGTTTTGTGGTTATATTTAGATATACAGTGATGCCTTGACTTACTAGTGACCCAACTTGCAAGTTTTATGAGATATCTCGGCTCCTTTTTTGCTTCAAGATACAAGCAGATATTTGAGGTACGAGCTAGATGTCCCTGTTTGCGGCCTCCTCCTCCACCGCTGTCTCCTCTCCCACAAGTTCCTCTCAACCATTCCTGCCACTCTTTTATCTCTCTTCCCCTCCCTTAATTTTTTCTCCACCTTTTCATGATGCAACTATAACACAAGTGTCGATGCCATTCACTGAAGGCCTCATCACTTCTGTGATGTAAGCTCAGATTGGACGAGCCAGGCACCCATCATGAGGGAATGACACACACACTATGTGTGCAAAGGGATCTCTCCCTCCCCCACTCCTTCAGAGTGGTGCCGACGGAGGCAACTATGGGCTTAAGCCAAATCTGGGCCTGAGAGGAGGATGAAGAGGGAGGCTCTTAGGTGACTCCCTCAAGCAAAAGAGAGGCGGCAGCATTTGAGGGAGGGGCAGGGGGAGGACATGTATGATGATGAGAGGGGAAGGAGTGCTTGAGGTGGCACTGGCATAAGCATACCCTTCATCAACCACCACAGAGAAGAAGAGGGGGGGGGGAGGTAACAAAAAATTGGTGCGGTTTTTGGGGACTCCTGCCATCTCAACCACTACTGCCATTCTTTATTCTCTCTTCCCCTCCTTGATTTTTAATCCACCTCCTCATGATGCAACTATAACACAAGTGTAGATGTCATTGACTGAGGGCCTTGTCCCTTTGGTGATGTAAGCTCAGATTGGACGAGCCAGTACCCATCGTGAGGGAACAACATACACACACACTATGTGTGCAGAGGGATGTCTCTCTCCCCCCACCTCTCTGTCAGCAGAATTGGCTCCTCCAGAGTGGTGCTGATGGAGGCAACTATGGGCTTAAGCCAAAACTGGGCCTGAGAGGATGATGAAGAGGTGAGTCCCTCAAGCGAAAGAGAGCCGGCAGCATTTGGGGTGGGTGGGGGGAGATGATGAGGGGGGCAGGAGTGTGTGCTTGAGGTGGCACTGGCATGAGCAGCCCCTTCATCAACTACCACTAAGGAGGAGGAGGGGGAGGTAACAAAAATTGGTGTGGTTTTTTGGGGACTGGAATGGATTGATAGCATTTCAATTCATTATAGTGGGGTGATTTGGTTTGACATATGAGCAACCTGAGTTACGAGCTTGGTCACAGAACAAATTAAACTCATATGTCAAGGCATTACTCTATAGGGATATTTTAAATAAAAACCAATACATTTTTGCTGACACACTGCATAAAAAATTATAGACCATCATTTTGGTGTTACCCTTTCTGATGGTGTCATCTGATATAGTTTACACCACAAACACACACACACACACACACACAAAGAGTGATGCCATGTAATAGTCAGCAAATGCTGATGCCATAGTTTTATGTGCATTTTTAACTATCTGCCTGGTACATAGTAAGTTTGCAGTGTGATCAAATCAGGAATATTTAAAATGTCTGCATTTAAAATCCATTCTTTTTATGATAGTGATTGCTTTGGTATTATCTTGTCTTTCTGCCAGCTCTATTTCCGATCTCGTGTTTTTCTCCTTTTTTTTGGTATTCCTCATTCCCCTCCAGCTGAACTCTGATTGCTTTTTTATTATTAGGACCCGGCATTTTACCCTGGAAAGTAAGGAACCACAGACAGAAAAAAATAGTTTGATCAATTTTAAAGTAGATTCAGCTTTCCAGTGATGTTATGATGATTCCTTATTTCCAAGGGCCTATTTTTAGTTGTTCTGAATTATTGGTAGATTAGAGAGGCTAATTGGCGTAATTGTCACCTTGATGAAAGTCCTAAGAACATAGTACACGATAAGCTCTCCAAAACAGATACAATCCTTCCATCCTGGATATATTTTCCCTCAGTTCTTCAGTGCATGTAAAAGACAAATCTTTGACCATGAAAACATATTATTTTGCTGAATGCACTACACTGCAAAATTTTAAAGAGATTTTTTCTAGAGTTATTCACAAACCAATGTACCAAAGGACTCTTTAAGAAAACCGATCAACGATTTTTCATAGGCTCCTATTACAAAAGATATCTGTACATTTGTATGGTTTCTGTGTGTGTGCTCTCTAATGGGCTTTTACTGTTCACACACAAATCCATGAAGATAGAGTGCAAAATAGATAGCTTTAGCACAGAAGAGGTATCTTTTGGGTGAGTATTTTATGTCAGCCTGTTCAGCTTGTGATTGTGTCTGATGTTCATGTTGGGAATGGAGATGATGTTCCTGATGGTGGGCCTGGGTCTGTTGGCAATGAGGATGCAGGTTTGCTTGGGCCTGAGTTAAGCTCAGACAAGAGGCCCGAGCTGTCCTAGGAACATTTTGAAAGGTTACATTCCTAGGAGAGACCTTTCGCAGTCTTTCTCAGGGTAACTGTCTGGAGATGATTTGTCAGGTGCAGAAGTTAATGAGAGTCAAGTTAATGAGAGTGTAGATAGAAAGCAAGGCTTTTGTAAACAGACACAGAGTGCTCAGGAGCAAAGAAGATTTGTTTGTTTACAGGAAAAGAAAGAAAAGAAACCGTTATCTGGTGGTAAGGAAATGTTTTCCTTTCAGTTTTGGGATCTGGAAAACCTTTATATTGATTCATGGGAAACCGTTGCCTCAGTTGAGTCAACTCTGGACTTTCATGACGGTCTTGCTGTCATGTACCAAGTTTTTGCCAAGCTGCTGATTTGTGTATTGGATTTTTCATGCTGCCTTGTTTCATGGACTCTTGTGCCTGTTTCATGGATTTTGATACCTATGGATTTTGTTTTGCCTTGAAACTATATTCTTCAATAAACTGCTTGCTGATTTTACCAAGCTGGTGTGGTGTTTAAGGTCAGAGGTGTTCCTGCTCTGGTGTATGACAATGAGTTACCATGCTCTCTAAGCGAGTCATCAGCAACATTAGCAATTTGAGGATTGCCAGGAGGTACCGTGTTTCCCCGAAAGTATGACACCCCCGATTGTAAGACGTATCGGGGGTGTCAGGGGGGTCGGCTAATGTAAGCCGTACCCCGAATGTAAGCCGTACCTCGTAGCCACGCCCACGCCGCCGCCGCCGCCGCAACCGGCCCATCGGCACACCTCCGCGGCACACCTCCTTTCTGCCAGGCCTCCAAGGGAGGGGGAAGAGAGCCAGAAGCATGGCAAGCGTGCGCTGCGTCAGAGTGACGCATCGTCGCTTGCCCCGCCCCAACTCGCTTCCCCTCCTTTCCTTTCTCAAGAAAGGGAGGGAGAAGGGAGCCGGGGCGGGGCAGAGCGACGACGCGTCACTCTGACGCGTCGTCCCGCCCGCCCCGGCTCTCTTCCCCCTCCTTTCCTTTCTCAAGAAAGGGAGGGAGAAGGAGCCGGGCGGGGCAGAGCGACGACGCGTCACTCTGACGCGTCGTTGCTTGCCCCACCCCGGCTCTCTTCCCCTCCTTTCCTTTCTCCAAGAAAGAGAGGAGAAGGGAGCCAGGGGCGGGGGCAGAGCGACGACGCGTCACTCTGATGCGTCGTCGCTTTGCCCCGCCCGGCTCGCTTCCCCTCCTTTCCTTTCTCCAAGAAAGGGAGGGAGAAGGGGCCGGGGCAGGGCAGGCGACGACGCGTCACTCTGACGCATCGTCGCTTGCCCCGCCCGGCTCTCTTCCCCCCTCCTTTCCTTTCTCAAGAAAGGGAGGGAGAAGGGAGCCGGGGCGGGGCAGAGTGACGACGCGTCACTCTGACGCGTCGTCGCTGCCCGCCCCGGCTCACTTCCCCTCCTTTCCTTTTTCCAAGAAAGGGAGGGAGAAGGGAGCCGGAGGCGGGGCAGAGCGACGACGCGTCACTCTGGCGCGTCGTCGCTTGCCTCGCCCCGGCTCTCTTCCCCTCCTTTCCTTTCTCCAAGAAAGGGAGGGAGAAGGGAGCCAAGGGAGAAGGGAGCTCTGGCCTTGGCGGCGCTTTGCCATGCTTCTGGCTTTCTTCCCCCTCCTTCCTTTGTCCAGAAAGCTGCGCCGCGGAGGTGTGCCGTGGCGGCGTGACGGCGGCGGCGGCGGCGTGGGCGTGGCGATGGGGTACGTCTTAGTTTATATAAGACGTACCCCGAAAGTAAGACGTAGGGGGACTTTTTGGGGGGAAAAGAAAGTAAGACGCTGTCTTACTTTCGGGGAAACACGGTAATTATCATGATAGAGCCACCTGAAATCCTGAAAGAACCCAAGGTAATTGTGGCAATAAAGATGTTCTAGCATGAAGTAGACAACTGTTAGAAGCAAGGGGACTACACTGGCTTGCGCATACTTGGAGGGCCATAGTTCTTATCTCACTCCTTACAAAATAATTCATTTTTGTTTCTAAATGCTCTTTAGGAGAGGGAACGTTTACTCCATTGGTTTTGCTCCACTCAGGTCATTTTAAGCCAAAGAAAGTAATTCTTTTTTATTAGGAAGTGACATAGGACTTCATCCCATGGGGAGGGGGGAGTGTCACATTACCATCCCATTGCATTGCAAAGCAAATTGTATTGTTTCTTACATCACTCTTTCTGTCCCAGTATTCTCAAAATATTTGTTTTTAGATTTGTCACATGAACAAGTGTAGTTCCTGTCGACTCCCTTTTTAAAAATAAACCCTTTTTGAACTTCAAAATCATGAAAGAAAAGGCAGAAAAAGCACAATGCTGAAAGATCAGGATCAAGTGAAAGCAGAGTAGGAATCTCCTGAAGTAGCTAAATTTCTAATGAATACAGATTTTTTAAAACAAAAAATGTGCAAGACAATACACTTCACCCTCCAACAAGTTGGGGGGTGGAGCAATTTTGTCTCCTCCCCTCGGAGAAGGGATTTGTCAATTTCGCAGAATGTACTGGAAGGGAGGAGGGGCTGACATAGTGTGATGCCAGCCCCTTCTCCCTCATTCTGCAAGAATTTGAAACCATATATTTTGTGTCTGTCTCGTTATTTCGGGGGGTTGGAAGACAAAGATCAGGCAGCTAGATTTTGGGAGGCTACCAGGGCATCACAACTTTATAGGACACTGCCCATAGGAAGGCCTATTCCCCCATGTCACTACTCTGACAGATCCCACCCCACATGTTTTTTGCTGTTTTATAGTGATTCCTGACCGTTTTCTACCCCCCCCTCCCCATTTTTTTGTAGCATCTTCAAAAGTACTAATGCACCATGATGGACACAAGGGGGAATTCTCCCTTAGTCACATGATGGGCTCCGTTGTACTTTGTTTTTCAACAGTTTTCAAAATGCCCATAGAATTAACTTTCTGGTTTAAAAAAGTATCTTCTCAGCCTAATTGACTGTGGAAGCCCTGGGGGCAATACATAGCCTATGGGTCAAAATTTACCCACCTCATATTCCAGCAGTATCCCCTAAAGTTTCCATTTGGCAGTTCTCAAAATGTTCAATGGCACCACTTAAATAAAAGGTCATCTTTTTTTCTTTTTTCTTTATAATTTTCCTGGAAAAATAATATATATGTTCATAGAAAAAAGGCATTAGTTATTTTTTATTTAACTTTTTGTTCATTTTATTATTATAGCAGTGACATCTTGGACAAAATCTCTCTTATGTCATCAACTCCCATCAGTGCCTTTTTGCTAAAGATTAATAAATTAATGAACTAATCTTTGAAAACTCTCTCCAACTTCATGCAAGAACATAATTATGAGTTGCTGGGTTCACTGTTCAGAATCTTCTCCAGGCTATAGTTCTCAGTGCTCCTTTTGCTGCTCTATATGAAAACTTCTGTTCAGAAAAAAGGTGGGATGTTCAGCGGAAGTGTTTCTCAAACTAAATATGAAGTGAAAGAATGAATATTGCCTGGCATTGTAGAAACCAAGATCTTCAGGTGTTTCACAATCTGAGAGTCAGATTCAAATTTCTGAAATGGAAGACATTTAGGTCAAGGTAGTGTTGAAGTGCTATCACACTGAAGTGTGTAAGCCTCTGTTCTTATCCTTCTTAAGTAAAAGGCATATTTGTGCATGCTCAGGAGGGAGTACATTTTATTACTTCTTCCCACAGATTCCAGCTGTTGAAAATTGGCACTGAACTAAGTGTTTATGACTTCTGAGTCAGGTAAATACCTGTATATAGTTTCACTTGTATCCTGCTCTTTGTTCTAAAATGTCCTTTTAAACATCAACAGCAAAACTCATTATGTTGTTATTATAATTAGTAATAGTAGTTTCTTGTACTTCATTATTTTCTTCTGAAACACTGTCATCAGACATACAAAGCATACACAAATATGTATCCTGCAAGATTCCACACAATGTTTTGAAGGACAAGCCCTTCCCATCCACACAATAATTGTGTAGTGTTCTTGCATACAGCAAACCTCACAGAGGAAAAACTATGGCTACTAAGGAGCAGAGCATGGGGAAGTTACATTTATGTGCAATGATTTCCAAATTCTCCCAATGGCCATGGTCTACTGAACAATAAATCCATGGAGTAATTACAATTTAATCCAATGTAAGTATGCATAGGGTTGCATTTTTAAGAAACACAGGTAGCACCTTGGCCATCACATGAGGTTCGGTTGCCCACCTTAGATGGTGAACCTCTCTCTCCAGCTATCACCGTCAAAAGCCTTGATGTCATTTTTTACTCATCATTGACACTGGAGGCCCAGGTCTCCGCTGTCAGTAAGTCGGCCTTTTTCCATCTTCGGCAGGCTAGGCAGCTGGCACCCTACCTGTCCGGGGATGACCTGGCCACAGTGGTTCATGCCACGGTAACTTCAAGAATTGATTATTATAATGCCCTTTATGATGGCCTCCCCTTGTTGGTGACCCGGAGACTTCGACTGGTACAGAATGCGGCGACCAAACTCCTCATGGGAACTCCCATGAGGAATGATATAATACCTGCTCTATACCGATTGCCATGTCTTCTAGTCGAGTTCCATATTACTCACAAGATGCTGGTACTAACCTTTAAGGCCTTGCATGACCAAGGGCCGGCATACTTATGGGATTCAAGCTTCTCAGTTAAATTTTGAAGAGTTTCAGAAGGACCTCCACAAACTTAAAAAAGACTTGAAAGCATGTGAGACAGAAGCAGGAAAAGTTTGCAAGTTTTCATTGGAAGAGAATATTCAGCCCTTTAAAGACTACATGGAGAAATTCATTAGTCAAGCTAAAATTGGCCATGAAATAGAAGAGACATCCCTAGCAGAAACACATAAAAGGTTCAGGGCTTTACATTCAGAAGCAAACTACACAGAAGACTCATTTATATTTAAAGAGGCTGAAGAAGTTAACAAAAGTGTCAGAAACCTAGCAAGCTACTCAGACACATCACAAATTTTCCCTGGAGTACATGACTTTCCCTGATGACTTTGGAAACGGACCGCGGATTGGCTGGGACAACCTCTGAATTTGGAACTACGATTATGTATTTTAACCACTGATATTTAATTGTTTTTAATCTATTTTATTGTATTATGATGTTTTGATGTTTTTATTTTTTGTATATGCAGCATCAATTTGTTGACTTTTTGTCAGCCACCCTGTGTCCCCCTTCGGGGGTAGAGAAGAGCAGGTTATAAATGATTGAAATAAATAAATAAATACGAGAACACCTTTGTCCGTGTCGACCCTGGAGATCACCTCGCTCATACCATCAGCATCTATTACAGGTCCCAGGCCCTAAGGAAGCTCATCTGACATCAACCCGGCATAGGGCTTTTTCGGTGATCGCCCCATCACTCTGGAACGCCCTCCCTCCTTACATCTGAGCCACCTGTGATCTAAAAGACTTTCGCACAGCTTGAAAATGTGACTATTTGAGAGGGTGTTCGGCTGAGAACTGCTAGATTGTTAATTGTTTTTAGATGTTAATTGTTTTAGATGTTTTTAGATGTTAGATACTTTAGATGTTTTTAGATGTCTCAGGTACTTAGCTGTGTGTTTTATTGTAAATCGCCCAGAGCCATCTGGGATGGGTGATTAATAAATCCCAAAATAAATAAATAAATAAAAAAAAATTAAATCCCCAGTTTCCTGGATCATTCCTCTAGATCAGGCATGGGCAAACGTTTGCCTTCCAGGTGTTTTGGACTTCAACTCCTGCCTGCTCTAGATCACACATATTAAACACAGGAGCCACAGCCTGAATTGGACCTGCCACATCATTTTATATGGTCCACGAGGCACTCTGAAGGCAACCATAATGCTGATGTGGCCCTCAGATAAAATGAGTTTAACATGCCTGATCTAGGTAAAACCAATTTTTTATTGTTTTTGTTGTTGTTTGCCTTCACAACATGGTTGTCATGACCATAAGGAGAACCTATCAAAAGGATTTTTAGGGAAGATTTCTTTAAGGGCAGTTGGCTTTTGCCTACCTCTGTGGCTGAGAGCTAACCCAAAGCCACTCAATGAGCTTCCATGGTTGAGCAGGAATTTAAACCTTGGTCTCTGACACTCAAAGAATGACATCAAATTTCTAATCATGGTTCTGTGATTTCACTGGAACATAGCAACTGCCTACTTGCTATACCAGACTGCAAAATATTTTTGCTGGTATCTCACCATGTACATTTACCTGGGAGTAAAACCATCAAACCCAATGGGCCTTGGTTCTGAATAGGCATTTGTAGATTCAACTGCATACATCAGTATTTACTGAAATAAATAAATAAATAAATACGGGAACAAACAAAATCTTAGAAAACAAAATTAAGTGATGTGCCAAGAGTATTTCCTTCTTTTTTGTTGGCATGTTGCTGAAACCGAAGTTATGTAACTTTGCCTTTTGAATTGGATCTTTGTATTTTATGATGCCTTTGTATGATGTATTTGGATTTTCTTTTTTTAAAAAGTGTACCTATTTATTTTTGGTGCTTAATGTTTTTTGGTCTGGACTTTTGCAAAAAGATTTCCAGTTGTGGTGTTTAAAAGCCTGGCTGTCAACAGGTAAAAAATGTCCTTGATATACATGTCTGGATACTATGCTAATTGAGCAAGAGAATTCATCCTTTGTGGAAGCAGAAGGGAAAATTCTGAATGAACCAGTTTGAGAGGGATGCTATTTGAATTATTTTTCTGAATGACGCAAGGTTGAGCTCAAGAGAAACAGATCAAAACTAGTTGCAGAGATGAAGATGTTGAGAGGGAACAGGAGTCCAGCTGGGATTCCTGCTAGCCGCAGACTCACAATAAAAACTTTGATAAAACATTATCCTTCTGAAGTACAGGCTTTCAAGGGGAGGTAAGCAATTTAAATGGAGGCAATGAATAAACGAAACATTTCCATCTGTTATAGCTTGCTGGTAATAACCAAAGTCTAGTAACAGTGTCCTGTGATTGAAGAGTTGATTATTTACATAATACATTTTCTCATTGACTCTGTTAGGTTTTTTTTGTACATTTCAACATTGTTATGACATGAAGGGTTATGTCAAGATTGCTTAATGATGTATTGTTTAATGACTATATTGCTTGCCTGTTTATACCCAGAGAATTGTGACCTTTAAAGAAAAACATATGAACATGTCTATGATCATGTATATGGCCCTGTCCACTGTAAGAATGAATTAATTGAAATCAATGAAGTTAGACAAAGAGCAATTTAGTTAAGTTTGAGTCTTTAAATTTAATTGATTTAATCTGCAATTCTGTTAATCATTAATTAATGAAATGAGAGACCAAATTTCTATGCTACTTCTTTACCCAAAGCCTAGTTCTCTGGAACTTTTGAATCCATAAGTTTCTTGTTTCTGGCTTTTAAAACTGCTCTCAGAGGTAGGAAAGTACGATGTTTAGGTCACAAGTTTCCAAACGTTTCTTCAAGAATAGTTCAGCTGAGATTAATTGTGTTAAGGGATTTTAAAGTTAGCAGCATCGGTGACTCATACTCTTCCATGCTATTTCTAACCAACATATAGGATAAATATTACTAAAATGAGACATTTTATTTTAAAAAATCTGGTGGACTTCTAAAATTTGGAGAAATACTTGAAATGCATTTGAAGTAAAGATCAAAAAACAAGGGGACAGGAGGAATAAATGCTTGGATGACATTTTACTCCTTCATTCTGGTAAAAATCAGGATGTTAATTTAAATGGCATGTTACACAAAATGAATAGAATTGAATCAGATTGTTACATTTATTAACAATTTCAGAAATTCATTACTGCATTTGTACTTCCTGTCTTTATGTTCCAAGTCACCTCAAACAAGCAGTAACCAGCTGTAGTAAACAAAAAGCCTGAATGGATTAAATGTGGACCTGGACTCATCGACATGTCAAGTGTTGTAGTAATGTTTTATAATTTGTATTTCATTTCTTTTTTCATCCCCTCCCCCCCGCTTTTGGTGGTTTGTATGTCCTTGTATTGTTGTTTTTAATTCAATGTATCTGGAAACTGGGGTGGCAATAGAAGTTTTGCAGGACAGAGAGAGATGGCAGGGTAACACAGCCTTATAGAGGAAGGAGAGAAAGGTATTTACTACCTATAACACCTTCCTGTTATTCTGCCAGCCTAAGGAACTTGGAGAGTGAACCAGACCACCACAAAAATGCATCTTGCTCTTAAGTAATGCCAGGTGGGTTGAGAATAAGACACGCAATCTATTATCTCCCCAAGAATTAATTAGCTGACCTAGCAAGCTTCACTGAAACTTGTCTGGGAGATGATAGTGCTCCAACTTGGACCCAAGCTCTCCCAGCTGGGTACTGTATCAGTAAGCAGGTGAAGGAAAGTGGACCGGGGGGGGGGGAGAGGGGATAGCTGTGGTCTATAAATATCATCTTAACCTGGCCAGAGTAAATATTCAGGAGCTGAATCACATTGAGTATGTGTACCTGAGGCTGAAAACCTAACAGAGTTCTTGGCTGAGGTCACAGAACTCAGAGTTGTTGCTGGTGTCACCCTTCTAGAGCAACTTCAACATACCATTGGAGGCCAGTTTGGCAGTGCAGCTTGGGAGTTCATGGTATCCATAACAAACATGGGTCTATCCCAACTGATTTCTGAACTGACACATCACACTTGATGTGATTTTCAGCTCAGAATGCACAGATCTGTGGGTGGAGGTCATCAATACCTCCAAGTTGTCATGGACAGATCATTTCCTGGTCAGGGCTAGTATTATAGCTACAACCTACCCTTGCAAGTGTAAAGGACCTATTCAAATGGTCCGCCCTCGAAGTCTAATTCCAAGAGGCCTTAGAGCAGCGGTTCTCAACCTGGGGGTTGCAAACCCTAGAAGGGTCGATTGGCAATTTGAGAGGGATCGCGCTGCCGCCTCCTTTGGCCCTGTTTCCTTGGCATAGCTGCCGGGCCCTCTCTGCCAGCCAAATAGCCATTTCACCTCCTTCTCTATATTTATTTCTTTGGGTCAGCATGGAATCTGCCTCCTTCTTTTGGCGATGTGGCAAGGTGCTTGGAGGTAGAAGCAAAGCAAAGGGGCTGGCAAAGGGGCAAGCCATTGAAGCAATCAGCAAAGTGCTGACAAAGCAGCCGGTGAAGGGGTGAGCTGATGTGTTGCCTGGCAGTCCCAGGAACCAAGAAGAAAGAGGTGAACAACCAGTGAAGACATCGTGGCCACCTTCTCATCTCGTGGGCCACATAAAATGATTCCTCTTCCTCCCTGTTGTCTCAGCCCTATTCTTAGCTAGGAGTAATTTGTAACTCATGAACAGCCTGTAGTCTGAACAACGTCATCACACAAATGTGGACAGTCTTAAGGGATGAAGTTATGAAGTAGCAATGGAAATAATTTTATGGTTGGCAGTCACCATAACATGATATGTTGGCTAGGGCTGATAGGAGCTGCAATCCAACAGCATCTGGAAGGTTGCAACCTTCCCACTCCGAGACTGGCTTTACATGGTAGAATTAATGAAGTTTGCCACTGTGGATCAATTGGAGTTGTATTTAGTGAGGAACAAGCACTCTTTTCTAGAGAAGGTGAGAGTTCTTTTAAAACTACATGTTCCATGATTCCATAGCATTGAGCCAAGGTGTCAGGCTGCATTAATTCTCTAGTGTAGATGCAACCTAAGTCTAGCCCATGAATTTTTAGGAGGCAGACACTAGATCTATGAAGTACATAAGTTATGTTCCCAAGCAAAAATGCTCTCATTCTTAACAATGAAAGATTCTTACCAATTGAAACAGCAGCTTTGATATCCTTTGAGAAGGCCAGTAGCACAACTATTCTGTATGCTCACTAGATCTGCATCTATGGTGAACACTGGCCGTGGATGAAAGAAAATTGAAACAATTTTCAGATTACAAGATTTTCATCCATCCTACTTTGCATTTCAGTCCTATATCCTATTCAGTTGTAGCTTGGTCGTCTCCTGAAGAACCAGATGGGAAAGTGGTTGAAGTAGGTAGGGGACAATGCAAAAAACTGCTTAGGCAAAGTCACCAATGGATATTATTGGATACATCCAATAATATTTTATAGAATTTTTTTGGCAACTGGGTGGGGAAAAGTGAAATGAAGAATTAGTTTAATAATCTCTGATCTCTATGTGAAAGAGGGATCATTTATCAGTTGTACAAGAACAAATGGAAGATACATTTCCTTGAGCACCCTTTCTAATTGTCCTAATAGCAGTATCCACTATGTAATTTTCTAGATCTTGATTTTGTAAAGCACTTGAGTTTGTAAACTTGTTCTTGTTCAGCAGCTTTCTCCCTTCTGTATCTTACAGCTTTGCAGCAAAGCAAAACACAAATTAAATCCAATCATTAATTTTCCCAAGTACTGCCATTTATTATAGCATTGTGGGCATGTCATAACATCACTGAACCAAATAAATTCATCCTACCTCTGCAATGTAATCATTTTAATTACTGTAGACTAAAAAAAGTAGAAAATAAGGTTTTGAAATAATTGCCAAAACCATATTTAAATTATCATCATACCATAACAAAATCTGCCACAAAGGAATAGACCATATTTACGTCACACAATGTGCTGTGTTTTCAAAGAAAAGGAGTTTAAAAATTATGAAGTAGGTGCCAAGAACACTTTTTCCATAACACAGAGCAATGAAGAAAATTCTATTGATTGAGCTAAAGGATTTCAATAGTGCATCAAATATAGTCCTCAAACCTGCATTCTGTTGATGACTTTTCCTATGATAGCTGAAACCCAACAAACTACATACAAACTACTACAACAAACTACGAAACACATATATTTAAGATGTAAAATATCCTTCTAGCAAGCACATTTATGCATCCGTCAAGTCCATTTCTATACATATTCTCATTTTCTCACATCTGACTGGCTCACATCTGGCTAATGCTGTTTCTGTCAAGAGAAGGCAAAGTGGCATTAACAAGGAGTTTGAGAATGGAGGCATTTTGACAAACTGAGCTTGGACATTTTCAAGGTACTGGCGGCCTTGTGTATCTATGTATTCTGCACCCATAGATCTGGAGCCCCTGGTTGCACAGTGGGTTAAACCCTTGTGCCAGCAGGACTGAAGACCGACAGGTCGCAGATTCAAATCCAGGGAGAGCGCGGATGAACTCCCTCTATCTGCTCCAGCTCCCCATGTGGGGACATGAGAGAAGCCTCCCACAAGGATGGTAGAACATGAAAACATCTAGGTGTCCCCTGGGCAACGTACTTGCAGATGGCCAATTCTCTCACACCAGAAGCAACTCGCAGTTTCTCAAGTTGCTAATGAACACACACAAAAACAAAAAAAAAACCCGTAGATCCAACCATCCATGACTTGCCAGGTTGTTTTTCAAACAATCCAAAAGGCAGACCCCGATCTTGCTATTTTATATAAGGGGTCTCATTTTACTATTCCCATTATATATAATGGAACATGCATGGATTTTGGTATCCAAGGGGATCCTGGAAGTAAGGGCTCACTGTATAAAGTTTGTCATTACAGTATCATTCTTTTTTGTCTCTGTCTGTCTGTCTCTGTCTCTCTCACATGCATACACACATCTATATAACTAAAAATGTAATGTTCATTTGTGGGATTAATATAACTCAAAAACCACTGGATGAATTGCCACCAAATTTGGACACAAGTCACCTACTAACCCAAGGAGTGACCATCACTCAAAAATGGATTTTGTCATTTGGGATTTGTAGTTGCTGGGATTTACAGTTCACCTACAATCAAAGAGCATTTTGAACACCACCAATGATGGAATTGAACCAAACTTGACACACAAGACTCCCATGACCAACAGAAAACACTAGAAAACACTAGAAGGGTTTGGTGGGCATTGCCCTTGAGTTTGGGAGTTGCAATTCACCTACATCTCGAGAGCACTGTGAACTCAAACAATGATGGATCTGGACCAAACTTGGCACAAATACTCCATATGCCCAAATGTGAACACAGATCGAGTTTTGGGGAAATAGACCTTGACATTTGGGAGTTGTAGTTGCTGGGATTTATAGTTCACCAACAATCAAAGTGCAATGTGAACCCCACCAACAATAGAATTGGGCCAAACCTCCCACACAGAATCCCCACGACCAACTGAAAATACTGTATTTTCTGGTAGTCTTTGGCAACCCTTCTGACACCCCTGAATATCCCAAGCTTAAGTTATTAGCCATCCATCCATGTATCATACAACAAAATGATCTTTCTTCTCCGTCATTCACCAGACCTTGCATTTACCCATCACTGGTAGGATGGGAAAGAGTTCTTTAATAGGAAAGGGGAACTTCAGGGTTCACTGTTATGCATACTTTTCAGCTATATTGATTTACTCCAAATGCTGTCTTCATAACAATTTTGTGGCTTTTAACGTGCATATATTGTGTTTATTCTCTCCTTATATGATGCGGCCACAAATGAAATTCCCCCTGACAATAACTAGTGTAGCCTTTCCATTCCCTCTTTTCTGTTCAGCAAATTTTCTACACAGCCACCAAGACAAGATTATGTTTCTTGTGCTCTACCACAAGCAGAAAATATTTTCCATCAGTCACTTTGCATAAATAGGGGGTTTAAAGCCTTTATTTACTACCAGTTGGTATCTTGAAGGCATAGCACCACAGTTTTGAAATTCATTAAACTTATTAGACACAGAAATTCAACTGCATTCTTCTTGTAATCTGAAGGCAAATCTGTTTTATGTTCCTGCCTACTCACATTCTGGCTTTTCCAGCTCCTTTTCTTTTTGTCAGAATCTAGTCTACAAGCCAAAGCTGCAAATGCCTGTTGTATACAAATATATCATATCCTCCCTGGGTCAAAATTTTTGTACACAGTCTCAAGCATTCTCTTTTTGGTTTCTTCTGTGCTTGAAACATGGGTACTGCAAACTAAGTGCATCGAGCGTTGCAGTAGATCACACACAAATATTTGTAGTATGGCTTTTAATCTATATTATAAATTAAGGATGATGGTCATGAGGAGGAGGACAATAACTATTTGGGCACTTAAAATACACTGAAGTAGGATGTTGTTTTTCTCATGAAGCAAAAGAAAAATCTTGGTTCAATGTTGAACATGCATAAAGTGGGGTAGAAAGCTGCAGGATAAAAAGACACGTGTAAGGAAGTGTTTGGGTCTTCTGACTGTGAATACCTCTGTCAAATAATAGATTACACTTTTCTGAATGAAATAAATATGTAAATGTCTGCATCAGAAAGAGAAGAACATAACAAGTGGCTTTTTAAAGATTAGACCAAAGGTCTACTTACTCTAGTATTATGTTCACAGAGCAGCCTAGGATTTGCCCTTGGAAATCTCACAGGCAGTGCATATGTGTAACACCACCTTCTGTTCTTTCTCATTCCAAAGCTTTTCTTTCTCAGGCTGGGTTTTCTGCTTCCATTCTCTGAACCAATTTCTCCTCCAGCTCCCCCACCTAGCCTCCAACCTATATCTACGATAACATGACTGTAGCAAAATAGTAGGTTGATGTGATAAAGTCTCAAAATATCTGAGGTAGAGGTGAGGCAGTTTTTTTCAGAGTTGCAAGATTGACTGGCACCATATTTGTACCAATTGGCTGCTATAGTTTTTTTTCCCTTTATGAAAATTTCCCAGGAATTAGTAGTGTAGCAGCAAATTGGGAGTTATGGAACTCCAAGTGGCAAGTTACCTCTTACCAAAACGGCGGCATGGACGTGCGGGCGCAAGGATGAGAAAACACGCAACAACTTCACTGCTCTTGATGAAGTTAAAGATTTATTGATTTAACACCAGCTGGTGGGGTTGCCCCCAGAACGTGCTGTAAGGGGCAAACGGCCCCGGTCATCCTTAACACAAAGCTTTTATACCCTTCATGGCGGCATCCACAAAGCCCGCCCTCCTTCATAAACATTTCACAAACATCATTGGCTGGTGTTACAGAACATTTCATTAATCCAATAAAACATAACATTTCCATTTGCATCACATCTTAATCCCCTCCTATGAGTTAGAACAATGAACATTTCTATGGTAGTCTTTCCCACAGTACATCTATCAGTGGCTGGGACTCTCATGTTCCCAACTAGCAACATTTGGCTTCTGCAGACTCCTTGCCAGCAACGGAGGGGGCAGAATCCCTCTGCTCATGCGCAGTTCTTATCCATTTGGCACTAAGGTAAACAAACCTCACGCCTTGTACTGCTAGACCAATCTGAGCTTACGTTATCTACGCTAGGCACGGGGTGTACTTTGGCAAATCACAGCATTGGCCAGAAGCACCAATCACAGTGTAACATTCACGGAGTCAGTGCCTGCTTGATTCTTGGCACAGAAACCCTCTTTTCTAAGCTCTACACGTGTGCAGCATCACTCTCTGACTGTACTTCTGTTGGAAAAGTACCAAAACCGCTTTAGTAGATGATGGTTTTCAGACTGACAATGGTTCCTGGACAACCTAATTGAATATTAGTTAATCCAGCGTATTTCAAAGTGTACTCTGAGGAGCCCCAACAGGTATACTGAGGGGCTCTGTGCCCTCCTCCTCCTCCCTTTCCCCTCTCCAAGCTTTCTCTCCTCTTTCCTGATCCCCACCTTCCTAGCCCCCGTCTGCCCTTGCCACCAAAAGCTTTTCCTCTCACCTTCCTTGCTGCCCAGATCATTTAACTTTCACTTTCTTTGCTTACAAAACCCCATTTCTCTCCCACCGCTAAGGGGGTGCTTTCTTGTGCTTTTCCTGCATGGCAGAAGGGAGTTGAACTGGATGGCCCCTGGGGCTTCTGCTGCTGTTGCTGTTGTTACAAAGTCTGGGTGGCCATCTGTTGGAGGTGCTTTGGCAGAAGGGAGTTGAATTATATGGTCACTGGAGTTTCTGTTGTTATTATTACTTCAAAGGCTGGATGACCATTTCTTGGGTGCTTTGATTGTGCTTTTCCTGCATGTCAGAAGGGATTTGGACTAGATAGCCCTTGGGGACTTCCACAGAAATACTGTTAAGTTTATGTTTGTTGGAAACCTCAGAGGATGCCTGCCACAGATGCAGGCAAAATGTCAGGAGAGAATGCTTCTGGAACATGGCCATACACCTGAAAAACTTACAACAACACGGAAATTGTTCTTAATTTGAAATATTATATTGTTCTTTTATCTTTATTTATTTCCCTTTTTTTGCACTATAAATGAGATATGTACACTGTTCTTAGGAATTGGTTCATGTTTTTCCCCCCAGTTAGTTCATACAAACACTCTTCATTCATCTGCCACTGGCCCAGCCAGTGTTTGACCTTGCCTGATATATATATATATCTCTCTCGGCATTACTTCGCGAACGAAGATTCAGGAAGGACTCATCCCACGTTTTTTACAAGCGCGTTGATGACTAAAAAGGCCTATCTGAGATAGGCAAGTTCGGTTGCAGAAAGCGCAGCAGAAAGTCTCCTTGGGTGATGTTTTTTCCAAGTTGCGGTTCTTTCTGCGTTGTCGTTTCTCTTCGAGACCCATTCGGCGTGTCTTCTCGAAAGAGGCCGCAGCATTGTGGATAGTGCATCTCCATGCCTCCCGATGTGAGGCCAGGGTGGACCATTGTTGGTGATCAATCTGGCCAAGCCTGAGATGTTGTTTCAGGGAGTCCTTATATCTCTTTTGGGGGGCGCCTCTCTTGCGCTGACCCGTGGCGAGTTCACCGTAGAGTAGTATCTTTGGGAGGCGGTGGTCCTCCATCCTAGAGACGTGCCCTGCCCAGCGCAGCTGTGTTCTCAATAGCATGGCCTCAATGCTGGTGATCCCTGCTTGCTCAAGGACAGCAACATTCGTCACATAGTCGGTCCAGTGTATATTTAGGATTGTGCGAAGACAGCGCTGATGAAAGCGCTCGGAGTCGTAGGTGTTGGCGATAGGTGACCCATGTTTCAGACCCATAGAGGAGAATGGACAGTATGATAGCTCTGTACACACTGATTTTGGTGCTTTGTCTCAGGTGCTTGTTGCTCCAGACTCTTTTGTGTGAAGCCTTCCGAATGCACTATATGCCTTTGATAATCTGTGATCTATCTCTTTGTCAATCTTGGCGTCTGAAGAGATGATGCTTCCCAGGTAGGTGAACTGCTGAACGGACTTAAGCACAGATGTGCCTATGCTGACGTGAGGATGGTGGTGTTCTTCCTGTGGTGCGGGCTGGTAGAGGACTTCTGTTTTCTTCAGGCTGACTTCCAGCCCAAACAGCTCTGCAGCTGTTGCAAAGCAGGATGTGAGGCGCTGCAGGGCTGCTTCTGAATGGGCGACAAGGGCAGCATCGTCAGCAAAAAGTAGCTCACGGACTAGATAGTTTAGAGTCTTAGTGCGAGCCCTCAGACGGCTTAAGTTGAACAAGCTACCATCAGTACGATAGCGTATATATATGCCGTCTTCTACTTGTAGGTCTGCCATAGCCCTTTGGAGCATCATGCTGAAGAAGATTGTAAATATGGTCTATATATGTTTATATATTACATATGATATATAATGTATATATATATATATATATTTACATATATATATATATATATATACATTATATATCATATGTAATATATAAACATTTATTGGGGCTCCTCGATAAACCTTTGCTTCAGAAAGGTCTGCGGCTGAAAAAGTTTGAGAACCTCTGAGATAGACCATCTTCTTGCCACACATTTTCCTCCCAAATAGAAAAGTGGGATCATCTCATATCTTCTATGGGCTTGGACATAAATTGCCAGCGTTGGGAACTGTCCTTTCTGTACACCTTCCCTCTAAAAGACTCTTCCATCACACAATAATCACTTCTTTTTCTTCTGTATCTTCCAATCAGAAGGAACTGAAAAAAAATCCCTTTTCCCTTCTGCCATATATTTTGAATATGACAAGTGTAGTACATGTTTGTGGGGAACCAGATTAATGCTGTAAACTGTAAATATTGTTTGCCTTTACAGTGTTGCAAAATACAGACACCATTCCTTGCCACCAAGACAGGTGAGTGGCAGAACGATTCTGATAATGCTGAGTCAATTTCATCACTAGGAAACAAAAATGGCTGGTGTATTTCAGCAAATCAAAGCAAAAGCAAATAAAAAATCTCTCCACTCAGACATAGTCAGGGAGCTGTGTCTCTGTGACAGCTAAATTATAGGAGTGCTTTACACACACATTATCTTGTCACAACATAAGAGATGCCTACTGTGCTAAAGTACCACTTTCAGGAATAACATGTAATTTTCCTCTTATTGCTGAACAGGAAGATTAGGCAGGCAGGTCTTTTCTGCTCAGGGTTCCTTGCAGTGTTTTCCCTAGGCAGATAAACATTAATGTGATATGTTGTTAATCTAATTGTGTGTAGGGGGTGTTTAAAAGAAAAGTCGCTTTTTATTTTCAGTGGTTTAAAAGGGACTCTCTGGGGATTTGAAAAATGCAGAAATGACACAGAGAATTGCACACATATGCCTTATTATAAATCATGAGTTTATGACCATAGGATGGTGGAATTTGGGTTGTTTTCCAGTCCATTGACAGAGACTATCATAGGCCTCCAATCACAGCGTGCCACTACACCCCAGAATTTAGGTGGTGGTGTAGCAGTTGTAGCCTTCCCCCTTTTCTTTAAAACAAACCTTGTGCTCCCTCCATCTCTTCATTGTGATGTGAAATGACAACAAGGAGAATGTTGTTGATATAGCAGTGTAGGAGGCCACAAAATGTGTAGGACAGCCTGCATCCAGACAGCAGATCCCGTACCACCTGCCATTTTAAAACTGCAGAACATTCTTATAAAACATGCAAGGATTTCTCCAAATGTTTAAACATCCAAGAGGGGTTTTTCATAGGCTCAGTTTAGATTGATGGGATGACCCAGTCTTGGGATTCACATGTTTCCTTCCCTTTTCATTTGTGGGCTGGGGGAATTAAAAGTTAGCAATACATTGCTCTTCAGTGAAGCATATTAACCCATTAAAGAGCAGTTTTCAAACCAAGAAAAACTCTATGGGGTAGTTGTTACACCAAATTTTGGGCATGGTCTAGAACAGTGTTTCTCAACCTTCCCAATGCCACGACCCCTTAATACAGTTCCTCATGTTGTGGTGACCCCCAACCATGAAATCATTTTAGTTGCTACTTCATAACTGTCATTTTACTACTGTTATGAATCATCATGTAAAATGTATTTTCATTCATCAGACCACATTTGGCACAAATATCCAATACACCCAAGTTTGAATACTGGTGGGGTTGTGGGGGGTGATTATGTCATTTGGGAGGTGTAGTTTCTGGGATGTATAGATCACCTACAATCAAAGAGCATTCTGAACTCTACCAACGATGGAGTTGAACCAAACTTGGCACACAGAATTCCCATGACCAACAGAAAATACTGGAAGGTTTTGGTGGACATTGACCTTGAGTTTGGGTGTTGTAGTTCACCTACATCCAGAGGACTCAAACAATGATAGATCTGGATCAAACTTGGCGCAAATACTCAATATATCCAAATGTGAACACAGGTTAAGTTTGGGGAAAATAGATCTTGATATTTGGGAATTGCAGTTGCTGGGATTTATAGTTCATATACAACCAAAGAGCTTTCTGAACTCCACCAACAATGGAATCGAAGCAAACTTCCCATACAGAACCCCAATGGCCAATAGAAAATAATGTATTTTCTGATGGTCTTTGGCGACCCCTCTGATACCCCCTCGCGACCCCCAGGTTGAGAAACACTGGTCTAAAAGCTTCTGCTTTTGGTGATTTTCCAAACAGCATCAATTATAAGCTTACCTGTCTGAATGTATCTCCATCATGGAGACTAAAATCTTCTGGGGAGACCCTGCTCTTGGTCCCACCTCCTTTGCAGGTGCGGTGGGTGGGGACGAGAGACAGGGCTTTCTCAGTGGTGGCTCCTCAGCTATGGAACTCCCTCCCCAGTGATGTTCGATCAGTTCCTTTCCTCCTAGCCTTCGGAAAGAAAATAAAAACATGGTTATGGGACCAAACTTTTGGAAAATAGCTGCAGTGCAATAATTGCATGTAGAATCTGTGCAATGACAGTTGAAATGGCTCTGGATTACAATCTTGGATTATATGATTTTAATAATTGATGTAATTGTTTTAGATTTTTTAACTCTGGTTTTTAACGTAAATGTTTATCAATTGTATGTTATTTTTAAGGCATTGAATTGTTGCCGATATGTGAGGCCGCTCCGAGTCTCCCTCGGGGTTGGGAAGGGAGGGGTACAAATGTGGTAAATAAACAAACAAATTAATAAATAGTATTAACTCCATGGCATTTAAGAGGAGAATAATCTATTGGATCTGGAGGAGGTCAGAGTTTTGGGTGGGGTTTTTTCGTGTGAAAAGAACCTCAAAGATTCTTCTTTGTTTTTGTGCAACATTTATAATATAATATGTGATTAGAGTAGCTCTTTTTTGAACTTCTTTTTGAGAAGGCATTCAGTATCTAAAGACCATTCCAATGCAGAAATGTTTGCTTCTTTTGAAGATAGCTGAGTGGATATTATTATTATTTATTTAGAACATGTTTACCCCTTTCTACTCACCCCTACAGGGGTGAGAGAAGAGTGGCAATTCAGATATCTTCATCTATCCAATGCTACATTCACACCACACTCCCATTCATTCAAAGTGGTTGCATTTAAAAACTACATTTGGTAGATTTCGGCTTGACATCTGGTTATAGTGACAGTTTCTATACATTATTGAATATCGTGTTTCAGGTTTGTATTCAAAGAAAAAGAAAAAGAGAAAAAACTAATTTACGGCCAAGTTCTTTATTTATAATGCCCAACAAAAACATTTCTGGTACCATTACACATCTAAGAAATATAGGTACTGGTATTACCAATGCAAGGCACAAGTGTAAAGACCCAAATGAAATAAAGGCAATAATCAAAACTGTTTAGATCTGAAACACCAATATTCTTGTGTATTCAATCAGTCAATGTAGTACTCACAGACCGCAATTCAATCAGTACATTCTGTCAATATTAAGTCCATAGACATAGAGTTCACTGGTCTGGAGAATGGAGACATCACAAATTAAAGTTCATTGTCATAGTCCAATAGTAGATGACGTGCATATGAAAAGCGAAATCATATCAAGTGGTGCCAATGTTTAGAACATCAAAAGCCTGGTTGACAGCAGCATAAGGAATCCTTCTCCGTTTCGCACCGATAGGCGCTTTATCAAAACCACGATCACAATATGGCAACTGAGGCATCCACCGTTTCACAGTCTAGTAGATAGTTATGCACGGGCCAAACTCCATGGATATGATTTCGCTTTTCATATGCACGTCATCTACTATTGGACTATGACAATGAACTTTAATTTGTGATGTCTCCATTCTCCAGACCAGTGAACTCTATGTCTATGGACTTAATATTGACAGAATGTACTGATTGAATTGCGGTCTGTGAGTACTACATTGACTGATTGAATACACAAGAATATTGGTGTTTCAGATCTAAACAGTTTTGATTATTGCCTTTATTTCATTTGGGTCTTTACACTTGCACCATTACACATCTACCTTTACATTTTTTGAATTAACAAATAAATCTTAGACAAGTAAATTTTCCTCTTTTTACAAGTTAGTCACTATGTTGGTAGAGCACTTTGTTGGGTTTTTTTTAATGTTAAGTGAAAGGTCAAGTGTTTAATATGCTTTTGCAAATGTGTTTAAAGTGGCTATGTTATCACCAGCATATTAGAGTTCTATAACAGAATATGTTATGGCCCTACTTTTGGCTTTCATTTTGCTGAGGTTGAAAAGCTTGCCATCAGTGGTGTCCATGCCTTGATTTGCTGGCTTATTAAAAATTTAGATTTCTTGAGCTTTTTATGTCCACCAGATGTTTGTAAGTTCTCTAGTTCTTCTTTGGACCTCAACTTTTGCAATGGCATAGATCTTTCTCTTAGCAGCACCATTGATAGGTTAATAATACCATATTAATAGCAGAAAATAGCAAGGACTTGGAAAGCCTACTGAGGAAAGTCAATGAAGACAATGCAAAAATAGAGTTATATACAAATATTAAGAACCCAAAAATAATGACCTCAGACAATCATATAATTTTGAAGTGGGTGTTGAAAGTATCAACATAGTTAATTTTCTATTATTGGCCTAGAGGCTCAGTCTTCTATAAAAATAGAAGTGAAGGTATCAGAGGACTACTAATAATTGGAAAGGCAAATATGAAAGAATCAGACAAGATCCTCAAGTCAAGATATATAATTAAATAACAAAATCAAAATTGTCCTTGCCATACTTCATGCCATACATTTGGGTGTGAAAGCTGGACAGTGAAGAAAACCGGTTGGGAAAAAACTCATTTGAAATATGGAGGAAAGTTGTGCAGATGTAGCAACTTAAAAAATACCCACCCAAACAAACAAAATTCAAACAAAAACAGATAAATGGATTCTAGGGCAAATGAAGTCCACAAATACTTTCTAGAACCCTGAACAAATAATCTAAATATATCATACTTTAGAAAAGACAACAATGCTTGGCAAAATGGAAAGCAGAAGGAGAAGAGAAAGACCACATTACAGGTGGAGTGACTCATAACTATAGAAATGCAGAATCAAGGAATTTGAATGAATGCAAAATTGCCAGGCATTGGAAGTTGAAAGGCTGATAATGCATCACTTTGTGTAATGGTAGCAATACTTGTTAGCAACTTAGAGCAGCTTTTGATGCCTAAGCAAGAGTTCCCTCTTGTATGTTTTGTTTCTAACTTATCAATATGTTCATGTTTACAAGATAACTGACTTTTAAAAGTATAAAATTATGCATCAAATAAATAAACAATTGGTGTGTGTGTGCACACACCTACACTTCTGGTATAGTGCAAGAGCTTGTAACTACTCTGTATGCACTACTGCCCTCTGCTGCTTGAAATTTGAACACAGGAATGTAATTTTACGTGGTGGCTTAAGCAGTTAGCTTTTGGCAAAAGCTGCAAAATACTTCCATAAGTATCCATTTTAACTGTTAAATAAATTCTTTTTGATGCTGCTCTCTAATATGTTTTGGGCTGGTGTATCACCAGTACGCTGATGACACCCAGCTCATTCTGAGGGTGGACGCCGGGGCGGAATCTGTACCCGATAATTTCCAACTCTGCCTGGAAGCCGTAATTGGATGGCTGCGAATCTTGTGGCTGGGCTGCCCGGGGGGGGGGGGAGATCCAGCTGCCGACATTTGACGGCATGGCGCTATGCCCGCAGTCTTCAGTCAAGAGCTTGGGGGTCTGGCTGGACCCTCAGCTGTCTATAGAGGCGCAGGTTGCGTGCGCCTGCAAGACAGCGTTTTACCACCTGCGGCAGGAAAAACGTCTGGCTCCCTACCTCTCCCACTGCGACCTGGCCACGGTGATCCAAGCCACGGTCATCCCGAGGCTCGATTACTGTAATGTGCTGTACATTGGTCTACTTTTGTCGATGATCCGGAAACTGAAACTGGTGCAGAAGGCGGCAGCCCGCCTGCTACTAGGAGCCGCAAGAACGGCTCACATAACACCACTCTTGCGCGAATTGCACTGGTTGCCAATTGAATTCCGGGTCTCCTTCAAGGTGTTAGTTTTAACTTTCAAGGCCTTATATGGTTTGGGGCCAGTGTACCTGAGAGCGCGGCTTACCCCATATGTGCCCAGGAGATCACTGCGCTCAGAGGGGCTCAACATGTTGGAGATCCCTGGTATGAAGACATGCAGGCTATCCAGCACGCGACAGAGGGGGTTTTCAGTGGCCGTGCTGGCCTTATGGAAATTGCTCCCAGCAGAGACATGTGCACTGTGGGACCTAATGACCTTCCGCAGGTTTTGTAAGACCTGGTTGTTCAGGCAGGCATTTGGCCCCTGACTGGTACTCGCTACAACTTGCCATCCTGCCGCGTCTCTGCCGCCACTGTCCCTAGTGCTATGTGTTCATTTTACTGTGGTTTTATTGTGGTGGGGGGGGACGGGGATGGGGACTTTTTAACTGTTTTAACTGTTTTATGATGTCACATTTTATGTGTTTTAACTGGTTGTGCTTGAGTGCTGTAAACCGCCCTGAGCTTCGGATAGGGCGGTCTATCAAGCCAAAACAATAAATTAATAAATAAATTGAGAATGTTAATTTTGCTGTCCTTTTCTACCACTATGTTTCAGACGTCATATTATTTACATTACAAGATTTGATCTGAGAGAAATAGTAGAATGCCATGGCTGGAATGCTGAACTTGGAACCAGCTGACCTCTTCAAATCTCTGCCTGGCCACGGGATTTATCAAATTATCTTGTTCAGGTTTTTGACACTGAGCCTTTGCTACTAAAATATCAGTTATGACATGAGTCAAGGCTGTTTCAGTAGTGAGCTTTATGAAATCCTGTTTGAAATGGATCAGAGAGCTCATGTTCACTCAGATAAGGCATCAATTGGGAAAGGGCAGCTTTCTCCCAAAGTTTGAAAGAAAATGGGAGAAGAGACACAAAGTAATAATTAGCATGAAGGTTAGGATTTAGAGAATGTTTATTTAAACACAACACAAAATGCTTCAAGCAGTCCAGGAAAATACCTCTTAATAAGGAACAATTCACCAAGTGGATTATATAAGATAGAAGCTGTGGCAGGACTGGATAAACAAAAAGGAAAATGTCAGAAGGAAGTGGGGGAAGAAGAGAACTCAATCTGATTCACAACTGACGCTGTAAAAGGAAAAAAACCTGCTTATGATGATGATAAAGACATAGCCTGGGGCATTGATTCTGGTAAATCAACTAAAGGCAGCGGAGGTGGAGGAATAAAAGACCTTCTACACAGCCAACCACTAGACTCAATAAAGTGTTAAAGGCAGAAAATACTTGGTGAGGCATATGTGCTTCAGTCTTCTCCTGTAAATAGGATTGTTGAGATTCATATAAGAAGTTGTACAAGCAGTCCTCAAGTTTTGATGCAATGGACTTGAGTTGTGAGGTCAGCCATGGTTTGAGAAACATTGAGATAGAGGGAGAGGAAGTGACTGGACGAATCCTCTGTTTCCTCTCGGGAGAATTTATCCTCTGGAGAGTTTCCATTCATTGTTCCATTGCAGCAGGCAAAAACATTTTCAAGGAAGCAACCAGATATTTTTTTCCCTTTCCTTGAGATCTGGAGAGAAGGAGGTGAGGTCCTGAGTTCTGGGTATATTCGTTGGTAACCTGAGGCCTGGCAACCCCACTTCCATTTCACACTTGGAAAAGAAAGGAGAGACTGAACTTTGTTTCCTATCCCCATTTCCCCATGGCACACCAAGGGAGGCAGCCATTTCTGTTTAGTGTTCCCTGGAGAATTTCTGCTACTAAACGTAGAGGCCCCAGAAGATATGTGATTAGATAATCTCACCTTAATTTACACATTTTTAAGATGTCAGAAATTTGTGCCAGCAGGATTTTGTGAGTAAAACAAAATCTTTCAGAATTTCCATATTTTTAGACTTGTGCTGTAACAACAACTCTAGATTCATATGATACATGCATCATGGTACTTTTGTATTGGAATAAATGTGTCTCTCCTCTTTCCCACACCCATATATGTTACAGATGGTGCATTTACACTGTAGAATGAATTAGCTCTCCCCTCCCCGCTTGCTGGGGAGGGAGGGCAATTTGCGTCCCTCCAGTGAAGAAACTAGAGAGATAGCCCTAGTTGGGGCTATTTTTCAGGGGCGGAGCTAACCTAGCCAAGCAGCTCTGCCCCAGAAGACCATTCTTTGATCCACTGCGGATCCACTCTCCAACCTGCTAACAATGTATTTGTTGGGTCGCCCCTGGGGCTAGGTAGGAATTCCCCCTCCACATTCTCCATTTTTTGCCGATCCTACACTGTTTCTTCATGGCTTAATTGGTGTTCATGGGTTTTAAATAAGCTATCATGCAGAAATCAGGGATGGGTTGACATCTCAGTATACACCTTAGGCACTCCTTTGTGGCCCCAATAAATCCTCTGGATTTGGGGCAGAATTTTCCATTCCATTTCTCTATGTGGTTGCCCTGGAAACAGTACAGCTTGATTACAGCTTGGAACCCAGATTAGCTGGGGAGTAAGTCTTGGATAGCTACTGCCTCAGCTTATTCCATCCCTTAAAATTGGTTTGCAAGTCTCAGAAAAGTTAAATAGGTAACATTAATATAAGTTGCCCATGTGTGGTCTTGTTATTTTGCTGGTTGGGGGGCAATGCAGTGCGACATCAATTTGAATACTATGGTTCAATGCTATAGAATCCTGGGAGCTGTAGTTTTACAAGTTCTTTAGCCTTCTCTGCCAAAGAATGCAGATGTTTCACTAAATTACAACTTTCATTGAGCAATGGCAGTTGATGTGGTGTCAAACTGCATTAATTATACAGTGTAGATACACCTAGAATATCTCTGTGTGAAATAACAATGCCATGCTAGTTTATAGTCAGTTCATTCCTATAAAGTCTAGACTATAACTAGAGGGCATTCGGGGGCCTACTAGTATCAGAGTCAATGCCAGCTATGAGTAGGATTGCAAAGTTCATATTTCTGGTATCTGAGACAATAACTATGTGAAAAAGTAGTCATCACTTGTTTTCTCCTGTTCTTCAATGCCATGGGAGGATGGTGCTACCATCAATGATTGCAGACCGGGGTGGGGTGGGATGGGGTGGGGTGGGGGGATAGCTTAGCTTTGTTGCTAAGGAAATGTTTCTTCAGTTCTACCCCCTCATGGCTTTTTAAAAATGTATACCAGAAGAGAAGTCAAATCTGCATGTATCCCAGGTGATGCTATGAATTTCAAACAGTGGATGCTAAAACTTCATGACGTGTCTGTACTGAGCACTAGCATAAATAAAAGAAAACTGAAATGGAACTGTTGAAGATAGGACATCAGATAATGCTTTTCAAGTACAGAAATGTTCTTCTCCATCCTGTGGGAGCTGGCATTATTTGTAAACGATTGCTGCTTGTGTAGCTATAATAACTATGCTGGCATACTTATGAAATGAAACATCCTACTTGGCAGAGGGCTGCTTGTTTGCAGAAATGGGTAAAGTACCATGATACAGGTTAAAGTAGGAGTACGTTCTACATAAATATGGGATTATTTTCTATTCAGAAGGTTAGACCTAAACCAAATTGTTAGTCTCAGCTAAAACAGACCCACTAAATCAATGCTCCCAAGCTCCCATTGATACAATGGGATAATAGTGATGGGATTTAGGGTTAAAGAAACATTAAAAGTGGAGAGGGAAATTAGCCATGATTTTATTATTAAAATGTTCCCAACCAGAAATATGACTCGTACAATTAGGCTGCCTGCATTTAGGGAATTAACATATGACAAACCTATCTCAGACATATCTTTAGATGTTGTGGCTTGAACCTGCAATCCTTTGCTTGCAGAACATGTGCCATTCAAGAACTATTTAGAAAAGGCTGCGAATGGTAAACTCACTCCTGTCTATAGTTTATAGATACAAGCAAGTAGGTCATAATGTGTACACAAGGATTCATAATTATATGTAAGGAATGATTCTGTTTATGTTTGAAAACATCTGTTTGAGTTTGTATCTGTATCAATAGTTGATATAAAGGGAAGATAAGGTAGTCATGAGGACAATTTGGCAGGTGGGAGAGCTGCATCAGTTGGAATTCCCTCCTACTCCATGCAATTATGAATACTGTTGGAGTTCTTTGTGCCTCCTTCGCTGGTTACCTTAATACCGAAACTATGCTCACTTGATTTCTGAAGCTAACATGTTCCACATTTCTCTAAATTTTACATCACAAGTCCCCATCTTCCCTCCTGCAGATAAACTGTCGCAAGAATCCCAGTTTTACAATAGCCACCTGTACAGAGTTCTTAAATGAAACATTGGTGACTATTTACAGTCGACCCTCCACATTGTGGATTTCAATAATAGAATCATAAAAATCATAGAATCATAGAGTTGTAAGAGACCTTGTGGGCCATCCAGTCCAACCTCCTGCCAAGAAGCAGGAAAATTGCATTCAAAGTACCCCTGACAGATGAGCATCCAGCCTCTGCTTAAAAGCCTCCAAAGAAGGAGCCTCCACCACACTCTGGGGCAGAGAGTTGCACTACTGAAAAGCTCTCACAGTCAGGAAGTTCTTCCCAATGTTCAAGTAAAATCTCCTTTGTTGTAGTTTGAATCAGATTTGGTTATTCTCGATTTTTGATTAATGTGTTCTCTCTAGGAATCATTGGACCTCCAGTGTGACTCTATAATCAACTTGCACTGAGGACCTAGACATTCCTAGGGAGGTGTTTCCTCAGGTAAAATAAAACTAGTGTTTTTGAATTTGTAGGTTTCTCACTTGAGGGTGTCTTGCGCTCATCAGTGAATGTGGAGGGTTGAGTGTATATACAGGTATATACAAGCAGTACCCAAGTTACAGACAAGATAGGTGCTGTGAATTTTTTCTTAAGTTGAATTTGTATGTAAGTTGGAACAGGTATATTTTAAAGTGTAATTGCAGTCTCTCTCTCTCTCTCTCTCTCTCTCTATATATATATACTGTTCAGAAGATATATATAGAGAGGGGGGAGGGAGGGAGAGAGGGAGAGAGAGGGGGGGGTTAACACCCCTGTGGTGTTTGTTTTGCTGTATGTGCCCCTGTTCAGAAGATTCTGCCTCACTTTCTCTCCCTGTGATAGTTGGATTTTGAAGGATTTGACTTGTTGTGGAAACAAGGATTGGTGATAAAAGTTTCACCATGATAACTCTTTCAGGAGTGAATTCCTCTTTTTAGAGGTACACCCCCGTTCTTAACTCTGGGACATTTGTAAGTTGGATGTGTGTGTGTGTGTCAATCTATCTATCTGTCTAATCTATCTATCTATCTATCTATCTATCTCAAGTGACATGTGACCCTTCATGCCATTGAATTTATCACAGCCCATAAATTATTTTAATCTTGTATCAGGAATTAATTAAGGTTTCCTTGTCTACTTGATAGCAAGAATAATAATGTGTTTTTCACCTGTCTGGCGGTAGGATTATTAGTCAGTTGGAGAGTTTGTTATCTATTCATGAAAGGTCTTTAGTTCATGTAAATGAAAACTCTCCTCTTCTCTGGAGATTTTGTCCTTCAGGCTCTGTGTCATCTTGAATATCAGACTCCACTTTGGTACTTTAGTAACAGAATGTACTTAGTGAACTACTAAAAAGTGCATATCATAATAAGATTGCCCACTGAGGAATTAGAAATGCCTCAACAATATGTAATATGCCATATTTAAAACTGTAGCACAGTCTCTTTGTCTGTCTGCATGCAAGTGCCACAAAAAACATTGAAGTACAAAATTGAAGTATTGCAAAGGTCATTTAACCCAGCCTTTATCTGTGTAGAAATACACAGCTAGAACACTCTTGAGAGATCAACATCCAACCTCTATTTAAACACCAACAAAGCAAGAGAGAACGAGAACCTTCCAAAATAGTCCATTTCACTCTCAAACAGTATTTACTGTCTAGAACATCTTCCAAATGTTTATGTGGAATCTTTTATCTTGTAATTTGAGTCATTTGGTTCATGTCCTAATCTCCGGAGCTACAGAAAATATTCTTGTTCCATCTTCTGCATTAGATCTCCTTCGATATTAAAAGATAACTGTACCATACCACCTTCTCAGTTTTCTCTTTCTCAGACATATCGAGCTCTTAAGCTTTCCTTGAGAAACTGGTTCCTCTTAGCATTTATTTATTCCTCTTGGAATATGGCTGATCCAGCCCTACCATTAGGCAGAGTAACCTCAGGAAAAGGGTGTCCTGTAGTCAAGTAAGTTTGCTATGCCAAACCAATGGAGGACACTGTTCCATCGCTAGAGTTGAAGGAAGATTCAATTGTCCAGTCAACTTTTCTACATGGAGTGCCTGTTTTGTTCTTTGTCTCAGTTAGTAAATCCAATAGTATGCAAAAATGGGTTTCCATTCATACAATGGAGCTTCCTTTCTTTCCTCAGTAGCAGCAGCTCTACATATTCTCATAAATTGAACAGAGTTAGATGAGAAGCAAGCACAAAGAGAGGATGGACCACAAGTATTTTTTCTGCTAGTGGGAGGACATTGTTAGATTCAATTATCTTCATCTCCTGTAAAAGGAGAGAGTAATGTCCCATAATTTACCAAATGTAAGATTACGAAGAATAAATGTTACAATGAGAAGGTGGCAATGCTTCATTGAGTTCACTTTTGTATATAATTATCTGTATAACAGAGTGAAATTTAGCAGGTGTCCAGGCATCATTTTGGTGCATCTTTTCTCATCTTTTGCACATTGTACAAGATGCTGGGATGGGAGAGCAATATGTTCACTTCATTCTGCTTTACGAAAAGTCCTGCTAGATATGATCATGAAGTATAAAAGAGACTGCTGTATTGTTTTGTGAAAAGTAAGTTTGCCACATATTTTTGTATACTCTTGCTCATTCCTAATAAAACAAGTACCTTGTTTGAACATACATGTGGGTGTATCTAGATTTCTCTATCCCACTGTGCTGTTTTGATTTCACTGTTACTTTCTCATTCATCTCTCATGACTTTGATCTGCAATGTGGAGATCTGTTGCCATGGAAAGATTTGTGATACTTCAACAATGGGTGTGTAATAATGTACAGACAGCTGCAAGGAAAATAAAGAAAGGAGAAAATGTGGGGTTTTTTTAAATTCAAAAAACATCTCTTTGTAATTCAAACACAAGCTCTTTCTCCACTCTTATTTAAATCAATGTGACTAACTAGCTTTAATGGTTGCTAAATTGCCTTATTGATCTATGTATAATTAGTCAACTGTGGGTAGTAAGGCTCCATGTGTGCATTTGAATAATATTTGCATCAGCTCTGTTTAAGACAACTTAGATTGGGGCAGGAATTATTATTATTATTATTATTATCATCCCACTTTTTCTCTTCACGTGATGTTGTTGAACTGCAATGACCAGTATTCATAACTATTCCTATTTGGTGGTTAGGAATTCTGGAAACAGTAGTCCGGCAACATCTGAAGGGCTTCACAATTCCAATTCCAAAATTTGATGATTGCTTCATATCCCATAATGTCACTTATAAACCCAACCATAAGATTTGTTTCTATGAGGATTCAGAAAATTAGCTAGATATACTGTATTTGGAGGCTCTCCAACTTGACTTGGGTTTCAGATGTAGACATTTGAAGATCTATGCCTTAGAGGAATCCACAAATAGCTCTGGCCTTTCGGTGGTTTGATAGTAGAGGATGAAAACTGCAGATTTTATAGACATTTTGTATGTTTTTGAAGCCTAGCAAATTTCACCAAAAAAAGGAGCAGCTACTTCAGAAGATAGCATACTTTGTCTCAGAAAGCACCTGGAATTATAAAAAATAGGCTCATATCTCATTCAACAATTTATCTCATTTTAAAATGACCCCCCCCCCAAACAATACCAATATCATTAAATGATATTTGCTTTAAGCAATGGGAAAAAGTATCTTCCTCTACGTCCCGCCTAGGACTTTAAGATCATCTAGGGAGGCCCTGCTCTTGGTCCTGCCTGCTTTGTAAACATGTTTGTCAGGGATGAGAGACTGGACCTTCTTGGTGGTGGCCCCCCTTCTCTGGAACTCCCTCTCCAGCAAGACTAGGTCAGCCCCATCCCTCCTCTCCTTCAGGAAGAAGCTTAAATCATGGTTCTGGGGCCAGGAATTTGGAGAAGCATGCTTGAAAGCAATTGCAATGTTTACATGAACTGACAATGGACAGGCACTGACAATGTCTTGGGATGCTGAATTGTATTGGATTTGGCTACATGGTTGTTAGTAATGTTTTTAAATAGATTTTAACTTAAAGGTTTTATTTAATTTGTAATGTTGTGATATATTGTGTATGTATTCTGAATGTGTTGGCATTGAATTGTTACTGTTGTAAGCTGCCCTGAGTTCCCCTTCGGGGGTTGAGGACGGGGTACAAATGTTGAAAATAAATAATAATAAATAATAAATATTAACAAATTCATTTGCAAAGGCAAAAGCCCAATAATTAAGATGAAATCCTTGTAAGATGCCATAGACAAAGGAGATATGGCTCTACCAAACTTTAAGCTATACTACAAAGCTGCAACTCTAGTTTTGATAAAAGAATGGATAACTCTAGACAATAAAAATGACTGGCATTGGAAGGACATAATTTAAGATATGAATGGCATGGATAGTTAATATATGAAAAAAATCACTCTAATTTTAAGAACAACCTGCAAAGAAATACACTGTACAGAGTATGGGAAAACTGAAAATTAAGACTCTACTTAAAAATACCTTTGTGGACACTATTTATTTATTTATTTACTATTTTTATATGCCACCCTTCTCAACCCCAAAGGGGACTCAGAGCGGCTTACAGCAAACAACAATACTGCCAGAGTGGCTTACAATGTACATATAACAATATTGCCAGAACGGCTTACAACAAACTGAAAAAACAACAATTAACATTACTGTCATAGTACAACATCAGCAATACACATCATATTGCACTACAACATATCGCAATATTGTTAGCAATATTGCATGTAATACAAATATACAAATTATAATATCACGATATAATTATTATATTACATTATCATTGGCAGTATTATACTGTGTTACAATACACCACCAATACCAAATGCATATTCCACACACCATACCATAATCATACTATTATTATTATTACATTACAATTATTATACTATAACATAATACAATACATTGACATTATAATATACTATATTATATTATATCAAATTATAATGCAATGTAACATTATATTATATCATATATTATTATATTATATTATATTATATTATATTATCTATAAAATAATAAATAACATTATTTATTTAAACAAAATAAAATTACTTATTTAAATAAATAATTCTATAGAATTATTTTAAACAATTATTTTAAATTATTATGTAATGTAACAATACATTATATCATATATTATTACATTACACCATATTTTCTATAAAATAATAAATAACATCAGCTATTTAAACAAAATAAAATTACTTATTTAAATAAATAATTTTATAGAATTATTTTAAACACAGCAAGAGGGGCTCTGAGCTGATGGTAAAGTCAGGAGGCAAGGTGGAGCTGCCTTTCCGTCCCCTTGTGCCTTCACTCTGGCCCAGAGCAGCAGTTGGTGCTAGAGGAGGGGCTCTGAGCTGATGGAATGTCAGGAGGCAAGGCTACCAAAGAAGCCTTCCATTGGACAAATATGGAGGGAGACCAATGGCTGGTATAAGCAGGTATTAATTGAGCAACAAAATGAAGCTCATCTAAAAAATCCAAACCAACTACAACAAGAGGGCATGCAATTTTCATGGTTCCAATACAGACAACTATAAATAAAGCAGTTTTGGTACTTTCTGTGGAGGAGAAAGGTCAGAGAGCGATGCTGCACACGTGTAGAGCTTGGAAAAGTGGGTTTCTGTGCCAAGAATCAGGCAGGCACAAGCTCCGTGACTGTAACACTGTGATTGGTGCTTCTAATCAATGCTTTGATTTGCTAAAGTACACCCCGTGCCTAGCGTGAGATAACGTAGTCTCAGATTGGTCAAACAGTGCAAAGCATGAGGTTTGTTTACCTTAATGCCAAATGGGTAAGAACTGTGCATGATCAGAGGGATTCTGCCCCCTCCTTTGCTGAAAGAGAAAGAGGCAGAAGCGAAAGTTTCTGTAGAATTGTTGCAAAGCGGAGCAAGGTCACTGGCCAGAGCTGATAGATGAGATGAAATGTTCTTTGTTCTAACTAATAGGAGGGGATTGAGATGTGATGCTAATGGGAATGCTATTAACATAGGTGGGGTTTAAGATGTGATGCTAATGTAAATGCTATGTTCTATTGGATTAATGAAATGATTTGTAACACCAGCCAATGATGTGTGTGAAGAAGGGCTGGCTTTTGGAGATGCCGCCATGAGGGTATATATGCTTTGTACTGAGAGTGACCGGGGCCGTTTGCCCCTGATAACAGCTTGTTCTGTTGGCAACCCCACCAGCTGGTGTTATCAATAAATCTCTTTGATTTCACATGAGCAGTGAAGTTGTTGCGTGATTCCTCATCCTTGCGCCCGCACGTCTACGCACCGTTTTGGTAAGAATTTAACTTGCCATCCGGAGTTCCATAACTCCCTAATTTGCTGCTTCATAAGAAAGATTAGAAAGGTAATAAATATTTTTCGAGTCCAAGGAAAAATAAATTACAAAATTCTATAAAATATTATTAAAATTAAACCCAGAAATACAGAACATCTCTTTGATTCAATAATCAAAGAATGTGGGCCATAATATCTACCCAGACAAATGGGAACCAATTTGGGGGAAAAAGATTAAATTTGTAAGATGTTATGGACTAAGCAATTTTTTTTACAAGGTGACATGTAGATGGCACATGATGCTGGAAAAATGAGCAAAGATAAAACCAAAAATTAAAAAAATGTTTGTTGAAATGTCACCAAAAAGAAGAAATGTTTTCCATATGTGGTGGACATGTCCTAAAGAAAAGAATAATATTCGATTATAATTCATAAGAACATTGAAAACATCTTATAATTAAAGTACCACTTGAGCCAGAAGCCTTTATATTGGGACTTACAAATACAGCACTACCAAAATTTCTTTTCTGATATTCTTTTTATACATGGTAACTATAACTACAGCAAGGATTGTTTATTTTTACTATTGAAAACAAGAAGAAATTCCCACCCAAGATTTATAGATTACAAAATGTTGGACATGGCAGAGATAGACAAACTGACTAGGCTTATACAATCTCCAGATTCTTTCAGATTTGAAGAAGAATGACAGCCCTTTATTGACTACTTAAAAGGAGAAAAGGAAATGAAAATATTGGGTTTTCTATAGCATCAAGGGAAAATTAGTAGTGCAAGGATGTAGAAATATCAAGAAAAGAAAAAAATAGAGAAGTTAGTGACAAGAATAACAATGATATCCAAGAGATCCTGGAAAATTAATCTAGCAGAGGTGAGAAGTTTTATGACTAAAAGAATAGATTTTTTATTATGAAGAAGACAGCAGAAACAGGGTAGGAAGCGTTAGTTAGTTAGGGCTTTCTATTTTCCATTTCTCAACTTTTCTATCCCCTATGTTTCAAAACATTGTATGCCAGCTTTTCTATCTTTACGTTTTAGATTAGAAAAGAAATGCTCTTTTTTCTCTTTTCTTTTTTTAACATAATAGAAACCTTTTTGCATTATATAACAATGGAAGAAGATGAAGACGTAAGATGTTTAAAATGTCCCACTCTTGTACCCTTTCCAATTTCTCATATATTTGCAATAAAAATATATGAGAAAAACAACAATTGAACCAATGAGTCTAAATGGTGGCGGTGTGGCCATGTACATAAATGAAGAGCTAGAATCTCATGAATTAGAACTTCAAGAAATTTCAAACTCACCTACAGAAACATTGTGGATAAAAGTCCCAGGACAAAAAACTTATCTAGCACTAGGGATCTGCTATCGCCCTCCCAACCAAACTCCAGAGGCAGACTGCTATCTGGAAAATGAAGTTAAACAGGCCTCAAAAAGAAATACATTAGTCATAATGGAGGACTTCAACTATCCCCAAATAGATTGGCCAAATTCTTGTTCTACGCATGAAAGAGAGACAAGGTTCCTCGACATGCTAGCTGATTATTCCCTTGAGCAGATGGTCATGGAACCAACCAGGGGAAAGGGGATCCTGGACTTGGTGCTAACTAATGAACAAGATCTCATTCAAGATGTCCTTGTAACTGAGCCCATAGGTACCAGTGACCATAACACAATAACCTTCAACTTAGGTGTGGATAGCAAACTGTCAGTGAAAACTAACACGGAGACATTAAACTTTCACAAAGGGAATTTCACCAAAATGAGAAAAATTGTAAAGAACAAACTAAAAGGAGCAGTAAAAAAATCAAATCCCTCCAAAAGGCTTGGAAACTGTTTAAAAATACCTTAAAACAGGCCGAAATAAAATGCATTCCAATTAAAAGAAAGAGGCATGGAAAGTCCAAAAGGACACCAGTATGGCTTACAAATGAAGTAAAAGATGTGATTGGAAAGAAGAAAAACTCATTTAAGAAATGGAAGGCTCTTCCTACCGAGGAGAACAGAAAGGAACACAAGCTCTGGCAAACTAAATGCAAAGCAACAGTCAGGAAAGCCAAGAGAGATTTTGAGGCACATATAGCAAAGAATATTAAAAAAATAACAAAAACTTCTTTAAGTACATCAGAAGCAGGAACCCAACTAGAAAAGCAGTTGGGCCACTCGACGATAATGGTCAGAAAGGGAAAATCAGTGAAGACAAGGAGATTGCTGAGCGGCTAAATGACTTCTTTGCCTCCGTTTTCACACAGGAGGACAGACAACATATGCCTGCAGCTGAGTCAGTTTTTTCAGGGAGGGAATTAAAAGAATTAAAACAGATAGAGATAAACAAGGAGGATGTTCTCACATGCCTTACTAAACTAAATGTCAACAAATCACCAGGTCCAGATGGCATCCACCCCAGAGTTCTTAAGGAACTCAAGTGTGAAATTGCTGAACTTCTAGCTAAGATATATAACCTTTCTCTAAGATCAGGCACTGTACCCGAGGACTGGAGGGAGGCAAATGTAACACCGATCTTCAAGAAAGGATCCAGAGGTGATCCAGGAAATTATAGACCAGTCAGTCTAACCTCAGTTCCAGGCAAAGTGATGGAAACCATTATTAAAGAAAATATTACTAGGCACATAGAAGAACAGGCATTGCTGAAAGAAAATCAACATGGTTTCTGCAAAGGCAAATCATGTCTTACTAACTTGTTAGAATTCTTTGAGGGTGTAAATAAACACATAGATAAAGGGGACCCAATAGATATTGTTTACCTTGACTTTCAAAAGGCTTTTGACAAAGTCCCTCACCAAAGGCTCCTAAATAAGCTCTTCAGCCATGGAATCAGAGGACAGGTCTTGTTCTGGATTGGAACCTGGCTAAACTGTAGGAAACAAAGGGTGGTAATAAACGGATATTTCTCTGGGTGGAAAGAGGTGAGAAGTGGCGTACCCCAAGGTTCAGTTTGGGGTACGTTACTTTTTAATTTATTCATTAATGATCTGGATGTAGGAGTGAATTCTGAGGTAGCAAAGTTTGCAGATGACACTAAATTGTTCAGGGTAGTTAAATATGAAACTGATTGTAAAGAGCTCCAGAAAGATCTCTCGAAATTGAGTGAATGGGCAACAAAATGGCAAATGCATTTTAACCTAAACAAGTGTAAAGTCATGCACATCGGGGCAAAGAACCCCAACTACACCTACCAATTGATGGGGTCAAAGCTTTCTGAGACAAACCAGGAAAGGGATCTTGGGGTTTTGGTGGACAGCTCAATGAAGATGTCAACCCAGTGCGCAGCAGCAGTGAAAAAAGCAAATTCTATGCTAGGCATGATCAGAAAGGGAATCGAAAATAGGTCAGCAAATGTTGTATTACCTCTCTACAAATCTATGGTAAGGCCACATTTGGAGTACTGTGTACAATTCTGGTCTCCGCACCTTAAGAAGGATATAACGGAACTGGAAAAGGTACAGAAAAGGGCAACAAGAATGATCCAAGGGATGGAGTGGCTCCCTTATGAAATCAGGTTGCAACGCCTTGGTCTTTTCAGCCTTGAAAGACGGCATCTAAGAGGTGACTTGATCGAAGTGTATACAATCATGCATGGGATAGAAAAGGTGAATAAAGAAAAATTATTTTCTTTGTCACAGAACACTAGGACTAGAGGGCACTCCCTGAAGCTCCAAGGTAGGAAAATTAGGACTAATAAAGGGAAATATTTCTTCACCCAGAGGGTCATTGGGGTATGGAATTTACTTCCAGAAGAGGTTGTGACAGCTGTCAGCCTGAACAACTTCAAGGCAGGATTAGATAGATTCATGGATACCAAGTGTATCGGTAGTTACTGAAAAGGACATTCAAGTGCCACCTCGGAGTTGGTTGAGGTAGGCAGGATATCCCTGGGTACTGGTTGTGGGGGGTCGGGAGCAGGTTAGGGTTTTGCCCTCCCTTCTGCTCGAGATCCCCGTGTACAACTGGGGGCCACTGTGTGATACAGAATGCTGGACTAGATGGGCTGAGGTCCGATTCAGCATGGCTCTTCTTATGTTCTTATGTACTCTATTTGGGACTTCATCTACACTGTAGAAATATGGGAAGTGTAGTTTAGTGAGATATTTATCCTTCTCTATCAGAGAGCTCCAGGATTTCATGTGGTGGAGTTATGTCAGTTAAAGTTATCTCAAACTGCTATAATGTTGAGGTGTCAATGGAGGTGAAACTAACCAATAGATTCAGATCATTATCATCATCACTTTATTTCTTATTAATCGCCCTCCATCGGGATGCTCTAGGCAATTTACACAGAAGCAATAAAAGCAAGATAAAGCATAAAGGATCATGAATATAAAAGTTAAAATTACACATCAAATGCTCTACTGAACAGCCAGGTCTTGAGAGCCTGGGTGAAGGAGCACAAGTCGCGGATAGCTCTCATATAGGGAGGCAATGAGTTCCACGATGCCGGGGCATTATGTGTAAATTGGAGTTCTCACAGCTACTGGAGATTGCTTTCTGCTCAAAACAGAAAGGTTGGACAACTACCACACATAATTAAAAGCAGTGCCTACAAAGTTGTTAAAATCAGAGCTGGGAGAAGCTGTGTATGACCTCCCCTCCCTCCTCCCCCCATTTAGAACATAAGAACATAAGAACATAAGAAGAGCCATGCTGAATCGGGCCTCAGCCCATCTAGTCCAGCATTCTGTGTCACACAGTGGCCCACTAGTTGTACACGGGGATCTCTAGCAGAAAGGAGGGCAAAACCTTCACCTGCTCCCGACCCCCCCACAACCAGTACCCGGGGAAAATCCTGCCTGCCTCCATCAACACAGAGGTGGCACTTGGATGTCCATTTCAGTAGCTACTGATTCCCTTGGTATCCATGAATCTGTCTAATCCTGCCTTGAAGCTGTCCAGGCTGACCGCTGTCACAACCTCCTCTGGAAGTGAGTTCCATAACCCAATGACCCTCTGGGTGAAGAAATATTTCCCTTTATTAGTCCTAACTTTCCTACCTTGGAGCTTTAGGGAGTGCCCCCTAGTCCTAGTGTTGGGTGACAGAGAAAATATTTTTTCTTTATTCACCTTTTCTATCCCATGCATGATTTTATACACTTCGATCAAGTCACCTCATTTGTGGCAGGGCTTGAACAACTGAATTTACAATCAGAGAAATATTCCTTATTTCTGTAAGATATGGTATTTTAGGATGTGCGAAGTGCCTGGCCTGGCAATCATGGACACATCCCTATTAGGCAGCAATGGAAAGTCAGGCTAACCTTTTGATGTCCCTGACGTACATTGCCAGACTCCAGTACAGTCTCTTCTATTGACAATTGCCACTGTTTGACCCAAAGGGTGTTGCATAGAATGAATTGGGATCTGTAGCCTGAAAAGTTTTCTCACAGTGCTCTTTCCTCAGGTTCCCAATCATGTATTGCATTGCTAGCGAAATACACAAGAGACCCCATGAGTGGTGGATATTGAGTACAATAATGAAAGTTGTAACCCAACACACCTGGAAGGCACTATAATAGGAAACATAGCATTTTTCTCTTTCAAATAGACAGGACGGAGGACCATGTCTCCCCTCCTTTCTGTCTCTCTCTCACCCACATACAATTATAGTGAGAGATCCCAGCAAAGTCCTTATGAAGGAAGGAATGGGAAATTATGCGTATTCTGATGTTTATAGCTTGTAAGAGGCATACCAGGAAACAAGCAAATACTTCTTAACATTCATTTTTCCCTTTAAAAGCCTTTTTGCTGGAATGCATTCCTTCTATTCCCCGACACATTTTATTTTAGCTGTTAGATTTGAAGACTAGGAAATACACATCAATAATTAAATATACAACCACAGATGAAGCTTCAGGTAGTTATTCTCACCACTCATACCCTGACATTCAAATGAATCAACAAAATTAGTGACATCAATATGGGGGTGATTTTTTTCGCACTTTCTGTAGCTTGATGAATTAGCTTTTAAGCTGAACATTGACTTTTGTTGTAATATTGCTCTCAGATTTTAGTGGCGTGACTGGCTGATACTTATGAAAAAAGTAGTTTCTTTTTTATTCATAGTGGTCTTCATAAAGTTTCCAGTAGATGTAGTCACAGAGAAGGTAGGGGCATTAATGAGTTTTGTACTCTCGAGTGCATGTTTTTTATATAGTTGGTTTTGTTTTTCATTGGAATTGAAGGAACACTTCATCCATCTCCAACTGAGATGGCCACCCCCATGGTGCATTGGGCAATGTGGAACAGAAATAGAATATACTCTGGGAAAATCACTCAAAAATAACTCAAAAATGTATCCTTGGTTGCATAAGAATGCATGCGTATTGGCAGATACACATACGTAGGCAAGACACCTTTTGTTAACTGAGCAAAGTCACTCAGGAAGCTGAAGGTCTTTAAAGAAACAACTGTCTGTGAGGCACTTCTGCTAACTTTCACACAACTGTCCCTGGAAGAGGATTTTTGTAAGACCCCTCATTTTGGAATAAAATTGATGAATTATTGTATGGTAATTTCTTCACATAGTTATAGTGTGGCTTCAAATCAATTCTGGCTTATGACAGCCCTCATAAAAGAGTTTTCTTGGCAAGATTTATTCAGAGAAAGGTGACTATTGACTTACTCTAAGACAGAGAGTGTGTGACTTGCCTAAGGGGGCTGCCATTGCTGAATGAGGAGTTAAACCATGGTTGCATAGATTCCTAGCCCAATACTGAAACACTATACCATTCCATTTGTCACTCAGAACGAGAAGAAAAGGTTTTGCCAAAAAGCAAAAGGTGTTTTTTTAGATCTGATGACAATAAGCACATAATTCCAGAAAGAAATTTATTTAAAAAGTAGGCGTAATGATAGAAGCATAAGAAAGAAATACAAACCAAGGAAGGACTCATCAATCTGTTGCTAGGAACCTGTGGAACAGCCACAAGGAAGACCCCTGTTGTCTGGCATGCAGCACTCTCTGGTCTCAGCCTGCGTTAAGGTGAAGCATTGGGCTGAGGGCTCTTTCAGACAGGCCAAATTCCAAAATAAACCAGGATTTTAAATCCCAGTTCCTCTTGGAATTTAGGCCACACACTGATCTCAAATCCCACACTTTTATTGGGGTAGTGGATGGGATGGTGGGGGTGGCTAGATGTTATTGAAAGGTCCAGACCTTTGCAGGGTTTTTTTTAATTTGGAGTAAACTCGGTAATCCAGGTTTACTCTGGGTTAACCCGGATTAGGCGTAGAAGTCATTTGGATGCCATCATGGGTTTTGACCCTGTCTGGAAGTTTCTGAGATATAAAGATTTTTATACCTTACCCAAAACAAAAAGGCTGCAGGCCACTCAGAACAATGTCTTAATTAATCACTCTTGTTTTTCATCAGACATCTAGACTAAGGTATCTTCACAATCAGTTTCTTAACCTTGAAAGAAGGCGTAAAAAAGCAACCCTTCCCTTGAAGGAGACTTTATTCCATTAGGGCTTGTTAGGAGGCATAGAAAGAAAGGAAGCAATGGACATAGAAAAAATGGGGCAGCTATGCCCATCATTCGGATTGTTTCCTTGAGATAACAATAGTCTTCTGCCAGCTTCCCCTTCAGAAGGCATACCATAATCAGTGAAAACTGGATCGAACTAGGAATGGTGTGGAATCTCACCATGGCAATATTTTTATCCAATGATGGGCTTGAGTGCACTTGTGAGGAGCAAGGCTATGTTGAAAGCAGCAGTGCCGCTGATAGGGTCTCCTACAGTAAGCCAGGCAGGTTTCGCTGGGGTTCCAGACTAAAAGGGCCATACAACTACTGGGTAGTAGCAGTAGTGGAAGATGACACTAGTGGAGAATCTTTCAGAGACAGTGACAGTGGCACCATAGCTAATGCTTGTTAGTACTACACAGAAGGGAACACAGTAAGCCCCTTTTGATCACTTTTACTATGGAAAATGAAACAAGAGATAGTATGAGAAGATGAAACTCCCTGGTCAGAATGCATTCCGGGATTGACTGGGATAGATCAGAATACTGCTATGAGTAGTGCTGTGGCCAATGACACAATTGACAGGGCTGTACGATTTTCAAGGGAAAGCTTTCTCTCAATCCTGTCACCATGACCAGCTCGCTTGCTGAGGGCACAAGAGAGAACCTTCTCAGTGGCTGCTCCCAACCTCTGGAATGCCCTTCTACATGAGTCTAGACTGGCCCCTTCACTGATTTCCTTTCACTAGCAGGCAAATATATTTTTCTTACAGTTGGGGGGGGGGTATTAGCCATATTTTATTTATCTTCCAAACTTTTATGTTTTAATAAATTTTAATATATAACATGATCTTGTTTTTGAATTTTATTATAAATATTTTTTTAATTTATTGTTTTGGGTGACCACTTTTGGTGCCACAAACAAACAAAACTGGACTCAAACTGAATGGACATTCAATTGCAGATGTGTTCAGAGGGGAAATGAAAGTTGGATGCTGCACAACAAATATTAGAGGAATAAAGAATGTGAGAAGCATGAATCCAGGAAAAGTACATAGTAAAACAAGAAATGGATTGTATAAACATTGTAATACTTCTGTTGAGCAATGGCATCTTTAGGGATGTGAGTGAACTGCAGTGGGTGACACCAATCCTCATGACACTTCTGTTGCGATGGACTGTAAAACTGCAGGATTGAGGCAAGCCTGGAAGGACCCAACTCTCTGGGGGGCATCAATGGGCAAAAAGTGGGGGGGGGGGGGAGAGGCGGCAGCACAGGGGAAGACGCAGGAAGGAGAGCCTGGAAAGAAATAGGACATTTTGAGTCACTTCACCAAACAATATTTTACTCTAAGAAAAAATGGGCTGGCAATAGTAGTGAAGAGAGATAGCAAAAGCAGACAGGATGCAGTCTGATTGAATCGTGTCAGTAAGACTACATGGAAAATCCAAGTCTATGCTCCAACCACAGAAGCAGAAGAAACTGAAGTATTATATGAAGGAGTCCAGAGGTCCAGGACTTATTTTTAATCATAAGTGACCGAAAAGCAAAAGCAAGAAACAGTACAGGATCAAAAATTTCAGGAAAATTTGGCCTAGGATAAAGAATGAAGTAGGAGAGCAACTAATTTAATTTTATGAGAGCAATAATTTGTTAATCAAAAACACATTTTCAACAAAGCAAATAACATAATTGGAGTTCAAATTCAGACTCAGTTGGCAACCATATTTATAAATCTAATTTAAATGTTTAAAAGTACTGTAAATAAGAAAACCATTGGAATTTGTAACATTGTTTCAAAAGTGGTTCTTTCATTTTAATATTTTATTGTCTTTTAAAAGTTCTCCAACACAGCATGGTGCTTTAGCTATTCTTTTTAAATGGTTGGTTCTTTACTGTAAAAGGATTCAGATGATGAGATACTTAGGGATATTTTCTGGCATGGCCTGGGTTTAAACCTTGTCCATATTTTCAATAAGGCACATCTCACATAGTTATTAAAATCTACATTCACTTTAATCTTGTTTACTTTTAAATACTTGTGCCTCAAGTCATTGCTTTGTATTTCTTTTATTCAACAACAATATCTATTCCTTTAACCACATTAAACAACATGCAGTAAAATGTGTTCACAATTTAGGTAGACCAAGCCCTCCTCCTTGATTTACATCTTTTATTCTTCTAATTTTAGTCTGTTTTTCTTTTGCCAGATGATTCTCAGTAAGTTCTACTGCAGTTGTTTGAAAGATAATCAGTATCGTCTGAATCGGGAGCAGCATTCTAAGCAACTACAGGCAGTCCCCGAGTTACGTACATCCGACTTACAAACGTACATATGTACATCCGACTCATAGTTAAGAACAGGAGGAACAGAAGGAAGTGAGAGAAATCTACCCCTAGGAAGGGACATTCACTCCTGAAAGAGTTATCATGGGGAAAATGGGTCTTCATTGGAGCTTCATCACCAATTCTTGTTTCCATAGCAAGCCAAACTTTTCAAAATCTAATTTTCACAGGGAAATAAAGTGAGGTGTAATCTTCAGAACAGGGGGCACAGATAGCAAAACAAACACCTCAGGGGTGTTAACCCTTCTCAATGCTATCCAAAGCTAATATATGTGTATTTTTGCCTGGGGTTACACTTAAAAATGTGTACCTGTTCCCTACTTACAAACAAATTCAACTTAAGAACATACCTACGGAATCTATCTTGTTTGTAGCTTGGGGACTGCCTGCACTAAGATTATCCCCAACAGGACCAGGTTTAAACTCTCCCATTTTATGAAATTTCCCATCTTTGTGAAATCTATTTTGGGAATTTCATACTGAGTCTGGTATACTGAAAGTTGTAATTTTTCACACCAGTTTGTCCTGGGCTGCAGAAAGCATGGCTGTAGTTTTGAGTCAAAGAGGATACTAAAATTAAAATTTTGAACATTGCACATTTGCCCCTCTACAGTATAACTTATTGATATTTATAAGTTGTGATATGTATCTGTACTAATGTTTACAATACAAATTTTATATGTGGTCATTTGTGGGATGGTTGTAAGCTAATTTGAAAGGAGTGGGCAAAGACTGGAGAACAATTTTCAGAAATCTCAGGGCAACTAAATTAAACGATTTCTGCAGTGTTTTCATGTGTTCCCCCCTTGAAGAGGTATCTAATTTGGCCAATAACTTTTTCACCTTTGCTGCTGTTTTGAGCAAGCAATTATGAAAGGTCAGCATCGGGTCAAATGAAACATTAAGATAAACAGGACTAACACCATGTCTTGCCCTGAGCAATACATGTGGTATTGAATTCCTAATTAGCACTAGCATTGCAGAAACAGACCAAAATAAGGGCTTTTAAAAAACAAAACAAACCAATATTGGTGACAACCCATTATAATAGCTTTGTCCCAAATGTGCCTTCTTGACTCATAATCGTGAGGTATCTGATACCGGTAAAAGTAAGTTCCTGGCACTGTATAGCTTCAATAAGTTTTACCATATTATCGCTTATGTTCTTTAAATATTTGCTGTTTTTATGTGCCTTCTCTGGCTGACCTATGCCAACTGTAAGATAATCTTATCACAAGGTTTTCTTGGCAAGGTTTGTTTGGAAGAAGTTTGCCATTGCCCTCTGAGTCTGAGAGAGTGTGACTTGCCCAGTCACTTTCCATGGCTAAGCGCTCAAATTACTACACCATGCTAGCTTCCTTTGTTAAACATAATGAGGCATTGTATTAACAGTGTAATGTTCTTTGAACTGTTTTCCATAGTGTTCCCCCCTAGGTTTTATCATCAGTTGAAGTTTCTCAATCACTTTCCCAGCTGGATTTGAAACCAGAGAAATTAGGGGACATATCAGATATAAGTATTGCATGAATTCTTGAAATCAAACCCAATGACTTGAGTCAGAAATCACGCAAAGGAGAATAGAGGTACCCTCCGATAAACTGTTGTAATAAATCTGTTTACTTGTAACAATACAAGTGGGAACATATTTTACTTCTGTATTGATAGTTTATTAACATGCTTTTCCCCATGAAAGCTCAGAACAGCCAATAGTTGAACTCACAGATTACAAATGTATTTAATGTATTTTAATATGTTGTTGTAGTTGTTTTTAATCTGTATAGCATTGAATTTTTGCTGTTATGCTGGTCTGAGTCCCTTGATAGAGGTGAGAAGGCCGGGGTACAAAAGTTTTAAATAAATAAATAATAAATAAAACACCCAAAATCTTAAATCAAAAACCACAAATTGCAAATTGATTTCTGATGAGATCTTCTTTACAACTGCACCATTTCAATTAAAGATGTCCACTCACATTTACCCATCCCTACAGCTGTTTATATTTAAGCCAAATATGAAATATTTCATTAGAATTTCGTTCCAAATCAGAGGATTTTCCACCATAAAAGAATGCCATCTTTGCCACCATATTATCTTGAGTGCACCTAGTCTCATGAGATTTTGGCTGCTAAGAAACTTTGGGCTTTATCAGTATGGGATAGACAATCACCCACGATATACAGGTAGTACAAGACAAGATTCTTGTCTAAAGGTCTGAAAAGCTACTACCAGTCTGTGTGGACAATAGTGGAATAGACGGAACAATAGGCTAACTCAGTATAAAGCAACTTCCTATGCTCCTTCTGCTCTTAGCTTTGTGTTTGCTGGGGCTTAATGTGTGTCTTCGCATGCCTGGGGACATAGTGAATTTGTACCAGAACATTTCCAGTATTGATTCCCTCACCAAGGATTTTTCTCCCTTTTAGATATCTAAAAACAGGATTATGGATTTGCAGTTGAACAATTTTCATTTAAAACACGAGGCCTTGCATTCAGGGAAATTGTGGGGAAAACACAACCCAGGAGCAGTCAGAGGTAGCAGAGCTTGAAATTCCATCCCATTTGACCTTCACCTGGTTCCTCAAGGTTATGCTCAGCTCAGGATACATTATTTAAGATGATTTTCACTTTCAGACTCAAAAAAGATTAAAATGGTCCTTTGAGCAACTATAACTAGCATACTTAAAATGGACAAGGACAGTGTACAGGGATTTTCCATTTCTTTATCCTAGAAGCAAACCAGAGTGTGCTAAATGGTGGTGGGGGTGGGGGGATGCTGAATGGGATATGTGCCACTATTCAGGGAGAGAATCCCAGTAGTAGTGCTGTCTTTTGTTTGACGAATACTGTATTCGATTTTCCTCCCACTTCTGCCCTCTTTTTCTGCTACTGATGAGTCCCTTCAAGCTGTTTTCAATTTATGGAACCCCCAAGGCAAACCCTTTATGTCTTCTTTTTTGCTGAGTGGGGATTTTGAACCTTGGTATCCCAGATTCTTAGACCAAGAATTAAGTCACTACATCACATTGGCTCTCACTGTCTTCCCCCACTAGCAACCTATCCCTGATGGCCCAATGGGGGACACTCAAATGCTACGGGGATACTGTTGAACATGCTGGAGAAGTTCCACAGAGTCCCTAAAGTGTTTAACATATTAGATATCCCACTAGACAATCTGAATAAGATAGTAGTTTTTCTTTATTCTCTCATACACATCTCAAACTTATGCTCCTTTCTGCAGCCACTAGATCAGCTAGCTTTCCCATTTCCATCATAATGAAGGAAAGTTTCTGGCCACTAACATTAGAAGTGGGGAATATTTCATGACTAGACAAAATAATACTCAATAAAATAGCTTTGATTAAATACTGATTCTCATACAAGTAAGAGTTGCTCACTTCTTGTGGCTCATGCTCTATCTGTAATGTCTTCTAATGATCTCAGTGTGATTCTTAGGACTTCTTCACACAGCCCCTGGGGCCATGCCATTTTGCTGGTAGTCTTTGGCAAAAGGGAAGGCATGTGGGGTGCCTCCTTCTCCCATCATATGATGGGAATGGGGCAAGGCGCATTAGTACCCTGTCCCTGTCCCCATCAGATGGGCGAAAGGGAGGCAATGTGCCCCATCTCCCTTTCCCCTATCATAAACACTTTCCTCTCCATTGTGCAGGAGGATGCGTCTTGTGGTCTTTCCCTTCCACTTTGGGAGGAATGTAGGTGGGGCCTGCCTAGCATCATCTGATGGTGTCCGAAGGCCCCAATAAGAGCTGAAAGAATGGGGGGGGGATGAACCCTGTGTGAAAAGGTCCTTAGAATTTGTGATTACATTCAGATAGGTAGTTTGCAAATAGCTAAATTGGATTGACCATATTGATTTCATTTGGGATTCCCTTCATGTGATTGTTGCTGTAGTGCATTTTCTCTCTCTTAATTTTTTTAAAACTACTGTTGAAATAATTACATGGAAAATACAGTCTATTAGATAGCACTGATAAGATAGCAACTAGAAGGAACAGAGATGCCACCAGTCCTTATGCAGCAAAATGTGAACCAGCAAGTAGCAAGTGTGCCTGGGAGAAAGGATGATACTTTCTTTTTGTGATAGGAAATCAAAGTACATGCATGCGTGTATGCGTTTGGTTGTTGGTGGGGGGTGGGGTGGATAGGATAGTATTTAGCAAAGTGCAGAGAAGGAATGAAAAGGACACGAGACAGAAAAAAACCTAAGGCCAATTGAACAGTTCAGAATCATGGGCAGGTAGTTGCTGGTATATTTGAGCGAGGATGAGGGTATGTTGTAGGGTGGCTCCTTGTAGTTCATCCAGTGCCATGTCATTCCTATAAGGGAATCATAAGTCAGGGACTCAAAAGGTGAGGTTGATATGCCCAGTGTCTCTAGTACACAGCCCTTTGCCCAGATCTATACTTCATGGTTCATAACTCGTGAAGAGGATGATTGCTTCCACTAAATAGTCCACTAATACAAATTTATAGAAAATACTCTTTCCAAGAATCCGTTTGATAATAATGTTAGGATAATTAATCATACTTTTCTGATCATTCAGATTCTTTGTGGGTGAAAAAATGCTCTCAAAATTTAATCCAAAGAAATCCATGTTTTGTCATGTTGTGGCGTGGAAAGATAGTTGGATTTTTCAGGTGCTTCCACAAACTTTGAGAGCAATGGTGTTTTCAACAGTAGATTCACAGAATTTGAATATTTTTTGAATGTGGTTTAGGACACAGGAATAATAAAGAGCACTCACCCCAATTGAAAAATTATTGTAGTGCAACTATTTTGCTTTTCATTCCTGTCTGCAAAATAAGTAAGAAAAGCAAATGAATATATATTTAAAGACTAGAAATAATAATTCAAAAGCTTTTCAAGAGAAAAGGAATACACTTAATCAGAATGTAATGATGGAAGAAGTTTGTTTTGGTGGCTGTTATTATTGGAATATGAAATAAAATAAATGGAAACTGCACCAAAGAAATGGATATTTGATAGATCTTTTACTATCTTGAATTGATGAGTTAGCATTTATGTAAGTGACATGGTAGGACTACATCTCTGACAAATAAAATTGACTTGGAGGACAGTTCAGTTTCATAACTGAATGCAAGTTTTCTCTTTGTAACCCCTGTGAAACAAATTCTGCATGTGAACATACTGTTCACCTGTTTCTTCAATTCTGAAGACTGAAGGTCATGCTTCCATCTGAAATCAATGTAAGAGATTGGCACAAATAATATTATTCATGGGGAGAGTTCTCTTTTCTGTGCACAAAGTAGACACAGATGTGAATTGTAGGAAGCCAGCCAGCATTCCCTCTCAAACTTGGCAGGCCATTTATGGAAAGCCTTACAGTAGCTGGCAAATCTGGGGATGGCTTAAAAGGTCAACTTTTTTTTTTACTGCAGAAACATGTATAATGATACCCTTAATAGGGTTATGTGTTCATTTTTTCAAGATTTATTTTTAACAAGGAAAACAGGCTTGTTCTTTTTCTTCTTGTCCTTCTCTCTCCCACAAAACATACCATTAAGTAACAATTCTTGTGTGTGTCAGATTAAGAAAGGGAAACTTTGTATGGATGTCATTTGAGCTGGTTATACAGTATGTGGAAAAATAAAAAAGTGAATCAGGATAAATTTAAATATATGCACAATACGTAAAACAGGATGCAACTTTCAAAGTGACAGCAGAATTTCAAACACAGAGAGGTTGGTTGGTAGACACAGATGTTCAAAGCAACAAAATGTTCCATAGAAATTAGATATGTGCTGTCGTGACTGCTGACTGTAATATGCTAGCATTTTTTAAATCATTCCTTGGATTTAGAAAGGGCAGCAATTTGTGCTTGGAGGTGGCATTTTGTTTCCCTATTAGGGAAAAGGGTAAATGGTGGGCTGTCCGTGAGCAATGCCACACACTGCAAGGGGCCCTACTTTCAAATAAAGAACAGCACTTTTACAACCACTAATGACCAGCATTCATGATTCCGAATTTAGAATTATAAGGTTTAGCCAGAGGTGGTGGGGGTGGCAGGGGGCAAACTGATGGCTATGGTTCTCACAATGGGACCTTTTAAAAAAAATAAAAAATTGTTCACTAATTTTCACAATAATTTATATCACCAATATAAACTGGTTAGCTCTGGAGGAAATAAGTTGTTTCCCAGAGAATGATTGCTACTGCTACTAATCAGAAGAGCCCGTTGAGCTTAGTGTGTCCTTCCCATCTGAATAGATCTTTCTACTGCTAAGTAAGAAAAATAGAATTATTGTTGCTGTTGTTATATATACCCTGTTGTCTTCTATTAAATGAGACTTGAAATAATGAGGGGCATGTATGAAGTGATATGAGGGTTTGAAAAGAGTCCAAAACTTGAAACATTATACCATTCTTCCTCTCAATAATCCTTCCCCCTTGATTTTTTTCCCGAAATGCCCCAATCTACACTGACCATTTAATGCAGCTTCAAGCTATCTCCAAAACACTGTGGGGAGACTACACACTATGTGAAAGCATGCTGCACTGCACCTTAAGTCCAATAATCGGACATAAGCAAAGTTGGGGGAAAGTCCAAAATGAAGCCCTTAATGTACACCATCACGTTGTACTATAAATCACACCACACAGCAAAATTAGCTCTGCAGAATGTAAATTGCTGTACAGACATCCAAAGCACTCCACAGATGCATATGTGTGCAATCTGGAAGGGGGAGTTGAAAACAAAACTGAATTCTCATGGCTATCAAACCATAGACCCCGTGGATCCTAGAATCAGTTAGAGGCCAGCTTCCATATGTGTATAATAACCATCCAGTCCTCGAACAGGTTCCAGAATTTACAGTCTAATCATAGTGAAACCACATTCTTCAATACTGGTTTGAAACTGACCTAAATGGTCAATGTAGATGTGCCTAAAGATATTTGTACTTCTGTCATTTGATACCTCCCTCTGGTGAAAAGCGGTATCATCTTGGCTGCAAGAAATCTCTACACTCTGAGGACAACTTCTTTGCCAATTTATTTGCTGATAGTGTTGGTGTTGGTAAAAGGAACCGTTACCCACCTCCCTCCATTGATCCTCCCCCCTTCTGTTTATTTCCTGCCAACTCTCATGCTAAACTTTTGGTTGCAACACATTTACTGTATATCTTCAAAGCTTTATCTTCATTAGCCCCAGGGTCCTTAGCTTTACAAGATCAAGGAGGGTGGTGGTGGTGGGGAAGACATGGTAATAACTTATGAATATTTCAACAGTGCAAATGCTAAGAAAAAGGAATAATTATTTATTAGAGTATCTGAAGTCATATCTAAATATTATAAAGCAAAGTGATAAAGCTATGTAGAGTGATTGGGTGAAATTCTCAGTGACCTCGTATAGACATCACCAAGACAGAATGCTGAAGTCTAAATGCTAAAATGAGCCCTCAGTGGCACTGGCACAATGGGCTAAATCCTTGTCCCAACAGGACTGCTGATGGACAGATCAGCTGTTCAAATCTGTGGAGAGTGGGTTGAGCTCCCTCTGTCAGCTCCAGCTCCCCAGGGACATGAAAGAAGCTTCCCATAAGAATGATAAAACATCAAATATCCGGGTGTACCCTGGGCAACGTCCTTGCAGACTTCTCTCGCATGAGAAATGACTTACAGTTTCTCAAGTCACTCCTGACATGAAAAAAGAAGCTAAAACAATGGATGGCACCATGTTAGTGAATTACAATGATGCAATTCACTGACTTGCACCATTGCAATTCACATTTATGGCTGTTACATTGGTTGGAATTATGTTCAAACCATGGAATGATAAACCATCCCTCCGCCAATAAACTGTTCAGCACTGCCCAGCACAGCTATTTATTTACATGTTGCCAGAGAGTGGGAGGGGGATGAGTAAGAGTGCATCCAGCTATTTTCCTTAATTGGCTTCACTGCAACAGGCATTTTGGGAAATCCCTCTCACAGGTTCTGTAGATGACACCTTTGCAGAAATTCCAGGTACAAGGTAAAAACTGAATATATTCCCATTCATACCCCTTCCCATTTGCAGCAACATGGTGGGAAGCTGCACTGCTTTCATGGTGAATTATTATGCAGGTAGCATCAGGAGGGGAGGAATGACCAATCTTGATAAAATGGTGAATAGTAGAGACATCACACTGGCAACAAAGATCCCCATAGTAAAAGCAATGGTATTCCCTGCAGTAACCTATGGATGTGAGAGGTGGACCTTAGGGAAGGCTGAGAGAAGGTAGATACTTTTGAACTGTGGTGCTGGAGGAAAGTTCTGAGAGTGCCTTGGACCATGAGAAGATCCAACCAGTCCATACTTCAGGAAATAAAGCCTGACTGCTCATTGGAGGGAAGGATATTAGAGGCAAAGATGAAGTACTTTGGCCACATCATGAGAAGAAAGGAAAGCTTAGAGAAGACAATGATGCTGAGGAAAATGGAAGGAAAAAGGAAGAGGGGCCGACCAAGGGCAAGATGGATGGATGGTATCCTTGAAGTGACTGGTTGACCCTGAAGGAGCTGGAGGAGGTGATGGACGACAGGGAGCTCTGGCATGGGCTGGTCCATGAGGTTACAAAGAGTCAGAAGCAACTGAACGAATAAACAACAGCAGCACCAGGAAATGAAGCTGCACATACATTACTATGAGTTACATATTATTCCCCGCATGGTAGGATCTCAACCTTTCTTTATGTTAATGAAGGAAATTTATACCTATTTTTTCTTTGCTTCTTTTTGCATAGTGCTGTCTACACGAGTTGTTCCCAAACTTTAATCCTCCAGATGTTTGGGGTTTCAGATCCCACAATCCCTGATTATTGACCAAGCTAACTGGAGCTTCTGTGAATGGAGCCCCAAACACACAGAGGACCAGAATCTGAGAACAAGTGGTTGATCAAGATTTCAGTCAATGATCTTTTCCAGCCATATCGTGTGATTTTACCAAAGCTTGAGAATGCTTAAGGAGAATTCACGTGTTTATCTGAATGTTAGATAGGATTGGCTTTTGCAACCTTGGAGTCCTAGGTGACCAATCTGATAAACTCATAGAAAAATCCAAACAGATTCTGACCAACTGGTGTAAGGCAAAGAACCTTCCACCTTCTACAAGATACAGGCTTGAAGAACTATGCCGGTGTCTCAGAGTAGCAGCAAATTATAATCCATCATTTCAAAGGTTTTGGTGGAAGGGAATTATTTAGATCGAGAAACACACTAAAGTAAGCATCAGACAATTGTTCCTAGGGTAACTGGAACAAATGTGGAGTGGGAGAGAGCAGAGGAGGGGCGTGGAATTTGTCCTTCTCAGTAGGCTCAGATATGCAAACTATTGCAACCTCTTTAGTTTGTCTGTTTTTCCTGTTATTAATAACTTTTGTCATCCTGAACACACTTGCAAATTGTTTGGTCGTAGGTATTCCAATTGTTATATTTGAAAGGTTGGAGGGTATGCAAAGTTGATATCAATTTACAGACCATTTCATGTTACAGAAGTCAGTCTTTCTTTTACATACAGCTCACACTTTCAAATTTCAGATTTGATGTAAACACATATGGGATTTTTCTTTGAATCTTTTGATTAAAAGGTGACTAATAAATGTATGCAAACACAACTCACAAAATGTAAAACATTACCCATTGTCTATGCTCTCATTCAGAGCTTTGGATTGCCTTGTAGTTCAATTCAGACATCATTTGTGTGGAGGATTCGAAGATGGGAAAGAATATTTTATGTAGTTTCCCATTTTTTACCTTACAAAATTAGAATTATTAATTTTGGAGATGGTTGCCAGTCCCAACAGATTTAGCTTGCTAGTTAGTTTGTCCTTCCTCCCGCTCTTCCTTCTTATAGGGATTATAGAAATGGAAGAAATCAGATTTGAAAATGGTTTCCACCTCATAAAATGAAACATTTCAACAATTGGCCAGATTTAAGAGGGTAGGGAGACAATCGAGTTAAGTATGTTATATATCTTCAAATGGAAAAACCAACAGCATGATTTACCAGTATTAAACACTGGGAGACATAAAAGAGCATACACCCAGTGAAAGCAGCAATATTGAAAAGTGATTCATTGTCATTGCGCATCTCCCACATAATTTAATTTAAATTAAATATGATATGTTGTGTCATTTACCTAGCATATTAAGCAGTTTCAGAAAGCAGAAAATGTATTTTTCTGCTAGGAACCACCAGGTCCTTCTGCTACTCATTTTGTTGTTAATGAGTTTAAGGAAGAAAGAAATATGTCAATTTCCTATCAAATCTTAAATTTAGCTGGGAAATTGTATGGGAAGTTGTAAATTGTTATTTTGCTTTGCACTTATCCTATTCTCTGTCCAATTGTTTACAGTAAATCTCTTGGGAAGACAAGTGGACAAATGTCAGGGTGCTTGAAGAAGCAAAGACCACAAACACAAAACACTGGGGTTCTTGCCCAAGGTACTAACACACACGTATCGCTGAACTACACAATAATAATGAACAATAATAACTGTCGTGCCAGTGGTGTGAAATGTATCCTCTGCTATAAGTGGCTGTTATCTCCCACCAAGCAAGGCACCGCTGGAAAAGGACGCGAAAGGACCCCCGCTGCAGCTCAAAGGGGGAATGCTCCCCAGAGCCAGGTCTCCAGGTGAGGAGCAAAAAGCCTCACTTGGTCCCCCAATACTGTCGTATCTCCCCAGAATGGGGAATATATGCAAGAATAATAATGCCACTACGTGGGAAAGGCACAAAATATCAATAACACAGCACCCCCCGTCCAACGTAACTCAATATATAGCTATAAAGCGCCCTAGGGGCGGGGCAAGTTGCCCCAATACCGTCCCGTATGGGGTATCCCCGTGCCGGCGTGTGGGTACAGCCAAGTCCACTCGAGGAGCCTGGACGGATGGCGGGCCCGTGAAATGTAGAGGGCCGTGTCCGGATGCGCCGACGATCCCCCAGGTCACAGTGGATGCCGGCCTTGGATGTGTCCCTCTGTGATGACGTGGCACGTAGATCCAATGCACAGGGACGAGGCTGGCGTCCTGCGTAGATGGCGTACTGACGTGGTCTGGTGACGTCCTGGGGTGGCGCCGAACGTGCTGGGCATGCTGACGTCGTCGGGGAATTCCCAAAGCGTGCCCGGCAAGGCAGGAACGGGGGGGCCAAATTAAAGGGCCGGTATGGTGAAAAAATGTGTGCCAAAGGTCCCAGGCGAACCCGGAACAGTGTCCCACTGGGTGGTGGGAAGAGCCAAATAGCGGGGAAAAGCAGCCTGGGTCCCGGGGGGGAGTTGCCCCCTCCCAGGACACTGCACAGGAGAACAGGCGCGTCCCAGCGCGGACCCGGACAGCGGTGGGCAGACATAGCGTTGGATTCTAAAATGAAAATAATGCACAGTCTGGTACGAAAATATCAAAATATAGTTTATTAGCCTCACAGTGGGATACTGCGAAGCTCAGGCCGTACCAAATCAGCCGCAACAGCACCAATTCATGAACGGCAGTAGATTGCACTGTAAGTAGACCCAGCAAGGGGCTGGCAGCTCCCTTACTAAGGCACAAACGCCTACGGGTGATGTCCTGGTGTTTGGAGGGTCCCAAATCCCGTTTCGGTAATCACAATCCTAGCTTCATCAGGGCGTTTAAGATAGAACATACAATCATGGTATTGGTGATAGAGTCAACATATTACCTGTGAATAAATACACATAAACTAAGTAACAGCAAAAGGACAAGATCAAAAAATACAAGCATAACAATACTATCAAGATACTTGGTTGCATAGCCAAATATACTCACATAAATATAGTGAACATCATCATTACAAAATGTGGATGAATTCCACCGATTTGAGGGTGACCCAAAGGTTGGTCTATGGACAGCCCAGGGGCTTAAATACTCAGAGCTAGAAGGGCAGGGAACGAGACCAAGCCCACCCCGCCCAATAGGAAGGAGGTGGATTGGAATTAGGTAATCAAAGTTTGTATGTTAATTGCCTCATTGAGGCCTGCAGGTGTTTCACTGGAGAGCAAAATGATCCATTTGTATTCTGTCCTGATCAGGGCTGTGTGAGTATCCCCATACTCCCGAGTATACACTTTTTCCAGGCCCATGCAGGAGAAGGAATCATAGGGATGTTTTAAATCCAATAGACTAGTCACGGATTTAGCCGAAAGGGGATATCCATCTACCATACTCGATCAAGCCCTCACTAAAGTCAGACAGGTTCCCAGTGACACTCTATTGCAGGGCTGTCCAACTGGCGGCCCCGGGGCCGGATCCGGCCCCGTAGCCTGTTGGACACGGCCCCACCTATGCCCTCAGCCGCCATTTTTAAATTTTAAAAAAAAATCGATTTTTTTTTAAAAAATGGCGGCCGGGGGGGGGGGGGAGGCGGGGCAGGGAGGAGGAAGAGAGCTAGCTCCTCCTTTTCGGCGCCCCCCCTCCCTACCTAGGAAGGGAGGGGGGCGCCGGGCAGAAGGCGGCGCCAACGGCAGTGCGTCACAGGCCTGGCGTGACGCTGCCCCTTGGCGCCGCCTACTCCTCCTTTCGGCGGCTCCCCGGCCTAGGAAGGGAGGGGGCACCGAAAAGGAGGAGTAGGCGGTGCCAAGGGGCAGCGCGTCACGCCAGGCCTGTGACGCTGCCGTTGGCGCTGCCTTCTGCCCTGCCCCCCCTCCCCCTCCTAGGGGAGCCGCCGAAAAGGGCAGAAGGCGGCGCCAAGAGCAGCGCGTCACAGGCCTGGCGTGACGCTGCTCTTGGCACCGCCTACTCCCTCCTTTTCGCGGCTCCCCGGCCTAGAAGGGAGGGGCGCGGAGGAGTAGGCGGTGCCAAGAGCAGCGCATCACGCCAGGCCTGTGACGCTGCTCTTGGCACCGCCTACTCCTCCTTTTTCGGCGGCTTTAGGAGGGGGCGGGGCCTGGGCTGGGGGCGGGGCCTGGGGGGCGGGGCCTGGGGGCGGGGCCGAGCGGCCCCGCAGGTCATCAGTGACCTCTTATCCGGCCCTGGACCCGCCAGAAGTTGGACAGCACTGCTCTATTGCAACCTAAGAACAAGTCTAGACAAGAAACCAGGTTGGTATGGCCCTTGACTTATTCCCCCCATTCCCCACACATACAAAGCATAGTCAAACAATACTGGCCATTGCTGGCGGGAATTCCGGGCCTAGAAGAACCACCCATGGTGGCTCACAAAAAGACCAGGTCCATTCGAGACATTTTAGTACACTCTTCTCCTGTGCAGTGTCCTGGGAGGGGGCAACTCCCCCCGGGACCCAGGCCGCTTTTCCCCGCTATTTGGCTCTTCCCACCACCCAGTGGGACACCGTTCCGGGTTCGCCCGGGACCTTTGGCACACATTTTTCGCCATACCGGCCCTTTAATTTGGCCCCCCCATTCCTGCCTTGCTGGGCACGCTTCGGGAATTCCCCGACGACGTCAGCACACCCAGCACGTTCGGCGCCACCCCAGGACGTCACCAGACCACGTCAATACGCAATCTACGCAGGACGCCAGCCTCGTCCCTGTGCATTGGATCTACGCGCCACGTCATCACAGAGGGACGCGTCCAAGGCCGGCATCCACTGCAACCTGGGGGATCGTCAGCGCATCCGGACACGGCCCTCTACATTTCAAGGGCCCGCCATCCGCCCAGGCTCCTCGAGTGGACTTGGCTGTACCCACATGCCGGCACAGGGATACCCCATACGGGACGGTATTGGAGCAACTTGCCCCGCCCCTAGGGCGCTTTATAGCTATATATTGAGTTACGTTGGATGGGGGGTGCTGTATTATTGATATTTTGTGCCTTTCCCACATAGTGGCATTATTATTCTTGCATATATTCCCCATTCTGGGGAGATATGACAGTATTGGGGGACCAAGTGAGGCTTTTTGCTCCTCACCTGGAGACCTGGCTCTGGGGAGCATTCCCCCTTTGAGCTGCAGCGGGGGTCCTTTCGCGTCCTTTTCCAGCGGTGCCTTGCTTGGTGGGGGATAGCAGCCACTTATAGCAGTGGATACATGTCACACCACTGGCACGACAGTTTTTATTGTTCATTATTATTGTGTAGTTCAGCGATACGTGTGTGTAAGAAGCAAAGACCACCAGCACTGAAGCGATGGTCCTCCGCCATCAACTCTGCTGGACTGGCCATGTCGTCCGGATCCCCGATCACCATCTCCCAAAGCAATTGCTCTATTCCGAACTCAAAAATGGAAAACGGAATGTTGGAGGACAGGCAAAGAGATTTAAAGATGGGCTCAAAGCCAACCTTAAAAACTCTGGCATAGACACTGAGAACTGGGAAGCCCTGGCCCTTGAGTGCTCCAGTTGGAGGTCAGCTGTGACCAGCAGTGCTGTAGAATTTGAAGTGGCATGAATGGAGGGTGAAAGAGGGAAATGTGCCAAGAGGAAGGCACGTCAAGCTAACCTCGACCGGGACTGCCTTCCACCTGGAATGCCCTCACAGCAGGAGAAGAGGCAGATCAAGAATAGGGCTTCACAGTCACCTACGTACCTGTTGCAATCCAGACAGGAAAAAACCCTCTGAATTAAAATACACCTCACGATGAGTGCAAAATCCAATCCTTTTATTAAAGCTAAATAAAAACAGCCAGTAGAAATAAATGCTTATAAAAAGTAATATGTCAGTAAAAATGCAGTAACATAAAGCAATGTCCATAAAAGATATAAAAGCCTTTCAAAGCTCTATTAATCCGAACAGGGATCACAGGATGCAAATACAATCCAGGCAATGTCAGTCAATATCCACAAGGCTAGAAATCCATAGAACACACTAAACAATCTACCTCGAAACACTAACAAAAACACAAATGGAAGGGTCCGTATAATGATACTAAGAATATAAGATAGGGCTTATTAATAGGCCTGTACGAAATATATATTACATTAGTTTAACATTAATCAATATATCCTCAATGTGGAAGGAATGACATTAAACTATGTGTGTTCAAAATATTTATATATATTTTTGTGGGATATGCAGTATATAAACAACATACTATAATATAATACATATCAATATACATTAAATAACCGCAATGATCACTCATCGGGAACACCAGGAAAAAGGATGGCAAAACAATACCCTCATATGTTTTCCTCCAACAATAACAATAGAGAATTAGCCACGATCGTTCATGCCTCCTGGCTGAAGTTCTGTAGAGCCGAAAGAGGAGGAGTTTATTTGTAGTAAGATCACTTACAGTCTGAGGAAACTCCAGACGAAATGAGGACACTGTCCATATGAGGACACTGTCATAACCGAATGAGGAGGAATCCCCAATAGCTCCAATGTGGATTGTTCAATATGTCTACTGAGTCAATATATGGAAGGGCTAATTAAACGGAAAGTATAGTCCCAATCAAATTAAAGAGAAGAAACTAATTGTCAACCGGGACATGGAAAATCCCAGTGCGGAGGAAACAGTTTGCAAAAGGACCCCTTGAGCAGGCTAAAGTCCACAGGAACTAGAAATCTACAAGACCAGGCCCCTTGAACAAGAATGCCAAGGCACATAAAGCTTGATTCCAAACAATGCCTGATCTGAAAGGTTTTTCCTTTGAGGCACCTTATATTCCATAACTCAAAAATTGGTTTTGTTTTCCCCCACACTTGGCTCTAATGTGACAAATTCTTTTGGAGCGCCTTAGACTTTGGGCTTGCTGTCTTTCCTGGCAATCCTCTAACCTCCTGTTTTGCCACTTGTTATAATAATAATAAACTTTATTTGTACTCCGCCACCATCTCCCCAGGGGGACTAGGGACGGCTTACATGAGGCCACGCCCTTCGATACAGTAAACACAATATAATACAAGAGCACAACAGAAAATAACTTAAAATACAAAACCAATGTAAACCAACGGCTGGTCTTTAACTTCTCCAGGCGTCATCTCCCTGCTCAGCAGAAATATTCTCATGAGAAAATGCTCTCTGCACTGAAACCTCTCTGTCATTGTCTGCCTGCTGAAAATCATTAACCAAACCATCATTAACCATCATTTCCCACATCAGAAGCATCATGAAAATCATTGTCATTTCCCACATCAAAAGCATCATGATCCTGGAACACAATCCCAGGCTGAGTTACAACAGTACCCATCCCAGTGCAACGAACCTGGAAGACCATCATGCTTAGACAATGAGGGATTGCCTATGTAAGTAAGTAAGTAAATAAATAAGTAAGTAAGTTCACAGCTGGCCATGTTTACAGTAGTATACAGAAATAGTTTGATGAGCACTGTTTTAATTGAGTTGTAAATTGTTGTTTTATATGTCTACATGGTTTATTAAACTGGATTTTAAATTGTTTTTAATTTTATATTATGTTTTTAGGCATCTTGTGCCATATGTAAGCTTCCCTGAATCCCTTTGGGGAGATGGTGGCGGGATGCAAGAATAAAGTTATTATTAATAATAATAGATAATTTTCAAATAAAATGGCCTCTTAAAAGAATGGACTTTATGGTTTTTGTGTACAATTTTTCTAATAGATATTTTGTGTGTGTATAATTTTGACACACACACACACACATTTGTAAACAACCTCCTAATAAAATTAACTTTAATACTATTTTTACAGGATAGGGATTTTTGTGTGTATTGCAATTTTGAGAACTTTACTGTAGTGATTTGAATTTCAAGGGGTAACAAAATTTTAGGTTTAGGAAATGGTTCTTACATTGTAAAATACAGTAAATTCACAGTGAAATGTAAACCAAAGTTCTCTACCATCTCTACTTGTGTCATATATAAGGGAACAATATGAGCTCCCCCTTGTGGTTAAAGTTTCCCTTTAAATGTTTGGCATTAAGTAAGTCATATTGCACCAAGTGATACATCAACTGTGGTCTTTAATTAGGCATAGCCAAGCCCAGTTTTAAACATTCATCACTGTAAATACTTTCTTTATTTAGAAAGAAAACCATGACTCCTTCTCAGTTCCAAAACTCAGAGTAGTCAAATAATAATTAACATTTTAAATAATAGCAATAATTTTAATTTGATGAAAGATCACTTGGCCAACACAAGTAACATATTGTTATAAAGAAGTAATCAAAAATCAGCATCTTTACAAAGATAATCTAAAACCCACTTCTTCTGCATGTAAATAAGAGAGACTATGTTGGAATGGGTACCCACCATATTGGCCCTGGGCTAGATGTGTCATTACCGTGGTGGACCAAAGTTAGGCAACATGTGGTTCTCAAAATGTGTTTGAGTTATCTTCGCCAATGCCTAGGTTTGATCAGGTCAGATGATCAAACATGATCTGGAGGGCCTCGGGTTTTGCCTAGGCTATTCTGGTCCTCAGTCAAGGACTCAATTCCTGAACTGAACACTTGAGGTAGAGGGGGAAAAGAGTAACCTAGTACTTACTTGTAAATGAGACTTAAGAGAATCTTGACATACTCTGAATAGCTGGTTGGGAGGTTGGAATATCAAGAAAGAGAACACACACACACACACACAATCATCTTGACATCTCAAGAAGTATGTCACAAAAATCATACAACATTTCAACAATAGAACCTAGTTTACATGGAAACAACTGATCTGCCTGGCAAGTTTTACATATAATCCAAAATTTATAATCCCAACAACCTATGGTGTCCCATGGAGACTGTTAATAATATGGCCACTGGCAGGAATTAATTCTATAATGGTCTATCTCAGGCTTGGGCAAACTTCGGCCCTCCAGGTGTTTTGAACTCCTTGAAATTCCAGCCAGCTTACTGGCTGTTTTACTTTTAATCAAAAACATGGCCTTAAAATGGAAGGCAAAATAATGAACACAGGCTCTATCATATACTAATGTATCTATGGGTAAACTGACCAAATCATCCTAAGCAGCCCAAAGACATATACACACCAATTAACAAAGTCGTTTTGTTCTTGAGTGATTATTCTTTAACAGAAAATTTAGTACTAGCTAGAAAAGATATAGAAAGAAATAAGATTAAGTTGCTTCACTATTTACAAAAGAGCACTCAACATATTTATTTATTTATTTATTATTTCACTTTTGTATTCCGCTCCTCCCAGCAGGCTCGGGGCGGATCACAGCAAAGAAAAATACAGTTTCAACAAACTGTTATTCAAAACTAACAATATGCACATGTGAAATGAAATAACCAGGTCAAGTAAGCTTGCGTAAATAAACAAAAATATTTTGAACCTCTAGAGACCACCTGAAGGCTTCTTCTAAAAGACACCCAGAGACAACATTTTCTTTCCCCAGCCTCTACTTTTCTTATGAGTACCATTTTGGTGCCAAAACTTGTAAATCTACCCTTTTAAAACATTGGCCACATCTATACTGACCACTTAAGGTCAGTTTTCAAACCAGTATTGAAGAAAGTGGAGAATGTGGTGCAGATGATTATATAGGAACTCCTGGAACTGGTTTGAGGCCTGAATGGTGATTTCAGAAACCACTGAGGCTGGCCTTAAAATGATTCCAGGATCCATAGTATTTTTTTAAAAATGACACCCCGCCCCCCGGAATGTACATGTGCCCATCAGCAGAGCGCTTCAGGTGTCCACACAGAGATTGTCATTCTGCAGAGCCAATTTTGCTCTGCAATGTGGTTTTGATTGTAGTGCACTAATGTGCATTAAGGGCTTTCTTTTTTTTACTTTAGTTATGTCAGTATGTAAAGTATGCTGCAGTGTGTTTTCATGGTGTGCATTTATTTGCAGTTTAGTGCTAGCTTTGAACTGCATTAAATGGTCAGTGTAGATGGTCATAGTGTGGGGGAGAGAGACACATCTGTTCTCCCCTTTGTTTTCTGTTTTGCTGTTCACAAATGCTCAGTAAGAAATTTTGAAGGCACCTGCATTTTACCTCACCTGTTGTAGATAGGTATACACAGCTACAGTATGATTAGTAAGAATACAATCTCATTCTCTCGTCATACGGGTTGTATTGTATTTTTATTGTAGACATGCTCCTGCAACATAACACTGAAAATATAATTTTCTGCAGCCTTCCTTCACCCCCCCCCCCCCCCATTGCCAGAGCTGTTAAAAAGCTAGACTGAAGGAAGAAAAGTGGGGGTTGAATGGAATAGAAAACCTACATAATAAAAAAGAAATGCCATTGTCAGTGGCTTGGTTAGTTAAGGGATGAGTGTATAAACCTTTTATATAATTGAGATATGCTATAAAACTCTGCTCATGATATTGTTAAATTAATGTAATTCTTGAAGAACTACAAATCCCTTTCCTGAATGTTCTTCTACCTATTAGGCATAACATAACAATTGTTCTATTTTGTAAGCCAACTGATGCTCATTTGTATTTGAACTGGAATTCCTGCCATTTCACACATAAGAAAACAATATAACATATAGTTTGGCATTCTGAATTAAACATATGCTCAACAATGACACTATCTACCACAAAAGAATAAAGGAACTAAAACAGCACCTGCTTTGAAAAGGATATATAAACAATTTATCACTGAATAGAACGCCAATTGGGTTGCAATACTCATTAAATAATGTCTTCTCTACTTAAAAAAGAAAGCAATAAAATGGCAATCATCAAACACCTTTTTTTGGCTGATTTCCATCCATAATCTCTTAATTAGTAGTTGGCAATCAAAAAGAAAGCTACCCCTTGAAATCAAACCCTCTCTCCCATGTTAACCTGTTAATAAGCCTCCTATTGGGTCTATCAACCATCTGCTCTAACAAATATATGGTGAGAGATTCAATACACATACCAACTGAAAATCCTGGATTGCCTTGCTATGAGTGCAAGAGTTGAACCAGTTGTGCAACAACTTTTAAGCACAGAAGCATGGGTGAAATCTATCACATTAAAGAAAATGACTTGCAATGGTACCAGTATGATATATGTGATTGATATCCACAAGAGACCGTTTCATATGGCCCTTTTGGGGTGAGGCATTGTGCTGGCAATTGCTAGCAAAAGGGAAGGTACGCGGGGCGGCTCATGGTGCTCCCCTCACCCTTCCTCCTTACACCATCACATTGTGGGGGATGGGACATGGTGCCTTGGTACCCTTTTCTCCTTTATACGGGGAAAAGGGGAGGAAAGTGCAGTAGCTCCATCTGACCTACCCAAAATACACTTTCCTTCCACTTTGGGAGGAATGTAAGCAGGGCCTGTCATGCGTCCTATGATGCCACACGCCATGCCCGGTCCTATCTGTGCAATAAAATGGCAAAATGGGGCAAAAATGCCCTGTGTGAAGAGGTGGTAGATCCATTTTTATTTATTTGTGAAATTGGCTGGAAAATCAATCAGTGGTGAATAATCCATTCTTTATTGGAAAATGTTGACAAGGGTGTTCTAAAGAGCACTGATTGTTTTGCTAATTAATCTATAAAATTGAGTTTGTCAATCTCTCTTCCTATCTCTCTCTCATCCAATATGAAATATATATACAGTTAGCCCTCCATATTCATTGGGATTAGGGCAGAATTAAAAAATGGAAAACCACATATTTTAATTTGCTATTTTTAACCTGATTGAACATTTTTCTAGCAGGACTCTGAAGTCAATTTCCACCAGACATTGAGTAGAGCAGGGGTGCTCATTGGGTAGATCGCGATCTACTGGTAGATCACGTAGGGCGTCCTGGTAGATCGCAGGCAGGGCAGGAGGAAGGCTCAGTCCCACCCCGCCTAGGTGCTGCCGGCAAGTCAGCGTGGCAGCAGCGTGACCGGCGTCGCTATGGCCCATATGGGAGCCATACATGGTGTGTGTGGCTCCCATGCCATTTCCGCCGCCGCCATGACGTCATGCACATCGTTTTCCCTACCATTTCATGGTCTCGCCAGAAGAAGGGCGCAGGGGAGGGGCTTCCAGAGGCGGCTCCAACTGCGGCTGCTGCAGCATGGACTGTGACTCAGAGCTGTTGGTAAGCCAGTGGAGGGGCTTCCTCTTTTCTCCTTCCCTGTCCCTCCCCCTTGCTTTCTTTCCTTCCTTCCTTCTTCCCTTTCTTCCTTCCCTCTTTCCTTCCTTCCCTACTTCCCATCCTTTCTTCCTTCCCTTCTTTCCCTCCCTCCCTTCTGTTCTTCCTTCCTTCCTCTCTCTCCCTCCTTTCCCTTCCTTCCTTCTTCCCTTCCTTCCTTCCCTCTTTCCTTCCTTCCCTACTTCCCATCCTTTCTTCCTTCCCTTCTATCCCTCCCTCCCTTCTGTTCTTCCTTCCTCTCTCCCCCTCCTTTCCCTTCCTTCCTTCTCTCATTTCCTTTCTTCCTTTCCTTCCTTTCTTCCTTCCTTCCTTCCTTTCTCCCCTCCTTCTTGCCTTGCCTTCTTTCCTTCCTGTTTCCTCCCTCCCTCATTCCTTCTTTCCTTCCTTCCTTCCTCCCTCTCTGCCTTGAACATTTGCTGTTGGTTGTGGGGGTTCTGTGTGGGAAGTTTGTCCCAATTCTATTGTTGGTGGGGTTCAGAATGCTCTTTGATTGTAGATGAACTATATATCCCAGCAACTACAATTTCCAAATGACAAAATCAATTCTTTTTAGTGATGGTCACTCCTTGTAGGTGTCTTGTGGCCAAATTTGGCAGCAATTCGTCCAATAGTAAGAAATCAGTTTGTGTGTGTCAACTGTAAAATAGGATGTGTGGAAGGGCCCTGGGTTATCTGAGGTCCTTTCCACACAGTTGAATAAAATCCCATGTTATCTGCTTTGAATCAGATTATATGGCAGTGTGGACTCAGAAAACCCAGTTCAAAGCAGATATTGTGCTATATGTTTCACATTTTTGTAGTGGGTAGGTAGATCATTTTGACTTGGTTGTTTTATAAGTAGTTCGCGTGCTGAAAAAGTGTGAGCACCCCTGGATTAGAGAGCCACACAGGAAGTCATAGAAATTCATACAGATAACAATTTAATACAATTCTTGAATAAACAAATCCACTAAAGTCAATCTTACAAATATGAGGGTCCATTGTACATCTATAGTACAGCATATAGTTCTTATACTTTGTTTTGCACAGTTTCATGCAAAAGGGCCCTGAACAAGCAATTTTTTAAAAAGTTGCTGATTGATGTCAAACGTGAGTGTGAATATGGATGTCAAAAATTCAAAATGTGGCACGAATGAACACTACTTTAATCACTTTGAGTATGCTTTGGATGGGATCTAAAACTTTTTGCTAAACAATGCTAGTTTTAAATAAACTCTATTTTAATTGTTGAAGAAAATTTGTTATGGAACTCCAAGTACCAAGTTAACTTTACCAAGCTACCTGATCGTGCACAAGGGTGAAAGAACGTGGAGATTTATTTCTGGCGAGCTGGTGGGCTCTTGCCAGCAGAATAATCAAAAAGTCACATTTATACCACAATGGTCAGTGCCCACCCCTTCCAATCATAATTGGCTGGTGATTACTGTCAGAATTTCATTAATTAAACAGTGCATTTTCATTAGCATCAGTAAGTCCTCAATGAGAACAGATAGGCCTAAAGCTACAATCTGAGTTTTGTTCTCTAAGGTTTTAGGCTCAAAGGTGTCCAAACGATGCCTCTAGTAAAAGCAAATTAATGCAGGCACAGGGTGTAAATGCCAAGTGTTCCCCTGTCTGATTCTTGCACAGAAACCACGCATTAAAGCTAAACACGTGTAGCATCACTGATTAAATACCAAACCTGCTTTAGATCTGAGCCTTAGTTAAAGGGCCAGGTAATGGGCCTGTGGGGACTGATTTTGGAGTCGTGTTCCATGACACCAGGGATGAGTCCCCACAGCCATCTTGCACTTTTGGGCTCCTGGAACCTAAAAGTGTGAGAGGATGCCCACCTAAATGGTGGGCCTCGGCATGACTTTGATTACAACATTGCAAGGGTACAGAGAAATCCAATGAATAAATACCAATTGTCTACTCAGAGCAGAATATATTTTACTCCTGCTCCTACATAGAGTGCAGCTAGAAGTACAGTAGTAAATGTGTTGCTTCGTTTCTCTCTGTCTACTGCTTTGCAAGGAATAGTTCTCTTCTGTTTCTCGTCCAAGAATCAATCACACTACAAGCAAGCACAAGAAGGGCAGCCAGGAAACAGTTACAACTTGACTCGGAATCATATTACTCATGCCAACATAAAATAACTGTTAACTAGCCATATTGCCAAATATACTGCACCATATGCCTCATAGTTCACAGGGTACTTATGCGTGCCTCAATTAAATTGTCACATTTCAGGCAAAAATTATTGTCCATAACAAAGGAAGAAAATGCATGTTCACAGTAGTGACTATTGGGTGTAATTTGCAGAAGTCATGTTTCTTCTGTCAGCTGACAGAGCTGTTAAACTCCAGCCTAATTAATTGTCCAAAGATTTACATTGCTTGTTGGTATGCTTTAAAATGATAATTTTTGGATAGTTTACAGTTAACTAAAGTAGTAGCATCATGGAAAAAGGCTAGCATAGTATGTATGAATTGTCATTGTCTTTCAAACACTAGCTGATCTTAACTTGATTTTTAAAAGCTTAAAAGTACTATTTTCCTTTCCAGTCTTGTCTTTCTAACATGCAATTGCAATAATAAAGTCTTTTTTAAAAAGTTTTTTTTAAAATTAAGTAAAATTCCCTGTAAAGTATTTTCTAAACTGGGTGATTGGATTGACAAGTCTGGGCTGGTTTGAGGCCAGGAAGGTGATTACATTTACCATTGAACCCGGCTTCAAACCACTCTCTGAGTCCAGTCAAATCACTGTCTGGGTTGGGTGATGAGGGAAAGTGACAGGAGTGGAGGTAATCAATTACGGCTCAGAGGGAGGTCAATTAGCCTCCTCCTAGCAAGCCATGCCCTTGGGGCATCCCCCCCCCCAATCCTACAAAGCACTTTAGTGCCTAACAATGTGCTCTGCATTCTGTGGAACTGGTTTCACCTTGGGATCGGGATATATTTGGATTTGCTGCAGCATATTAAAGGACTTAATTTAGACCTCCCTGCAACTTTTCTTTATATATATATATATATTGTTGAAATTAATAGCAAAATGCTGTAGTTCAATATGTCTAAATGAATGTGTTTTGTGGCTCATGAGAGTAGATGCATGATAGAAGTAAGTAGATTTCCTCTCTCATGAGCGCCATCTAGCGGTAGAGTAACATTATAGTCTGAAGGAATAAATAACTGTTGCTAGGCTCTGCCTATTGGCTCACTCTCTCTTCCAATCACAGAAGAAGGGAGGAGTTTAGAGTTGCTGTTAAGTCTTCTGCTGTATGCCATCCATTTTGTGTGCCTCATGGTATGTTTTCTCCTGTTCTAACTTGTTAAACATGCTGTTGCATGTGTATTACTGCCTTTCTGTTGCTTTCTACAATAAAGTAGAAATGCTTTAATAACATGGCTTGTTTGCTCAGATGCATTATTTCCAGTTTGAGTCCTCATATGCCACATTTGCTGTGAACCCTTTTTAACTGTTTCTCTGCTGCGTTTTATACTTTACATCAAACCCTCTTTTTGGAACAACAGGTTATGGGCCCAGCATTGATGAATTTTGCAGTCATGTGGCTAGATAATATGAGTGACATTTTTTTGAAAGTTCTGAGCCTCTGCCAAAATTTGCAGTAACTTTTGTCCTTTTGGCCGAATCTAGCAGTTGGAGTGATCTCTCTTTTTGCAGTGGACCTTTTTGGAGCAACAGGCTTGTTGCATCCCTGGGGATTTCCATTTGCTGGTGAGCTCTCCTGGATTATTTTGCTGGAAAGGTCGGAGGACTGTTAACTATTAGAATGTAAAGTGAGCAGTGAAGTCTTTCTTGGCATAGGATAGCATGCGGTTTTCATGCATTCCTAAATGAATCTATGCACTGAAGGGGACTTCAGAGGATTGCTCATGTCTGCGTGAGTGCATCACAGCTTTCTTTTCTACTACGAGCAAGCTGAAAGCGACTGGAGAACGTGAGTTAATTACAGCGAAAGGAAGATTTTAAAAGCTGCAGCTTCTTCCCGGATTTGAGATTGAAGGCAGTGAAGTCATTACAAAATGGCTCTGCCTGGGATACAAGTCAGCTCTTTGCCTTTTCAACATTTAACTGAAGTTAACTGGTCTACCTGGCAAATAAGGGCGAAGGCGTATTTAGTTTCATTGGATTTGTGGCAGATTGTAGAGTCTTTTCCTTTGGAGGCTTCTGCAACTCAAATTGCTCAGGATGCAAAAGCCCTTGCAGTTATTCAACTTGGTGTTTCTGATGAATTGTTGCCTCACCTTCATGGAATTGTCCACGCCAAAGATGCATGGAAAGTGTTCAGAAATATGTTTGAGCGACAGTCATCTGGCACAAAGATCATTTTGATGAGGCAGCTTTTTAATTTGAAGATGCAGGAGGGATCTTCTGTGCAAACCCATATCACAAAGCTTGTGAACCTTTTTTCAGAGCTGAGAGCAAGAGACATTGTTTTTCCTGCTGAGCAACAGGCTTTAATTTTGATGGGATCTTTATCCAGCAGTTACTATGGGTTTGTAGCCTCGCTTCATGGTCTTCCACAAGAAGATTTGAACATTCCTTTCATCTCAGGGAAGCTTGCAGAATTTGAATCCCAACGCACATTGAGGGCCCCTGCTCCTCTGCAAAAGGCCTTTAGAGGGCCGGATAAAGATTTTTGGACTGGGACTGGCACTGCTTGTGTTGTAAAGTCTAAGTCACAGGTAGTTTGCTTTAGATGTAAGAAAAGAGGGCATTACGCCTGCAACTGCAGACAAAATCCTGAGAAGAAGGGGCAGATGTCGAGGCCTGATACTACGTCCAAGGATTTTCATCATTCTTTTCTTGTGGCTGCTGATGGTCATGCAGAGAACTGTTTCATCGTTGATTTCGGCTGCACACAACACCTGGTGAAGTCCAAGGAACTTTGGAAGAATGTAAAAGACCCTGACATTAATTTCATTTCTCTTGCTTATGATTCAAAAGTTGAAGTGGTTTGTAGTGGTGAATTGTACCTTGACAAACTAGGATGTACTTTTAAAAAAATTTATTTCATAAAAGAAGTTGCATATAACATTTTGAGTGTTTACAAACTGTTGGAAGCAGATTTTAAAGTGTCTTTAGAGAAAGACAAAAGTTTGTTAGTGAATCCACAGGGAAATTCATTTCCATTGATTCAGGTAAATGGTTTCTTTATCCTGAAATGTGCTAAAAATGAAGTGACTGCTTGCGCATCACAAATTCCTGCAAATCCTGCCCCTTTGCATGAGAATTGTCTTCATGAGTTCCACAGGAGAATGGGGCATTTGTCATGGAATTATTTGCGTAAAACAGCTGAATTAAGTGGAATGTCTATCAAACGGTGTGATAAGTTTCTTGACTGTTCTATTTGTGCTGCTGAAAATTTGAAACGTGCTCAATTGCGAAAATCCAGTGCTAGGGTTTCAAAGAGGATTTTGGAGCTTGTACATATTGACATCTCAGGACCCCATCCTGTGTCAATTGGAGGTTCCAAATTTTTTCTAATCCTGGTGGATGACTTTTCAAGGTTAAAGTTCACTTATTTTATGAAAAACAAAAGTGAAGCTTTTCAGAGAATTGCAGCATGGTTGAAACTGATGAAAACACAGTTTCCAGACACACCAGTTCAACGAATTCAGACAGACAGAGGAGCTGAATTCTTATCCAAACAAATGCTGAATTTGTTTGAGAAGTTTGGTGTTGTGCACAGGTTAACAAATCCCTACTCACCAAACGAAGCAAAATGATGGATTGGCGTCTTAAAGGTTGTCGCCAGAAAGATGATGAGAGATGCAGAATTGAGTGACACATTCTGGGGTGAAGCAGTTGCAAATGCTGTTCACATTTTAAATCATCCATTCTGCAGGAGTGTAAACAACATTCCTTATGTGCTCTTTTTTGGGAGAACTCCTGAATTGAATTCAATCAGAGTTTTTGGGAGTGATGCCCTTGTCCTAATCCCTTCCCAACAGAGACACAAAAAGGACAAAATTTGGTGAAAGTTGAAATACTTAGGCCCATCTCCTGAGTCAAAAGGTTGGCGTTTCTGGTTTAATGGCAACAGAGTGCTAGTTTCAAAGAATGCGAAGTTTCAGCAACACAGTGGGTGGGAAAGAATACATGCAAACCAAGAGGTGTTTGTGCCTTTCACATCTGCTCAGGTTGCACCACAAACTATACAACCTGTTTTGCAACCAGATTCACAGCATACTGCTGTAAGTCAAAAACAAACTAGTGGATCAAGTTTAGATAGCAAAGATCCTCAGTGGAGAAAAGTTAAAAGTGAAACTTCTCCTAGCAGAACCGTAAGTTCTAATTCAGGTTCTGAAACAGAGGTAGCCCCTGATGACACTGATGGAGGGGAAAGGGTTCTTCCTAGATGTAGTTCCAGAAAGACCAAAGGAATTCCTCCAAAACAGTACTTATGTGATCTTGTAAAAACAGAGGTGAAAGATTGGTGTGAACCTCAAAATTACATAGAGATGTTAAAAAGAGGGGAAGCTGAAAAGAAGCTCTGGAAACAAAGCATTGGGAGAAAGCCAAGGTTTAAAGATAAAATCTAGGTACATCCATGCTAGGTATTCAAATGTTCAACGATTTGTTAAAGATAAAAGGATTGTTCTTAATTATGTTCCTTCTGTCGAAAATTTTGCTGATGTTCTGACAAAGCCACTGAGTACCGAAAAACATTATGAGTTTTGTAAAGGGTTAAATTTAGAAATGTGAACATACATCATTTTGTGAAGGGGTGTTGAAATTAATAGCAAAATGCTGTAGTTCAATATGTCTAAATGAATGTGTTTTGTGTCTCATGAGAGTAGATGCATGATAGAAGTAAGCAGATTTCCTCTCTCATGAGCGCCATCTAGCGGTAGAGTAACATTATAGTCTGAAGGAATAAATAACTGTTGCTAGGCTCTGCCTATTGGCTCACTCTCTCTTCCAATCACAGCGATGAAGAAGGGAGGAGTTTAGAGTTGCTGTTAAGTCTTCTGCTGTATGCCATCCATTTTGTGTGCCTCATGGTATGTTTTCTCCTGTTCTAACTTGTTAAACATGCTGTTGCATGTGTATTACTGCCTTTCTGTTGCTTTCTACAATAAAGTAGAAATGCTTTAATAACATGGCTTGTTTGCTCAGATGCATTATTTCCAGTTTGAGTCCTCATATGCCACATTTGCTGTGAACCCTTTTTAACTGCTTCTATGCTGCGATTTATACTTTACATCAAACCCTTTTTTTTGGAACAACAATATATATATATATATATATATATATATATATATAATAAATTTTTATTAGGTTTTTTTGTACAGAAATAGGTTAAAATATAGGGAAAATGGCGGGAAAAGCAAGGAAAAGATAAGGGCAGGATAAGGGATAAGATGTACATGTACATGATATCTAGAAACTGTGGCATTAGAAATCTCTTAATTTCCCAGTTGTAAGCTGAAGTTCAATCCCCTCTGCATATTAATTGCTAAAAGCAACTTTTCTTAATGCACTATGACTTGTAATCTGTGCTGTGTTTTGTGACTGCCACAGTTTTGAGTCGACTTGGATCTGCATTAAATGGTCAATGTAGACATCTCCCTCATCTCCTGATCTTTAGAAATATGGGCAATACCAGTTATTTGGGGATGTTCTTGTCCTAGTCCTTTTAATTGTGTCTGTGCTTAGATGCTCTTTTGTTCAGTCTGCCTTATTTATTACTTTTTTTCTTGCTCCCCCCACCCCCTTTCTCCAAATACACCTTTAGGCCTTCTTCACATTGCTCTTTCATCCTAACTATCTCACCCTATAATGGCAACCAAACAACTCTGTGTTGCCTAGCAATGCCATGCATCCCTTCATGTCACTCTGAGAGCTATGACAACCTGGGTTGTCTTGCTAAGATTACAGATTCACTTTATATTTTGTGGAATTGTTCATTCTTTTCCCGGTGCTCAGGATAAGAAATGGCAAGGCCGGAGAGCACACTTAGAACATTATAGAGTGATGCAATTTGATAAAATCTTTATCTCTGTAGCAAAACCCACCCAGGCATCGCATCTGACAGTTCAACAGCTTTTTATCTCTCCTTTCCAAAGATAAACGCATTACTTCAGGCTTAAAATGTAGAATGTCTGCTCTTGCTGCTGATAGGAGCTTGGAAAGAAAGCCTCTCCTGCTATTATCTCATTCAACTTTTGACAGTGAGACATTTTAATTCCACTAATCTGGTCTTTGTGCTTTTGGCTAAGGGCAATTATCTTCATGAGCTAATTCTGTTTGTTTGGCTACAAGATGTATTAATATAAGGATGATAGTTCAGAGGCACAGAATGCATGCTTTGCAAGTAAACACCCCAGGTTAAACCACCAGCATTTCTGGGTATGTCTGGGAGAAGATGTCTCTAGGCACTGCCAGACAGCAACAAATTGCAGGTTTTCCATGAGAGGCAAAAAATCCAAAAAACCCAAAACCAAAAATGGGGCTGAGAGCAGATCTGCACACAGATCTGTTGGTCCTGGGATTTTTGCTGCGATATCCAGACTTGCTGCTTTGTTATGGAATTTTGAAGCCAGCAAGATGGCTGCTGTGGGACGTCCACCGTAAATTTCAGCTATTTCTAAAACTTTAAATGTGCAAATGTGAATACGCGCATCATTTGTACGAATTTTGTTCCTGGGTGATAATACCTTAAAAAGGGACTGACACTTTAAAGCCAGGCAGAGAACAACAGTGCCGAGAACACAATTAGAACCAGACTATATCCCCCAGTATAATCATGAATTGATCAAGCAAGGAATAGTATTCAAAATATATTCTCTGTGAACATGAAAAGCAATAGGTTTACAAATATCAAGTGTACATACACAAAAACACAGTTCAAATAGAGTCCAAATGATTGGATGTGTGTGGGATATCCCATTGATGTACTTGCCCAATTGATGAAATTTGAGGCGGACGCCCTGTATCGTGCTCAGCATGCTGTGATGCCAGTGGGCCGAAAGAGACGGTGCGGGCGATGTAAGTTTCACATTAATGCTATGTTAGCAGCCCGGGACACGGAATTAGCTCACGCGTCCTCTCGCGAGGATTGGGAAATCCCGTTGTTCTGCCCAAACACTTGGGCATCCTCTCACGAAGATGGAAAGGTCTCGTGGCTCCGTGAAGTTACCTGGGCGTCCTCTCGCGAGATTTCAAAAATCTCGCAGTTCCGTGTGAAGGGAACGAGGGCAGGGTTCCGTATGATGATAATCAAAGTATTATATCCAATGGGGATGGATGGGGATATCAGGAAAGGGAGATCCAAAACATAGGTACTGAGGAGTCCGATGTATGAGCTAATTGCTCTATTGGGAAATTCCCAAAGACGCAAGAAGGGAGAAGCGGTTGGGCGTCTCCTTCACTTGTATGCTAAGTAGAAACCTGAGCCGACGGCAGGCAGATGCTCAAATTTAGCGGCCACATTTTAACCGTTTCGGGTACCTTTTTCAAGACTCATATTTCAATACAAAGCATCTGTAATCCGATTCGGGTGATGAAATATACATAACCCCAGCTCTGAATAGAGTAGGGTGACCCAAAGGGACTGACACTTTAAAGCCAGGAACAGATAGCTGTAGCATCTGTCAAGAGGAGATTAAGAGACTCAATCCTCAATCCAGTTGGCTGCAGGGGGATCACGTAAAATTGGATTTCAAGAAAACTATAGTTTTGAAAGACTTTGGATAGAGCATAAAAGTTGAAATGGACAAACAAACCTCAGCTATATAACTAATAACCACCAAAAATGTTTTCAAGAAGAGTAAGATTTTAGGTTTATTTGACTAAAAATACTATTATTACTTTATATATACACTTTGTTATACTTATTAACCCCTCACTTCAGAATCTCTGGATAATATGGGTTGGTACCCCCCTAATTAGATTTGGATCGGTGGGGGGGGGAGTGAAGCGAAGAATGATAGTGATACATAGTAAATTTTATATGCACAATAGTAATTTACTAACAGATTAAACTAAACCTTTAGATTACTTAGACAATAATTAAAATTTGATAAAAGAATTAAAAGAATTAAAAGCAGTGATCTAAATAAGGACAATTAAGATGAACTTTTAATGAAGAAGAGCTGGAGGAGAAGACAAGAGGAACATGGAACAATACAGAAAATATAAGAAGATACGACTATTAGATATAAAATTAGATGACAATACTATTCCTCTTTTTCTTATAGAGGATATATGGAATCTGTAATTTTTAATACTTTAAGTAATGTGTGTAAGGGTAGCAGAGATGAAGAATTAGATGTAGCAATTATAATTTTGTACAATGTCTTCCCCTCTCTATCCTCAACCCCCTTTCTCTTCCCTGGCAACATACTAGATATTAGATGTTAGTATGTTAACACTTTCTAGATACTAGAAAGTGTTAACATACTAACAATAACTCCATTAGCACCACCCTCCATTTTTTCCGTTTTACCCAATTGTTCCATTTCCCTTCTTGTGTGAAAAAATCTGGAAATATTATACACACACACAAGCTGTACCCGCCACGCATTGCTATGGCCAACCTTCTGTCCCTCTTTCTCTCTCGCCTTCCTTCCTTCCCTCTTTCCTTCCTTCCTTCTTTTTCTTTTCTCTCTTTCCTTCCTCCCCATTTCTTTTCTTTTCCGTCTTTCTCTCCTTTTCTCCTTCTCTACCTTTCTTTCCTTATTTCCTTTGCTCTTTGCTTCTATCCTTCCTTCTCTCTTTCCTGCTTTCTTTCCCACCCTCTTTCTTTCTCTTCTTTCTTCTCTCCCTCTTTCCTTCCTTCCCTTTTTTCTTTCATTCTCTACCTCTTGCCTGGGCACCAGCAGAAAGGGATCCTTGCAGCCCTCAATCTTGCTGGGCTGGGCGCAGGGCAGACAAGATGCACTTTTCAAGGCAGGCCTTGCTCACCCAGGGAAGCCTTCAACATTTCCTGCAGCTGTTTGTTTTTTCCCTCTCGTACAACAGGGGGGCCTGGCCAGTGAGTCATTTTCATGCATGTGCTGTACTTTATTTTATCATGTTTGGGTTTTAAAGTCTCTTTCACTGTTTTGTTTTGGGGGTTGAGTGATGATCACTCATTGGGTTGTTAGGTGTATGCTGTCCAAATTTGGCATCAATTCATCCAGTGGTTTTTGAGTTATGTTAATCCCATAAACAAACATTACATTATATATATATATATATACACACACACACACACACACAGTGTGTATATATATATATACACACACACAGTATATATATATATATATATATATATATATACACACACACACACACATTGTTAGATCAGAGGTGGAGCTTGCAGTCCTCCTCAGCAATTCCTTTGCAGCTAGTCATTACGATGGTACCAAGGAACCTAGAGGCTGTAATATCCTCCATATCAAAGGTTGAGGAAACTAAGTTTAAGACTTGGAAAAACAAGTTTGAAGTTTGGAGGAACCAAGTCTACAGTTTGAAGAAGAAAAGAGACTTAAACAGAGGTGTTGACAGAAGTCAAATCTGAACAAAGGACAAGGAAAAGAGGCTAGAAAGAGGATCTCTTTGGAAGTAATTGAGAGACATCCAGTTAAGTTCTAAGCTTCCACATATGCTCCATCAAGTAATCGTTTGTTGGGTAGACCCTGGGAGAGTTAGGGTGCTGATCTTCAATACAATTAAATCCTTTTTGTTTACTGTTACATCTTTTGTTGGGAGTTTCCAACTCTGTTCTTGCAGAGAATAGGACGCCTGAGGAGAGTTAGCTCAGGAAACAGAAAAAAAAAACACCTCTTCTGTCTCTTCTTATTCTTGAATTAACAGTCTAATCAATTTCTAGGAAGACTACATTTTGTATAACTGATATTCTTTTATAGTTTCTTCTTCCATAAAAAAGTCCTTCACATATCATCTGAGTGATTTGATGAAATAATTCCCATTAGTTTATATTTTTGAACTCTTTCTTTTGCAGGTATTTATTTTTCAGGTTAAACTGAAGCATCATTTGCCATGCAATTATATATACCTATATAGCTATATCGTGATGTTTCCTTTTCCAATTGTAGCCATTGTACCGGATTGTAATAGGGGGAGTTTAGGGGGGGTATATACGCATTGATGATAATTAACTCAAGCCCCTCCAGTAGAGCCCACAAGTCGGTGGGGAACCTAGCCCACAAGTCGGTGGGGAACCGGACGGAATAGTCAGAGATCTCTTCTCTCTACTAGAAAGTCTAAAAGATATACCAAAGGCAGCTCCACCTTTAATAGACCTGGTCTCGTCCCCCATGAGAGCACATTTGGATACGTCACAGATCTGGGAGATATCTAAGAATTTGGAAGCCCTCTCCTCCCTTCCTGAAAACAAGCAGGCTTCTAGGCAGGTCCCCCAGTGTGAGGAAGTCTCTTTCTGTGGGGTGCCCTTGAAGAATGCCTCCGAGTTGCGGAAAGAAGATCAGCCCATTGGGCTGTCTGGGCCTCCTTACAACCAGGCTTCGCCCAGAGGCTTACTCGGCCCAATGGAATTGGGTCCTACCGTGCCTCCTCTTACTCCAGTTTCATCTACAGTGGTGATGACAAACCCCCGGGCCAACAACTGTGTTTTCTATGGAGATTTGGATCTGGATCTTATGGACACTAATCCTGTGCCTCCGGAGATCCCCTTCCGATGACTGTTGGACACTCCACCGCTCCCGACCCTTCAAGATTCTTCAGAAATCAAATATCCTATAAATATTTGCTCCTGGAATGTTTCTGGTTGGAAAGACCCTCTCGGGAGCGATTTTAAGAGCTTCTTAGCAGGCTTTCAGATCATCGCTTTACAAGAAACCTGGATTGCCGAAAACAAAAACCCAATATGCATCCCGGTTTTCTTAGTTGGTGGGTCCCGGGCCAAAAAAGTGGGAATCGAGGAGAGCCTCAGGGGCCTCTGTCTTCTGCTTAAGGAGGATATTCTCGGCCGGAGAAAACTTGTATAGGGATGATAATATTCACCACTACCTAGTGGTCAGAACTCTACTGGAGGGGCTTGAGTTAATTATCATCAATGCGTATATACCCCCCCTAAACTCCCCCTATTACAATCCGGTACAATGGCTACAATTGGAAATCCTGTTAGAAGACCTTTCCTTACTATATAAGGATGCTACTGTTATCCTCTTGGGCGATTTTAACGCTAAGCTTGGTCCCTCCTTACATTCCTTTATTCAAAAGGAAGGTCTTCCAGACTGGTTTGCGACTTCCCACCCCCAACGGTTTTCTAGAGACCAGAAGTCAAACAAGGCCGGTGCTTCATTAGTTTCCTTAATCTGTAAAAACAACCTGAGACTATTGGGTGGTTCGAATGTCTTATCTCCTTATCCCTTCACTTTTCACGCTAATCTTCACAGCAGCTCCTTGGATTTCATCTGCATATCCTCCGATAAAGTAAATCTTTTTTCTCATCATAAAGTGCACACTATGGAGGACTCTGACCACCAACCGGTCAGTACTCAGTTAGCAATCTTGCCTTCTTGTATTCCTCCAAATGATTTTGGCCCGCTATCGCAGGCAACGCTCTGTAAAACAAACGTCTGGCATGGCCCTGTGTCAACCTAGACAATATCCAAAATCTATCGACTCTGACAATTTTACAAAATGGGCCATAACCATTAAAACTCCTTCCCAGGACTGGCCTGCAATAGACAGAGCATTCGCCAACATCTGTGGCAAACTTAAAGAACTTATGTCTACCAAAATCATACGTAGGGATAATAAGGGTTCTTCTGTTCTGTGGTTTGATAGGGAATGTCATAAGGTTAAAAAACAGCTCAAGGCTGCTATAAGACTAATGAAAAGGAATACAGCCCCACATTTCCACACCAACATGCTGCTGCTAAGGTGAAATTATAAAAAACTAATTAGACTGAAAAAGAACGATTACAATGATCAATTATGGAAAGGATTGGAGCTTGCAGCGGCTGGTAAAAATTCAGTGCTTTTTTGGCATAAGGTTGCGGGCGTCCTAAAAGAAAGGAAGGCTGATTTTGATAACCCAATCCCAGCAAATGTGTGGGAAGAGTATTATGGGCAGCTGTTCTCCTCCCATAACTTACCTTCTAAGCAATCCACCCAGGAATTGGATGGGTTGACTAATTTACCTCCCTGGCCCCCGGTCACGGAACAAGAAATTCTAAATATTATTACTTCTCTGAAACGTAACAAGGCCCCGGGAATTGTTTATAGCCTACAAGGCCTGGTGGGCCCCTGTTTTAGCTGGTTTATTTTCATATATAAATGATACAGGATATATACCAAAGGGTTGGAATATGGCGATCATTATCCCCATTCACAAAAAAAGGAGACAAGAAAAAATCCCGCCAACTACAGACCTATCAGTTTATTGAATATTGTGGCCAAAATGTATGCAAAGTATCTTCTATGTAGACTGGAGGAGTGGGTAACTGAAAATGGAATCTTGGTGGAAGAGCAGTCTGGCTTTAGACACAATAGATCGACAATGGATAATTGTTTTGTCCTAAATCACTTGATTTCCAAATACCTAGCCAAGGGTAATAGACTATACGCCGCTTTTATAGATCTGTCAGCGGCCTTCGATTCAGTTGATAGGGAAATCCTTTGGGACAAACTCCAATGTATGAATGCAGACCCTAGATTGATTTTTGCTGATCAAAGCCCTATATCATAATTCTCAGGTGACGGTGAGATTTGGTATTGCTGGTGACCGAACTGGCCCTATTAACACCGGCAAAGGGGTCAGACAAGGATGTATTCTTGCCCCCTGCTATTTAATCTGTATGTAAATGACCTTCCAAATTCGCTTAGAGGGCGGATGTCCATATGCCTAAAGTAGCTAACTTGCAAATCAACTCACTTCTGTATGCAGATGATATGATCCTACTCTCCTACACCCAAATAGGGATGAGGAGGTTATTAAGAAAACTTAGTGACTACTGCCTTAGAAACGCACTAAAGATAAACAAAACCAAATCAAAACCATGATCTTTGGTAAACGCCCCCCAAAATGAAATGGAAAATAGAAGGCGAACAATTAGAACAAGTTAGATCCTTCACTTACCTAGGATTAGACTTTGCAGAAAATGGTCTATGGCACAATCATTTCCACAGGTGTTCAACTAAAGCCAAGGGCAGAACGAGCTTACTCTTAAAGCTGCTGAATCAACGGCAACCGGGCTCCCTCGTTCCCCTTCTGAAAGTTTACAATCATAAAATCTCCCCGCTGCTTCTTTATGGTTCTGAAATCTGGGGTGCAAATGATACTCCCCTCCTGGATAAGGCCCAAGCTCAACATCTGAAGTGGTTTTTAGGGGTCGATAGAAGCTCCCCAGCAGCGGCAGTTAGGGCGGAGTTGGGAATGTTCTCTATTAGCACACAATCTAAGATCAGAGCCTTTAACTACTGGCTCAAGGTCATGGAGATGGAGGCGTCTCGCCTCCCAAAATTATGTTTGCTGGAACAATCTAGCAGTTCTTATAAATCGGGGCTGACCATTTGTTTGATTACATCAGAAGGTGCGGCATTCAGGTAATATTCCCAGTCCACCTATCTGGTCAAGAGTTAAGTAAGCACTTCAAAGAAGTGCGTCAACGAATTAATGACATTGCGGCCCAAACCGATATAGACTCTTTGGGTTCTACTGTTTCCCTGAGATGGTTGAGTGGTTTTAAGAAATCCTTCCAATTAACCACTTACTTACAGCAAGGAAGGTTACACCACCTAAGGAAAATTTTCACTAGAGCCAGGTTTGAGCAATTAGATTCAATGGTGAGATATGGGAGGTTCAAGAAAATTCCCTATGAAGAGCGTATCTGTATTTGTGGTGCCCCTGAGATCGAAGATCTAACTCATCTTCTGCTCTATTGCAAAATCTATCAAATAGAGAGAAAACAACTGCTAGAGATATTTCTTGTGGGAAAAAATCATTGGGACCCTCTAGCAAAAGTCTCACTTCTGCTGGCCGGCTCCAACAAGCTGATAACAGATGCTACTGCTCGTTTTCTCTGTAAAGCCATGAAACTAAGATCTGATTACATAGATGCAATTGGAATAAATTGTGTTGGAGATGAGGACCTGTGAATTGTTACCACCTCCCTTAGAATCCCTCCTGCTGGGCAAAACAGGGGTTTAATTGATGTAATGGTCTAGAATTCTCCTCAGATTGTTTTTAGAATCATTGCAATGTGTCTGTGTTCTGTGTGTATTTGATATGGCTTTTGGCTAATCAATAAAATTGTTGTTGTTGTCATTTGCCATGCAATTATATATACCTATATAGCTATATCGTGATGTTTCCTTTTTACTCCCTCTTCTGACAAGAATTATGGAAACAAACATTAATAATATCAAAAGTCTGCTATCACATAAAATCATTTCCACTAGTGACAGAAATAAGTAGAATAGTTGTTGTTTTTCTTCCAAGTAATTATAACAAATGAAGTTGAATGCTAATAGGATTGAGCAGGTGAATCCAGAAACCTGTAAGTTTTGTATTCTATACCATAAATGAAGCAGTGCAGAGATCTATCATTCTCATCAAGGAACAAAAGTAAATGGACATAGTACAGGGCAATGAAAGACACAGAAGAGGTGTCTCTTTTCCGCTGTGTTGCTGTTAATTGTTGTCAAACTTTAAGGTGATCCTATGAATGATAGACCTTCAAGTCACACAATCCTCAAGAGTGCTGGTTAGGTTATGTGGACTCAGGGCTATTGCCTTCCTGACTGAGCGTATCTATCTGGAATGTGGTCTTCATCTTTTCTGACTACTCTCCACTGTCAAGCACTGTGGCCTTTTCTAGGGAATCATGTCTTCTCATGATAAAACCAAAGTGCAACAGTCTCAGGTTAGTTATCTTGGCTACTAGGGAAGGTTCAGACCTGATTTGCTTTAGGACATCTTTATTTGTCTTTTAAGCAGTCCGCAGTATCCATAGAGAACGATTCTCTAGGCTAGGCAAAACTATGGTTAGGTGGATCTGTAATTGGTTAAGCGAATGAACCCAAAGGGTGCTCACCAATGCTTCCTCTTTATCCTGGAAAGAATTGACTAGCGGAGTGCTGCAGGGTTCTGTCCTGGGCCCGGTCCTGTTCAACATCTTTATTAATGACTTAGATGAAGGGTTAGAAGGCATGATCATCAAGTTTGCAGATGACACCAAATTGGGAGAGATAGCCAATACTCCAGAAGACAGGAGCAGAATTCAAAACAATCTGAACAGATTAGAGAGATGGGCCAAAACTAACAAAATGAAGTTCAACAGTGACAATGCAAGATACTCCCCGTAGGCAGACAAAAATGAAATGCAAAGATACAGAACGGGGGACACATGGCTCAAGAGCAGTATGGATGAAAAAGATCATGGAGTCCTTGTGGACAACAAGTTAAACATGAGCCAAAAATGTGATGCGGTGGCAAAAAATGCCAATGGGATTTTGGCATGCATCAATAGGAGTACAGTGTCTAGATCCAGGGAAGTCATGCATTCTGTATTCTTCCCTATATTCTGCCTTGGTTAGGCCACATCTGTAAAGCTGATCAAGGGTCTGGAGAAGAAGTCCTGTGAAGAGTGGCTTAAAGAGCTGGGCATGTTTAGCCTAAAGAAGAGAAGGCTGAGAGGAGACATGATAGCCATGTATAAATATGTGAGAGGAAGTCATAGGGAGGAGGGAGCAAACGTGTTTTCTGCTGTCCTGGAGACTAGGACATGGAGCAATTACTTCAAACTACAAGAAAGGAGATTCTGTCTGAATATGAGAAATAATTTCCTGACTGTGAGAGCTGTTCAGCAGTAGAACTCTCTGCCCTAGAGTGTGGTGGAAGCTCCTTCTTTAGAGGCTTTTAAACAGAGGTTGTATGGCCATCTGTCGGGGGTGCTTTGAATGTGATTTTCCTGCTTTTTGGCAGGGGGTTGGACTGTATGACCCATGAGGTCTCTTCCAACTTTATGATTCTACGATTCCATCAAAAATAAATAATGGGTTCATTTTCTTCCAATCAACATTTTTCACTTCTGAGAGTTCACAACCATGCATAATAGAAATGGGAAATAGAATAGAATACACAATCCTAATATTCAATAATATATACTTACATTTCAGGATCTTCTTTACTTCCATAGCTGCCTTCTGAGACTTAAGTCAGATCTACATGGATCCCTTATTTCAAGGCTAATTCAGTGTGGTGCATGTTGGATTGGCCGTGGAATGGTCTACCCAGCTACTGCATGGCTTTTTTGGTGGCAGGAGGAAGTCTTGACTATCCTTGATACCAAACTCAGTACCAGCAGTGACAGAGCTAATTTGTCTGTATAGATGTGGTCTTAGTCTTATGATTTCGTTGCTGTAGACTCTATTGCATTTTAAAGTTAAATGAATAATTTGAAGTCAATATTTTTGTTTTCTTATTGTTCAGGTGTAAATTTGCCTTTGAATTTTCTTCCTTGATGGCTCCAAATCTTTGCTATTTTCTGCTAGTAGTATGGTATGATTGACATGGCTTTCTGGATGTACCTGGACTCCAACTCCCATGATATTCTATCAGGTCTCACCCAAAACCTCACCAGTATTTTATGTTGGATCATGAAGGCCCTGTGTCCCAGATTTGGTCCAGATCCACTGAGGGTAGGATCGACACACTGTGGGTAGGATCATGCTCTACTAGTCCTCCCCCAAACCCCATCAGTATTTTAAATTGGATCATGAAGAGTCTGTGTACCAAATTTGGTCAAGATCCATCATAGGTGGAATTCACATGGTTCTTTAGATGCGGATGGATAACTGTCATCATCTTCTATCAGCTTCCATCCCACCTTAATGATTTTAAATTGAGTAATGAAAGGGTTGTGTGTAAGTTTGGTCCAGATCTGTCAAGCCATGGATAGATCTCAAAGTCTAGACAAGGAAACACAACAAAATCAATCAGTGCATGCAATAAATAAAATATAAACATTATTTATTTATTATTTATCGAAGAGATGTATTTTTAAAAGATACTAAAATCACTCAACTGTGACTATGCTGTAGAGCTGGGAAATGTAGTCCAAAACATTTTTTTTCAAAGTTCTCCTCTAAATAACCTTTTGCTTGGAGCCTGCAGTATTCTTCTTAATCTTATAGGCATGCCTAAAGGAGCTCTTTTGGAGCCCAGCCATTGGTATTATATCTTTTTGTAATATGACAGCATTCTGATCTTTTGATCTGAGCCTGGCTTGCCATTCAAGGTGTAAATCTCTCCACTTGATGATGGCAGAAGAGAAATATAAATAGAATAACAAGAAAATAGTGTGCTACTACCCCCGCCAGTTAAATGAGCCCATGACCATATGCTATCTCTCCTCTCTTGCTTCCCTTCCTTCATCCTACTTGTCTAGTGTAATTACTCCCAGCAGCTTGTCTGTTCAGATTTATTTCACAGATTGTGAAGTGATCGTTGCAAACTGTTTGGGGAAACCTTTCTGATTTGAGGGGTTCTCTCTCCACATTATGACTTGAGTATAGCTAGCCCTTATGGGATAATACACCTGTCTTTGCTTGCCCACTCAGCAATCTTTTGGGGTTTAGCATTAAAGTAACAGGACAGCAGAGAACTGCACGGGACCAACCATTTGGTAGATTGAGGTGGCCACTTCTGGAGACAGCTGTGTGCTCTAGCCTTTGCTTATTAGTAGTGGAGGATATTATCCCACTACTGGTCTCAAATATTTTTGTACATACATAATTTTAAAATACAATAGAGACTGCAGTCAAGAAATCAGAAAACCAAGAGCACATCTACACTGACAAATGAGCTCTGTGTCTGCTGCTACTGGTTTGGTGGCATGGACACAACAACAGCCTGGCAAAATGGCTGAATAAAGAGTTCTGCCTTCTTCTTATCTTAGGGATGGGAAAGCATGGTGTAAGGACTCACCTGCCTTAAGCAGGGCCGAGACCTGCTTAGAAGAGATTTAGAAATCCTGTTTTGGTTGTGCTGGCATCCATCTTGGAGAGGTGGCTGCAGCCAGCAACCATTGAGGAAAGGTTTCTGGGGAAGCCAGAGCACAGGGGCGTGGCCTTGCAGGCTTGTGCCTAGCTACAGTGTAGAGGCTGTGATTGGCTAGAGTAGAAGGGGAGGAGTTGGAGCTGGCAGAGTAGAAGTCCTGTCAGAGAAAGTTTCAGTCTGGAAGTCTAGAGTTTGGAGCGAGGCTGTGCAGACGCACATCTCCAGCCTCTGCTGTTTAGAGTCAGGCTGTAGATTCAGCATCTAAGCCTGAGGCAGTCTTGAGCAAGGTTTCTGGGGGAGTATCACCAGAGCCTTGGCAACAGAGACTGACAGTCTGTCCTAAGCAATTCACCACGTATGAATAGACTGGACTAGTGGGAGTCACGACTCAGTTCTGACCGCCCTTAGGGCCAGTAGTCATTCTAGTGGGAACGCTTGTGGAAGAGTGCCAATTAGGACTGTTCTTGTGATAGGCAGTTGGGTTTACCTGGTCATCTCTGGAGATAGAGTGACAGGTAGTTGGACTCTTAGACTGTGTGGGTTATGAGTAACCCAGTAGTAGCCAGACTCAGGGAACGATCTAAGTGTTTAGATGTTCCAGAAGTTTAGAACAACAACCATCTAGTGGAACTATTAGTTGGGAGTTGGGAGACAAGTCCTAGTACTGTCTGTGGAACTGAACGTACCATCTGAAGAAGAATTAATAGCCTTTTAATAAGTAACCTCTACGCTCTAGCACATATATATTGATCTTGCAACCATCACGCTGTTCTTAGTCTATCATTGTTGTAACCGTACGCCAGTTGCCTCTCAGTAGAACCAATACGATCTGTGCCTATTTAATAGCCTCGTTTGTAGTTAATAAATACTTTTATTTTTAACTTTAAAAGAAGCCTCAGTCATCTTTCGGTCTCCTCAGTTTACATTCTTGGTGGTGGGTTGTTTTATAGGCCAATGCTACAGACACTTCATTTATTTAGAGTTTTAATTGGAAAGTAAATCCTAATGACCCATTAGGTTGGTGGCAGTCTACCGGGAGTGTCAATTAGTCAATTTTGGTGACTGAGATCGTCACATATGGGGTGTAGGGGAAGGAAGAAAGGAAAGCTACTATTTACACAGAGACATCTGTCTTATGAGACATGCAAGTAACTGTTAGAACAAGAGTTCAGCCAACATTTGTAAAGCTGACACTGGCCCAATCTACACAGCCATAAAATCCAGTTTGAAACTGTATTGAACTGCTTTATATGAGTCTACACCAACCATATAATGCATTTTCAAACTTCATTATGTGGCAGCAGGGGCGGACCAAGCTGTTCCCGGGGGGGGGGACGCAAAAAAAATTGCCCCCCCAGTGCGCATGCGCCAATCTGTGCACGCACTGGCTCCAGAGCGTGCCTCCTGCTTTGGCGGCCAGTGCGCATGCGCCAGTCTGTGCACGCGCACTGGCTCCAAAGCAGGAGCCAGTATGCATGCGTGGACCTTTTCGGGGCTGCGGGGCTGGCTGCGGAGGCCTGGCCGGCGCAGCGGCGGAGCAGCACGGCACAGGTGCCGCGGGCGCCGCAGGCGGCGCGGAGCCGGCGCGCCGGCGCCCCTTCCAGGTGACGTCGCCCCTCCCCGGTGACGTCGCCCTACGCGCCTGCTTCCTCCACCTAATGGACGAACCGGCCGTGGTGGCAGTATAGATAGGACCATTGCTTCTCCAAGAAAGGAGCTCTTCATTTGTCACAAGTTAATTTTAGGCTTGTTGTGAATCTTCTCAAGACACTTACATTGATTTATCTATTTAGCTATCATTCCCATCAATCTGTTTTACTCTGTTATGTTTAGTGTGTTTTATCTTGGTTTTTGTATTTTATGATGCTTCTATTTTAATGTGTTTTGTTTTACGGATTGCTTTTGCTTTTATGTCTTGTGGACATTTTGCGACATATATAAGCTGACCTGAATGCCTTCAGAGAGATGGTGGTGGGGTATAAGAGTAAAATTATTATTATTATTATTAAATACAGATTTGTCAGTGATTTCTTGTAACGCCCAGCATGCTTTTCTTAACAATATACGATAATAGAAAATGGGCTGTTCATCATGTATTTGGCTGTTATCAAACAGCTTCAGCTTAATCATTGTTGTCAGATGCACTTGATGTCAAGCATGCTTACTAAGCTGAGGTGCATGCTTTGTGATTCCTTCATTATTGTGCAGTCAGTTTTATCAGAATAGTTGCCCTCCAGCCAACAATGAATCAGTAACCCAACACAGCACAACTGTTGTACCAACTGTGTGAGCCCAGCAAGGAGACAATTGCATTTTCCCATTTAAATTACTCACATCTGCTAATCTTGTTATTTCTGTTGCCACAGAAGTTCACTACTTCAACATTCCAGTGATGTGAGGCGGGGTGGAAAGGAATGGGAATATAAAGATTTCATGAAAGTTTGAGGCTTTACAGACTTCTATGACCTTTGATGTACATTTTTCAGCACAGCTTGCCATTATGTTGTTCAAATCATAGAATCATAGAGTTAGAAGAGACCTTGTGGGCCATCCAACCCAACCCTCTGCCAAGAAGCAGGAATATCGCATTCAAAGCACCCGCTTGTTGAGTATCTTCAATTTGTTTTTTGATTCTAAGGTAGACCTGCCTGTGTATAATCTGCCTCACTGCGCTCGGAAGAGCAGGTGTTTTGGTACAAGACAGAGAGCCAGCTCCAGCACTCTGAATTCCTGACCATTGAACAAGTTGGTTGGCAGGGCTTCTGGGTCTATCCCGTTCAGTTAGAACCGTCCCAAACACCTGTATGTTTTATGATATGTTTTATGTTTTTATGATGTGTTCTACTGTTGTTCTATGTTTTACTGTACAGATCTCTTTTAAGGTAAACCTATTTTTGGGAGTTTTTGACAAGGTTGGTTTGGAAGGGGCTTGCGATTGCCAATCTCTGAAATTGATAAAGTGTGACTTGCCCAAGGTCACCCAGTAGGATTCCATGGCTGAGTGGAGATTCAAACCCTGATCTGAAGAACTGTAGTCCAATAGCCAAAGTACTACATCATGCTCTCTTGTGGTCATGACTGAAATATAAATTTTGACTCCAGTGACTAAAAAGTGAATTTTACTCTCAATTAATTCTCTGTTAATCTTTCTGTCGCATGTTAGAACCCTTAGTAGCTGGTGGTTTTCACTCACACTAGAAATGCAAATACACACAAATTTCATGCTCCTATGAAAAATTTTCAAGGACTATTTGCAGTTCTGAATTATTCTTCAAAAATCCCCACATACAGTATTTCTGTGCAGAAAACAGGTTTTTCGCATAGAGCAAGTTCTGAACTGCAAAGTTTCTCATCTGTTTAGGATTTTCCAGGGTAGGGTTTCCCAACAACCAAGAAGCTAATTTTTTATCCTCTCCTTCTACAGGGCATCATTAGAGACCAGGGAGATGCATTACGACAGGGCTGAAGTAATCACAAGTTAGTGCTTTTGCTTAACCTCCAGTAATTTTTAAGAGGGTTAAAATTTGACTTATTATAAGCTAGGAAAATGTGCAGATCATTTCCAGATGACCCAATGGAGATTTGCAGCAGCTAGTGTAATGATTTACAATTAATTAATAGTTCCTCTTCCATGTGCAACTGGTAAGAACAAAGTTCTGCTGTCCTTTCTCCAGCAGCTGCTATTCCAGGTGGAAAGAGACTGTGAGGTGATAGAGGGGCAGCACATCTCCTGCTGTGTCTTCTGCAGCAGGTACAGAAAGCACAGCAAGATGAGAGGCAAGCCATAGCCTGCTGTGTCAGCTCTAATTGCTTCTCCCTATCTAAGGAAGTAAAGGAAACCCCTTCCACCCAGACAAAAAATTCTTCTTTCCTTGCATCCTTCCCCTTAGAATCATATGGCTGGAAGAGACCAAACCTTTGCAATGCAGAAAAACACTATCAACGCACCGCTGTCAAATAGCTATCCATCTTCTGCTTAAAAACCTCCAGAGAAGAAGACTCCACTATGCTCCGAGGCATCATATTCCACTGCCAAGCAGTGCTTATCATCAAGAAGTTCTTCCTAATGTTTATGTGGAATCTCCCCCGCCCCTTGCAGTTTGAATCCATTGCTCCATATCCCAGCTGACAAAGCAGCAAAAGACAATTTTACCCTCTTCAATGTGCCATCCTTTCAAATATTTAAACATGGCTATCTTGTCCGCTCTCAGTCTTCTTTTCTCCAAGCTAAACACATCCAGTTCTCATAGCCATTCTTCACAGAGCTTGGTTTCAACCTTGTCTGGACATGTTGTAGCTTGTCTGTATCCTTCTTGAATTGTGGTGCCCAGGATTGGACACAGTATTCCAGGGAATAATAGAGTGGGATTATGATTTCCCTTCTGAATAAAAAAACCCCCTCAGTGTATAACCATGAAAATGGAAGTAAAAGGTTGTAATACACATTGGCCAGATATTATAAAATATATGATAGGAGTGGTGCAAGCAATAACCATGTTGGGATAGAAAGAGTAAAATAATATAGGAAATTAAAAATGGTACAGATATTTAGCAGACTATATGCTCCAGGTAGGGCCGTAGCCAGGATTTTGGTTCCGGGGGGGGGGGGGGGGGCCGAGACTGGGTGGAAGAGGGTCTACCCTAGCAAACTTTTGTATTGTTATCCCAATAACCCCATGAATGTGGGATATACTGAGCATGGTGATCAGATCATGATATGAATAAACATAACAGTTTAAATAATGTACCAGTCAGGCCTTTTCGTGGACCACCCTGAGAATTTTGGGGGGGGGGGCTGAAGCCCCCTTAGCCCCCCCCCCTGGCTACATGCCTGGCTCCAGGATTATATTATTTAATGCTCGCACTAAGACTCTAAACTATCTAGTCCATGAGCTGCTTTTTGCTGACGATGCTGCCCTTTTCACCCATTCAGAAGCAGCCCTGCAGCGCCTAACATCCTGCTTTGCAGCAGCAGCAGAGCTGTTTGGGCTGGAAGTCAGCCTGAAGAAAACGGTAGTTCTCTACCAGCCCACACTACAGGAAGAACACCATCATCACCACGTCAGCATAGGCAAATCTGTGCTTAAGTCCGTTCAGCAGTTCACCTACCTGGGAAGCATAATCTCTTCAGACGCCAAGATTGACAAAGAGATAGATCACAGATTATCAAAGGCATATAGTGCATTTGGAAGGCTTCACAAAAGAGTTTGCAGCAACAAGACTCTTATATATATCGTATATCTTGAACTGGAAATAACTGATAGCCAAAGTGAAGGGAAAAAGAAAATATGAGGAACTAAATCAGACCATCTCCATGGTCTAAGAAATAGAATAAAAGTCAAAATCATAACTGTTCCCGGAGGAAGGGGGGAGAGAAGAGGGGAATAAGGAGATAGAAAGACTAAGGAGCCCTTCCAAATGGCCATATAACCATAATATAATGGCAGATAATTCATAATATCTGCTTTGAACTGGGTTGTCTAAGTTCATACTGCCATATAATCCCATTCAATGTGGATTTTATACAGCTGTATGAAAGGGGCCTAAGATGGAATTTGAAAGGAGTAGAAATTGAGCTATACCAGAAGAGCATGTTATCACTTTTCCTCGTATTGGTTGATTTTGTTTCTTTAATACTTCTGTAATATAATGGTGACAGGTATACTTTACTTATACAATCCATTTTAAAAAATCTTGATCTCAACACTATATTCCTATTAATGCAGCCTAGAATTGCATTGGTGTTTTAGCTGCTGCATCACACTGTTAACTCATGTTCAGTTTGTGGTTTACTAAGACTCCTGAATTCCTTTCACATGTACTATTTCAAGCCAGGCGTCATACATTCTATATCTGTGTATTTCATTTTTGTTGCCAAAGTGTTGTTGCCATACATGTCTCCCTGTTGAAATTTTGGTAGTTTTGATCCTTCAAGGCAGGTGTAACAGATTAGCTTACCTTACAAGGTTGGTATACAGGCAGTATCAGGCCTGGCTTGGAAAAGCTAAGGAGAGCAAAGGGGGGGGGGGGGGGGATCAGGCAGCTTCATAGATGGAAGTGCAGTCTGATTGTCTTATGAAATTGGAGGGAATTGCTTAGCAACTGGAGATGGGCAGAGCCAGAGTAAAAGAAAGATCAATGCAGCCATAGTTTTGTCCATTTGGAGTTGGAGTTTGAAGAGTTAGTTTAGGAGATTTGAAGGAGAAGGAAGGAAGGGCTTTGGGAACTGTTGTTAGAAAGATACCTGTTTGAGGAAAGTAATTAAAGTTTTCAGGGAGAAGGAGTAAGAGCCTCTTTAGTTTTAGAGTGCTGGTGTGGAAAGAGGATTCAAAAGGTTTAAAATGATCTGTTTGTATTTCTGTGTGTGGAACATTGTTTGCAAAAAACCCATGATATAAAATGATTCTCTGTACAAGTAAATCCTGACAGTTTATTGAAACCACTATGCATCTTTACTGTTCAAGAATAAAATAAGCATCATATTCTTATTTTATTTCACCTGAAGAGTTTGTGTGTCTTAAACATTCTAGCAAGGAGGTGGCCTATGGATCAATTAATGGTGGCAGCAAAAGAAACCTTAATAATAAATTTGTGGCAGCAAACAATTATATAACATCGTAAATGACTGGATATGAGATGCAATAAAGAATGGAAAAGACGCATCACATGATCAAATAAAACCTATAACAATAATAGCCCATTAAAACTGCAGGGAAAGTTCCCCAATCCTTTGAGAATTGTTTATTTGCTGTTTGTTTTTATCCCAGTATTGGACACAGACATCTCATTTATCTAGGCTATCCTTCTCTGCATCCCTCTGCTTGGTTTGTTTCACTTGGACTAACTTCATTGATTTTTAAAATCTCTGAGCTATATTGACTCATACACGCTGCATTCTTCACTCAATTATTTATGGGAATGTTTAAGGGATGGAATAAACTTCATCTGTATAGTACTTCCATAGTTTTCAAGTGACTGATCTTTTAACTGAAAAAGATCTACTGCTTGATAAACTGGTCCTGCATTCTTTTAGTCCTTTTAGAGAATGTAAATAGATTTTCAATAAAGCACAAAAACTTTCTTAGGTATCTTAAGAATGACAAGGTTAGAAATTATGAAGTTAACCTTAGGTATATATGTTGGGAAATGTGAGAGAGTAGTGAATCTGTCAAGCAGAGAGATCAAATTAGCAAGGCAGAAGCTGAACAAATCAGCCTCATGTCCATATATCAGAGAAAATATATGTTGTTTAAGACAGGTAAGTGAAATCATGGGGATCAGTTACATGGGTATGGAGGTAGGTGGATCGTACTTCCTGTGCCTCCCTGTGAAGGAGGAAGCTGGGGTTGCAGATCACAGAATCAGAATTTTGCTTCCAACGTGAAATTTTCCTTTCTCCAAATTTGTAGCATTGGACAGAGTGAGATGTTGAAAAGCATTTATACCTATGATTTTTCTGTTTGCTGTCTTTGCATTCGCTTGGTCACTTTGCCTGCCTCTTTTCTTTGGATGCCTGAACTGTTTTTCTAAATGCTCAACCAAAGTTTAAAGATAACAGTAGATATTTGGAAATTGAAGCAAAATTTAATAGGGACACAAGCAATGGATAGGCACCCAGGAAAAAACTGAATATAAGAATGATGCTGCAGTCACAAGATGTAACCTATGTAATCACATCAAAGAAGTGACATGCCAACACAGGGATGGTCTACAACCGAATAATTCATTAGTATTTTTTGCTGCAGCAATAATGGTATGTATGTTGGGCTAAGACTCTAAAAAGTTTCCAATCCTTTTCCAGCCATGGAAATCCACTGGCAAACCTTGGGAAAGTCATATTCTCTCAGCCTCAGAGGAAGGCTAGGGCAAACCTCCTCCCCATGATAGGCTTACCTTACGGTCACCAAAAGTTACAAATTACTTAAAGCTACACCCACAAGTTCTTGCTGGTGTTGAACTGTGTGCAGTAAGGAGTAAATGTTTGGCTATATAAGCTAACTGGGAGAAGAGAAATCAACTCTGACTAACCATAAGTAAGAAAGAGTGAAGAATAAAATATCCATGTAAGTAATAGAGCAGTGTTTATCTCTCTCCCCCTCCCAACATATCAGAAAAATATGACATTTCTCCTCCTACATGAATTATTTGTGTGTATTTGTGTATGTGCGTGTGTGGGATCATGTGTGAAGCTGCATTCAAACAATGGTGTCGGATTTCTGGTTAAAAGCAAAAGTGAGAAGCTGGGTGAATCACTGGGATGCTATCTGAAGAAAAGTGGAAGAAAACTGAGGGAAACTGCACATTTTTTCAGTTATAGAATTATCAGGAATCCATTTTTAGATGTGCTTCCCTCCCTTAGGATTGCACCTCTCAAAACTTGTGATAAAAATATATTTGTGTAGTTCCTGTCTCCCTCCTCTTTTAACACTGATTACACAAAGCAGAAGTGTCACAAATGTTGAAAATAGGAAAAATACAGCAGAGAGGGTTATCTAAAAAAGAAACCATGAGAAAGGTAGAATGTAGAAATACCCCAGCTTGTCATTTCAAAGGATTTTATTATGACACATGAAAATGTTGCACTTTCTGTAAAATGTTGTCACAAAAATGTAAACTGAGGACTCTTGTCAGAATCAAAAAGAGTGATATACCTACTCTCACAGGGAAGAACTTCAATTGTGGTGTTCGCTGTTCTAGTCCTCATTAGTCTCTACATTCAAGGGCAACACTTCAAAAAGGAGTTAAACTTTGGTTGTGGAAGGTAACAGTAGAGAGTGTCCCTAAATAGTCACAACAAAGGTGTGGTTAAGATGTCTGGAGCAGCATAATATTAAAAATACTGTTGATTTTGGTGATTTTTACTAATACAAGGAAATAATTAGAATCCAAATGAAAATGTTTGAAAGACAAAACCTTTTCAACACTTTGGTAATGACATCATGGCTTAAATGCTATTGTTAGTTCCAACAAGAGCACATACATTGAAACAATGCATTCCGCCTAAGTGTTGACTCACCAGTCAATAATTTAATGCAATTAATAAGACTCCAGTCAAAGTCTTTATTAGTTTTAGAAGAAAAACATTGTTATATTAAATTCAACCTTTCTGTTAATGTTTCATTAACTGAGGGAAGCTGTACATTTTTCTCAGTTTCTGCTCAGATGAGTGAAATAGGCATGTCTTAAAGTAGTTGGATTCTAACTGGAAAGGGTTTTTTCATAGAGTGGCATGAATGGGATTCCTGGCCAACCTCATGGTCACTAAGCTGTGAGGTGCAACATGTGTCTCTCTTGTCTCATGTGCTGTTCAATATCTAAATGAGGCTGTTGGGGAAGTTCATAAGGGAGCTTGGAGCAGGGTGCCATCAGCGCGTTAGATGAGCAGGTGCAGGACTTCTTGGAAGTAGTGATGGCAGGATTTAGACTAGAACAGGGACTGAAACGTTAATTTTATAATGTTGAATTTTATACAATTGAAAATTAATTCATTACTACGAGTACTAATAATAGAAATCATTTATTTGGTCAACTTATTGTTAGTTAATCCATTGATTAAATTGTTAGGTATGGGGCATAAGATAGGATTTTCAGAGAGTGGCACCGTTGACAAAAATTTAGGCTCCTTCAGAAGTGTTCTTTGTGTTCTTTTGAAGTTGCCTTCTTACAACCTAAAAGGCCTATATTATAATTTGTTTTTTCCCTGAGAAAGATGGGAGTTCAACATGTCTGGGAACTATCAGCTTCCGAAAGACTGTCTTAAAACATGAGGACTCATCTCACAACTTTTGTTAGTTAAGTTTGTTACTCCTGAACATTTCTCTTTTATTTTCCATTGCCATGTACAACTCACTCTTTTCAGATGTTTTGTTTGATAAAGGATCATAAATGGTATATTTCTGTAAGAAGACAATGGTGTACTGCACATGTATCAACAGGTGGACTGGATATAGCTACAAGGTCCGGCCAGTGAATCAGAGTGGTGAGTTTGGAAAAATGTTCTGTGCTCATGCTGAACATTTTCTGTGCAACTGAATCACAGCAACCTTCCTGCCTCCAAGCTCCTACTCAAGAAGAATTGGTAATGATCGGTGACAGAGCACAAATTTTGCATGTAGGTGCCAGAGATCCCAAATTTAATCTGTACCATTCTCAGTATGAATGATCAGGTATCTCACAAGCCCATTATTCTTTCTATATATTAGTTTTAAAATTACTTTAATTTTATAGTGAAAAAGAGCAGGAGGTGGCATGTGTCTACCATCCAAGGTTGACTTGGATGGTGGGACACAGAGATGGAGAAGCCAAAAAGCAAATAGTGTGTGTATGTGTGAAACTCTTAAGCATCCAAGTACCTAATGCTGTGTCAGTAGGGCAAGATTAAAAAGAGTTTAATTGTAGTGCATTGCAAATATTATTGTACAATGTATGCTATACAGTAGTATACAAGAGAAACCAAATTGATATGTAACCAAATTCCAAGCACTTTTCTTTCATACAGGTCCATGTGGGAGAGGACATCTGCCTTTCCAGCTGAAAGGATATGGTATTCTGATGGGGTCCCATCTGCTTGCAGATTTTGTCTCACTCCCATCCCCAGCCAATTTAACCTAATCCACACCATTCAGTTAGATTGTTATTCTTCCACTGCCTTAACCTGGGGTCAAGAAAGTCCTATTTCTAGCCTGCTTAAAACAAAGCCCTGTGATGCACACTCTGCAGTTTTAATACTACTGTTCCTGAGGCAGCAAAACTTAAATTGACAGAGATAGAGGCAGAGACACATACCCTTACAAATTCTAACAATCTAGTTCACCAAAGCTAACCAACTAGTATGATGTTTATTAACACACATTTTCAAGCTTTAGAACAATATCCCTTTCCAAAAGGCACTCTTTAAAAAAAATTTAACATCAAGATTTGTCCCTGTAAGTTACAGACCTGTGCTTGTGCACAATCATGCATTGGATAAGTGAATCAGTAAACTGAGATTGGATAATGAAAATATGAAGCTTCTGTTCCCAGAGATCGCATTCTTGGTGGCTGCTTTTTAGCTCTAGAACTCTGTGTTGGGCACGTTCGTATTATCATTCTATGTTCAAAATCTTTTTACTTTCATTGATCTTTGGCTTTTAAGCTGGAGGAAGAGTGACTTGAGAGGTTAAGTGGTGGTAATAATCACAGAACTCCTTGATGGATTGTCACCTTGTTGAGGTGAGGAGGCTTGCATGTTCCAATGAACCAGCGGTTGTAACCGTTGGAGTCATGTACTTCCAAGGAGGGGTGAGGATCCAGACCAAGCACAATCTGAAGACCTCAATGGCAGAGCAGCAGACAACAACATGGCACTGAGACGGCAGAAGAAGGCTGTAACATGTAAGAAGTGACCATCATCATGTTAACCTCATTCTGTGAAGACCGTATACACTGATCTCCACATTAAAAAAACACATGAACAGGTGCCTTCCAAGAAATATAAAACAAACCCAACAAAAGTTCAATGACGATCAGGGAGTGGTGATGAGGGCAAGGCTGTGAAATCTGGAAGCTCCTAGTCACAGACTGGCATATGGGCTGTGGATATGGATTCAGCAGCTATATCCATGACTGAGCATCCCTTTTTAGGATCCACTTTGATCACCCCAAACAGGGAAGGGGCTAGAAAAGGTGCCCTAAAATTGTCTGCCTCTCTCATCTCTGACTGGACTGTCCCATTCAGAGGGGTGAGCTTACTTAGGCGATCCCTTGTTGTCCAAGGATGATGGTCCTCCAAGATTGGTTTACTGGTAGTGGGTCTGTAGGTGACTGTGGAGCCCTATTCTTGATCTGCATCTTCTCTCGCAGTGAGGGCATTGGTTTCCAGGTGGAAGGCGGTCCCGGTCGGGGTTAGCTTGATGCCCCTTCCTCTTCCTCCTTTTGTGCCTCTTCAAATTCTACAGCACTGCTGGTCACAGCTGACCTCCAACTGGAGCGCTCAAGGACTGGGGCTTCCCAGTTCTCAGTATCTATGCCAGAGTTTTTAAGGTTAGCTTTAAGCCCATCTTTAAATCTCTTTTCGTGTCCTCCAACATTCCGTTTTCCATTCTTGAGTTTGGAATAGAGCAACTGCTTTGGGAGATGGTTGTCGGGCATCCGGACAACATGGCCAGTCCAGCGGAGTTGATGGTGGAGAACCATCACTTCAATGGTGGTGGTCTTTGCTTCTTGCAGCATGCTGATATTTATCCGGTTGTCCGATTTTTCAGAGACAGCGCTGATGGAATTGTTCCAGGAGTTGTGTGTGACATCTGTAGACAGTATATGTCTTGCAGGCATATAGCAGGGTTGGGAGGACAATAGTCTTATAAACAAGCATCTTGGCTGAACTGAGTTGGGGACATTTGTAGAACTGAGTTGGGGACATTTGTAGCCCATAATATTAATATTATCATTTATATATAGATGAGATTGTGTTCTCACATCAGAGACCTTATGTTGTTCTGAACTCTGCTGAAGTGTTTATAGGGAGTGAGAGTAGAGCCTTCCCGGACGATCTTAGGTTACGAGATGGAATGTAGAAGCAGATCTGTTCGGACATGTAAGCTGGGCCAGAACCGTATAGAGCTTTATAGGTCAAAACCAGTACTTTGAATTGAGCTCAGAAATGGACAAGAAAAGAACCAATATCTATTTATTAATTATTAATTTAAAACATTTATACCCCGTCCTTCTCAACCTCCGTGGAGGGACTCAGAATGGCTTCCAAACAGGCAACAATTCAATGCCAAACATAATATAAAACACATAATAAATACATCTACAAAATTAAAATAATCAAAGTGACCCATTCAAGGTGGAATCGGGTGTTAAACAGGGATGTGTTATTGCCCCAACATTTTTCTCCAGTATCACTATGATACTGCACATTGTTGATGGGAAGCTTCCTACCGGTGTGGAAATCATCTATCAGACAGATGCCAAGCTATTTAACTTCAGCAGACTTAAAGCCAAAACCAAGGTAACAACAATATTTGTTACAGAACTCAAATATGCTGATGATAATGTAATCTATGCTCATTCAGTAGAAGAACTATAAGCTAATTTAAACACTTTTGCAGAATCATATGAGAAGTTTGGCCTGTCTTTGAACACCGAAAAAACCAAAGTGTTATTCCAGCAGTCACCAGCCAATCCCTCTGGAATGCCAGAAATACAGCTTAATGGTGTAATGTTAGAAAATGTTGACCATTTCCGCTACCTTGGCAGCCACATCTCCACAAAAGTCAACACTGAGGAAAAAACAGTGATATACATTTACAAACAGAACTCACAATATACATAGATAGTAGGCATGGTTTCGAACCCAAAAATCGTGATTCTAAAATCAACTGGGGGGGGGGGGATTTTTTGATTAGTAATAGAAAGACTTACAAAAAATTTCCAAAAATTTCTAAAATGTAACATAATAACTAACGAAATTCGTTAGTAGTTCGTATCAAGCGCATCGATTTTTGGCCTAGTAACAGCTTAAATTGGCTGGGATTTCGGGAGTTGTAAGCCAAAAACTGCCACACTGAATTCGATGGGACTCTCCAAATGCACATTCCAGATGGTTTTGGCCTACAACTCCCAGAAATCCTAACAGCTGGTATTCTTTTGGGGTCCCTCCTCAAGGGAAAAAGGCTTTTCTGCAGAATAAAAGCCCAGGCTCATAGACAATTCTTTTGATTCTGCAGCAAATCCCCTCAAGAAGATTCTGCAGCAAATCCCCCCCCCCCCAAAGTATATGGATGGGTGTGGACCCAGGCAGCAAACGGTATGCCCGGGCGGTTGGCTTTTCCGGGCTCATAGAGAAGAGCCTTTTGCAGTTTGCACCGCTTGAGGAGGGACCACAGTCAGAATATTTCGGTTTGAATTTTACCTCTTCTTATACCCATTGTTATTACTGCTGTATTATTGCATGTGCATGAAATGTAGGTATATGACCAGTTGGATTACTTATAATATTAGGCACTTACAGTAGCATTCATTCTATTATACATTAGGTTGGTTTCTCACCCCAATACTCTTTGATGCTTTAGATCCTGGCAGGCAGGAGAGGCAGGGAAGCCTGGAAAAATGTAAACAGAGAGGTTTACTCAGAAGTAAATCCACAAGGAGGGCACTTCATCCAAAGTGCCCTCTTTGCAGATTTACTGAGGAAACCTCTCTGTTTACATTTTTCCAGGCTTCCAGCCGAAAGAAGTAGCGAGTTTAGGGCTTGCCTTGCCATAATACTTATTGGCACGGGAGGCGGGAGGGTGGTGATAGTGAAGGAGGGTGCCCCCCCTTATGCCTCCCTTACAACCTTATAACGACACTTAAGAAAATCCTGGCCCCGAAGTTCTATAAAGAAAGTCCACTTCCTGGTTGGCGTTCCAGATACGGAAATACTCAAAAGTAGCATTTCTTACGAATTTCTTACGAATCATTTCATTTTCATAACTTTTTTCTCATGCCTAATAGATAGTAACAAACACAGTAGACAATACAGATCCTCCATCTTTGAATCTGTGAACCCATCACCTTGGACTTAAATAAAAAAAACATTTTTGAGGATACTTTATATTTAAGAATCTAATAAAGAATTCTGAAAAAAATCTGATTCAGGTTATGTGAGACCGATGCATATGCTATATAGAATCATTGAGTTGGAGGAGACCTCATGGGCCATCCAGTCCAACTCCCTGCCAAGAAGCAGGAAAATCATATTCAGAGCACCCCTGACAGATGGGAATCAGTAGTTACTGAAATGGACATCCAAGTGCCACCTCTGTGTTGATGGAGGCAGGCAGGATTTCCCCGGGTACTGGTTGTGGGGGGTCGGGAGCAGGTGAGGGTTTTGCCCTCCTTTCTGCTAGAGATCCCTGTGTACAACTAGTGGGCCACTGTGTGACACAGAATGCTGGACTAGATGGGCTGAGGCCCGATTCAGCATGGCTCTTCTTATGTTCTTATGTTCTTATGTTCTTATGGCCATCCAGCCTCTGATTAAAAGCCTTTAAAGAAGAAGCCTCCACCATACTTCGGGGCAGAGAGTTCTGCCTCGGATCTTTACTATTTCTTATAAAAATTGAATTATAGCCTTATAGTTGTGGTGAGTTGTCTTTTGTCTCCTGGCAGCTAGAGATAACGTTGTCGAACATGGCACTCCCTCCCATCATGAAGATTTATAATTCTCCAAGGACACCAAACAAAAATGGGATTTCCCCCTCTTTTCAGCTGAACACCCATGATTCTGGAAAAGAACAACATTGGCAAACTACCAGCTCCCTCAAAAGTTCATTTACCATTTCATATCTTTTTACTAAATGTCTGCAGATATGCGCTCATACATATCAGGACACATGCAGACCAGACCTGCAACAGCAAATCTCATACAGAAACTCTATCCTTTCCCAAACATTTGATAAAATGTATCCCTTTCTGATAACTTTTTGCTTATCTTGTATCCTTTACTCCCTATCCTGTTCCTATATGTACTATATATAAAATATATGTATCAGGTATATGATTTTTGCAAAGCAAGTCATAGGAGTCTTCACCTTTCTGCTAATCCCACTGAGGAATTTTCTGGACATCTGGGGCTGGTTATCTGATTGTCTCAATCAGTCTGCGACATGGCTGGTCGCAGAAATGTGTACACTCATTTGAATTCCCTTATTTGACACCTAAGTCTTGATTACAGAAGATCACCACCTTTTGTTTCAAGATCCCTTGCCCTTGTTTCTTCCCAGAACACTTCCTCATCACCAAGGACTCACAATATACAGCCAAGTCTGGGCCCTACTAACAGAGATCATCACGCTTTGTTTCAGGGACACCAAGCACTTGACTATTATAACCCCACACCTTTATCATCCAAAGCTGCACTATTCTGCTAGCCAGAAGCCCCTTAAACCCCCCAAATATGGTCACAGGAACTTCCTGGGATATCCTTTCCAAAAGGGTGTCCCCCACAGCTGATTAGGCTGTCTGAAACCAGCCATGGCCGTCTCCTCTTAGTTTGGAGAGAATCAGTGAAACTAGTGACATCAGCAAAATTCAGCCAATCAGAAGGCAGGCTCAGGCTGTCTCTTTTTCTCAGCCAATCCAGTGAGGGAGCTAGAAGCTTGAATGGAAATGTAACTGCTTAAAAATCCATTAAGTCTGCATTCATATTTATGCTTGTACATTTTGGAGCTAGCCATACTTGCATCCTTTCTGGTCAGATTGTAATTAAAACCTCTGTGGCTATCTTTACCCTGACTAGTGTGTTTTCTAATCTGAAACTTTGGGCTGTTACCGTAAATGCACACCAGGCAGGACCCTCCATATCTGCAGTCATACTCTAACTTCAACCACACTAATCCGCCATTTTCTCTGTGTGGAAATATATTCCTTGTTTAAAAGGGGACTGTTTTATGTTTATCTTTAAGTGAAAATTCCCCAGGGAGTGAGCCTATATATTCACAGCAGCAATAGTATTTACCCGTGAGAGTACTTTTTCATCAGCTTTGTGCTAAGATGAGGTAGTGGAAAAAACAACATGACGAGTATAAAAAATTTAGAAACAGTTCAGTGAATTGGTTGTTTAATGCCTCATAACAGTGAAAACATCCAATTTCTCCCTGGCATACCTTCTAAAATAATAGCTGAAGGCTCTTGTGCACAGTTTTATTATCATAGTATAATATCTGGGGAGGAGGGGATTTTGAAACAGCTGCCATAGGAAGACATAACTAATTTGTTAGAACATATACACACACAAGGCAAAACAAAACAAAAGCTTGCCACAACAACCCCCGTGGAAAAAACATGCTTGCCTGCCTCTCCTGTCCCCCAGACAAATGACAGTTCCCACCCTCAATCTCTCTCTCCCCCTTGCCTCTGTGTGTTTGATTGAGAAACAGCTCAAAGAGGTTTCTTGCCAGTGACCTCAGTCCTTTTTCATATGACCAAAGGGATGCAGGCAGGAAGTCAAAGCTTGCCTTTAGTCAGTGATCTGTGAATAACCCTGAATCCCTCAATGACGTGAGAGAAGCCTCCAAAGGGAAGCTGTGAGTCAGACCGAAGGAGGTGCAGAGATTGCTTGAACAGCCATTAGCACGTCATTGGTAATCCCAGCGACACCTTTCACTTCCCTGGCATTTGTCTCAATGCATTCTCCCAAAGACTGATAGTGTGTTTATTGGAGGCCCTTTTCATTCACTTCTGCACATCAGCCTCTCTCTCTCTCTCAAATCCTGACCAATTGCTTGTTTGTTATAGTGACAGCGTCCCTTGGTTATGTTAGGAGGGAAGGTTGTAAGATGAAAAAGGAAAACCCTCAGTTATTATTGGACTGCAAGGCATTACCTTTACAGGAACTAGATTTCACAAAAAAGAGCTCCCACACAAGCAACATCCCCTCCCCCATAAGCAATGTACTCTACAGAACACTGATTTGGTTTCATCATCATGGAAACGTGTGCCCTTTCATTTAGTATCAGTGGGTATAAATGCTGACTCAGGGCATTCAGTGGAATTTCGAGCAGCTGGAAGAGGGATTCTAAAATTGCTTCAGATCTGCAGCCTGAAGGTACTCAAAATGTTTGGGAGCTCCATGACAGAAACTGAAAATGATGCAAACATTACCCAGAATGAAATTAATATTGAATGGTCTCTTTTAAAATGACAGACATGTTCTAGGTATTTCTAAAATAAATGTCCATCCACCTCTAGAAAGAAGAGAAAGGAAAGAATGAAAGGATTAACAGTAAGAGAATAGAAATGGAAAAAAAAACCCCCATCATAATGGGCTTGTCTACACTGATGAAAAATGTGTTTGGCAGCACATTTTTGTTTTGCATTGAACCTGCAGTGAACCTGTTAATGCTACATCTGTCATATATATAATGGTGTGATCGCTATAGTTGGCCAAACTTTTTCCCCTGGCAAACTCACCTCGTTTGTTTGGAGGTGGTCCACATATCTGATCCTTTTATTTTTATCCACTCCCCCCCTTTTTTCTATTATGAGGGGGAATGTACATTCATCATTATGAGGGGGAATGTACGTAATTTATATTTATAGCAAGGTGCTCTAATATGAATATGTGTTTGCATGCACACACACCTTCTTTAAAAATTAAAATACAACCTAGGCAGGAACCACATCCTGGTGGGAATGCTTGCCACCCACCAAGCTACTAACTCCTCACCCCAACTTCACAGTGAAGGGATGCTTCCTGAAGAACCAGCAACATGCCAAAAACATCAAGATTTTCTGTAAAATTCCAGGGGAAAAGGCAAATTTTTTTGAACTGGATTAAAGCAAATTATCAAGAACGTTGTATGCCAGGATCATAATACCGAGGTGAGTATATTGTTTTTCTACAGATTATAAAAGCTCAGTGTCTTTTCCAAGTGTTTCAGGACTCCTACACTGGTACCACTTACACTGATGTCATAACGGGGCATCAAGTTGTCTAGAAACTGTGGCAGCCACAAGACACATGCCACTAAGGCAGTGGTTCTCAACCTGGGGGTCCCCAGATGTTTTGGCCTCCAACTCCCAGAAACCCTAACAGCTGGCAAACTGGCTCGGAATTCTGGGAGTTGTAGGCCAAAACACCTGGGGACCCCCAGGTTGAGAACCACTGCACTAAGGCATGCCGCAGCACACATTTAAAGGTACACAGTACATTTTTAAAAGCTGCAGGAACGTCCGAGTTAAATCAGATAATGTGCTACAGGAAATTTCAGTGTATCCCAGATCCATAGTGAAATCAACTGCACAAAATGCGGGGCACATTCTAAACATCCACCCCAACTGAAGCACATTATGGGATCCAGAATTGGTGGCTCCTAAAAAGATCCCAAAAGCTGTCTAGCAGAGGACTAACTGACTCCTTGAGACACTCTTAACTGTCATTTTCCCTGTTTTCCCCACCCCAGACACCTCTGGTGTGTGGATGCATATCTTTCCTGAAAATTTGGGGGGGGGGGGGGAGGGAGCCACATTGACTTGAGGCCAAATTCCATGTTCAGTGTCATCCACCTTCCTAGCCTCATTCTGGTTTCAGACCTGTCAATCTAATCACACATGAAGCAAAACCGTTTCTTCCCAAACTGGTTCCAATATGTATTATAGTGACAGTATATATGTGCCCATTGTAAACTCCTTCAAATAGAAAGAAGTCTCTGAAAAGAAAGAAGTCTCTGGCTGGAGATTGTACAAAAACTCACAAACCAGAAAAAGACTATCATGATATTATGAAAGATACATAAAACATTATTAGATGTAATGGTATGAAATATAATGAAAATTATATATCTCCATGGTAATAATAACATCAACAAAGTAACAAGTAAAAATGAATGCAAAAAAATCCTATCAACCCAGAACCAAATGAAATATCATGCATGTCATTTGCACACAATTAACCAGCGGGATAAAGTAAAGAACAGGACAAAAACCTGCCTTTCACAATAGGCTCAAGAAAAAGAAAATTGCTGCAGACTTTTCTAGCTTGTTTCTGCATAATGATCATGTTTTCATACAAAGTGGATTGGGAAGGGTATTAGCTCTAGTGCTATGGAACCTGATAGTTGATGGATATGTGTGTTGTAAGATCTAACAGAGGGTACAATCTTACAAATAAACAAGTACAAAAGTTCTTCCAAACACAGCATGCATGTAAGATATGACCCACATTTGAAAGGATCTCCATTGGGATCATTTTAGCGGAGAAAATACTCTACAAAGAAGCATAAAAATCCAAGCAAAGCTATTGGATAAACAATTTGAGAAGACCTTGTAACTGTGCTTTATACTAAGCATTATCCTAAAGACTGACAAGGCAAGCCAGCAGAAACAAAACACTTGGGTATCATTTGTAAACAGCTGTGAAGTTAAGCTAATTAATTAGGTGCAATTGATATTCAGTAGCAACGAGGACAGAAGTGAGTGTTAGATTAACAGGGGCATGATCCTAAACTCTTGTGTGTGTGACTATTCAAACAAGTAGAAAGAGTGGGCCTTCTAGGATTAGTTAATTGAAGCTAAAGATGAGGCAATATGGAAAAGTGGGATAAAATGCTTTCAAGGGGGATTACTCCAGATGGTAATTTCATGTGGTGTGTACCTTTTGTGGGTATTCACAAACTAGATATAACTTCAAAAATATCTAATATATATATTAGACATGAGAAAACTAGGGTTCAAATCCTCACTTGACTATGAAAAACACACTGAGTGACTCTCAGCCTCTGGGGAAGGCAAGGATGAATAATCACTGAACAAATTATGTTAGGAAAACCCCATGATAGGTTCACCTTTGGATTGCCATAAGTCAGAAATAATATTAATAACAAGTAATAATAATAATATTTATTTCTTATTTGTCTATTACCAAGGCTGGAGGTAGGTTACAACATAATTTTAAAAAATAGATAAAAACGTAAAACAATTTGAAACATAGATTAAAACACATAGACATAAGATTAAAACACATATTAAAATCATTCAAACAAATAAAATGTTGATTTAAAATGTATAGCTTAAAATGGTTAATTACTTAAAGCCTACAATAACAAGGACCTTAGATAACTCCTTTATCATTGGAAGTAAACTGTTGAATGGGTTAATCAGAACCATTAGTCACTACTGGTTTTTGATGTAATAGTAGCTCAAGGACTTAAATGAGAACACATCAACAATGTACAAAATTTCCAGTGCCTGTTATTTACTCATCAAAGACCTCATCACACTAGAGAATGAATCCACTTCAAATCCATTTGATGTCTCCGGCATAATTCTGGGGCTTGTAGTTTAGAGAGGAGTCTTTACCTTTTTTTTGTTTTTAAAAAATAATTTTTAACACACAAAAATACATACCAAACACTCACAGAACAGGGAGGAGTCTTTACCAGCCTCACTAAACTACAAACCTCAGAATTCTGCAGGAGACAGAAACTTGATTAAAAGTGGATTCATTCTCTAGTGTGATGAAGTAATAAAGCTTATTGGTCATCTCTTCTCCATCTTGCTTTGAGTACTTATTCCTGGGTATCTAGGCATGCAAGAGAATATCTGTTGCTTGTCTGAGTGAGCAGTGAAGTGCAGAATTAAGCTAAAAGTAAGTAGGAGATTATTTGGACTGTTGAACAGGTGGAATACATATGCTTATAGATATTTTTAGATTGGAATCAAAAAAATTGAATCACTAGCCTTGCCAGATGATCTTCCTTTTGTAGTATAACTGAAATTATATTGCAAAAGGGAAGATATTTAGAAAAATCAAAAATGGAATAAAAAAGTCCCTCAAAGATCTGGCATTTTGCATGTGACATCTGCAGGCATGAGTCCAACTTTTTTCGACCAAGAAGACAAGGTATCTTCCTCTCTCTTTTTGGTCCAAATTCTTTTTCTCCATTGTATAATGACTCCCAACCCCTGAAAATCTATTTTTCAATATTGCCTCTCATGTTTCTCACTGCCATTTGTTACTGAAATCAGCTATCTGCCACCAGGGAGTAGTGTAGGCCCAGTTGCCCAGCAATCCATGCTACTTTGAAAGCCAGGAAAAACATGACTAAATTTGAAGGCAACAACAGAAGTTTATTCATCTGGCCAGATGGATGACAGAACAGCACAATCGCCAGAAGTACTGATATAATTCATATAGAAAAGTGCAGCACATTTTATAACATTTGGCAGCTATTCAAACCTCTCCCTCCCCTGGTTGATCAGTAGATGTGCTTCCTGGGGTATGCCTTCTCATTAGCTAAGACTTCCCCCTGATATCACAGACCAGGCTGGAGAGTAAGAGAGAACAAATGGGATTGATGGGGTTCAAAATTAAAGGTTTTTTGGATTGCTGTGAGTTTTTCAGGCTGTATGGCCCAAAAAAGGTTTGTTGCTGTGCCCACCTCTGAGGGTGTGGGCCCCATTATCCAGACTGGAAAGAAAGGATATTTAGCACTAATGGACTTTTGAATCTTGGAATTATCTCTACACAAAGAGTGTGGCTCAGGAAACCGGAAAGTCAATCAAATGGGTAAACAAAGTCCTTGATGAGTCCTGGAGGTTAAGGGTAATCGGTTTCTCAGGAAGGAATCCATTGGAAGAGTCTGTGTTTTTCCTTGAGACAGCTGCATTGTCCAAAGTCACACAAGCACTGTACAATATGCTATGATATTTAATATCCTAGTCCACTGTACAGCAAGGGCTCAGTTGTAGAAACAGTGGTAACATATTGGAGCTGGCAGGTTGATTATGTAAAGTTTTGCAGCAATGAAGAAGTTGGGGAAAACGAAAAAAATATACCCAGTGGTAAAGAGCGGAGTCTGTTTTACTAATTAAAGAAATGTATGATTTCATATGTGTGAGTTTGTAGGTGTTTCTTGGGGTGACAGGGTTAAGAGAATTTTATCCTTTTATTTTTTATTTATTTCAAGGCTGAGAGGGTGGGGCTCGGGAGGTGAGGGAAAAGTTAATCTTGAGGCATTAGGAGTTATAGCATAATCTTGGCTCCAGGGGTTTCCTCAGAATCACAAAAAGAAGAGTTGATCAGATTAATTATCCCAGGAATGATGGGAGTTGGGCTGGGGAATGAGCTTGGCTGACCCCCAGCCAAGCTATAAAAATATGTTATAAATGTATAGTTATTATTCTTAGAAAAGGGAGGTTAATGTCTTAATAACATATTCAGTGTCTGGTGGAGATCAGGGCAGCTGAGAAGCATTGGGTTATATGACAACAATGAAATGCACAACAATGACAGCATTTTCAGGACCTCCTGGGGTGTCTTCATTTTTCAGCTGTCCACTGCTTTTCAGTGGTCACTAAATGGCTATGGGACTTTATATGGCAGGTAAGCAAGGAGGGTAAATATGTTGTCTCTTCACATAACCCCTGGGCATTTAATGGCCAAAAGGCAGGCACATGGGGCGCCCTGTAGTGGCCTGTGCACCCTCCATCCTTCTCCCATCATTGTTGCCACATTGTCCTTTCCCCCATCAAGTGGAGGAAAGGGCAAAGAAATTGGGTAACTCCATTGGAGCTACCCAAAACATAATTTCCTCTCTGTCATGGCAGAGAAATCGGCTTGTGATGCCTCTCCTCTGCTTTGGGAGGAATGGGGGCAGGGAATGGTGTTTGGCAGGCCCCAAAAATAGTACAAGACTGAGATATAAAAATATCTATTTCATATTAATATATGAACAGCATTGGGATATACAGATGTAACAATCATATCCAGGACATGTCATGTACAAAATATCAAAGGGAGACGCACTATTCACAATAGAACAATGGCTACAAATCATAATAGAAACGCAACTCCCCAAATGGCAATAGTATGACAGTCCTCAGTATCAAAAGGGATACTCATATGCTGTGAAGTCCAAACAGCGGATGATACAAGGACACAGGAGGTTGAATATGCTCCAAATTATAAGTTCAAAAGTTGGCCGACGGGCTGGCGATGCCAAACTTTTCGGGCCACTCCCCGTTTCGCCCCGGCGGGCTTTCTCAAGGCCATAATTGATATTTCCGTGGTCCAAATATCTAAAAGGAGGTATTGAATACATATCAAATATAGTATAGTAGTCTATAGACAAACCCATAGTAAAATATAGATTAGAGGTAACATACCAATCAGCGAAGCCTTCAGGCTTAACCTACCACAGCGGTAAGGTGACCATAAAGGTAAGAAAGGAAGGATCAGGAGAGTATTATAAAGTAATTCAGGTGGAACATTAGGTAATTAGTGATTGAACACTGATTACCTCATTTAACCCATTTGGAATCTCTGAATTTAAACGGATTATCCAGAGTCTTTCAAGTTTGCAAAGGGCCTTAAAGGGGTCCGTATGTGCATGCGGTTCTATTTTGTCAAGTACTCTAATGCGTAATGAATCAGGGTGATGTCTGTGTTGAAGGCAATGTGTATATAGAGGTAGATCAGTGTTCCCTGTGTTAATCCTACTTCTATGCTCAATAAAACGTTGGCGTAACGACCTGGAGATGGTGGGTTTCCTGATACAGATCCTTGATATTATTTTGGATTATAACTATTTTGCTTTTGAGAAAGATATCTACTTGCAAATTTCTGGGGTCAGTATGGGCCAAGCGGCCTCGCCATCTTTAGCCATATTGTACATGTCACATTTGGAGGACACTTTTATCTTCCCTGCAAAACACAATGCTTTTTCTAGAGCCATTTCTCATTATTATCGGTATATTGACGATGTCATATTCCTTATTAATGATTCCATCAATTTGAGTGACTTAAACAAATGGTTGAACACATGGGATACCAATATCCAATTTACAGTGAATGCCAGTCAAGAAAAAGTAAATTTCCTTGACTTAACCATTTTCCCAGATAAAGGCCTCCTTAAAACCAGAAACTATAGAAAATCGGTGAAAAGAAACTCATACCTACATTTTAAGAGTTTCCACTCACACCCTTTGAAGTCAAATTTACCTTATACCCAATTTTCCAGACTGAAACGCAACTCCTCTTTTAATTATGATTTTGAGAGGGAAGCTAAGACTATGAGAAAGGAATTCCTACTAAGAGGCTATCCAGAACAGATAGTCTCCAAAGCACTTACTAGAGCTAGACACTCAGATAGAAACAGCCTACTCATGAGTAAACCCAAGGCCCAATCGGCAAACCTGGTATGGCCGTTAACACTTACACCTCACTCCAACTCTATTATCAAACTGATACGTACATATTGGCTGATTATCTTGCACATCAAAGGGCTAGAGGATCCCCCTCTTGTCGCTTATAAGCGCACACGTAATTTAGGTGACACGCTTACCCACTCGGATCATGCTCAGACACACATCATTAGCAACCTTAGCAAGGGCACTAAGGTCTGTGGCAGGTGCTCTATCTGTAAGAATGTTTGTACAGACACTACCATATGTTGCCCCTCCTTAGGGAAAAACTTTGAAGTACGTTGTTTTGCCACCTGCGCCAGTTCTTACGTCACGTATGCTATCAGTTGTTCCTGCCCGTCAGTTTATGTCGGGATGACTACGAGATTGTTACGCCAACGTTTTATTGAGCATAGAAGTAGGATTAACACAGGGAACACTGATCTACCTCTATATACACATTGCCTTCAACACAGACATCACCCTGATTCATTACGCATTAGAGTACTTGACAAAATAGAACCGCATGCGCATACGGACCCCTTTAAGGCCCTTTGCAAACTTGAAAGACTCTGGATAATCCGTTTAAATTCAGAGATTCCAAATGGGTTAAATGAGGTAATCAGTGTTCAATCACTAATTACCTAATGTTCCACCTGAATTACTTTATAATACTCTCCTGATCCTTCCTTTCTTACCTTTATGGTCACCTTACCGCTGTGGTAAGGTTAAGCCTGAACGCTTCGCTGATCGGTATGTTACCTCTAATCTATATTTTACTCTGGGTTTGTTTATAGACTACTATATTGTATTTGATATGTATTCAATACCTCCTTTTAGATATTTGGACCACGGAAATATCATTTATGGCCTTGAGAAAGCCCCGCCCGGGGCGAAACGGGAGGGCCCCCGAAGTTTGGCATCGCCAGCCCGTCGGCCAACTTTTGAACTTATAATTTGGAGCATATTCAACCTCCTGTGTCCTTTTGTCATCTGCTGTTTGGACTTCACAGCATATGGGTATCCCTTTTGATACTGAGGACTGTCATACTATTGCTATTTGGGGAGTTGCGTTTCTATTATGATTTGTAGCCATTGTTCTATTGTGAATAGTGCGTCTCCCTTTGATATTTTGTACATGACATGTCCTGGATATGATTGTTACATCTGTATATCCCAATGCTGTTCATATATTAATATGAAATAGATATTTTTATATCTCAGTCTTGTACTATTTTTGTGTTCTTGGGAACCCAGTACTCAGTGATTTAGTTTGGCAGGCCCCAGCCAGAAGAGTAAAAAGGGGCAATAAAAACTCCAATATGATGAGGTTGCTATTGTTGTTCTGCCATTGTGGAACTTTATGAAATGTTTTATCAGTGCTTTAGATTAAATTAAAAGGAAAACAGTATGTTAACTTTAAAATGGGTTAAAATAGATGCCAGAGGTACAGATGGTCATCGGGCTTTCAGTTTTAGTATTGGGAATTGAACCGGAAATAGAATTCATTTACACTTTCCTAACATATATGGAGAACTGTGCATGAAAGTAGATAGATTCAAAGAAGGACTGTCTGAAAAACACATGACCTAACACATGTTTGTATCCCAGTGTGAATGTGTCCCAGTATTTACATCTTGTAGTCTTTCAGGCAGACTCAAGGACCATGAACAGTTTGGAGAAACCTGGTAGTGAAATTCTAAGCTGTAAGAATCACTTTCTTTATGCTAACCTCTTTTTCTCTGCAGTCCCTTTCAAAATGGCAAGATGAAATGACATCCTTTTGCCATTTTGAGAGGAACTGCAGAGGTATCTGCAGGTAGCTGAGGCATTATAAGATTCTGGGCTGCTTGTGGGCTTATTATTATTATCAGTTTGATGAGAGATGGTTCCGTATACTATTATTATTATTATTATTTTACCCAGAAACAGACTGGCAGCCAGTGGAGTTGCTGCAACATGGAGGTTGTCCACTCTTTGTAGCTAGCCCTAGCTAGCAACCTGGCTGTAGCTCTTTGGATGAGCTGAAGATTCCTAGCAGTCTTCAGAGGCAGCCCCACATAGAGTGTGTTACAGTAATCCAGATGGAATGTAACTAAGGCATGAACCAGTGTGACCATATCTGGCTTCTCAAGGAACAGGTACAGTTGGCGTACAAATTTTAATTGGGCAAAGGCCCTCCTACTCACTTCCAACGTCTGGACCTCCAGGTTCTGTGTCAGGTCCAGGAGGACCCCCAAACTGCAAGCCTGTGTCTTCAGAGAGTGTGTGACCCTATCCAGCACAGACTGGATCCCTATTCCCTAGTCTGCCTTCCAATTGACGAGGAGCACCTCTGTCTTGTCTGGATTAAGTTTCAATTTGTTTGCCTGTATTCCGTCTATTACTGGATGGGGTCACACAAAGCTCTGCTCTGTGAGAGGGGACATTCAGGAGCAATTTTGTCCTCCACTCTGGCCATTAACCCATTCCAAAGGTCAGCCAGATCTTTGGCAGAATTGCCTGACAAAGTGACAGGAAAATCTCCAAGAGCCACCAGGAATCCATTTGGATCCATAAGCCTTCTGGGGCAAGTCATCTTAATCAGTCCCCCATCTCTGCGGAGGTTTGGAGTCCCAGTAAGTCTGAACCTGACAAGTTAGTAATTGGTCCATGTCCACGGAACTGTGACAAGTTCCTCCACACCACAATCATCATCATCCCATCCTGCATGGAAAAACAAGGTTCAAAGTGTGTCCAGCAGTATAGGCAGGATAAGACACCACTGGGGACAGACCCATGGTTGTCATGGAGGCCATGAAGTCCTGAGCTATCCCAACAGGGCAGTCTCAGCAGGGATGTTGAAGTTTCCTGTATTAGTATTAGTCGCTGAGACTCCAATGCCAACTTCAAGACCACCCCAGCTAGCTCAGGAATGGGACTGTTAAGCAGCAGGGTGGGTGGTACACCAATAGGATCCCTGTTCTTTCCCAGTTATCCACTTTTAGGTAAAATATGCTCAAATGTTGTTGTCTGTGGGATGGGGAGCCTGGTTGGGGATGGAATCATAATAGACCACCGCAATTCCTCCTCCCTGCCCCCTCAGGCCTCACCTGTTGCTGCACAGAGACTCCTAGTGGGCAGAGCTGAGAGAGATTAACTCCCCTCCCCCAGTCTCATCCAACCAGGTCTCTATGAATCAAGGTCTCTATGACATGCTGTTGAATGTCAGGTTAGTAAATGGAAAAACAACTGCCATCCAATAGAATGGCAGTTGTTTTTCCATTTACTAACCTGACATTCAACAGCAGCACTTTCAACCTAATGGGGCTTTCACCCTGGTTACCCAGGCTATTAGATATTATTGCATATTTCCAGGCATTTGCAGGCCTTTTTCTATGGTTTAGTGGGTCTTTGAAGGACTGGTGAAGATCTTTAGAGGCCACAATGGTGGTGTTCAGGTAACACATGCAACTAAAAGCCTGTAAGTACATTACCCCCTCTGGTTTAAGATCATAGGCTGTATGAACACCACACACCTAAAGATGCCATTAGGCATCCCATGACATTTTCTATAAGGGTGCCTTGCACTTTAGTTGAAACTTGAAGGCCACCTTTTATCATATATTAAGAGGAATTTGATTATTTCCTCAACCAACTCAGTGGTTGAAGGAAGCAATATTTAAAGACCTAATTGGCCTGATGTAAATTTAGCACTGATCTTCTCCTGTAGAGTCACATCTGTGCAGGGCTTCAAAACTGCTTCCAAATTAGTTTAATCATATTTAAAATTTTAATCTTTTTGAACATTATTACAGTTGCCCTGAGCTAAAAGCAATAGTACACTGAGCTCTTCATGACTCAGACTAAAAACTGTTTTAGCATATTCAGTGCTTTGTGAATCACCGCTGTTTCAAAATCAACATTTTTTTGCATTCTTAATTATACTATTGAGTATATGATTAGTATAAACATCTAAGAAATTTATGTTCTCTGTGCTTATTCTTGACATATTTCATAAAAGTGGTGAGGGCAGAATTACAGAAAGGAACATATTATTTTCTTTCTTTTCATAAGGTATTGATATACTTTTCTCTGATTTAAGAAGAGGTGTAGGGAGAGAGTTCAAATCCTTGGTTAAAAATGCATAGCCGCCACATAATTTTAATAGAAAAATAGTTGTGCATAATTTATGTGGACATTAGAGAATAGAGCAAGCCAGGAAATCCAAGTGAAAGCACAACTTGGCTACTTTATATGGGTGTACAAGCACACATAGATATGTGGAGCAAGAGTGGTCTGTCTGACGTGTCAAAGAACAATGAATGAGGACCTTTCTTCTGCTTTTGCCATTTGAGGTCTTGAACAGTTTAGACATCACCTGTAGCAGTGTGTACATTAGGAAACCTCAGAGAGCAGCTTTATTCCAGCTTTCCTACCAATGAATGATGATAAGCAAAAGTCAGAGTATATATTCTAGCTAGGCTAGAAGCAGTCCATGGTGTGGACAAAGGCATGTTCATTAATTTTGAGATTTGTACTTGCTATATGAAAATTAATGTAGTACAAGACCCCTTTTCTTGAAGAATATGTTCCTGAACTTACTATGGAAACAGGAAACCATGGATAACAAGGAGTCATCTTGGAAGACCTAGAAAATTCCTACAGATGTCCTCTTTAAAAATTTACTGGGTCCCCCAAGCAAACTCTATGGGAACTTCTGGCAGAAGCATACCATAGATCAGGCATGGGCAAACTTTGGCCCTTCAGGTGTTTTGAACTTCAACTCCCACTATTCCTAACAGCCTAGCTGGCTGGGATTTCTGGGAGTTTAGGTCCAAAAGATCTGAAGGGGCGAAGTTTCCCCATGCCTACCATAGATTCACCAATATAATATAGAGGGCTTAATTTTTCTGATGAGGGTAGGTGAAACTGTGGATACTGGTTCTGTGGGTACAAAGGTAATTTCATCATTTTTTAAATCTTAAAAAAACTGACAAAGGAATTTCTAAAGGCCGTATAAGAGTTATCCTAGAACAGAAAAGAGGAACACAGCTCTCCAGAGGTTGTTGAATTATATCTCACTTTTACCCCAACCAACAGTGAAGAATTATGCCAGTCACCATCCAACAACATTTTAAGGACCTCTTAACACAGCTCCCGGGACCCTGTGAAGAGGTCCTAAGAGACCCCTCTTCTCCATTCATGTCTTAGTGGAATTGTTGTTTTCTTTCTATGGGAAACATCCTGTCTAACTTACACTGACTGACAATTTTCTTCTGGTCTAAATTCAAAGTGCCAGTGATGACTTTTAAATCTCTAAATATGTAGGGAGATTCGCCCCACCCACTATATACCTCTCATCTGAGAATTAAGGGACCTTATTTTTGTGTCTCAGGCTGCTTCCAGATGGCACTAAATCACAGGTTTTAGTGAGGGGTAAAAAATCCCAAGACTTCGGGAGAGGTCCACATAGAGATCTGTTGGTCCCAGGAGTTCTGCCTCTCTTTTCCAGACTTGATGCTTTGCTCTGAGATTTAGAGGCTCCCAAGATGGCCGGTGCCACCAGCAGTTTTTTTTTAAAAACCCGTGAGATGCAGATATGGGGATCACCACAAAAGTTCATTCTTTGTGCAAGCTAGAGAAAGTGTGTTCTCCACACGTTTCATAAAGTTTCTGGCACACAAAGTTTACGGAGTAGGACTACTTCTGTCCACGTGAGCAATATACCAAGAAACAGGGACAGATGTACAACATTGATTAGGGGAGGCACAACTTTGTCCTGGCCAGAAAAAAAGTGCCCTCCACACCTTTCATGAAGTTTCTGGCACACAAACAACGTTTTTGACTTCTACTCAAGTGTCACCTTTTTTTATTTATTTTATTTATTTATGTTCGCTCTTATATTCCGCTCCTCCCAGCAGGCTCGGGGCGGATCACAACATACATACATGGGCGGCAGTTGAAAACGTGTCAACAAGCGGCCCTACAATTTATAAAACATAAAACACATATAAAAGCCACATTTAAAACCAGTTTCAAGTCAGACATCGGTAGAGGTATACAGCACAATAATGTCTGGTGCACCTAACTAAAGGCCAGCCCAAAGAGGGTCGTCTTACACGCCTCCGGAACGGGCCCAGTTCCGTAATGGCACGGGCATTGTCCGGAAGGGCGTTCCAGAGCACTGGTGCTGCTACTGAGAAAGCCCTTTGTCTCGTCGTTGATAGGTGGCAGGAGCGGACTGATGGAATTAACAACAGATTTTGCTCATCTGAACGCAGTGATCTCGGGAAACGTACGGGGTAAGGCGGTCCTTCAGGTACGCAGGCCCTAGGCCGTGCAAGGCCTTAAAGGTCAAAACCAACACCTTGAAGGCAATCCGGTACTCAATGGGAAGCCAGTGCAGTTGCCGAAGTATAGGTGTAATATGCTCCTCGCTGGCACTCCTGCCAGCAGACGGGCCGCGGCATTCTGCACTAGCTTGAGTTTCCGGAGTGTCGACAGGGGAAGGCCAACGTAGAGGGCATTACAGTAGTCTAGTCTCGAGATGACCGTCGCTTGGATCACCAAGCCAGGTCCCTCCTGGACAGGTAGGGTGCCAGTCGCCTAGCCTGACGGAGGTGGAAGAATGACGTCCTGCTGACCACGGAGACCTGGGCCTCCATGGTCAGCGAGGAGTCCAACACAACCCCAAGCTCTTAACTGACGGCGATGGGTTAAGCCGCTCGCCGTCCAGGGTAGGCAACCGGCACCCACCCAGCCCAGGCCGACCGGGCCACAGTATCTCCGTCTTCGATGGATTCACCTTCAGCCGGCTGGCACGCAGCCAACCAGTCACGGCTTCGAGGCATAGATGGAAACAATCGGGTACGGAGTCCGGCCTGCCGTCCATTCTCAGCAGAAGCTGGGTGTCATCAGCGTACTGATGACACTCCAGACCAAAGTCACGGGCCAGCTGGGCCAGGGGGCGCATGTAAACATTGAATAATAAGGGGAGAGGATGGCCCCTGGGGACCCTACAATCAAGTGGGGCTCTCCCGAGACCTCCCCGCCCCCCTCCACTCGTTGTCCCCGATCCCGGAGGAAGGAGGCCACCCACTTAAGGGCAGTCCCCCCAACCCCGGAAGCGGCTAAACGGTGGGTCAACAATGCATGATCTACTGTATCAAACGCTGCTGTCAGATCTAACAAGACGAGCAGTGCTGATCCACCCTGGTCCAGCTGGCGGCGGTTGGTCTGTAATGGCGACAAGCACGGTCTCCGTCCCATGCCCAATACGGAAGCCGGACTGGAAGGGATCAAGTCCAGCTGTGTCGTCTAGGAACTGCTGCAGCTGCTCCGCTGCTGCCCTCTCAATTACCTTGCCTAGGAAAGGCAAGTTGGAAACAGGCCTGTAATTGGAGGGAGCCGACGGGTCTAGATTCGGCTTTTTCAGCAGCGGTTTCACCATCGCTCTTTTAATCCCCTGGGAAGACTCCTTGCTCAAGGGAGCTATTTAAGATCGTGCCCAGGGGGCCACATAGACCCTCCCGGCAGGATCTAACCAGCCAGGAGGGGCATGGGTCGAGGGAGCAAGTAGTTGGTCTAGCTGCAGTCAGTAACCTATCGACAGCTGCTGCGTCCAGCAGTTGGAAGCGGGTGAAGGTGGGCCCACCGAGTGGCGGCGGGGTCTCGAGTTCACTAACTGTATCAAAAGTGGCTGGAATGTCCCGGCGGAGGGTCGAAATCTTGTCAGTAAAAAGTTCTGGAAAGCCTCAGCTGAAGGAGCCAAACCTCTATCTTTTAGGACAGTTGGAATTGTTGTCAGGGACCGAATTACCTTAAATAATTGAGCTGGGCGTGAACTAGCTGACTCTATCAAGGAAGAATAATGAACCTTTTTTGCTTCCTTGATAGCTTGCTCATAAACCTCCTTAAATTGTTTATAAGCCGATTTCGACGCTCCGTCACGGAGAATCCGCCACTTGTCCTCTAGCTGTCTCCTTCTCCGTTTCATCGCCCGCAACTCCTCGGTGTACCATGGCGAGCGATTTCTACGGGAAGGAGAGAACGCCTAGGGGCGATCTCGTCTAGGGCTGTGGAGAGACTGGTATTCCAATACTCCACAAGTCCATCGATCGAGTCGCTGGGGGGTTCCCAGACCCTTAGAGCATTCAGGAACCTAGTGGGTTCCATAAGTCTCCTTGGGCGAACCAAAATAGGTTCTGCACCCTTACCGGGAGGGGGGGGCAAACCCAACCGGGCTTCCAGGACACTGTGATCCGACCATGGAACCTCCGTAATGGAGGTTAGGATCACCTGAATTCCGGCGGCGAAGATCAGATCTAATGTATGTCCTGCACGGTGCGTGGGGCCGGTCTTACAGAGCGAGAGTCCTAGTGCCTCCATGGTAGACACCAGGTCCACGGCTGCAGTTGACGGGGGGGTGGTGTCGGCGTGGACATTGAAGTCCCCCAGCACAATAAGTCTAGGGAACCTCAATGCCCACTCCGCCACCACCTCCAGCAGCTTAGGTAGACTTCCTGCCGGTGCGTCGGGTGCACGGTACACCAGCAGGAAGGCTACACTCGCCCCAAATCCCACACCAGGCCCGCACACTCCATCCCAGGGATATTCGCCGTCGGAATTGTCCTGGAATTAATAGTGTCTCGGCTGAGAATGGCCACCCTCCCCCGCCTCTGTCCTCGTCTGATAACTGGCCACGAACCCTGGGGATGCAATTTCGTGCAAGATGACATCGTCCCTTCCTGAAGCCATGTCTCAGTGAGACAGGCCAGGTCGGCTCCCCTTTCTAGGAGGAGGTCCCTGATGGTCCCGGATTTATTCCGCACGGATCTAGCGTTAACCAGTATCAGCGTTGGAGGAGAGGAAATTGGGAACTCACCATCTGCGTACTTCGGGATAGCACGTAGGTCAGAGGGAGGACGAGCCTTCCTACGGCTCCTCCGCTCTCTTTCATAAGGCCTACGGCTACCGTCCCTATTACCCCTGCCCGAGATCACGCGGATTGCCCGCCCCTGCCCAACCCTCTTAGGCGACTTGACTAAGTGTCCGGCTCCCTGCCCACTCTCCGAAAAGGGTGGGGGTGCCTGGCTTGCTCGGTAGATTCTTGGCCCCGTTGGTCTAGGGCATGAGGGGGGGTGGAGGAGTCCGTCGGATCTCTATTGCTCCAGTTGCTGAAATTAGCCCCCCAGAAGGTCCTGGATCTATACCCCCCACCTCCTGGCTTGGCGCTTGTTGCGCCAGGAGGAGGGAGATCCATGGAGTTCGTATTGTCCTTCGGCTGACTTGGAGGCAGGCCCAAGGATAGTCTTCGTCGGGGCGGTGGCCTCGCTTCAGGGTGGGCATGGCCTCTCTGCGCCCTCAGCGAGATGCTAACTACCTCCCTCTGTTCATCCAGATGCAGTGGAACTGTTCAATCAGGAACAAGCATCTGAAACTGGGGAACAAATGGAGGGCCCTTCCATACAGCCTTATAGCACAGAATGTCAAGGCAGAACTCCCACATTATCTGAGTGTGGACTCAGATAACCCAGTTCAAAACAAATATTGTGGGTTTTTATGCCTTGATATTCTGGGATATAAGGCTGTATGGAAGGGCCCCCAGATAAAAAAATTACTGTGATTTCCAATTGCAAAGGCATGCAGACATGTGAAGATCTGGATATTCAACTCAAAACTGCGATATTTCTGCACCTGGAAATCTTGTGTTATTTTGCCTTTTGTAGTGATTACTTCAGTATTTACAGGGAACAGCGTCTGGCCGCCCTTCTGTTTGCTGCAGAAGTTCCGAGGATCAAGGTGCTGTCTGGATGGGCCCACACTCAAAAGGTCAATAAGATGCAGGAGGACACAGGAAAGGGTGACCGTGACACCCCAAACATGGAATGAACCAATTCTCTCTAGAGCAGTGGTTCTCAACCTGTGGGCCCCCAGGTGTTTTGACCTACAACTCTTAGAAATCCCAGTCAGTATGCCAGATGTTAGGATTTCTGGGAGTTGAAAGCCAAAAGTTCTGGGGACTCACAGGTTGAGAACCACTTCTCTAGAGTTATGAGTGCAACCAAAGTTTGGCTCATAACTGACTTTTCTTATAGGTGACAAGAGAAAAATATTTCCCCTACCCCTGATTTAAAGAAAGAACTATATTCCATTTGTTCTGGAAAAATGTTTTTTTTAAGTAGAAAAACTAAATTGAAATCTAGCACGAGGAATTTATTCACAATGCTATTATTTTGTAATTAAATAGCTCAGCAACATTAACTAACACAACAAGCATAATTCTAATTAATATTTCACACCTCCCACTAATAATAAAAGATATGAGGGGGGAATCAGAAGATATCTGTGAGAATAATGGCACTTTATAAAGTGTTTCTTACAACACATGTTTCACATCATTAAACACAAAAAGTTGATCAACTCTTTTTCTTTTTGTTTTTCCCCACATTATTACTAGAATGCTTTACAATGACATCTAATGTATGTTTATGAAGAAGTCCTACTGCGTACAACAGGACTTACTGTGAGGTGAGTGTAATAGGCTTACATACTGCAGTTATTTATCCATTTCCTCTCTTTTAAAGCCAAAAATATCTTTATTTTAAACCTGAATTCCAAGGGAATGGAACAAGGACTGACTGTAGTGTATTGGTGAGGAATGCAAAACCTTGCGTCTTCTTTCTAGGTTTAGATTTCTTGACATATAACAAATACTAGATACTGAATACTCCTGTGTGTTTCTGTGTGTGATTCATGCTCTTTAAAATGTGAATTAATTGTTATGACTGTGAGATATCCAGACTGGACTTTGGGCTTCATTATACATTTGTAGATTCATTTTTAATTTACCCATAATTTGTTGCTGGGGTTGTTTCTGTGTTCTATCTATCATCTATCTATCTATCATCTATCTATCTCTGCACATGTACTTGGACCTTAAAATTAAAATTTTAAAGAAATTCTCAGTCTCTGAACACTGCCAGCATGGAGCCCAATGGAGCCCAGCTGGAAGTAGCCTGACATTATTTGATGCATGCTAGTAGTGCATAGAGATGAAGAAAACCATCGATGTGATGCGGTCCTTATTCATGCTCCAAAAAAATTCTCTCTCAGAAATGTTTGTGGGTTTCTCTAGGTCCCCCAGTGCTATTGTATGGTATATTTTCACCCCAACTATAGTGAAAATATAAAATTCATTATTATCCGTAGTTTCAGGTATTTGTATGGGGTCTTGGACTATATCTTTTGTGAGTACAGGGGGAGTACTGTACTTTGGAATAGTTTGTTTTCATATATCAGAATCCATGCCATTTAACTTGATCAGAGAAGGCCAGAATCTACCAAATGCCCACCATGCTTATTGCACTGTATTCCTCTTACATTCAGCTTCTCCATCTTTAATATAATGAGCTTGTACAGGCTTCTTCTTCTTTTTAAAAAGAAATCACTATCTTATAGTTGGGAGAATTTGAGTCACTCTCCCAGCTCCCATAGATACATGGTGGATAACCCCATCATATTTCCGTAACCCTTCCAGTCACATACCTGTGATCTAAAAATAAAATTCTGTGCATATCACTGAGATTTCTCCTGTGCCATCTATGAAGGGCAAATATATTCATTAATTCATGTAGTCCTATTTATGATTATCTTGCCTCCTTGACTTTCCATCAGCTCAGAGCCCCTCCCCCAGCACCAACTGCTGCTCTGGGACAGAGTCAAGGCAGAAGGGGAAGAAAGGCAGCTCCATCTTGCCTCCTTGACTTTCCATCAGCTCAGAGCCCCTCCCCCGGCACCAACTGCTGCTCTGGGACAGAGGCAAGGCTGAAGGGGAAGAAAGGCAGCTCCATCTTGCCTCCTTGACTTTCTATCAGCTCAGGGCCCCTCTTGCTGTGTTTAAAATAGTTCTATAAAATTATTTATTTAGATAAGTAATTTTATTTGTTTAAATAAATAATGTTATGTATTATTTTATAGAAAGTATGGTGTAATGTAATAATATATGATATAATGTAGTGTTACATTAAGGCAGGCTTATTAAGGTAAACACATGTGGACTATCTGCTGTGCCGTGATTGGACCAGAAAGGCACCACATGATCAGCTATCTGCTGTGCCGTGATTGGGCTAGGAGTATGCCACATGATTAGCTGTCCGCTATTCCGTGATTGGGCTAAAGGGCACCACATGATCAACCATGCATGGGCTGTTCGTCCGCCGCTTCATGATTGGGCTAGAAGGCTATCACATGATTCAACCAGGAAGTAGGAGCCAGTGAACAGCGTGGACAGTGCATGCAAAGGGCAAAAGCTTTATTAATTGGACAATAATGCAACTGCGCCACAAGAATTAACCAATGAAATATATGAAAAGTAAGTTTACTAATTGGATCATAATACAACTGTACCACAGGAATTAACCAATGAATTGAATGAAAGGGCGGCCTTAAGCTGAACCCGGAGATTGTATAAATGTGAATGACTGGAGTCAATCGGGGTTCTGACCCTTCAGCGCCATGTTGCGCAAGGTTGGGACCTCTGCAGCTGTGGATCAATAAAACTGCTTTCTAAGAGTAACTTGGTTGCCTGTCTCCTGTGTTCCTGCTGCCTGCACGAAGCAGCCTGCCTGAGGGAACGAGCCTTCTGGCTCTGCTACAACATTGCATTATAATTTAAAATAATTGTTTAAAATGATTCTATAAAATTATTTATTTAAATAAGTAATTTTATTTTGTTTAAATAAATAATGTTATTTATTATTTTAAAGATAATATAATATAATAATATATAATATAATATAGTGTTACATTGCATTGCAATTTGATAATATAATATAATGTCAATATATTGTATTATGTTATAGTATAATAATTGTAATGTAATAATAATAATAATAGTATGATTACGGTATGGTATGTGGTATATGCATTTGGTATTGGTGGTGTTGTATTGTAACACAGTATAATACTGCCAATGATAATGTGATACAATAATTATATCGTGATATTATAATTTATATATTTGTATTACATGCAATATTGCTAACAATATTGCGATATGTTGTAATGTTAATTGTTTTTTCCTGTAAGCCACTCTGGCAGTATTGTTGTTTGCTGTAAGCCACTCTGAGTCCCCTTCGGGGTTGAGAAGGGTGGCATATAAAAATAGTAAATAAATAAATAAATAAATAACTGGGTCAGGGGACCTGTGATTATGGGATCGTAGATCCCATCTTCTATCTCCATGGGGGGAAAGTAAATAAGATTTTTAGATGAACTTAATGAGATTCTTGCTTCATGATCTGATCTCCAAAAGCCAGTTTTTAACCACTAGAGAAAGATTACCATTTCCCACCACCATAGATAAAAGGCATTTCAAAGTTCATTGGCTATAATACTGTAGAAAAATCAGCTTGAGGCACTATACAATAGAAAACAGTGTCCTTGTAGATGAAAATGGTCTTGTCCTGGATTGGAACCTGGCTAAACTGTAGGAAACAAAGGGTGGTAATAAATGGACACTTCTCTGGATGGAAAGAGGTGAGAAGTGGCGTACCCCAAGGTTCAGTCTTAGGACCGTTACTTTTTAATTTATTCATAAATGATCTGGATGTAGAAGTAAATTGTGAGGTAGCAAAGTTTGCAGATGACACTAAACTATTCAGGGTAGTTAAAAATGAAACTGACTGCAAAGAGCTCCAGAAAGATCTCTCAAAATTGAGTGAATGGGCAACAAAGTGGCAAATGCATTTTAACCTAAACAAGTGTAAAGTCATGCACATCGGGGCAAAGAACCCCAAATACACTTATCAACTGATGGGATCAAAGCTTTCTGAGACAAACCAGGAAAGGGATCTTGGGGTTTTGGTGGACAGCTCAATGAAGATGTCAACCCAGTGCGCTGCAGCAGTGAAAAAAGCAAATTCTATGCTTGGTATGATCAGGAAGGGAATCGAAAAAAGGTCGGCAAATGTTGTATTTTTCTCTACAAATCTATGGTGAGGCCACATCTGGAGTACTGTGTACAATTCTGGTCACCGCACCTCAAGAAGGATATAACAGAACCGGAAAAGGTACAAAGAAGGGCAACAAAAATGATCCAAGGAATGGAGCAGATCCCTTATGAAATCAGGTTGCAACGCCTTGGTCTTTTCAGCCTTGAAAGACGGCGTTTAAGAGGTGACTTGATCGAAGTGTATAAAATCATGCATGGGATAGAAAAGGTGAATAAAGAAAAAATATTTTCTCTGTCACACAACACTAGGACTAGGGGCACTCCCTAAAGCTCCAAGGTAGGAAAGTTAGGACTAATAAAGGGAAATATTTCTTCACCCAGAGGGTCATTGGGTTATGGAACTCACTTCCAGAGGAGGTTGTGACAGCTGTCAGCCTGGACAGCTTCAAGGCAGGATTAGACAGATTCATGGATACCAAGGGAATCAGTAGTTACTGAAATGGACATCCAAGTGCCACCTCTGTGTTGATTGGAGGCAGGCAGGATTTTCCCGGTACTGGTTGTGGGGGTTGGGAGCAGGTGAGGGTTTTGCCCTCCTTTCTGCTAGAGATCCCCGTGTACAACTAGTGGGCCACTGTGTGACACAGAATGCTGGACTAGATGGGCTGAGGCCAGATTCAGCATGGCTCTTCTTATGTTCTTATGTTCTTCTTACTACTCACTAGCTCACTTGAAATAATTAGTGACTGTGCGCTCAATGGGTACACATAGTCAAGAATACCAAGTTCCTTCCTAATAAAGAGAGTTTACATATGGATGTCTCTTCAAAGAAGGGGATACAAGTCTGTTGCCAACAATTGTGTGAGAGACAAAGTTTAATTAGCAAGTACTTCCCAGAGAGACATTTTGCAGGAATAATGACTCATACGATAATAATACAACTTTGCCAATATTCAGGCTGGAAAGGAAAAAGATAAAGGAAAACATACTTCAAGAAGTGAAGAGAGTTATGGTACATTTAGAAAGTTTTATAACTATTACCTGCTTACACATGTTTCTGCTGTACATTCAGTGGGGCTTAGAGAAAGAGAGACTTTTTCATTTTCTTGTCAGCACCAGGTGTCCAGGACAAAAGGGTTTTGCAAAATGCAACAGCAAGAGGTTTGAGGGCCATGTGAAAAAAATCATGAAGTGTATTTCCCCTCATCACCCCACCCTGGGTTAGCACTTGCTTCAGAATTTCATGTACTATACTGTAATTAAATGTTTTAGAAGAAAGATTTTTCAAAGATGTCTGTTCTGGTGACAGGAAATTGGACTAGGTTTCCCAGGATCTTCAGAAAATACGGTTTCCTCACTTTAAAAAACAGGAACGTTTCTTGTTCAATTTATTCATCTTATCTCATCACTCTTACAAATAGGGTATGCCTTGGAAAAGGATAATACATTGATTCTGTTTCTTCTGCGCAAAGCTTGGCCTGTTTATATTGAATTTGTATGTTTAATTTATGTGCTCGTGTTTAATTACAGGCCTCATGTTTGTTATAAAGGTCTATTTACTGTTTGGGGGCTAGGGTTAGTGTTTTTATTATGGGTGGGAGGGATTCCTCTCTTTAGACTTTCCCACCTAAATTTACCTCAGACCTTTCCCATTTAATTAGAACTTAGTTTTTTCCCTCCAAAAGTCACCTCAGAGTCCCAGCCAATCAGGGTCTCAGGTTTTCCCGCCCATTCTGAAGTCTATAAAAGGGGGATACCTTTCTGGGTTTACCTCAGTGGCTACCAGGGACGTGTGACTGAGCCACGGAGTTGCTAGCTCCGGCCTGTCACCTCCTTTTAGTGAAAAATACCGCCTTCAACCAGCCCTAGACTTAACAGAGGAAGGACGTTCGACCTTCGATTTAAAGAAGTTCAGCGGTTGGGGTCTGTCCACCACCCGTGGCGGCGGACCAGAGAGAGAAGGAGAGGCGTTGATCATTTACCCCATACAGACCAAAGAAGAAAGGACCAAAGTAAGAAGCTCAAGATTCTATGAGCCTGTCCAGACACTTCCATCTTTGTGTCTCGTGTTAATAAACTTTGTTACTTTGTACCAGAAGCTTGGTTCTGTCAAGTCTTTGGGGCCCTCTCCTCACAGGAAGGCAGCCGCATCCCTGGGCATAGGGTGCTTAGAGCTGTTAACGTAGTCACTCCAGCCAAGCCCAGGCGGACCGCCATACTAAAAGGAGTTCAGGTTGTGGCCTTAGCCGCAGGGCCTCAGCCATCCAGCGTCCCATAGAAGGCCTCTTGGCCAAAAGCAAAGAAAAGTAAAGAAAAGCCTAAAGCAACTTAAAGTAAAGAGAAACTAAAAGGAGCTCAAGTTGCGGCTTAGCCGCAGGGTACAGCCACTTCGTCCCAGAGAAAGGTAAAGCAAAGGCCCCCGGCCTGATGAAGAGCAACTTAAAAGAAGACTCAGAATAAAGTTAAGAAAGGCTCTCAGGCTCTGAGAGGAAGAAAAAAAAAAGCCTCTTGGCCAAAAGCTATTTACAGATAGTAAAGGAAAGTTCTGAGTGCAGCCTGGCCACTCTCCTGTCCTGGTGATCTCCTCAGAAGCCCATCCAGGACTCAGAGAAGCAAGGAAGCAAGGCAGCCAGATCTGTTCCTGTAGCCCAATCCAGGAGGAAAAGCCTCCAGGAAGCAAGCTTGAGGCCTACCTCACAAGCAAGGCCTCCAAAGCAAAGAAAGAAGGCCCAAAAGCCAGGGACCCTCTTAGAACAAGCCTGCCGGCTCAAGCAAGAATAAAGCAAGCTTCTCCTGCCCTCTTTTACTCAGCAGAAGCAAGCCATCGAGAAGGCCCAAAAGCCTGGGGCTCGCCTAGAATTCCAACCCCAGGGAGAACAAGGCACCCTACCAGCTTTCAGTTTCTTCAGGAGGCAGCAGCAGCAAGAGCGAGCCTCGCAGGCCAAAGTTTCCAGCATATGCGAGGCTCTCCTGCCCATCTTAAAGGCCCTGAAGTGAATCAATATCTTCAGAAGCAGCCATCTTGGAAGAACGGCCTTCCCATTTCTCCGATTGGCTCTCTGGTGTTGGGAGCCGCCTCCTCTTGTTTCCTGCTCCATTTTCCTTTGCTCCGCCTCCAGCAGGTTGATTGATGCCTGTTCTGCCAGGAGGAGGGGCTGGCTTGAGTTTGCTTCTCTTTTCAAAGGCAGTTAGGTTTGGCTTTTCACAGCCCATTGTATCTACTGCATTGTAATACCTGTTTATTACATCTGCCATTGATTTTGCATGCATCTGCTAATATAGATTTTGCATTGTCATAGGTTTGCATTGTAATACTTGTTTATTACACATGCCATAGAATCTCATTGCATTTGTTGGGTACGGATTTCTGTATGTTCTACACAGATTTACTGTATTTTGCTGTACTTATTTCTTGAAATTGCATTTGTTTACGTTGCATTTTAGAATCTACTGCACAGCCATAGAATTTATTGCTCTAGAATATCACGGCAGGTATTTTCGCTTTGATTTCTGAGTGCCATATATTTTTTCATGCCATAGAGTCTTATTACATTTGTTTGCATTCATATTGCATCTGCTGTATAAGTTTACTGTTTTCATTATAGACCCTCCATTATATTTGGTTGTACATACTTGCTGCACTCTATAGGAAACTATGACGAGTGCTAAGGGTTCAGATGTGGCTAGTTCATACTACCTACGCAGCCCCAAATCTAGGCATCCAACACAGAAAGGTCTAGAACAGCTCTTGTATAGGGAGGATGCTTTAAAGGCCAAATTGAAGTACGCATGGCAGCGCATTACAGGCCTCCTCCAGGGATATGAAGCAGCAAGCAACCCCACAGAGGCCCAGGTGTGTGGGGCCGAGATTAGAGATGCTCATCGTTGTTGGAGAGCATTAATAGATAGGATCTCTGCACTACTCCACGAGATCAATAGCCCAGAAGCTGACCTTAGAAATAACCAGCTGTGGGAGAATGTTGATTCTAAAGAAGCTGAAATCAAGGCCGTGTTGGACATTTTGGAATTTAGTCCATCCCCTAGGCAAGATAGGAGGCCGCTGACAGATGCCAACAGTCAGGCCAGTCTGATTGAGTGGTCACCGCAGCCCGTCAGTTGCGGATCTCATCATCAAGTAAAGCTTCCATAAAGAGAGAACGGGCAACGCCTAGTCACAAGAGTTCCAGCTCCACGTCCTCCAAAGGAAGTGTTACCTCGGAGAGAGCAGCCTTTCATTTGAAAGAGACAAAACGCTTGGAAATAAAGGCAGCTATTCTAGCCGCGGAAGCTGACGCCGAGATTGCAAGTCAAGAGGTGGATCTCAAAAACGAAGAAATTCGCCTCAAAACTGACTTGGAGCTGCTCCGAGTAAAAGGGGAAGCCGCAAAAAAGTTTACCAGGGCCAGATTCCTGGCTAGGACTTTACAGGAAGAACTATCCGAAAAGAACGTTAGCCTCATGCCAGAGATGGACGCGACTTCCAGAGTCTCCGAGCATCTGAGCAAATTGAGCACCCAACTTCCAGTCAGCCCCATCCTTGCCAAGCCAGAGACTACGGGGCGACCATCAAAGATTAGTACCTTCAGTACTGCAGAGCACTTCAAGACGGGAAGAAGCAAGGCCGGGAGTCAAGCCATCAACTTGGGCTTTCAGGCTCCTATATCGAGCGTTTCGGTCATCACAAGTCCAATCCAGGATGTTCCACCCAGCATCAAAGAAGGGCCAAGTTTACTCCAGTTCGGCCCTCCGCAAACAGAAAGCCTACACCACGCTTTTGAGAGCTCTACACAGCCACGAAGTTCGGTCGCTTTGACGCCGGATCAAGCGCTAAAGTCTGTCCAGCTGGTGCCAGAGTCTCAGTTGTACTTACCTTGTCGCAACCCGAGAAAAGACCTCAAAGCCAAAGGGGTCCAGAAGTTCTCTGACGAGCCTGGGGACTTTCTGCTTTGGAAAACCATCTTCCAACGGGCCATCCAGGAATATAGATTATCAGCTGATGAAGAGCTGGTTCTTTTGATCACCTGGCTAGGTCCAGCTTCGTCAGCTCAAGTCCACAAGATTTATGCGGCTCTCATGGCAGATCCAGAGAAGGCCTTGGCTACTGCCTGGAATCGACTACATAAGAGATTTGGGGCCAGTGCCAACATAGAAACAGCACTCATGGACCAGCTCAACAAGTTCCCAGTGCTGAAGCAGAAAGACTGTAGCCTCTTTGGGATTTGAGCGACTTGCTGGCACAACTCCAGGCCGCCAAAGATGATCCTCGGCTCCCAGGTTTGGCCTGCCTAGACCAACACCTGTTTCAGAACAGTATAGTGCAGAAGTTACCCTTTCCCCTACAGGAATTATGGGGAAGAGAAGTCTTCAGATACAAAAGGAATAACTCTCAGGTTTATCCTCCATTTGCTCATCTGGTTGACTTCATTACTCAAGCGCCGAGGAACGTAATGATCCTCAAACAGGCTTCCAAGCGCTCTACCAAAGACAGCGCCAGGACAAATCCTCCAATGACATCAAGCAGCCAGCTAAAGAAATCAAAAGGTCGTACACTGTAAAGTCCACTGAAACCAGCTGTGAGACAAAGGTCAAAGACGACTGCAAAGCCAACCGTCCTACCCAAGAGCAAAGTACAGCCTCAAAGAAAATTCTCTGCCCCATTCACCAAAAGCCCCACAGCTTGGCCAGCTGCAGAGAATTCGCCAAGAAACCTCATAAGGAAAGGGTTGAATTGGTCCAAAGTTCAAAGGTATGTTTTAAATGCTGTGGCGACATACCTCATTTTGCCAAAACCTGCAAGGTCAAGGTTCAGTGCGACCACTGCAAGAGTTTGAAGCACTGCACAGCAATGCACAATTCTGAGAACCCACCAGCTAAGAATGTGGCTCCCAGTTCCATTGATCGTCCTGTTAAAGATGACGCGAAGAACCCTCCTGAGTCGGCTGCCGTAGCTTGCACTGAGCTGTGTACCAACGCCGACAAGTTTAGAGTCTGCCACCCCATCTGTCTCGCCGACGTGTACCCTTATGGCAAGCCAGAATTCAAGAAGAGAATGTATGTGGCCCTTGATGCACAAAGTGACACCTCTTTGGCCACCCCAGAATTCTTTCGGATGTTTCGCATCCAAGCTCAAGCCGTAAACTACATTGTTTCCACTTGCCCGCAAGCAGAAAACACGAGGCAGAATGGTCACCAATTTCGTAGTGTCCCCGGTTGGAGAAGAGAGCCACTACAAGTTGCCCTGCCTCATTGAGTGTCCCTCTATACCACGCAACAAAAGTCAAATAGCAACGAAGGCAGTTGTAGAGGCACATCCTCACCTCAAGCAACTAAGCAAACAGCTGCCTAGGTTCGAAAGAGATGTGGGCATCCATCTCCTGATTGGTTCAGATTGTCCGGACCTGTTTTATGTGGAAGACCAGATAAGGGGTCCCTCGGGAGCTCCTCTGGCACAGAAATTGCCTCTCGGGTGGACGGTGCTGGGTCCTGTTTGTTTAAACAAGATGCGTCCTCCACCATCATTCAGCTCCCTTGGAAATGGCAAACTTTCCAACAGAAGACCCACACAGATATATAATAGCCTGAGTCACATCTCTGTTTTCTGCCAGAGCTTGATATCTGAGTATAGTTCCATCTTCAACACCTCAGAAGAGAGTGAGAGTCTGGCCTTTGCTAAAGAGCAGCTGATTGATCCCAGATCACCAGCCCAGAAAAGCAGTCTTGAACTGAGCTCTACAGACTGCTTGAACCGAGTTGTCTTTCAGACTGAAACAACTAGGCCAGAAGAGGAAGATAAAATATTTGAGTCTTCACAGGACAATAGGCCTGTCTTACAAATTGATTTGGGGTCTGAGAGTGAGAAGCTGCCAGGAGTGACAGCAGAACCACTACTGATTCCAGAAGTTTCCCTAAAGACGTCAGTCGTTGTAAAGAGATCTCATCGACACCAGAAAATGGACATTTTCCCGGTGCCCTGTGCACCCAAAGAAACTGCTCTGTCTTCTCCAACTGAAGAAGACCCTGCTGAAAGAAACCAATCTGTGGCCCATTTGCTGGGAGATGTTAAGAACGAGATCGAAACTCGGCCACATGCCCCAGGGCCACCAGTCCACAGCCCTCCTGCAGCTGAGCTCCAGGTGGAAGAAGAAATCTTAACTTCTCCAGAGGTGGAAAAGGTCAAGCAAGAAGCTTTCCCTTTGGCCAGCGAGTTAAAGATCCAAGCTGAAAAAAGGAAGAAACCCTCCTTAGAGGTAACAACTCTGAACCTGCTGCAACCCGAGAGTGCGATGGAGCAAGGTGGAACAGAGGCCAAATCCCAAAGTAAGAACTTTGTGTTTTCTTTAAAGAACTATTTGCTTTTCCTCTTAAAGATAACAAAGGAAGAAGGACATAATTTGCTTAAAGAACTCTGCCTGCTACCAGATCAGAGGTTTGATGAGGAAAACGCACCTGTTCCAAGCTCACTCCGCTGTGAGCTCTCATTGGCTTTAAAATCTCATGCGCCATTTGACCCAGAAAACAAGTTTCTGAGTCAGAAGATGCCCTGAGATGTAGTGTGATGTCATTCAATGAGACTGACAGTTAAATGGTCTCTCAAGTGACTGTAAAGAAGGCAGACTTAAAGGCAAAGATCGGCCAAAAATGAGAGTAAGGCCCAAAAGGCCAACTGGCTCTTCAGGGAGTTACCAGCGATGGCGTCAGCACAAGTTTTGTTGTTCCCCTGAGGAAAATCAGCCTTTGCAAATGATGCCATGTAAAAGGCCCAAGATAAATCCTCAAGACTATTTCGCTTTTAGCAGGTGCACATTGGACCTAAGCCTCACATGCGTGCGTCTGTGGGTTGCTATGCTAGGTTTAGCTCTGCCAAAAGCAAAGCAGCAGTGAAGATCTGCATTATAGATGTGTGCTTAGTGACCATAGTGGTGCTTTTAGTGACTTAGGTCAGCCTTACCACCATGAGGCACAGGTTTTAGAGATGCATTACACACTTGTAATCTCCATAGCTGAAAGGGGTCTTACTATCCCAAAAGTGAGTTTAGAGAGTGTCTAACACTATGTCACCCTATTGATTATGTCTGTTTTCATGCATTGTGATTACTGCTATTGCAATATTTGTTTATGTGTTATAGTTTGAAATTCTCGCAGCCGAGAATTTGGCCGGGAGTATTGCGGCCTGCGCAAAGCTTGGCCTGTTTATATTGAATTTGTATGTTTAATTTATGTGCTCGTGTTTAATTACAGGCCTCATGTTTGTTATAAAGGTCTATTTACTGTTTGGGGGCTAGGGTTAGTGTTTTTATTATGGGTGGGAGGGATTCCTCTCTTTAGACTTTCCCACCTAAATTTACCTCAGACCTTTCCCATTTAATTAGAACTTAGTTTTTTCCCTCCAAAAGTCACCTCAGAGTCCCAGCCAATCAGGGTCTCAGGTTTTCCCGCCCATTCTGAAGTCTATAAAAGGGGGATACCTTTCTGGGTTTACCTCAGTGGCTACCAGGGACGTGTGACTGAGCCACGGAGTTGCTAGCTCCGGCCTGTCACCTCCTTTTAGTGAAAAATACCGCCTTCAACCAGCCCTAGACTTAACAGAGGAAGGACGTTCGACCTTCGATTTAAAGAAGTTCAGCGGCTGGGGTCTGTCCACCACCCGTGGCGGCGGACCAGAGAGAGGAAGGAGAGGCGTTGATCATTTACCCCATACAGACCAAAGAAGAAAGGACCAAAGTAAGAAGCTCAAGATTCTATGAGCCTGTCCAGACACTTCCATCTTTGTGTCTCGTGTTAATAAACTTTGTTACTTTGTACCAGAAGCTTGGTTCTGTCAAGTCTTTGGGGCCCTCTCCCTCACAGGAAGGCAAGCCGCATCCCCTGGGCATAGGGTGCTTAGAGCTGTTAACGTAGTCACTCCAGCCAAGCCCAGGCGGACCGCCATACTTCCACTTCCTTTATTTTGGTAGTCATGTCAAACATCACATATACCACATGGGAGTTTTTCCATTAAGCACCAACTTAATGGGGTGGGTAGTAGGATCATCTTCTAAGGATGTCATCCCATTTGCTGCTGGAATTGGCACTCATCCTGGTGAATCCTGTGGTGCTTGGCAGGGGATGTGGAGAACCCTTTGCCCCATGCCCCAGATCACCCGGCGTACCCGCTACCTCATGCCACAGAGGAAAGTGTCTGCTGACCAGCTTCCCCCTGTTGATCTGTATGCAACACAGGAAGCCTCTCGTGTTGTTGCCGTGGTAGCTTATGCAGATTTCCCTTCCCTTTTACCATAGAGCCCTGCCAGAAGTAACTGTGTGTTGTGGGATGGGAGCCAGCGGGCTCCGTGGCAAAAAAAGAAGGGGAACCGGTGTTGCTGATTTATTCAGCCCCATCTGACGAGGTTGTAAGTACAATGATCACTTTTCTCTTCAACTAATAATTGATTACATACTTTCCTGTCTTCTGAGGAGCCTCGTGAAAGCATCCAAACATTCACCAGCAGGGCTGCAACAACTCTTTTAAGCTTCGTCACTGAATTTGCTTAATATATATATTTTTTAAAAGACCACACCTATTTCTTTTCATACTTATATACTAACTGGTAGGTCAGTGAATTATCAACCAATTAAACTATTACGTAAATAAACTACAGTTAAGGAAATGTTTTGTGAAAACTGAAGTGTTAGCAATTTGGAGCTGGTTTATTACAATAGTGGTTGTCCACTATTTGGATTCTGCCTTTGTACAGCTTTGGAACCACAATCCTTTGGGAACGTTTCTAAAAATCTCAGAAGTATAGCTTATAAAAAGGAAAGAAACCCTAGTTAACCTAATTTCCAAAACTTTTGGCTGATAATTTTTAATTTTCAAATTTTGCACACACACAAAGTCCAATTCACAAGTAAATTGGAATTGGTCTTTGATTTCTACTGTAAGAATGAGATCACAGTTTTTCTCAGATACTACTTTATTAGTATCATACCGCGTTCAAAAAGAGACATCTTTTCTTCATCTGCTCTTTTGCATTCTCTTTTTGTTCTTAGCCCACAACTAAAAAAACAGAAATGTGTCAAAACACAAAGTTCTAGTCTACAGCACAATCTTGAACCTTCCAAGAAAGGAAGAACTCTGTCATGGTGCAGAGCATATAAAACTATACATTTTAAAGATAATATTCTTCCATTTACCATCACAGTGTTTGAATAATCACTTGTAGACATTACGATCCTCTGGAGAGGCCCTGCTCTCAATTCCACCATCTTCGCAAGCGTGTCTGGTGGGGACGAGAGACAGGGCCTTCTCTGTTGTGGCCCCTCGGCTGCGGAACTCCTTACTAAGCGATTTTAGATCTGCCCCCTCCCTGTTGTCCTTCAGGAGGCGAGTGAAGACTTGGATGTGGAATGAGGCTTTCCCAGAATAAGTTGAGATTGATTATAATCTGAAATGAGTGACCACGTTTACAGACCGCGTTGAATGTGTTTTCAATGGCAATGTGATTTTATGTATCTCTGCTTTTTATGTATTTTAATATGCTGTTTAAGATGTTTTTAAATTTGTATAGCATTAAATTTTGCTGTAAGCTGGTCTGAGTCCCTCCATGGAGGTGAGAAGGTCGGGGTATAAAAATTTAAAATAAATAAATGAGTAAATTCAATTGTGTTACATGTTTCAAGTAATAGGCTTTCGCTAGCTATAGAACTTCCTCCCAAGGTATGTCAGTCTGGTTCCATCCTTCTGAAGCCTGTAGGGGGAAGTTAAGATTGTTTGATTATTTTAACATATTTCAGTCCTTAAAGCCATGGGCAATTTCTCCAGATGACCTCCTTTTCTCACTTTCTGTTTTAAACATGTTCTAGTTTTAATCTGCTTTTAAATAATACTCTTATCTATTTGGATTTCATATTGTAATCAATATTTCACTTGCATCCTGTTAGTGAATTCTGATTACCTATGCTGGATGTATGCTATTATAACTATTTTTAAGCATCCCATAACCTGGAATTCTATTCTAACCACACACAAACAAGTGATAAACAAATGTTTAAAATAAAATGAAATGAAAATATTTTTTTCTGAGCCAGTAAAAATGTATTAGCTCATTACTGGAAAGACCACAGAGTTGAAACCAGTCATGCCACCCTGAGAAGAGAAACTGATAAATGATACCATGAAAAGATACTATTTCACTCATGTTAAATTCTGTTAATTCGTGTTTTTGTTTTACTCTGTGCCATTTCTTAGTAATTACCCTTTTGTCACAATCAGCATGCCAGAGATCAAAGGCTAATGCCCATATTTTTATAATTATATTTAAACAATTAAAGGATTTAGTGGCATGCTGCACCTTGTAATTTGTTTAATCCCCTTAAAGCGATTATGGGATGTTTCCACTATCTGTAGAGAAAGGGTTCAACCTCTATTTCTGCAAACATTTTAATGAGCATTATTTTCATTTTATGTGTTAGAAAATGGTCATTCAGAATTATTTCTTGTTATTGCATGCAAACAACATTTTAAAATAATATTTAAATTAATAAAACAATTCATTATTGTATTAATGTAAAATAATGTATCTTTAAATTCATAAAATATACCAATTATACTTTACTTAACTCTGTTTGATTTTAGGTCCAGTTGACTCACCTTTGCAAAAAAAATGCCAAATGATTAGCACTGTGAAACTACTGTAAATTTAAACAGTGGATAACAGGGGTCATTTCCATTCATCACATAATCTGCGGCTAGTCTAAAGTGGCAGAATTCCAGACTGGCCCTGGAGACCGTAATACATTCTGTGTCTATTCCTGCAGTAGCGGCAGTGCCTCATGCTTCAGCTGGGTCAAAACTACATTTAGTCCTTCTGGACTGTCATCTTATTTTCCTCTCCACTGCTGGATGGCCACAGAGTTCTGGGAGATCTCCTGGCTATCACTATGTGCTTTTGTTGATTCCAGCAAAGGTACCTGTACGATCATGAGAAGAAGAGGGTGATTCTCCCTATGTTATAAACTGTATTTACCTCGTGTTATAGACTGGAAGTCTCGATATCATTCGGACATCCAGGAAAGCCTTCTGGTCCATTTTGGGTTTTAGGGCTAGTGTAGACAAGTCTTCAGTTTATATATTCAAAAAGTCTCAAATAGGTTCAAGCTGGGAAAACCTTTTCCCCATTTCTGTTGAGAATTACATTATTTTAAAGTAGGCCTGGAGAACCATTGGACAAGCTGGCTAGGGCTTTTGGGAGTTAGAGACCTAAATACCTGGAGGGCAGCAGGTAGCCTAGACACTAGTGTTGCGCAATTCAAGTAAACCATGATCCATTTTAGTGTTCCAGATTTTGGTGGGAGCCTCCTGAATATGGGAGGACAGAAATCCATTTTCGATTTGGGAAGATGAAAGATTTGTTTTCATTCTGGCCCATTGACTGCAATGAGGCAGACTTCTCAGGTTCCTCTTCCCATCATTTTAGGCAACATCTGTCTTTATATCCTCCATTAAGAACTGGATTAATGAAACTGGGTGATTATAGCCAATGTTTTTATGGACTGAACATTGTTTTAATCCAGAGTGAATGTGTATGGTGCTAATGTAGTTGTATTTTAATGTATCTTTAATGTATTTTAATTGTTGAAGGGTTTGGGGGTTTTATATTGTTATTATGTGGGCATCGAATTGTGCTGTACTGTAAGCCGCTCTGAGTCCCCCCTTGGGGGTTGAGAAGAGCGGGGTAAAATCCCTAAATAAATAAATAAATAAATAAATAAATAAAGCACAAGAGATTGGATTAAAATACCACTTTTCCTTTGATTGTTTGTCCTTATATCTTGAAAAACGTCAGAGTTAAGATACCACTCTTTCTGTGATCCTTTCCCTTCTGTCTTTCAAGGAGACCTGGGTTTAAGGCAAGGGCTTAAGAAAACACCCTTTCTGGATCCTTTTCCTTCTAGTGGCTTTCTCCCTGCCAGCACTCCATGTGTAGCCGAAAGAAACCGAAAGCAACGAGTTTTGGTAGCCCTTATACTCTTGCGGCCGATAATAACATGGCTGTGGAGCCCTTGCAGTTATGGGCATCTGAATAATCTAAATAATCCAAATAAGACAAAGACCTTTTAAAAAAGTGGACCCAGGCACAACCCTACCATATATTTGTTGACACAAAGCTTAGAAAGCTTGATTTCCAAAATTGCAGCAGGGCTAAAACAAGCATCAGGCAGAAACCTTGGTGGGTTGAAGCATCTCTTTCAGTTCTTTCTCCTCTGTACTCAGCATGCTACCAATGTCACCAGGTATGGCCAAAGCAGAAAATAATATATCTGTATAGAAATTCCATGTTATGTGCAAATAATTCCGGGGAGGGGTGTGTGTGCCCAAAGGGTGAGCTTACATTGACTAAATGTAAAATTGGAGAAAGTTTTGAATTTTTATGCTTGGACTGGACAAATTCGCTGTGGGCTGCAGTGGCATCTAGCCAAGCTGTGCCAGTCCCATTGTGCCATCACCTCAACCTATGTATCACTGCTACTGCCCCCTGCTGTCTGTGGAACTATGTCTGTGCTCCTAGCCATCATGTGCACCTCTGCTGTTGTGGGGAGATTCTGTGCAATTGTGAATTTTGTACAGAATAAGTCTCAAAGAGCAATACTTCGCATCAGTCCAGGATTCTTGTTGTCATGGTTTCTCAACACTCAGAAACATGTTTTAAACATTTTTTGAATGTATTTTAATATAATTTCCATTTTTCTATAATAAAACGTCACAGAAGCATTACATCAATCACACTTGCCCCACATATGCCACTTCCTATCAGTGACCCTTCTTGTCTAAATGCATTGTTTACCAACTTCAGGATTACAGACTAGGAATAATAGGACCTTGTCTGGAGAGTATTCAGTATTTCAATAATTCAAACAGTTTTCTGAATACAATTGATATTGCCACTAATGGAATTCAACACAGTGGTGGCTACACAATTTCAACAGGAGGACTTGTTAGCTATTTCTGTGAGCATTAAACATAATTTCACTTTCAAACATGCACATGTTCACCTTAGCAAGTGTATTGCAAATGTTTGGCTGTCCTCTAACACCAAATAAGGAAGAGATCACTCTTGTCAGAAGTCTGAATGTGAAATTAATCTAAGGACCACATGCAGCTCCAAGGAACATTCTTGTGTTAAAATTCTAATTTGGTGTTGTATGGCATCAAATTGCTGCCTGTTGTAATGCTGCCTTGAGTCCCCTCAGGGGTAAGAAAGGCGGGATATAAATAAATAAATAAAGGAAGCTTCCATCACCCTCAAACAGCTTTCATTTATTCCAGTTGGAATTCAAAGAACTTACAATGTAGGACATCTGGAAGGCACCTGTTTGAGGAAGGCTGGTGTAAAGGTTTTTTGATAGTGTGCTATAAGATTTTTTTAAATATTGTTTTCCATGAGATGAGTTCTGTTCTCAATTTTATTTGAATAGCTAATTGTATACAGTTCAAGGATCTCAGTTCACACATCAGTTTTTGCTAACAGTTCTGTTATCAATCTTTTTTCAACAACTTTTTATGACTAAGGAACAAACAATAAAGATATAATTTAACCTCCAATATTTTTCTTTTCTTTATAATCAGAAAAATCTTCATCCCGGAATGACAGTATTTGCCACTTAGTTTTGATGACAGTTTGGCTTAGTAGCTCTCACTAAACAAAATTATAAGCTATGACATTTAATTGCTTCAATTGTAGTGGGGTGATAAACCTGGTTGGGTTTTAGTCCACATTTTAAAAGAGCTATTAAATTGCTGAACCATGTCCTCCAAACATGTTCAGCACCTTGAATAATCTACTTTAAAATTTGGACCAAAACATTGAGTGAATTGATTGTTCCAATGACGTGGAAACCACCGTCATCTTTTGATTATAACTATGGGTATTTGATGCCACAGTAAATGGAATAGCTGTCCTACAGAATGTACATCTCTGCTGCTATTTTTATACTTGAACTATTAAAAATGACTATAAAAGGCTATATTAAAGCTACATTCTTTATGCAGCCCTTGAACTTACTTTGAGGCCAACACATCAGAGTCTATTCATTGTCAGTCAAACTTGTTCGTTGAAGTAATTCTTACATATTTGCCCGTAATCCCAAAAACATTTCAATTGAAAAAGCCTGTGGTTTTTTGAGTTAAAAATTTTGGGGTGGGGTGTGGGGGTGGGGGGTGGAAAGTGAGGTGGAACACATTTTGAAGGTACTATAGACAAAAATCAAGAAATGTTTGGGGCCTTTCTGTCAGGTGGCAAAGAAGAAAATATGTATCTTATTGTTTAGCAAGCACATTAAAAAAAGAATCAGACTAATGAAAAGTCAGGAACAGAGTTAACCAAACAGATGACTTTATTAAATCCATTTGCCATGAAATGCCCCCTGTTGTCATTCTTTCAGGGCCTTCATGAACAGGAACACAATTTTTCACTAATAGTATGGGAATATATGTGTGATAATACATTTTTCTCTGGCATTGCAAGACAACTACTCCTGTAGTCCAGCACTAATATGTCCATTCACTGGGCTTGGCATCCTGTCTCCTCGTTCACCTCTGCAGGGGTTTGTTGTTAATCTCCATCAAGTTGGCTTGCCACATTTTGAAGGATATGTTTTTCTTTGCTTGTTCTGAGGATGAGGATACCATCCTTGAAATGGCCAACAAAGTTTGTATTTTGGGGTCTTCTTCAGTTCTTTTGGAACATTTTAAAAGTGTTTTAAGAACTTTTAAAATGGGTTTTTATTTGCTGAACATTGCCCTAAGAACTGAAATGGGCTGAAATATGATATTTTATTTTATTTATTGAAGTTTTACCCTATTTTTATTTTGGGATGGGACCTAAATAAACAAATAGTTCAATCAAAAAAACAATTCACATGTGTTCATTAAAAAGCAAGAAACAAAAACATTTTCTCTAAGGGACCTTCAACACAGCTATAAATATCAAGGCAGATGACCCATAATATCTTCTTTGAACTGGGTTATTAAGAACATAAGAACATAAGAAGAGCCATGCTGAATCGGATCAGCCCATCTAGTCCAGCATTCTGTGTCAAACAGTGGCTATGTTGAACACTGGGATCTCTAGCAGAAAGGAGGAAACCCTCACCTGCAGACCCCCACAACCAGTACCTGGGGAAAATCCCCTGCCTCCATCAACACAGAGGTGGTTTTTTTTAAAAAATTTATTGGTTTTTTCCCCTCTCCCACCCTCCCCTCCTTGTACATACAGTTTATACATCCAACTACAGAGGTTACATTTGAAATATCAGTCTCAGTCTTAATATTTCTACTCAACAACTTAACACATTTTCTAAATAATATCTAACTGGTTCCCACATCCTCTTTGTTATTATTATCTTTCAATTTTATCTATATTATTCCATTTACAATTTGTTATTTCCACATTTAACATATTAATTATATAATTATACCAGTTGGTCAATGTCCATTTTGTTTTATCCTTCCAACCCCTCACTAAAACTATCTGTGCACACGCTATTAATTTATCAATCAATTTTTTCTTTTGCATTCTTCACTCCTATTATCCGTGCATGTAATACATTTCTATTAACTATTACAATATGTAAATCTAACATTCTATTGATTTCTCCTTCAATCATTTTCCAGTAACCTTGCACTCTATCACATTCCCATATCATATGATTGAACACCCCTCTTTGTTCACAGCCGTGCCAACACTTATCTTTCATCCCTGGTACAAAGCGTGAAAGTTGTGCAGGAGTTCTGTACCATTTTTGTAACATTTTCCTTCTGGTTTCCCTTAATGCATTATACTTTTCTCTTGCTATATTACTTATTTCCCTCTGGATGTCTTCCCTCTCAATTTCCATGTCCAATCTCCATGTCTGGAAAATTTCCTCTATTATTTCTTCTTTTACTGTTATGATTTGTTCGTACAGATCTCCTGCCACTTTCTTCTCCCCTCTCAAACATTTCCTAATCACCTTCTCAAATGGACTATCCCGTTCTCTTATTTTTTCCCTTCGTCTGAAAATTTCCTGTCTTATGGCCCAGCTTTGGATCCAGTTCCCTGACCCAATCCAGTTCTGAATTTCTTTTTGTTCAACAGGGTTTCCATCCTCAACACAGAGGTGGTTATTCAATGTGGTGGCTTCCCAACTCCAGGGATTTCTGGATGAGATGGATTATCTAGATCCATTTCAATCTGGTTTCAAACCTGGCTATGGAACAGAGACAGCTTTGGTCATCTTGGTGGATGACCTACGCAGAGAGCTAGACTGGGGGAATTTGTCCCTGTAGGTTCTCCTGGATCTCTCAGTGCTTTTAGATACCATTGACTATGGCATCCTTTTGGGTCGCCTCATTGGGGTGGGACTGGGAGGCACTGTTTTACAGTGGCTCCAGTCCTTCCTGGAGGGCTGTACTCAGAAGGTTGTCCTGGGGGACTCATATTTGAATCCCTGGTCATTGTCCTGTGATGTTCCTCAGGGTTCCCTTTTGTTCCCCATTCTGTTTAACTTATCCATGAAACTGCTGGGAGAGGTCATCCGGAGTTTTGGAGCTTGTGCCACCAAAAAGTAGAATGAGAAGGCCAGGTATCAGAGACATCTCCCCTCCAATGTGAAGTACCACAATGAGCTATCCTCTCCCCAGTACTATTTAACATCTATGTACAACCACTGGCTGAGTTGGTGAGGAGTTTCGGCTTAGAATGTTACCAGTATGCTGATGATACTCAGCTCCTTTTGCATCTAAAACCTGGGAGAACAACAATTCCTGATAACTTCTCATTGTGTTTGGAAGCCGTGACAGGCTGGCTGCGCATGAGCAGACTCAAGATGAACTCTGCCAAAACCGAAATCCTATGGCCTGGTCGGCCCCTAGAACTGGCCTGCCCTCTGCCCACCTTTGAAGGTGAACCATTAGCCCAGTCTGCCACGGTGAAGAGCCTCGGTGTCCTGCTGGATTCCCGGTTGACGATGGAAGCACCAGAGACCACCAAGATCAGCTCAAGAAAACCTTTTGTCCCAGGGAGGCTCACCTGGACTCCACAAGGCACAGGGCCTTTTCAGTTCTTGCCCCAACCTTGTGGAACTCCTTACCTCCATACATTAGAGCTATACCTGATTTGCAGTCATTCTCCCAAGCTCTCAAAACTTGGCTCTTCGACAAAGCTTTTAAACTGTGATTTATTGTTGATATGCTTGTTGTTTTATTGCTGTGTAAGTCGCTCAGAGCATTCCAGTGGAGAGCGACTCATCAAATAATAAATTGAAATGAAATGAAATGAATATGCAGATGACACCCAACTCTACTACTACTTTCCACCTAAAGCCAAGGAAGCTGTCCTGACCCTAAACCAGTGTCTGTTATCAATTATGGACTGGATTATGACAAAATCAGAGAAACTTAATCCAGGCAAGACAGAAGTACTCCTGGTCAGTTGTAAGGCAGATTAGGAAATAGGAAACAAGCCTATGCTGGATGGGGTCACACACCTCCTGAAAACACAGGTCCACTATTTGGGGGTCGTCCTGGACTCAGTGCTGAACCTGAAGGCCCGGATGTCAGCAGTGACCAGGAAGGCATTTGCACAATTAAAACTTGTACACCAACTGCACCTGTTCCTTGAGGTCAGATCTGGCCATGGTGGAACACGCCTTAATTGCATCTCATCTGGATTACTGTAATGCGCTCTATGTGGGGCTGTATCTGCGCAGAAACCTCAGCTGGTCCAAAGAGCTGCATCCAGGTTGCTAACTGGGGCTAGCTACACGGAGTGAACACCCCCCCCCCCAATTGCAGCAACTCCAGTGGCTGCCAGTTTCTGGGCACAATTCAAAGTGCTGGTTATAACTTTAGTGCTTTTGATTAAACAGTTCACTAGATAATTCCCTCCCCCCTCCCACCACCCATAACTCAATATCTGGCTCCTGCACTTTTTCCACTGTTCCATGCCTTATAGATATAGTATTCTAATTGACTTTGCCATTTTAGCTCTGACTTATCATCTGGCTCCTGCACTTTTTCCATCTGCCCTGTCCTTGCAACTTTATTGCACAAGCCTGAGTATTTGATAACTATGTCAGTCTATTGGTTATTTGATGATGTTATTTGATGTTGTTTTATGACTGTGTTATTTTTTTAATTCTATGTTTGACCGGGCTTGTCCCCATGTAAGCCTCCCTGAGTCCTTCCGGGGAGATGGTAGTGGGATACAAAAATAACATTATTATTATATTATAAAGCCTTAGACGGTTAAGGTCTAGGCTATTTAGCTTACCGCAGCCCCTTGTGTGTACCTACCAATGCCCTCGGATCTACAAGAGAGGCCCTTCTTTCAGTCCTACCTCCATTTCAAGCTCGGTTGGTGGGAATGAGAAAACATGCCCAGGGAAGTCAGAATGGCTTCCTTCCTGCTGTCCTTCCGGTGGCAGGCTTTTGAAGATGATGGTATTTAAGACTATTAAGGGCTGCTGTGATTTTGTGATGTGATGTTATATGCTTTATTTTAACCTGGATTGTTTTAATATTAATGCTTAATATTGCTTTAATATTTGTATATTTTAAGTTGTATTGAAATGTTTTAACTTGTGAGCTGCTTTGAGTCTCCGTATGGAGTGAAAGAGTGGGATATACAGTAAATATAATATAATATAATATAGTTCAATGTGGATTACCACTGGGACTTTGGTGCAGCTGGCTGGGAGTCAGCTGCATAAGATCTCTACTGACCAGAAGGTCATGAGTTCGAAGCCTGCCCAGGTCAATGTGAGCTCTCGACCAATTAGTGTAGCTTGTTGTCGACCTTTGCAACCCGAAAGATAGTTGCATCTGTCAAGTAGGAAATTTAGGTACCACTTTGTTGGGAGGCAAATTTAACTGATTTATGAGGCCATAAAAATCTCCAGGAAGTATGTGAAGAAGGAAGGAATGCGACAGCTCCTCCTGGTGGCCAAAAGCTGGAATGTTAAGACATGCCTTGTGAGGGTGGCAGGACTTAAAGAAAGGTCTCTCTTGGATGGAATTGAATGGGTGGATACAGCCCTTCAGCTAGGATGGAATGAATTTTAATATATGAAGTGATGTGGACCAGTTCATATATCCTCACTTGGGCAACATGAATCTCACCTCATCTGTGGATATATAGAAACAGGAAGAAAGAGAAGCAAATCATTCCAATTTTCTCTTTCATTCTTCTTACAAGTCAGCTCAAGCTCTGGATTTTTGCAAGTATAAAATAGTCATTTCTCCTCAGATGAAACAAAATATACATTTGCACATGGGACAGCACCTTCCCTTTGGATAAGATATGGCACTCATGAAAAGGGTATGCACAAAGATGAATTGGCACAGATGCATTGCAAACCATCTGGAATTATTTGCATTTACTTTTTCTATAGGAATTCAACACTCAACACCAGCACAATTTGTATTTCACAGACACAAATTATTCCTAAATGTATTTGTTGTGAATTTTGTATCTCTTTCTAGCAAGGGTCAAATGCTTTAAAATGCACACACATATACAACTTTACAATGTATGCACATTTACAGGCTCCCATCCCATGACGTCGATCTGCTTCTGGCGGGTTCTGCACTGCAAGTGAAGTAGAACCATGGTAAGCCACCAAGGCAGCAACATGGGAGGCTTCCCATATTGCATAGGAAACAATAGGGGGAAGCCAGGCAGTGGATGCTTCTCAACATGGGATAGGGCGAGGGGGGAAGGGATGTGATGTGGGGCACAGGGCAATGGGTTCCCCATGCCCCATGCTGGTCCCCATCAGATGTGCCATGATGCATAGCGATTCCCAGTCTTAATGTGATGAGGTCCTAATAAGTATGACATTTTCTATTGGTATGATATGCTTATTCTTTCAATCGTTTCAAATGATACCAATCCATCTTTACTGGAATAAAAGGTTCACACACAGGAACTGAATTGTAATCAGCACCTTTAACACAAATTAATTGAACTCCAGCTTGATGGTAGAAAGTTTCAGTCTTCTTAGGAATGAATCACAGCAAATTGTTTGTGTTTGCTCAACAATGTCAGCTTTTAGATGCTAAAATGTCTATTTTTTGGACTGATGGTTTTTTTTGCTAAAGCACATGGCAATTTACAATGTTAATAAAGAGTTTCTATTCAAGAAGCTAAACATACATATTCAAATATAATTTAAAGACTAGTTTGGGGGCTAAAATTATGGATTTTGATTTGACCCATGAATAAATTTAGGTCATTCCACAGAAAAGGGAGAGCATCAATATTTCCTCAAGGGGCAAACTGCCCCTGATCATTGTCACCATTTCTCCACCTTCAGCATGACTCTATGATATCATTGTCTCAGGAGTCCTTCAGGTCCATAGGATTCACTAGTATCTGTAGTTTCATGTATCCACATGAGGTCCCAAAATGTATCTCCTGTGGTTGTACAACATGGAAAAGTTGAAATAGTACTTCCCAGATCTTTAATCTCATAAACAGCCAAAGGTGAAAGGGCATCAGAGCAATAAATATAAATGTCTGTACGCAAACGCTAGAAGCCTTCGAACAAAAATAGGGAATGTTTGGCAAAAGAAAAAAATATTGATATTATTGGCATAACAGAAACCTGGTGGACAGAGGAAAACAATTGGGACACAAAAATTCCAGGTTATAAACTGTACAGGAAAGACAGGAGAGGGAAAACGGTGGCGGTGTGGCTTTGTACATAAATGAAGAGCTAGAATCTCATGAATTAGAATTTCAAGAAAATTCAAACTCACCTACAGAAACATTGTGGGTAAAAATCCCAGGACAAAAACTAATCTAGCATTAGGGATCTGCTATCGCCTCCCAACCAAACTCCAGAGGCAGACTGCTATCTGGAAAATGAAATTAAACAGGCCTCAAAAAGCAATAAATTAGTCATAATGGGGACTTCAACTATCCCCGAATAGATTGGCTAAATTCTTGTTCTACGTATGAAAGAGAGACAAGGTTCCTCGACATGCTAGCTGATTATTCCCTTGAGCAGATGGTCATGGAACCAACCAGGGGAAAGGGGATCCTGGACTTGGTGCTAACTAATGAACAAGATCTCGTTCAAGATGTCCTTGTAACTGAGCCCATAGGTACCAGTGACCACAACACAATAACCTTCAACTTAAGTTTGGATAGCAAACTGTCAGTGAAAACTAACACAGAGACCTTAAATTTTCACAAAGGGAATTTCACCAAAATGAGAAAAATTGTAAAGAACAAACTAAAAGGAACAGTAAATAAAATCAAATCCCTCCAGAATGCTTGGAAACTGTTTAAAAATACTTTAAAACAAGCCGAACTAAAATGCATTCCTAAAATAAGAAAGAGGCCGGAAAGTCCAAGAGGACATCAGTATGGCTTACAAATGAAGTAAAAGATGTGATTGGAAAGAAGAAAACTCATTTAAAAATGGAAGGCTCTTCCTACTGAGGAGAACAGAAAGGAACACAAGCTCTGGCAAACTAAATGCAAAGCAACCGTCAGGAAAGCCAAGAGAGATTTTGAGGCACATATAGCTAAGAATATAAAAAAAATAGCAAAAACTTCTTTAAGTACATCAGAAGTAGAAACCCAACTAGAAAAGCAGTTGGGCCACTTGACGAAAAATGGTAAGAAAGGGACAATAAGTGAAGACAAGGAGATTGCTGAGCGGCTAAACGACTTCTTTGCCTCCGTTTTCACACAGGAGGACAGACAACATATGCCTGCAGCTGAGTCAGTTTTTTCAGGGAGGGAATTAAATGAATTAAACCAGATAGAGATAAACAAGGAAGATGTTCTCACATGCCTTACTAAACTAAATGTCAACAAATCACCAGGGCCAGATGGCATCCACCCCAGAGTTCTTAAGGAACTCAAGTGTGAAATTGCTGAAATTCTAGCCAAAATATATAACCTTTCTCTAAGATCAGGCACTGTACCCGAGGACTGGAGGGAGGCAAATGTAACTCCGATCTTCAAGAAAGGATCCAGGGGTGATCCAGGAAATTATAGGCCAGTTAGTCTAACCTCAGTTCCAGGCAAAGTGATGGAAACCATTATTAAAGAAAAAATTACTAAGCACATAGAAGAACAGGCATTGCTGAAGGAAAATCAACATGGTTTCTGCAAAGGCAAATCATGTCTTACTAACTTGATAGAATTCTTTGAGGGTGTAAATAAACACATAGATAAAGGGGACCCAGTCGATATTGTTTACCTTGACTTTCAAAAGGCTTTTGACAAAGTCCCTCACCAAAGGCTCCTAAATAAGCTCTTCAGCCACGGAATCAGGGACAGGTCTTGTCCTGGATTGGAACCTGGCTAAACTGTAGGAAACAAAGGGTGGTAATAAACGGACATTTCTCTGGGTGGAAAGAGGTGAGAAGTGGCGTACCCAAGGTTCAGTTTTGGGTCCGTTACTTTTTAATTTATTCATTAATGACCTGGATGTAGGAGTGAATTCTGAGGTAGCAAAGTTTGCAGACGACACTAAATTGTTCAGGGTAGTTAAAAATGAAACTGATTGTAAAGAGCTCCAGAAAGATCTCTTGAAATTGAGTGAATGGGCAACAAAGTGGCAAATGCATTTTAACCTAAACAAGTGTAAAGTCATGCACATCGGGGCAAAGAACCCCAACTACACCTACCAATTGATGGGGTCAAAGCTTTCCGAGACAAACCAGGAAAGGGATCTTGGGGTTTTGGTGGACAGCTCAATGAAGATGTCAACCCAGTGCGCTGCAGCAGTGAAAAAGCAAATTCTATGCTAGGCATGATCAGGAAGGGAATCGAAAATAGGTCGGCAAATGTTGTATTGCCTCTCTACAAATCTATGGTAAGGCCACATTTGGAGTACTGTGTACAATTCTGGTCTCCGCACCTTAAGAAGGATATAACGGAACTGGAAAAGGTACAAAGAAGGGCGACAAAAATGATCCAAGGGATGGAGCAGCTCCCTTATGAAATCAGGTTGCAACGCCTTGGTCTTTTTCAGCCTTGAAAGACGGCGTTTAAGAGGTGACTTGATCGAAGTGTATAAAATCATGCGTGGGATAGAAAAGGTGAATAAAGAAAAAATATTTTCTCTGTCACACAACACTAGGACTAGGGGGCACTCCCTAAAGCTCCAAGGTAGGAAAGTTAGGACTAATAAAGGGAAATATTTCTTCACCCAGAGGGTCATTGGGTTATGGAACTCACTTCCAGAGGAGGTTGTGACAGCTGTCAGCCTGGACAGCTTCAAGGCAGGATTAGACAGATTCATGGATACCAAGGGAATCAGTAGCTACTGAAATGGACATCCAAGTGCCACCTCTGTGTTGATGGAGGCAGGCAGGATTTTCCCGGGTACTGGTTGTGGGGGTCGGGAGCAGGTGAGGGTTCTGCCCTCCTTTCTGCTAGAGATCCCTGTGTACAACTAGTGGGCCACTGTGTGACACAGAATGCTGGACTAGATGGGCTGAGGCCCGATTCAGCATGGCTCTTCTTATGTTCTTATGTTTAAATGTGACACAGAAATCAATTACTGTATTTGAAACTATCAGTAAATACTAGGTATGAGAAAAAAGTTATGAAAATGAAATGATTCGTAAGAAATTCGTAAGAAATGCTACTTTTGAGTATTTCCGCACCTGGAACGCCAACCAAGAAGTGGACTTTCTTTATAGAACTTCGGGGGCCAGGATTTTCTTAAGTGTCGTTATTAGGTCGTAAGGGGGCACCCTCCTTCTCTCACCACCCTCCCGCCTCCCTTGCCAATAAGTATTATGACAAGGCAAGCCCTAAACTCGCTCCTTCTTTCGGCTGAAGCCCGGAAAAACATGTAAACAGAGAGGATTACTCAGAAGTAAATCTGCAAAGGAGGGCACTTTGGATGAAGTGCCCTCCTTGTGGATTTACTTCTGAGTAAACCTCTCTGTTTACATTTTTCCAGGCTTTCCTGCCTCCCTGCCTGCCAGGATCTAAAGCATCAAAGAGTATTGGGGTGAGAAACCAACCTAATGTATAATAGAATGAATGCTACTGTAAGTGCCTAATATTATAAGTAATCCAACTGGTCATATTCCTACATTCCATGCACATGCAATAATACAGCAGTAATAACAATGGGTATAAGAAGAGGTAAAATTCAAACTGAAGTATTCTGACTGGTCCCTCCTCAAACTGCAAAAGGCTCTTCTCTATGAGCGGAAAAGGCAAAACCCGAGCACAGCGTTTGCTGCCTGGGTGCACACACATACATATTCTTTGGGGGATTTGCTGCAGAATCCGGGCTCATAGAGAAGATTCTGCAGCAAATTCCCCCAAGAATATGTATGTGTGTGCACCCAGGCAGCAAATGCTGTGTCCGGGTTTTGCCTTTTCCCGGGCTCAGAGAACAGCCTTTTGCAGTTTGAGGAGGGACCACAGTCAGAATACTTCGGTTTGAATTTTACCTCTTCTTATACCCATTGTTATTACTGCTGTATTATTGCATGTGCATGGAATGTAGGTATATGACCAGTTGGATTACTTATAATATTAGGCACTTACAGTAGCATTCATTCTATTATACATTAGGTTGGTTTCTCACCCCAATACTTTTTTGATGCTTTAGATCCTGGCAGGGCAGGAGGAGTGGACGGCTCTCCCTGCCCCTTCTGCCTGCCAGGATCTAAAGCCTTGAAGAGGCTTCATGACGGGCCAACTTCAGCCCTCCAGGTGTTTTGGACTTCAACTCCCACCATTCCTCAGCCTCAGGCCTCTTCCTTTCCCTCTCAGCCTGGGCAAACTTGGGCCCTCGCTCCCTCAGGATCAGGGTGAGAGAGAGGCAGCGAGGAGCGAGGGGGGCTCCTCCTCCTTTTTTTGCTGCTTCCAAGAATAGAATACCCCCCTCCCTCCCTCCTTCCTATTTGAAGAGTCCCGTCTAGAATTCAGTGTGATTTATTCAAGTTTTATTTATTTATTTATTTATTTATTTATTTATTTATCGGTTTTATATTCTGCTCCTCCCAGCAGGCTCGGGGCGGATCACAGCAGTAAAAACGTACAATAAAACATACCATAAAAACAATAAAACACAATACATAGCCCATTTTGGCCTACAACTCCCAGAAATCCCAGCCAATTTACCAGCTGTTAGGATTTCTGGGAGTTGTAGGCCAAAACCTGCTGCTGCTCTGTTGTTTTATTGCTGTTTGCTACTGTTTTAATTGGTTTTATGTTTTTAACTCCTTGTTTATTGTGCCATTGGCTCTTGTGAGCCGCCGCGAGCCCCCGGGAGTCGGCGGCATAGAAGCCTCAATAATAAATAAATAAATATATAAAACCATCTGGAATGCGCATGCGCTGGCATACGAACTACTAACGAATTTCGTTAGTAATTAAGTTACATTTTAGAAATTTTTGGAAATTTTTTTGTAAGTCTTCCTTTTACTAATAACCCCCCCCCCCCCCATTTGATTTTAGAATCGCAATTTTTGGGTTCGAAACCATGCCTAGTAAATACTATTACTCATTGAGAGTCAACTCAATAATGTTTCATTCATAGGGATCTTTATCCGCTGTACATTGGGAACGGTTGTGTCTATTTTGGGCAACTGAAATGTGTACTTTTATGAAAAGATTTTTTAAAATTGTTTTAATATTTCTAGTTGCCTCTCATGCCTCCACTTCCATCTTTTTTAACCAATAATTTTACAAAGAGTCATGCAAGTCCTAGTGACTTTAGAAAATTAAATGTGTATATATAGTCCACAGTGTCATTTTGATGCTGTGCAGAAAAAAAAGAGAAAAGGTAAAATAGCTGGTGGTAGATAATTTCCTTTTTCTTCTTCTTTTCTCCCCCTCTCACATTCTTCTTCTTTTCTTCTCTTTTCCTTTCTTTTTATGTGTGTTATGCAACTTTCATTGAGTCATGGCAATGTAGATGTACCTTGTGTCACATTGTGAATAAGTAACTTTCTTCAGTATTTTGTTGTGTTTTGTGCAGAGCAAGTGCATGATTTGGCATTTGGCACTGAGACATCACATCTGTTTTGTACTCATTTTCTTGCTTAAGTTACTTTTTTCTGAGTCCCTCCACCTATTTATTTTTTTATTAAAAATAAGTATTGGAGTGGGAAAAGTATGTGTAAGTTTCAAAAATCAGACCACACTTCAGCCTTCTAATTTGGTTTTCAGGCCGGTTACTTTTCTTTTGCTTTGTGGATTATGGGTACTATCCATATCCACTATGACAAGTATGTTTTGAATGAACAAACCCTACCTAGTACCTATGGCACTTCTTTTATTGAGAATGCCACGATGCTCTCACAAATTTCAAATATACCCATCAACTCCCAAGCACTGGGATTAAGTTAAGGTCCATGGATTTTTTTCCAAATAGGACTAAAATATAAATAATATAATCCAGATTCAACTCAGTCCCAAATGGATTAGGATCAATGGAATTTGCAAAAGTGTTGACATACAATGGCCAGAATTCAATTAGAGCCATATGTAGGCTTACGCTGCACATGTGGTAATGCCTTCAAGTATTACCACCTCGGAGTTGGTTGAGGTAGGCAGGATGTCCCTGGGTACTGGTTGTGGGGGGTCGGGAGCAGGTCAGGGTTTTGCCCTCCCTTCTGCTCGAGATCCCCGTGTACAACTGGTGGGCCACTGTGTGATACAGAATGCTGGACTAGATGGGCTGAGGTCCGATTCAGCATGGCTCTTCTTATGTTCTTAAGTACACTGAGTAGTGTTTGGATGAACTCTGCCTGTAGCTATTGTCGCTACACATTGAGAATACAATTGTGAAACAGCTTGTAGCCATTCACACTGATCATTATGATATGTTGGAATTCAGTATGGGGAGTGTGAAGCACAACTTCACTGTGTATGTTTATGCTGCACTGAAGTGATATAGGATCCTAGCATTAATTTCTATTCTGTGATCCAAAGAGCCTGCTTTAATGGGTGTCAATGCTAAGATTTAGTTCATTGTATTTATTAATGAATATGTGATGTCCTGGCATATGAATGACAGATATCAACAAAGTGGCTCACATATTTAAAATCCAATTGCATATCAAAACAATCAAACAAAAGCCCTATGGTCCATTGAATGGCTATCCAAAAATTCATCTGCAAATATAACAATGAGATTTTCAATTTTAGAAGGGGGAAGAAATGAGCTATGGGTGTATTGCTGATGGGCAAGAAGGAAGATGATATGTGTCTAATGGATCCATAGCTTTCGTATCTTTCAATGAAGTTGTGACCTACTGCAAAACAATCTTTTACCGTGAGACACTGTAGGAGCTGAACACATGATTAGTAAGCAACCTTCGCATGCCTATACTTACTAGTTGCTAGTTTGCATATTAATCTATATGAGTTCAGGCACAATATGTATTTATGGTGACATGCTGTTTGTTAGGCCCTCCCTTTACCTGTTTTATGCTAATCTACAGCCATTTTTTTGTTTTTCCTCTCCCTCTTCCATAACATTTTGGAGATCTCCACAAATAAAGATGCTTTGATATATTTTACTGTTTTCTATTTCTGTTAGTGAATGGATATTTCAATATCTGAAACATTGCAGAGAAAGAAAACAAATAGATTTTGTACAAACACCCCCCCCAAAGGTTTTCTGGACAGAAAACTGGGAACCCAATATATGTGCAGAACATAAGTCTTATGTGCAAAAGCCTCATGTACTTCTCTGCAGAATAATGCCAATAATAATAGCAATAATAATATTATTTCTTGCCCACCTGTCTTTGTGGCTTGAGGCAGGTTACAGGATAATTAAAACTTACAAACATTGTAAAAGTACTACAAATCCACATATTAATATATATATTTAATCGCAGAGATTAAGATCCTCTGAAGAGGCCCTGCTCTCGGTCCCACCACTGTCATAGGTGTGATTGGTGGAGACGAGAGAGAGGGCCTTCGATGTGGATTTCCCTCTTAGCCAAAGGCTAAAGAGGGAGAGGAGTTTGCCCCCTCCCACGGAGAAAGAGGAGGTTCTTAGAACCTCTGGGAGGCAGGGGGCGTGGCCTCCCTTTAGGAAGGCCAGCCCCCTGAAGAGCTCAGTTGGAGCTCTGCAGCCGGAGGAGACGGTCGGTCTCCTCCTCAGGTGAGCTCCTTGGGGGGGAGCGGGGCCTTGTCCCTTCCCCCCCCTTTTTTGTTATTGTAGGCCCGCTTTCGGCGGGCTTCGGGCCCGGGGGAGAGGGGCCTTGTCCCTTCCCCCCATTCTAGCGGCCTTGCAGGCCCGGTTTCGGCGGGCTTCGGGCCCGGGGGAGCGGGGCCTTGTCCCTTCTCCCCTTTCTTTGCCGAGCGGCCGGGGCCCGGGTTGCTGGGAGCGAGCGGAGACAGGCTCGTGCTCCCCCCGCACCCGGCCGCTTCGGGGCTGGGCCTAGCGGCCTTACAGGCCCGCTTTCGGCGGGCTTCGGGCCCGGGGGAGCGGGGCCTTGTCCCTCCCCCCCCCCTTCTTGGCCTATCGGCCGGGGGCCGGGTTGCGGGGAGCGAGCGGAGACAGGCTCGTGCTCCTCCCGCACCCGGCTCCTTCGGGGCTGAGCCTAGCGGCGTTGCAGGCCCACTTTTGGCGGGCTTTGGGCCCGGGAGCGGGCAGGTACCCTGCCCCCACGTGCTCTACGGCTAGGGTGGTGTGTGGGTCGGGGACTGGCTCCCGCCGCCCCTCCCCCCCCCCCTCGGTGTTGGGCGCCGCTGCCGCCAGGCCTTGTTGGCTCATGCGGCGCCGCGGAGGTCCCCGGCTGGGCGGCCTGCTTCCCGCTGGGCGACGGGGTGTGGGGTTCGCTGACCCCCATCCATGGAACAGGGCGGGGGCTTGGACTTCTCCTCGCCCCCTAAAACGGCACCCCAGGCTCCTTTCTGGGAGGGTGAATGTTTTCCCTATTCCTTGCTGCCGCCATCTTGGGGCTTGCCCAGGCCTTGCAGCAGCCACGAGGTGGCTGCAAAATGGCGGCTCCCATATCGGCCGCATGGCCAGCAAAAATTTGCTTACCCTTAGCAGGTATTTCTTGTGATAATTAGCACTTTGTTCCTTTGAGCTTGCCAAAGGAAAAGCTCTATGCTATGCGCATCTGCTAACCATTCCGGTATTATTCTCGTCATTGTTGCTTGGCAAGCTGCCTCACTATTTTAAGGCCAATTATGCTATAACTTTCGCTGTGCATCACTCTCTTCTGACATTACTTCTGCTAAAAGCATCTATTCTGTTTAGTTGATGAATCACACTCATTTGGATTTTAGTACAACATTTGTAATAGTAATAATAGGGCAAGAACCTTTATGGGTTCCCCTTACAAATGGGGTTGTATAGCCAAGTTTGCCCAGCTCGTGGGGTTAATCCTCGTAGGATTTGTTTTACACAGCCTAACGGTGCCTCGCGGTGGGCATAGATAGTCGGGATGGGGGCACTGTAAAGCAGTGAGCCTTTTTGATACTAATTTAAGCAATGCATTTATCTTTTACCTGGGTTATTTTAATGTTTAACTGGAGGGGTGAACTCCCGCCCCTTGGTATAGATTGCTGTTGACCTATGGCTGCAACATTACCAATTAGTAATAGTTTCTAGCAAGGCATTTATCGTTTTACCTGGGTTATTTTAATTTTAGAGGGAAGGGTGAGCTTCTGATTTTGGTATGGCCACTGTTGCCCTTCGCCGGCAACGTTAGCAAGTAAATTGCTGATTCAAACAGTGTGGTTTTATTTTGCAGGGGTTATTTGCACATTAAGCAAGAGTAAGCTCACAACCCCCTGGTGTGGATTGCGGTTGACCTATTGGCCAACATTAGCAACTGAGTATAATTTTAAGCAATATATTTATTCCTTTATCGGGTCTTTTTATAAAATTAAAAGACAATAAAAATTAATAAATGGATAATAATAATAATAATGATTTAATTAGAGTGGATCCCAATTCTTGCTGTACCTTTGTTGGCCTATGCCGTCAGCGCCAGCAATCAAGTTACTTTTCATATGGGTCAGTTTAAATTTCAATTTGGGAGCGCCCTCTTGACCCTTGGCATGGTTTACCGTTGACCTATCTGGTCTACAGTAGCATTTGGGTTAGAATTGCAGGCAAAATATTTAATTTCACCAGGTCCCGTTTTAACTGCAATTCGAGTAAGATCCCGACCCTTGGTAGCTTTGTTGACCTATGCCCGTCGGCACTGGCAACTGAGTTACTTTTTACCTGGGTCATTTAAAATTTTAACTTGGCGAGTGAGCTCCTGACCCTTGGTATGGCTCACGGTGACTTACATTGTCAACACTGGCAATTGAGTTACAATTTCAAATAATATGCCTAATTGCTCTGGGTTAATTTTAAAAATGTTAACTTGAGTGCGCCCCGGACCCTTGGCATAGCCTACGTCGACTATGTCCGTTGACAATAGTTTCGAGTTTCTTTTCACTTGGAACATTTTAAATTTCAATTTGAAGAGTGACCTTCCGACCCTTGGTGGCTTATTGTTGACCTATTTTGTCATCAGCGACAATTGAGTTATAATTTTAAGCAATGTTTGAATCTTTCGCCGGTCACGTTTAAACTTCAAACTTGAGGGAGATCCCGACCCTTGGTATAGCTCTGTTGACCTATGCCCGTCAACACTAGCATTTGAGTTGCTCTTTTACCTGGGTCATTTTAAATTTCAACTTGCCAGGGAGCTCCCGACCCTCGGTATGGCTTACAGTTGACTTTTAATTGTCAACATTAGCAATTGAGTGATAATTTCAAATAATGTAGTTAATTTTCACCTGGGTCATTTTAAATTCCGAACTGAGGAGCTCCCGACCCTTTTATAGTTTACTGTTGACCTATGCGTCAACACTAGTAACTGAGTTACTGTTTCACCTGGGGATTTTAAAATTCGACTTGAGGAATGAGTTCCTGGCCATTGGTACGGCTCACCATATGCACGTTTGTCAACGTTAGCAATGGTGTTACCAATTTTAATCCAGGTGATTGTTGTTTCACCATTTCACCTGAGGAGCCCCTGACCATGGGGTAAATGACCATTGACCTACACTGGTCTGGACCATTGGTGATTGGGTTATGATTTTAAGCATGCATTTGGCCTGTCACCTGGGTCATTTTGAATTTCGACTTGAATTCAAATAACAACTTCGGTGCGAGCTTTCGTCGCCTGGTATGCTTACTGTTGTCCTATGTTGTCAACTTTACCAGTGAGTTAACAATTTCACTATGTAAGTGTCAATTTACTTGGGTCATTTTCAAATTGTGACAAAAGGGAGGGCTCCCGATTTCTGGTATAGCCTACTGCTGACCTATGTTTGGCAGCTCTGGCTGTTGTGTTAGGCTGTTCCACCAACGTAATTTTTATTTAATGGAGTTGGAAGTACGGTTGTCTCCTAGGAGACACGCTCTCTCAGCCCTTATTTATTGCTAGAGAGTTAAATGCCTAACCTTTTCTTGAATGACCGTACTGTCAGGCCTACACAGGCACACTCTCTCAGCCTTTTAAATGGCGGAAGAATATGGAGAGTGGTTCTCCTTTTCTATAAAAGATGACTAGTTATTGCAGTCACACCCTCTCAGCCGTATAAATGGCTGCCGGGTTCGAAAGCGCCTTTTCTTTAAAACTAAAAAGACTGGTTATGAAAGTACACCCCGTCAGCATTATAAATAGTGGAGAGTTTCAAAGCGGTTTTCTTTAAAAATATAAGAGTAATAGTCTTTGAGTCACGCCCTCTCAGCCCTAAGAATGGCTGGAGGGTATGAAAAAGGGGCATTCTTTCTAGAACACAGGAAGATTGGTCGTTTCAGTACACCCCCCCTTTTTTTTGTTTGGCCTTATTATAGGCGGGGGAAGTTTATGAAGCGTATTTTTATTGAAATATAGTAAAGTTGGTTGTTGAGTGCACCTTATCGGTGTTATAAAGGCTTTGGGGAATTCTAAAAGCGCCTTTTCTTTATACCCCCTCAGCCTGATAAAGGGCTTGGGATTTTGAAAGGCGTGTTGCTTTAAGCATAAGTTGATTGGAAGCCGCAAGAGGTGACTAGCCCCCCCCCCCTTTTTTCTTTAAAGCATACAGTAGATTAGTTGTTCGGTCATACCATCTCAGCCGTATAAAGGGCTGGAGAGTTTGAAAAGGGTTTTTTATTAAATTATAAGACGATTAGTATTGGAGGCTCACTTTCTTTGCCTTATAGGGTTAGGGAATTCGTAAAGCACGTTTTCTTTTAAAAGATAAGACATTGTTAGTCTGAGTTATACCCTCTCAGCCTTAAAACGGCTGCTGAGTTTGGAAGGCTCGTTTTTTTCTTAAAACATAAAAGATTAATCTTTAGAATTATGCCCCCTCAGCCTTAAGAATAGGCTGGGGAGATAAAATAAATATATAAATAAAAAGGGAATTTTTCTGAAAGGCAAAGAACGGCTGGTCAGTTGATTTACACACTTCTGCCATGTAACCGGCGGAAGATATTGAAAAGGCGTTTTCTTTTAAAACACGAGATTACTCGTTTGGTTATAAACATCTCAGCCTTAACGTGGCTGGAGAGTTTGCAATTGGTTTCTTTTTAAAGCAAAAGAAGATTAGTCGTTGGTTACCCCTTCTCAGCCTGACCCGGCTGGAGAATTGAATGGCACGTTTTCTTTTAACAGTGAAGGTTGGCTGTTGGGTTGCATACTTTCGGCCTTATAAATGGCCAGAGAGTTGATGCACCTTTTGTTACTTTATAAGATTAGTCAGTGAGTTTACCCTTTCAGCATTAGGGACATCCTCCCAGCCTCATATAAGGCCGGGGAGTTTGAAAAACCGTGTTTCCATTAAAGCAGAAGGAGTTTAATTATGGGAACTACACCCTCTTAGCCTTATTGGGCTGGAGAGCTTAAAAGCACGGTTTTTTCTGGAAGGAGGTTAGTAGTTTAAGTTACACCCGCACAGATTTATAAACGGCTAGGGATTTTGAAAGCGCATTTCTTTTAAACAGAAGATTCAGTTATTAGAGTTACGCCATCTCAGCCTCTTACACGGCTGGAGAGTTTGAAATTGTGTTTTCTTTTAAGCAGAAGAAGATTAAGTGTTAGAGTTACACCCTCTCAGCCCTAAAAATGGCTGTGGAGTCGGGAAGTGAGTTGTCTTTAAAATATAAGAGAATACTATGTTGAACACACCATTTCAGCCTTATATAGGCTGGAAAGTTTGACAAATTTATTTCAGCCATTGGCAGTTGCGTCCAAGACATACAATGGATGCTTATATAGTTAGCTACTAGATAGTGGGGGGTTAGTCCTATGTGGCTGACACTCAGGTACCACCTTCGCTGTTTTTATGAATGTCCACGTGGCGGAGATGGGAGCTCATGGGAGTCCCGTTTGCCAGTGCTGGCTTTGGCCCCTATTGGGGCTACCCAGTTTCAAATTGGCAGGCAGTGCCCGAGGTCACAATCCGTGGTCGGCCATCGACCCACAGCCCAGTCGAAGGGAAAGCGTGAGGATGGCTTAAAAAGGGCCACGTGGGTGAGTCGGGCCTGTCTGAAGGTAGTGACCAGCCGTTAAGGGGTCCTACATTTCATTTTGGCCAACATTTGGGCCTGGTCTCCATTGCCTTTTGGAATGGAGTGGTAGACGTGGTCTGCAGCAAGCTTGCATTCACGGTCCTTACCCCCTGTTGGTTTGAGGCTCTTAGCTGAGACTGGCGGAGTTCCACATCGGGGGGAACGGCTTTGGCTTGCGGACGGGCAAAGCGTCTTACAAGCCCGAGCAAACTCGTACTGGCTGGCTGGCATGGCCCTCCATACACATCGTCCGGTCCACCAATATGCCATCTCGTTGGTGGTTCGGTGCGTGGAGATGTGAGAGTCCTCATAAAGTGGGGAACAAGGAAGGGGCCATGCGCTCAACAGTACGGGGGGTAGCACACTACCTCCTTTATCCAGGGCTCGCGACAATGCTTTGTTTGCTGAGCGGTTGGATTGTAATATCGGAATTGGGCAATGTTCCGTTCGTCTAACAGGATAGGGGGTGTTAGGACTCTCGGTGGGGGATGGGGACTAGGTGGACACCTGTTCCCATCGGTGGCGGAAAATAGCTAGGGAAAGCCCATTGTCGGTGTGCACCTAAGGCACCTCCTTCAGGGGTGAGGGCCATTAAGTTAACATTCACCTCAAAGTTCAAGTTGAGGGGTTAACAAAGTGTAATGGCCCTGGAATGAAAGAGGCTGATCTCAAGATCTCGAGTACAGACCTCTCATTCATTTCCCTAAAAGGGGTTGCCCTGGTTGGATAAGCAGGGAATCCAGGTGTTTCGCCCGAAATCGATATCGTTAGCCGAGGGGGCATGATACCCCGGCTAGAATACACCTTGATTCCTGACACCTTCTGAGTTAGACTTAAGGAAAATTAAATAGGTAACTTTAAATAAAAGTTGCTCAATTTGAACCCAATACTTTGTGTCTCGTCTCTTTTGTTCAGGGGGTTGGAGGGCAAAAATGTTTTTAATATTTATGTATGCATATAATTTATTCATGTCTCAGCATTGAATGTTTGCTGTTTGTATGTTGTACTCCACCCTGAGTCCCCTTTGGAGTGAGAAGGGCAGAATATAAATGTTTTAAATAAATAAATAAATACTGTTTCTATAAAAGCTACCTATTAAAGCATATTTCTATAAAATGCATATTAAAATACGCAAAACAGAGATTATACACAATACATGCATTTAAAATTCATGCTGGGTAGGTCTATAATTATTATTAGCTGCCTTCATGTCTTTTGGAACCTATGCCCATCCTAAGGTGATCCTATGATGGAGTTTCCTTGGGAAGATTTCTTCGGAAGGGGCTTGCAAAATAAACTGTGCAAAATTCCCAGTAGTCTCTTATTCATCCTAGTGGGGCTTCCCAACTGTTGGGAAACCCATTTTTTTCAACAAATACTCTTTCCATCCTTAAGAAACATACTTTTCTTATTATATAATATTTATTACATCAATACCTTTCTCATCACATTGACTCCTGATTCTACTAATTATATCCCAGGATATTATTTATTTATTTATTTCCTACATTTATATACTGTCCCTCTCAGCCCGCAGGCGACTCAGGGTAGTTTACAGCTGGTGCCAAGACCATAAAATACAAATTCAATACAATAAAAACAATTGAGTAATAAAATCATAAGAAATTCAGTATAAACATGAACATTAGGGTCTCCTGTTAAAAAACATTGTCCAATCACATCGTCCAACCATTCCATTTTCCTGTGTATGTTACACTGTATTTGGAAATGCCTGCTCAAAAAGCCAAGTCTTGACGCTCTTTCAAAATGTTAAAAGGGAGGGGGCCAATCTGATATCCTTAGGGAGGGTGTTCCATAGCCGGGCAGCCACCACTGAGAAGACCCTGTCTCTTGTCCCCACCAGCCGTACTTGTGATGTAGTCAGGACCGAGAACAGGGCCTCCCCAGACGATCTTAAAATCCTGGAGGATTCATAAGGAGAGATGTGTTTGGACAGGTATTACATATGAGTCTCTTCAATCTATTTTATCTACACAACTACTCTGTCCACTGGGTACACAGAGAAGCATGGTGACTAGCTCAAGGTCATTCAGTGAATTATATGGCTGGGTGGGCTTTTGGCCATTGTTTCTAACCACTACATCACATTGACTCTTATATATCAATGAGCTTGAAGGCGGAAAGGTGGAGAATGGAAACACAAACACTTGATTTCAATTTGTCTGCTCTTGGTAGGATTACATTTGGATCTTACATATTTATTGATATATCCACACAGAGAACACACATAGAGTTGAGCTTGATTTATGAACAGAGATCTAGCATTTCCACTTGTATTCTTAAGACATAATCCTTACTAACTTTGAAGTGCACCCACTGAAATCAAAGAGTCTTGCTTCTGCGCAAATATGCTTAGGCTTGGGATGTTACTTGGATGATTTATTGTGCTGTGCCACCCTGTGGAATTTGTCTGTAATTTCCACAATGAACAGCTTGACTTATTTTTCCACACATTTCTATGCTTTGACAGATGCTGCGATGTGTTTTTCATGTTTTCTTGAGGGTGCCTATGACAAGATTTCCTGATGATGCTGAAGACAAGTTGCGTTGTTACACAGTGTACTCTGGAAGAGATTAAACAAACTTAAATAGCACATGTTCAAAACCACTATTACTAATTGAGACTAAAATCCAAATTCTTGTGCATGTTACATATGTTTTCATTCACCACTTGGCTGGAATTTTTACTATGAGTAATGAAGGCACTGAGACAGTCAGTTGACCTAAAAAAAGAACAGTCAATTCAAACTCCCTGTAAGATAATTCTAAGAAAGCTTTTAGGGTGGTGCTGATGTTGTGTCCATGGTTATATTTACCATCTTGGGAGCCATATAATCCCACCTGTCTATATCCGTAGAACTGTATATTTTCTTTTGAGCATCACTGATTTGAAATAGAGTAGACCGCAATTATAACAACAGCTAGTCAGATGTACAGGGAAGCTCACAGGTAAGGTATGTTGATGCCATAGCCAGTTCCTCTTATTTGCCCCATTCCTCCTCAATTGGAGATAAGGTCAGTGTGATTCCTTCATCACTTGAGATTCCAATTGCCATTGTTCACTAAAAACATAGTCTATGCATTTGGCTTATCTCTAGTCAATGAACAATTCAAACAAAGCAGGCACTACAGAGTAGAATTAATACAGTTTGACACCACTTTAACTGCTATGGCTCAATGCTAAGGAATTCTGGGATTTGTAGTTTAGTGAGGTACCAGCACTTTTGGCAGAGAAGGCTAAAGATTGTGTAAACTTATAGTTCCTATGATTCCATAGCATTGAGCCATGGCAGTTAAAGTGGTGTCAAATTGAAGTAATAATTATTATATAATGTAGTAGATGAACCCCTAGCGACCCTTGGCAATGCCACATGCTTTGGTAATAAATTCTACAATTAAATGTATTCTACAATGCATTCAGTGACACTTGTACCTGCTTAGATTTAATTTAACCAAAGTGCTACCATGTAAGCACTTTTTTAAACATATAGTAGTGTGTTATTCCTGAATCATCATCATTTATCTAGACTGGTATTCAGGCTCAAATGCTAAAATCCAAGGAAGCAAAAACTGAAGTGGAGAAGCCAAAGAGAGGAAGTAATGGCTAGATTGTAAAGCTAACACAGTTCTGGTAAGCTTCAATCCAAAGATTGCCACCTTCATCAAATTTTAGCAGAGATTCAAATGCTCACATTTTGTTTCCTGCCACAACATTGGCCTGGATTATGGCAGACTGAAGAGATATGGCTCCATGCATCTTATATACTGAAGTGGTGCTGGAGAAATTGTGGTCCTTCATATATTTCTGCCTTGCAGCTTCCTGCAGATCCAGCTAGAATAGACAATGGATATCTGCTAGAATGGCAAGCCAGAAATAACTGAAAGACAACATTTCCCTCATTCATTCTTAAGGTCTCCTATCGCTGTTCAGTAAGATCTAGTAGACCAAGAATGTCACCTTGTTGGGAAATTGTAGTGCATAAGAGGATTGGGGAAGTTTCGCAGACTGCAATAGGTCTTCGCTTATCCTCTGTGAGTACAGCTGGTGCCAAAAACATGCATTCCCTGAAGCAATGTGCAAGAGTCAATGTCTTCCCATTGCATGTACCAAGAAGCAAATTGGACAAGCAGTTGAATCTTATTATCCCTGGCAAGATGCCATGCCCTCCCATCGGCTGTATTGGAGGGGAGGTATCAGAAGACCCCCTTCAAGCAGAGACTATGCCCCTTTGGGTCTGGTCATGTGGAATCAACTGTGCACGTGCTTCTTCAATGCATGTTCTACAGAGATCTTAGATCCAATCTCATTGGACCAAGGCTTTTAAAGTACCCGGGGCGCAGTGAAAGATGTTATTCCACCCTGCTGCTTTCGGACTCTAACACTGCAATGACTTACAGTGTTGCTAAGTTCTGTGCTGTTGCCCTTAATATCAGACGGGTGATGATTGACACCGTAAGGCAACAATATCCTGTCTTTTAAAATATATTTTTTATACTGATTTCTAGTCTGATTTTAAATAACTGTTTACTGGGGAGTTGTCCTTCTCCTCTCAGGGCGCTTGTGCCCTCTTTGTGCTGGTCTGTGACCGTAATAAAGTTTTGATTGATTGAATCTTATTATCCACCTCATCAGAGGGGGTGAATTAAACCCCCTAGGATGCTTCCACTCAATCTGGAGGACTGATGGGGTCACTGCCCATCAGATGACGCAAAGGAGCTTCCTGTGGAAGCCCCATCCTAAAAGTGGTAAAAGAATTGCCAGACACTTCCCTGGCAGCACATGAGGTTTACCGTGTTGTGCTGGCTCCAATGGAGCCAGCACAGGACCTCCTTACAATGGCAACACTTCCTCCTTGTGATGACAAAAGTGTCATGGAGAGGGAGCTGCCTGTGGAGTGACAGATTTGCCCCACTGCTCCCTCCTTCTTCTCCAGAAGCCTGGCAAAGCAGAACACTTCACTAAGGTTTTATGATGGGGTCATATTTGCTAGGGATAAAATGATGTCCAATTCATAGAAATAACTTGTTTAGAGATCAAGGGTAGGGTGTATGGCTACACTGCTCTGTTCTATAACGAGTAGAAAACTGCCAGTGACTCACATGTGGAAGTAATGGACTTCCACTACTGTTGCTCAGTAGCTGATGTCTGAGCAAATCACCTCACCATCATTAATTCAGCAACCCAGAGATTTCCAGAGGTAAATATGAAATAGCTTAAGATGATCCAAACCATGTTCCACCCATCTTACATATACAGGTGGTCCCTGAGTTATAAACATCTGACTTACAAATGACTCACAGTTACAAACAGGGATGAGATAACAGGAAGTGAGAGAAATCTATACCTTGAAAGGATCTCTGTGCTGTCGCACGCTGGGCCTGTAGAATGGCTATTTCTTGGACGTGACTTCTGTATGCTCAACGGGACGCCGGTGTGCCTCAGCTGGAAGGGCCCCTTAGTTTCCCCCAATGATAAAGGTCCTTTGAGGCTTAAAATAAGTTTAACAAAGTTCTTTATTTGGGAACAAACTGGATGGCTTCTTAAAAAACGGGTGACTTTCTCAGTCTGCAGCAACAGGGCCGGCAAACTGGGCAAAGCTGGTTTTCTGTTTCGGGGAAAAACCTATGACCCTTCCCTTGGGCAATCTTTCTTTACCTTGCTGGCGTGAGGACCCTTCTTCCGACTCAAAGCTGCGTTATGGATAGCCAGACATCCCGTATCAGGCAAGGTTTCCTTCGATTAGCCAGGTTGTAGGATTGCAGGTGATCCCTTCACAAAGGATTGTGAAGCTATTCTTTTACCCCAGCAAAGTGGGATCTGGTACAGCAGCAAAGCTGTGTCTGTTACCCCAGCAAAGCGGTGAGATTTAAAGCCTTTTCCAAGTTGGAAAGAACAGGCAGCTTTAAATCACGTCCTGTCCTGAATAGAAGCTGTTAAGACTGACCAAAAAATCATCTTTCCCCTCCCAAAACCTAGGAATAGGGGCGGGTCTACTGCTCTAGATTGATAGGCAGCCCTCTGGGCCTGTGAATGCAAACTAAGAAAGTCACCTACAACATGAAATGCAAGGGAATGCAAACTTGCAATGCAGCAAATGAAAAACAGAGCCCTGTTGGCACTGCTGTGCCAAAACAATCTCACTCCTGAAGGAGTTATCATAGGGAAAAAATGTCTCCACTGAAGCTTTATTGCCAATCCTTGTTTCCACAACAAACCACATTTTTCAAAATCACAGGGACAGAAAGTAAGGTGAAATCTTCTGAACAGGGGCAAAGACAGCACAGGGGTGTTAACCCTTCCCTATGCTATTCAAAACTATATATATATATATATATATATATATATATATATATATATATGGCTGGAGTTCCACTTGAAAAATTGCCTGCTGCAATTTACAAACAAATTAAATTTAATAACAAACCTACAGAATGTATCTTATTTGTAAATTGGGGATTGACTGTATTCCAAAAACAGGCTAAAAAGCTGGAAGCCTTAAGAACTGGTATAGAGATTTTGGTTGCCCATGGTCAAAGTCACAGTTTCAGACTGAGGCTGGTTCCACACAGGGCTTTAACTCAATTAAGAAGCCCGATTGGGTGTGGGTTAAAGTCCACACACCATCCCCCAAACCTGCACTTCCTGGGTGTGTGTGTAGGTGTGTCCAGATACCAAAGACCCCCCAAGAAACGCCTAGAAAATTAAAAATAACTTACCCGGCTGCCATACTGTGTACTGTGCTTGTGAAACTCTCCTGGCACATAGAAATGATGCAGCAGGAGAAGCAATTTTCCTCCTCACCCACCCCCCTTCTCCTGGCATGTCATTTCTACGGGCCAGTAGAGCTCCACCAGCACAGTAATGGTGGCCGCCGGCCGGGTATGTTATGTTATTTTTAAAGGAGGCTTTAAGGGGTTTTGCAGAGGGGATTGTAGCTCTCTGGTTTTCTGGCCTGATTTTGGGCTGTCCCAGGACTTAGTCTACACAGGGCTTTGTCTTGAATGATTTCGCTTTTACCTGAGGCATCATTTGGATTCCTCGGGGGAAAATGCACGAGTTCCCACTTTTTGGGTCTTGTATGGAAGGGCCCTGAGTTCCTTTTGGGAAACAGCTTTTCCCACCTGAATGCTTTGTAGCATGACTTGTTTCTGAAGCCAGACAGTATAAACCTGGCTCAGATTATACCCTTAGTAGTTTTATGCTTATAAAAGTTTGAAATCAAATGTTCAAAGAACAAGCTTTATTTTATGAATTCCAAACCATTCTTAGCTTTTTACCTTTAAAATAAAGGAAGGAAGGAAGCCAGGAAGAAAAGAAATGAACAGTTGTACTTATTGTAAGGATTTTCTCTCTCGAATAGAACATCTGGCTCTCATAGAATATGCTCTATTGTTCCCTTAAAAGTAAAGAGCAAAAGCCAAAGGTTTGGTTTGGAAATCATCAAACAGAAATTGTTCCTTGAACAACTGAGTTTCCCCTCACTTTAATAACATAATTCACAAATTCCTGCATGACAGAAGACAGGTTTGGACTAAAAAGAAAATGTGCAGAGGGCCTCCTTGGCTGAATTCTATTGCAGTATTTTAACAGACTGAGTTTTAATTGTAGTCTGGAGCTATGGGCAGCTGGTAACACAGCACCACTGTCTGAAAAGAGTGCACACTTTGTTGCAATACCTTTACATCTATGTAATACGAGAGGTTTTGCGTCAGAGAATAAAGTTTCTGGTGATTAAATATTTACCAACAACCTATTGGCCATATGTCACAGAGTTTGCATGGTGACAGACTTGGTATTCGTCACCTTTTCAGGATGCTTCTGTTAAATCTGCTGTGGAGTACTAAGCCATTTCAAAAATACCAACTTTATTTTGTCCTCTGTAACTGGTGTTAAAATTGTATCACTAGAAATTATGTTCATATTGTTCACTAGAAATGCATTGGAAGAATGAACTTGTCAAGATCAAGTTCCTATTGTTTGTTTGCTTGTTTTTGTTACTGTTGTTATTACCTTGGTATGGTACAAAAACGTGTCATCAGTATTTAAGTGATATTTATTCAAATGTGTTAGAGATAACTTTCTATATGGAAATGACATAAATCATAGAATCATAGAGTTGGAAGAAACCACATGGGCCATCTAGTTCAACCTCCTGCTATCAAGGAAAAGTGCAATTGAAGTATCCCTGACAGATGGTCATTCAGCCTCTGTTTAAAAGCTTCCAAGGCAAGAGCTTCCACCACACTTCAAGGCATAGAGTGCTACTGCTAAACAGGAAGTTCTTCCTAATGCTCAGGTGGAATCTCCTTTCCTGTAATTTGAACCCTTTGCTCCAAGTCCTACTCTCCAGGGCAGCAGAAAAAATCCTGCTCCCTCTTCCTTATGGCATCCTTTCAAATATTTATACATAGTTATCATGTCTATGCACAACCTTCTCTTCCGCAAGCTAAACATTCCTAGTTCTTTAAGCCACTCCTCACAGGGGCACCATGACTTCCCTTGATCCAGGCACTATACTTTTGATGCAGTCCAAATTCCTGTTGACTTTTAAAGGCCTCTTCCACACAGCTATATAAAATCCTCAGTGAAGTTTTCTATTTGTTGAAATTCATTTTGTTAGTATTGGTCTAGCTCTCTAATCTGTTAAAGTCATTTTGAATTCTGATCCTGTCATCTGGAGTGTTAGCTGCCCCTCCCAATTTGATATCATCTGCAAACTAGATAAGCATGCCCTTGAAGACCTCTTCCACATACCTGTATAAAATCCACATTGAATTGGATTATATAGCAGTGTGGACTCAGCTAATCCAGTTCAAAGCAAACATCATGGATTATCTGCCTTGATATTCTTGGTTATACAGCTGTGTGGAAGGGCCCCAAACCTTCATCCAAGTCATTAATCTTTATTGAACAGCACTGGCCCTAGAACAGAAACCTGCAGCACCCCACTGGTCACTTCTTTCCAGGATGAAGAGGAACCATTGGTGAGCACCCTTAACCAATTCGCCTAACAGTAGTATTGTCTAGCTCACATTTTACTAGTTTGTTTAAAAGAAGATCATTTGACCTTGTCAGATACCTTACTGAAATCAAGATATGCTACATCCACAACATTCCCTGCACCTACCAAGCTTGTAACTTTAAGGAAAAAAGGGATAAGGTAAGTTTGGCATGACTTGTTTTTGAGAAATATAATCTTGAACAATCTGATGGGTAACTTTTAACACAACGAGAGGTATTTTATTTCAATTAAATTACAATCACTATTTTGCTCCCATTCATATAAATTAGTATATATTCACCCTTATTTTTGAAAAGTCATGTCTCTTTTCTTTTGGGGTGTGGATTTATATATGTTTGCTTTACATTTTTTTGTTGTGTGTAAGTGCCACCCTACATAGTTTATACAAATAAAACCGAATTAGGTTTTAAATCTACGTAATATTGAATGGGTTACTGCAGCTGAAGTAATGCTGTGATGCAAAAGTGTGTAGGAAAATATTTAATCAAAGTCCATGAGTTTGACTTCTAAGTAAATACAATTGGGATCACTAAATAAAATGCACGAGGTAATACAGTTTGTAGATAGTTGTAAAGCATCATAAAAAGATTATTTCAGCCACAGTAGATTAAAAAGAACTTGGTGTTTGTCCTTGCACAGCATTTTAAAAGAATAGTTGCTGGAAAAGAGATAATAGATGTCGATGTATATAGATATGAATATAGATATGTATGTGTGCTTGTGGATCTCTTTCTTTCTATGTGCTCTTGCCTTCATTTCTGCATTGTTCTTATACAACCAATTTCATTGGCTAAGGACTTCTGCACTGGCAGAGAATTGGACTCGATGGTCTTTATGCTCTAGACTCTAGACTCTAGGCTCTAGACTCCACACAGGAGAGAAGCCATACCAATGCCAGGAGTGTGGGAAGTGTTTTGCTCACGGTTCAAACTTGGTGAGGCACAAAAGACTCCACACAGGAGAGAAGCCATACCAATGCCAGGAGTGTGAGAAATGCTTTGCTTCCACTTCAGACTTGGTGAGCCATAAAAGACTCCACACAGGAGAGAAGCCATACCAATGCCAGGAGTGTGGGAAATGTTTTACTTGCAGTTCAAGTTTGGTGAGCCACAAAAGACTCCACACAGGGGATAAGCCATACCAGTGCCAGGAGTGTGAGAAATGTTTTACTCACACTTCATCCCTTAGGAAGCACCAAAGAATTCACATAGGCTAAAAAAGAAACAAATGCCAGACACGCGGGAAATGTTTTTATCGGGTTTCATACTTTTTGAACCATCATAAACTACATACAGGAGAGAAATCATCCAAAGACCTGGGAAATAGCTAATAAAATGTGTTGCAACAGGGAAATGGCAGGTTCTGGACATTCTGGTGCAGTAGACTAAACATTCAACAGTTTCCGATGAACACGTGTGATTCCCTTGATTTTCAGTTAGGTTTGGCTTGGCTTGTTTGGTTTGGTTCAGTTAGGTTTGGCCGGGGAGATAGCACAGCGGTAACACCGCTATGCTTGCCATCGGAAGGTTGTTAGTTCGCATCCCCCGAGCTGGCCTGGACAACCAGCTATATGAACCCTGCCCACTGCCCAGCCAAGCAGTTCAAACAGCCTAGCTATGAATAAACAACAATGGGGACCATGTAAAAGTGGGGAAGGATTTTTACACAGAATTTACAATGTCTGGAAGTTTCGGCTGTCGAGAGGTGACATGCAGAAGTGGGGATAACAGAGCTCCCCTCATAAGGATGGAACAACAGCACCCCGGTGTGATGGAAAGAGGCAATGACGCAAGGACATAACAACAAAGACGTCGTAATGGAGCATCCACATCCTGTATGACCCTGTGACTTTATGTCTCTTTTTCTGTGAGACAGTACTATAAACATCATTGTTGTTTATGTTTATTTATATCCCACTTTTTCTCTCCACAAAGGAGACTCAACGTGGCTCACATTAAAAGCATTTTAATACAATTTTAAAATATACCAATATTAACACAGAATTAAACATCACGAGTATTAAAATCAATTCAGTAAAAAACCATAAGATAACATATTCAAAACTAAAAACCACAGCAGCCTATGATGTGTTCTTAAAAACAATCTTCTTTAAAAAGCCTGTATGAATAAGAAGATTTTAGCCTGCTACCAGAAGAACAACAGATAGGAGGCCATTCTAGCTTCCCTGGGAAGAAGGGAGTTCCAGAATTGAGGGGCAGTCGCTGAGACGCCCCCCCCCCCCTCTCATTCCCACCAAACTGAGCTTCAAACTGTTTGGAATTATTTCACAGGGCTGATATCCTTGACAACTGAAATAATATCACGTCACCATAGGCAAATCTGTGCTTAAGTTCGTTCAGCAGTTCTCCTACCTAGGAAGCATCATCTCTTCAGACGCCAAGATTGATAAAGAGATAGATCACAGATTAGCAAAGGCATATAGTGCATTTGGAAGGCTTCACAAAAGAGTCTGGAGCAACAAGCACCTGAGGCAAAGCACAAAAATCAGTGTGTAAAGAGTTATTGTACTGTCTATTCTCCTTTATGTGTCTGAAACAGAGGTCACCTATCGCCAACACCTACGACTCCTTGAACACTTTCATCTGCGCTGTCTTCGCTCAATCCTAAATATATACTCGACCAACTATGTGACGAGTGTTGCTGTCCTTGAGCAAGCGGGGATCAACAGCATTGAGGCTATGCTATTGAAAACTCAGCTCTGCTGGGCAGGACACGTTTCTAGGATGGAGGACCACCGCCTCCCAAATTGTGAACTCGCCACAGATTAGCGCAAGAGAGGCGCCCCCCAAAAAAGAGATATAAGGACTCACTGAAACAACATCTCAGGCTCGGCCAGATTGATCACCAACAATGGCCCACCCTGGCCTCACATTGGGAGCCATGGAGACATACTATCCATAATGCTGCAGCCTCTTTCAAGAAGACATGCCAAACATGTCTCGAAGAGAAATGACAACACAGAAAGAACCGCAACTTGGAAACAACATAACCCAAGGAGACTTTCTGCTGTGCTTTCTGCAACCGGACTTGCCTATCTTGGATTGGCCTTTTTAGCCATCAACACGCTTGTAAAACGTGTGGGATGAGTCCTTCCTAAGAATCTTCATTCGCAAAGTAATGCCAGAGAGAGGGAGAGAAGGGGGGGGGGGGGATCCGTTTTCCTTTGTTCCATCTGTTATCTTCGGTAGCATGTAATGGGAAGCCCTTTCCCAGTACAAAAATTAGCTCAACATGAAAACAAGCAGAAGCCAATCCCAGCTCATCACCTGCTTTTTGTGAGCAGCTCTTGGCCTTGGAGTGCATGTGTGGCATGCAGGCTCAGAAAGCACATGTGCCTGCCTGCAGCCGAGTGCCTCCTCTGGAGTAAGAGAACTTGCTTCCTTGCCTTGGGCAGTGCATGTGGCATGCAAGCCCAGAAAGTGTGCCCTCCTGCCTGTAGCTATGTGCCTCCTTTAGAGTAAGAAACAGGTATGAAGCCTCCTTAAAGCATGCACCTGCCTGCATCTGAGTGCCTCTCCTCTAGAGTAATAATAATAATAATAACTTTATTTCTAGACCACCCTCTCTCCCTGAAGGGACTCAGGGGAGTTTACACACAGAAAAAAGCAAGCATTCAATGCCTCAGGTGAGTACAAACATATCAAAATAATACACAATAAAGCAACAGTAATAACAATAAGCTTATGACAAAGAATTAAGCATTGCGATGAAAAATAAAACAAAACAATCCAATAAGACATAGTTAATTAAAACATGAGTAAACATTACAACAAATACCCTAAAAGCAATTTAAAATAAAGTTACATTAAAAATGGCTGCTGCCGGTGTCCATTTGCTTCAATAGGATGTCAAATTAGAACTTAACTGAAAGAAGCCTATTAACTTTGTGACCTTATGCATAGGCCGTTAACATTTCATTCCATTTCTTTTTCTCTCATTATGCCCCAAGGCAGAAACTTTGCAGACATAGTGATCACTGCCATTTGTTCTTTCATCTTTTTGCTGCAGCAGGAAAACAGGGAGAGAGAGAGAGAGAGAGAGAGAGAGAGAGAGAGAGAGAGAGAGAGAGAGAGAGAGAGAGAGAGAGAGAGAGAGAGAGAGAGAGAGAGAGATACCTGGTTGCCTGGACAACACAAAGATGTTTTCCTGCCTTTCATGACAGTACAGTACCAGAAGACAGGAGAGTGTCCATATGTTACCTAGGCAGCCAAGCAACTCTTCAAACCTTCCTGTTGCTGCACAGTCCTAGAGTTAGGAAAGAGTCGCCTCATTGCCTAGGAAGACAGGGCAACATTTCTGCATGACTTAGGGTGGTCAAATGCTACTCCAGCCTAGAGACTGGAGCACAGTGTTGAAAGAGCCAAGTTGTCCCAACCATTACTACAATAAAGAGACATTAAAGAAAAAATGGGATGTTTCAAGGGATGCTTTCAATGGGGAAAGGGTCTCAATTGTTGGAATGGTTACTGCAGCATCCCTACACCCACAAATGTGGTCTGGGGCAGCTATGAAACCACCTAGACAATGTTTGGGGGCACCACTGAAGGCTACAGAGTGCAGGAGAGAAAGGGGAAAGGTTCCACCAGACTGCCTTCACATTGTTCTTTTGTAACAAGAATGGGCAATTTGCACACCTAGGTTTTAGGCTAGTTCTCTGCTTTCATTAAAGGAACTATGTTTTATAGTGAGTTGGACCAATTTGGAGAATGAAAAAAGTATAACTTGATTGGGTTGTTGTAAATTTTTCAGGCTGTATGGCCATGTTACAGGAGCATTCTCTCTGACCTGCATCTATGGCAGGCATCCCCAGAGGTCGTGAGGCCTGTTGGAAACCAGGAAAATTGAGTTTATATATCTGTAGAATGTCCAGGGTGGGAGAAAGAACTCCTGGCTGTTGGAGCTAGGTGTGAATGTTTCAATTGGCCACCTTGATTAGCATTTAATGGCCCAGCAGTTTCAAGGTGTGGCTTCTTCCTGCCTGGGGGAATTCTTTGTTGAGAGGTTATTAGCTGTCCCTGATTGTTTCTTGTCTAGAGTTCCCCATTTTTAATGTTCTTTATTTACTGTTATGATTTTAAAGTTTTTTAAATAATTGTAGGCAGATTTTATTCATTTTCATGGTTTCTTCCTTTCTGTTGAAATTGTCCACATGCTTGGGAATTTCAGTGGCTTCTCTGTGTAGCCTGACATGGTAGTTGTTCAAGTGCTCCAGGATTTCTGTATTCTCAATTAATATGCTGTGTCCAGATTGGTTCATCAAGTGCTCTGCTATGGCTGACTTCTCTGGTTGAAGTAGTCTGCCGTACCTTTCATGTTCCTTGATTCGTTTTTGGGGGCTGCATTTGGTGGTCCCTTTGTAGACTTGTCCACAGCTGCATGGTATACGGTTATTTCCTGCAGAAGTTAGAAGATTCCCCTTGTCCTTTGCTGAATGTAGCTTGATTTTTTTAATTGGTGAGTTCTAGGGTTTGGGGCTTTTAGGGGGCAGGGGGGGATTCAAGGGCTGAGATCTGGAGTGGGGCTCATGGGGCCTGTGCCCATCTAAAATTAGGTCACATGCCCTAAAAATCCTCCATTTCTTTTTTTATTATTAAACAACCAGAAAATCTTTCAGTCCAACCTTAGCTTGGAATAAAGAGGTCAGTGGGTCAACACATGAAACAACGCAGAGCTCCTAAAGAATAAATGGCTTGACATTAGGTGAGACCCCCTACACCAGGCATGTAGCCAGGGGGGGGGGCTAAGGGGGCTTCAGCCCCCCCCCCCGAAATTCTCAGGGTGGTCTGTGAAAAGGCCTTACTGGTACATTATTTAAACTGTTATGTTTATTCATATCATGATCTGATCACCATGCTCATTATATCCCACATTAATGGGGTTATTGGGATAACAATACAAAAGGTTGCTAGGGTAGACCCTCTTCCACCCAGTCTCAGCCCCCCCCCCCGGAATCAAAATCCTGGCTACGGCCCTGCCCTACACCTATCTTTTGCCCTCAACAGACAGGTTATCTGTTGAGGGCGAAAGATAGGTGTAGGGGTCTCAACAAATGTTAGAGGTGTATGCAGGTTCTTTTCAGCTTTCCTGTGGAGTCCACCAGCTCCCATCCTATGATGTACATCTACTTCTGGCAGGGCTCTGTGACGAAACTGAAGCAGAACTGGCATATGCCGCCACTGTGGTCACAAAGGAGGCTTCCCATGTTGCATAGAGTTCAACTGGGGGGGGGGGCAGCAGACAATCCCCCCCTAGGATTAGGTAAGGCAGAATATGGGTGATGCGGGGCGGTTACCGCTAGACTTGCCATGATGTAACAAGGTCCTTGGAATTTACTTTATAGGAAGAAAAGACTTAAGTGACTTAAAACAGGAGTGTCAAATGAATTTTCACTGAAGATCACATCAGCCTTATTTAAAAAATTCATTGTAAGACTGTATAAATGTAACTATGTTGCCTTGACAATGAAGTCCTCGCAGGCCACATAAAATGACATGGTGGGCTGTATTCAGCCTGTAGGCCTTGTATTTGACTTAAAGACACCATATCACTACTGATCTTGAACCTAAGTAATGTCAGCCCTGATTACTAGGGTGGGAGTCTGCCAATGAATATCAGGTGCTTTGGGTTATATTTCAGAGGAAGGGACTAGTAAAAACACCTCAGAGTATTTCTAACAAAATCATATGAAATTCATGGGGTTACCACAAGTCAACAGTCCATTTCAAGACACATACACACACATAGGTAGCTTTAAGAATAACATATAGCAATGAGAAGAAGACAAAGGAAAATAAATAGATGCTAACAAAAGCTTTGAGAGAACTGGAAAACTCTGCATGACTTTATAATAATGCCACTTAAATAATTTTCCTTTGAAAATTAGCTAAAGACAGATTGACATTTCTTGGAATTTCAAAGGAATATAAATGCTCTGTGACAAAATTAAAAGAACACAGAGTGGTTTCAAATACAGTTGCTTCTTAAAGTGTTCATATTAGATGTCCTCAATTCCTCTAAGTGTGTGGCAAGGATGTGGTAAGAAGAGAGAAGTGGGACTTGGTCCTGAAGTTCATTCTAGTTTTGCTATTGTTATCATAATTATTAACAAAGCAGTTTACAAAATAAAAGAAAACAAATAAAAACAACAATAAAGCAAATAAGGTTATTTAGCACGGCTGTGCAAAGCTTTGGAGCTCCGTTTTATAATTTGGAGATTTGGATGCTTTCGAAATACAAATCTCCAACTTACTACTTGGAAAGGATCCTTCTCAAACATTTACAAATTGAAACTCAAGCCTCCAAAACTTTTGGAGAGATTCATAAAAGATTTGCTGTTTCGGAGCTTTTTTCCAATTAGAATACTCTGTCGCCCCTTTGCCTGTAATTGTCTGGGTTGGAGGGGACGGGGGTTTATATGATTGACAAGAGCGGCTGTGTGCTTCCCCCCCTCCACATCAGCCAATCAGAAGAAAGTAAAATCACGTGGCTTTCTGTAAAGATGGTCTTATATATAGTCCCCTCAGTGTCTCCTCTGTGTGGTGTGGCATTTGCAGGAGAGAGAGAGAGAAAACGTGTTCTTTTGAGCTCCATTTTGTTTCTCTGTGTTTCTTAAAATGTAAAGTTATAGATCTTTTATAATTCTGTTTGTTTCTGTCCCTTCATATATCTAGTCTATAACCTTCCTCTGTTGAAATTATATCCAACCCCATTCTTCTGGCATGAGCAAAATTGTAGTTTTGGAATACAAGGTTTGGGAAATGTAGTTTGGGAAGAAAAAGACCTCTGTAGCAGAGTATTCAAAATTATTTCCCTAAACTACATTTCTCAGAATTATGCTCATGCCAGAATAATGGGGATGTCTGTGCTGAAGCCCCAGTGTATGTTAATCAATCACATGTGCTTAAATTGGAAAAATTCTTTAAAATCAGTGGATATACTGATTGTTCTGAAACTTAACAGGCTTGCTGCCCTGTTCATGTTGTGTCACTGTGCCACAATTTGAGTGGATAACTGTGATGGCAGTAATGACAGAAAAATGAGCCTTACAATTTTCCCCATTGTCGCTAATGGAATTAATTCAACAAATGGATGACAAACTTTGGAGATTCCGATACCAAATCAAAATGGGACCCCTTGGAATCTTTATTAATTTAGGTGGGAGCCATCCGAACCTCCAAACAAATCACTTTTCCCATTTGCAATGTTTTCCCTTCCAAACATTTTTACATGATCCCAGGTATGTCTTGCATTACTTCGCGAACGAAGATTCTTAAGAAGGACTTTCTACAAGCACGTTGATGACTAAGGAGGCTGGATGTGTCCTTCAAGCCTGTGCAATGGATTTTTCTGGTGGAGCGCAATGTGGCCAGAACTGGCCTCACCCTTTAAACCAAAGGTTTGTCTGCCAGGGCCTTTCAAGCTTAGGACTGTGGCACCGAGGTCCTCAGGTCGTAGGTTTGATTTGAGTTTCCTTCTCTAGATGGTTGACCTTACAGGGTTAGACAAGCACCATCTGCCCTGGTTTGAATTTAGAGTTTGCTTCTCTTAGGATGGTTGCCAAAAGGCTAGAGAGCTCTTTGTCAGACCCTTTGGTCTTAATCTTTTCCCATTTACAATGTTTTTCCTTCCAAACATTTTTACATGATCTCAGGTATATAGGTATATTAAATAGGTTTCAAAAAATCAAACATTTATTGAAAATTATTCAGTATTTGCAAGGACTGCTAAATAAGCTGGTTTTTCGGTTTTTTGTGGAGTACAGCTAAGTGGAGTTCTCTCTCTCTCTCTCTCTCTCTCTCTCTCTCTCTCTCTCTGTGTGTGTATAATTTTAGGATATACACATACACAAACACAATTAGTTACAATTCCCACCACCACGAGGATTATTTTCTTTCCCATATTAATCCTTTTGGAGACAATCCTTCTACTGTATAATATTTGTATTCTATTTCTTATGGCCTGATCTCTAGACTTATTCATAATATAATTCTTGACCTGGTTCCATCTTTCTTCAACTTCTTGCATCCTATTTTCATTACATTTTGAATCATTTAATTTTACATCCATAATTTCAAATTTCATTTCGTCCACTATATACTGATACCATTTATTTAATATCCACTTAGATTTGTCTTACCATCCCAATACTATCACTGCTTGTGTGCACTCAATTATTGCTTCCTTTATTTCCCTGTAATTTCCTATTGCCTCTCTTTGTACTAAGACTAAAATTTCTTTTGTTATAACCCAATCAGTCCTTAATATTTGGTTTGACACATTTTGTATTGTCTGCCAGAAATATTGTATCAGTTCACATTCCCACATCATATGCATTAACCGCCCTTTCTGTTGCCATCAATGCCAACACAGACTGGTCCTCTTTTTATAATAGTATGCTAATTGTTAGGATGTACGATAGCACTTATGTAGTATTTTCCTCCCCATTTCTCTTATTCTTGTATTCCTTGTCATCCCTATTGTCTCCACCACTTGTCTCATATCTTGTTCTGTAATTTGTAACTCCATTTCCCACATACTTTTCAAGTCCTGTATTGTACACCCGGCAGCCTCTATTAGCATTGCATATATTTTATTGGCCCGTGCGTTATTTCCTTCCATTTTTTCTCTCATTATCTTTTCAAAGGTGTTATCTTCTCTTTTTACCATATTAATATTTTCTTTAGTATTGAGATAGGTACAAATTGCTCTTATCTGCAGCCAATTTTTCTGTCCAAGTCATTGTTTAATTCCGTTCTCCGTTACCCTTCCCTCACTATTGTACAATTGTTCTACTCTGTCCATTCCTTTTTCCTGAAATATCTGGATATTTCTATTCACATTTGATTTTTTTCTTTATTAATTGACCATACTGTTGACATTTTAGATTTTAAACTGCCTATTCTCCCTTGCCACTTTTTCCACACTTGCATTGTTCCTTTCATTGATCCTGTTAGTTTATCAATATTCCCTTTATCCCATTTTCTATAGATTATTTCTTCACAATCAACTCCATTAATTTCCTTCTCAAATCTCACTAATTTTTTTTATTGTTTTCACTTGTAATTCTATTTCTGTTTCAGTTTGGAAGGCATCACTATAAAGCTCTAGAATTGGACAACCCTATCCTCCTTTTATTTGTTTTGGAATTAATAGTTTTTTCCTTACTCTTGGTCTCCCCCCCCCCTCAATCCAATAATTAAGTTTCCTATGCCATTCTTTTAATTTTGCCAGGGGAGGAGTTCCTGGAAGTACCTGGAACAGATACAACATTTTAGGAATTATTAACTTTTTCAGTGCTTTTATCCTACACATCTGTCTCAGGTTTTTATTTTTCCAAATACGCATTTGTTTTAACATTCTCTTCCATACTTTCCTGTAATTTCCATCTAGAAGACATAATGAGAGATTTTTTCAGGAATCTGTACCAAAAAGAACAGGTAAATAATGATGAGATCAAAATTGGGAATAAAGCAAATGAGGACAATAAAAACATCTTAAATGCAGTAATAACACAGGATGAAGTAATTAAGGCAATAAAAGGATTGAAGCAATATAAGGCACCAGGCATAGATGAATTCACAGCAGAATTCTATAAGACCTTTATGTATGAATTGGTACCATATATGATGGGAATGTTTAATGAGCTATATATAAGAGGTATTTTCCACAAGCGGAATAATATTATTTATTTATTTATTACTCATGCTTCTATGTCGCCACTCCCGGGGGGGGGGGGCTCGTGGTGGCTCACAAGAGCCATGTAAGGCACAATAAAAACAACAACAATGATAAAAAACAACAACAGATTAGCATATAAAACAATACAATAATTAAGAATCTGTGATGCAACACACCACCACAGAAAACGATTAAAAACAAGAGGGCTACACAGGGGCAAGACCTACAGGTCAAAAGCCTGGCGAAAGAGATAGGTCTTGCAAGCCCGTCTAAAGGGGAGCAAGTCCTGGATAGCGCGTGTTTCTGCCAGGAGGGCATTCCACAGAGTGGGTGCAATGACGGAAAACGCCCTCCTGCGGGTTGCTGTCAAATGCAGGAGCCTCATCGAGGGGACGTCTAAGAGGTTGGCACCCTCCGACCGCAGTGATCTCATTGGGCAGTAGGGGGAGAGACGGTCCCTCGGGTACGTTGGCCCCAAGCCGTGTAAGGCCTTAAAGGTAAGAACCAACACTTTGAAAGTGATCCGGTGCTCAATTGGCAGCCAGTGCAGGTCCTGCAAGGCAGGTGTTATGTGACTACCTGCTGGTGTTCCAGACAGGAGTCGGGCGGCAGAATTCTGCACCAGCCTGAGCTTCCGGGTCACCGACAGAGGAAGGCCAACGTAGAGTGCGTTGCAGTAGTCCAGTCTCGAGATGAACGTGGCTTGGATCACCGTGGCCAGATCATTCCGGGATAGATAGGGGGCTAGCCGCCTCGCCTGTCTAAGATGGAAGAAAGCAGACTTGCTGGCCATGGAGACCTGGGTCTCCATGGTCAGCTGGGAGTCCAGGTGGACCCCCAGGCTCTTTACTAAAGGCGATGGGCATAGCACCACACTGTCCAGGGTCGGAAATTGGACATCCCCATCACCCGGGTGACCTAGCCATAAGATCTCCGTCTTCGCTGGATTCACCCTCAACCTACTGGCTCGCAGCCATCCAGTAACGGCTTCAAGGCAACACTGGAAATTATCGGGGACGGATCCAGGTCTGCCCTCCATCCTCAGAATGAGCTGAGTGTCATCAGCGTACTGATGACACTCAAGCCCAAAACTCCGTACCAGCTGTGCAAGCGGCTGCATATAGATGTTAAATAACAGAGGGGAGAGGATGGCCCCCTGAGGGACTCCACAAACTAACGGGGAGCCCTCAGAGACCACCTCGCTCCTCCTCACTCGCTGAGACCGCTGGTGGAGGAAGGAGGTCAGCCAATTCAGGACTGTCCCCCTCACTCCAGCCATGGCCAGGCGGTGGGTCAAAAGATTGTGGTCGACCGTGTCAAACGCTGCTGTGAGGTCCAATAAAACGAGCAGCACAGACCCGCCTTGGTCGAGCTGGCAGCAGAGTTGGTCTGTGATGGAGACCAGGACCGTCTCCATCCCGTGCCCCAAACGGAAGCCGGACTGGAAGGGGTCTAGGCATGTTGCATCATCTAAGAAGGACTGCAACTGCTCCACTGCTGCCCTCTCAACTACCTTCCCCAGGTACGGAAGATTCGACACTGGTCGGTAGTTGGAGGGAACCGCAGGGTCTAATGACGTTTTTTTCAGCAATGGAGCTGTCACCGCCTCTTTTAAGCACGCTGGAAACACTCCTTGCTCAAGGGAGCTGTTTACGATGTTCAACAGAGGCCCACGTAACCCCTCCAGGCAGGATCTAACAAGCCAGGAGGGGCACGGGTCGAGGGAGCAGGTGGTAGGCCTGGTTGCAGCCACTATCTTATCAACAGCATCTGCGTCCAGTGGCCGAAACCGGTCGAGGGTGGGCCCAGCGGAGGGCTACGGAGTCTCGAGCTCACGTACTGTATCAACCGTTGCCGGAAGGTCCTGGCGGAGGCTCGATATCTTGTCTGCAAAGAAACTCTGAAAAGCACCAGCGTTGAGGGCCTGATCATCATTTTTTGGGACAGTAGGGACCGTCATCAGGGACCAAATTACTTTAAACAATTGGGCCGGGCGTGAGTTGGCAGACGCTATCGAGGCGGTAAAGTACGAATTTTTGGCCGCCTTGACAGCCCGCTCATAAGCTTTCTTAAATAGCTTATAAGCTGATAGGGAGGCTCCGTCACGGAGTTCTCTCCACTCGCACTCAAGCCGTCTCCTTTCCCGCTTCATCGACCTGAACTCCTCTGTATACCAGGGAGACCGATGCTTGCGAGGTCAGAGAGGGCGCTTAGGAGCGATCTCGTCAAGAAGCTCTAGATAGAGAGGTGTTCCAGGCAAGAACCAGCTCATCGACTGAGTCGCTGATATACTCCAGATCCCTCAGAGCATTCAGGAACCTTTCAGGTTCCATAAGTCTCTTCGGGCGAACCAAAATCCGTTCGGTGCCCTTGCATGGGGGGGGGCGGTTGCTCAACCCGGATCCGCAGAGCACAGTGGTCTGACCATGGAACCTCTGTTACGGAGGCTAGGTCCACTTGAACCCCTGCGCTGAACACCAGATCGAGGGTGTGGCCAGCCGAATGTGTGGGTCCTGAATTACAAAGGAAGAGGCCCAATGTCGCCATGGTCAAGATTAGGTCCGCGGCTGCAGATGGAGAAGAGGCTGTGTCGGCGTGGACGTTAAAGTCCCCCAGAACAATCATCCTGGGGAACCTCAACACCCACTCCGACACAGTCTCAAGCAGCCGCGCCAGGCTTTCTGCCGGTGCGCTGGGCGCACGGTACACCAGCAGAACAGCCAGGCTCTCCTGGGAGTCCCACATTAGGCCGACACTTTCAAGCCCTGAGGTAGTCAGTGCAGGGATCGCTCTGAGGTGTAATCCATCACGGGAGAGTATTGCCACCCCCCTCATTCCTATTCTGGTGCGTGGCAACGTAGTCAGGGGGGATAATTTACTGGAGGCAGGTGTTATCACTATCCTGGAGCCATGTTTCAGTTACACAGAATAGGTCTGCTTTTTCATCCTCGCAGAACTCCCTGATAGTTGCAGTCTTGTTCCGGACAGATCTATCATCTAATCAGTCTAGAAAACCAAGATTATAAGATATTCATGAAAATCATAGCAAATAGAATGGAAGTTATTTTACCATAGAGAGTAGGAGAAGATAAATATGGGTTTGTCAAAGGGTAGAGAATTTGTGAGCCAGTAAAAAATCTTATCAATGCAATCTGTCATACAATTAAAACTAAAATAAAACTGGCAATTCTAAAGCTAGATGTGTACAGAGCTTTTGATAAAGTAAACCACAAATATTTATATAGATTAGGTAATGAACTAAATTTGGGGAATATTTTTTGTGAAATGATTAAATATATATACAGGGGAAATAAGGCTTGCATTAGAGCGAATGGACAAAGAACAGAGAATATTGATATCGAAAATGGGACTAAACAAGTGTGTCCATTATCCGAATTAATTTGATAATTAATTATCCGAATTAATTTGATACCTCATTAGATCCAGGCCTTCCTGAAAGGCCCAAGTCTAATGGAGTATTGGGCCTGTGGAGACCCACTCCCAGATAATCTCCATACTACCTGGGGATGAGTATCCACTACCATATCATTTTTTCAGGTTTCAAAAAGCCCAGAGGAGCAGGAAGGCAGCCACCCTCCCCTCCCAGCCCCCATTCCCTCCCCAAAACCTACCCCACTGGCTTGCCAGGCATTGAGTGCCACTCCAGAGAACTGTAGTTGCTTCAGAATGATGCTGGAGGAGTGGGGATGGGAGGAGGAATTTTCCCTCTCCCCCTTTTTTGAGAGTCATTCTGAAGTTACTCCACAGCTCTCCGTAAAGGCCCTTCTTGCCCGGAAAGCCTGTGAGATATGCTTTGGGGGAGTGAATGGGAGGCTGGAGGGTGGCTGGATGGTTGACCTGGGATGACATGTAGCCACTCTGGGAGGGAAATCCCAGGGTTGTGGGAGGGAGTGGGGGCTACAACACAGGTGAAAATGGGTTAGTTTAAGCGCTCAAAGTAAATGTTTTATTTTTACAGTATATATTTTTTTGGAGTCATTAGCTACTTGAGAAACTGCAAGTCGCTTCTGATGTGCCCAGACATTTTACCTTTCTGTGGTAGGCTTCCCTCATGTCCCGACATGAAAAGCTGGAGCTGACAGATGGGAATTCACCCCGCTCCCCGGATTCGAACTACCAACCTGCAGGCACAAGAGTTTAACCTACTGTACCACTGGGGGCTCCTAGTTTTATTGTAGGGACTCCACTGTAAGATTAGCACCCCGATTCACATTCTTATCTTACAGTTTTATTATAGGGACTTCACTGTAAGATAGTCACACAACAACAACAACAATTTTATTGATTAGCCAGAAGCCATATCAAATACACACAGAACACAGACACATTGCAATGATTCTAAAACAATCTGAGGAGAATTCTAGACCATTACATCAATTAAACCCCTGTTTTGCCCAGCAGGAGGGATTCTAAGGGAGGTCGTAACAATTCACAGGTCCTCATCTAACTGGGCTGGGCCATTCTTGACTCTTTAATATTAAGCACTGTCAAACTTCAAATACCTAAAAGATGGCTATTGAGATTGTAAATAATTTCAGTACAGCACTGTTTTCCCAAGGCAATCTGTTCCACATTGATCAGCAATGAACATTTAGCTCTAAATAGAGTCATACAATGGCTATCCTTTTGTTCTTGATCCTCAATCTAGAGAAAAAAGGACTACATCTGCACCATCTTTTGTATGATAGCCTTACCTCTCTTTGAAGACAAGATGGTTAAATAAGCTCAAATGAGAGTTCCTCAATACCTAAGTGGCGTCAATTCTCTCCCCAAAAGAGTACTGTGCTTCCATGCAGGGGCAGAGAACTTGGCAAGAGATCTGGATTGCAGATCAAGACTGATAGGAAGTTAGTCAAGAATCACCTAGTTGATCTAAATGAGTTCAGATCTGCTGTGACAGGCAAACTGTATCCAAGGCTACTGAAAAAACTTGCTGAGGGACACTGAACCACTCACCATCATTTTGAAAGAGATCCTCTGACACCAGCCACAGATGCAAGCACAAAGAAAGGAGAAAATGTTGCTAGAACACAGCCATACAGCCTGGAAACTACACAACACCCCAGTGGTTCCGGCTATGAAAGCCTTCAATAATATATTTTTGAGAAACCTTGGAGAACAGGTGAGGTGCCAGGGAACAGGAGGACAAACATGACATCTCTCTTCAAAAAAAGAAGATTGAGAAAACTACAGATCTGATCTCAATATTAGCCTAATCGCAATATCAGGAAAAATATGAAACTTGATTATACATGAATCTGTATACAAGTATTCTGATGACAAAACAGTGATCAGTGGAAGATACTTGTAGTATGAGTTTGCCAAGAACAAATCCTACCAAACTATATATTTTCCCAATCAGGTAGCCAATAGATAAGTAGATAGTGGGAATGCTGTAGATGTAATTTATCTGGATTTCAGCAAACATTTTTAAGGTTCCATATAATATTTTGATCAGCAAACTGGTTAAATGTTGAATAGATGTCAAAACTATCAGATGGAGCTGGATTTGGTTGGAAAACTATATTCAGACTCATCATCAATGTTTTTCAAACTGGAATGAGATCTCAAGTGGTGTCCCTGAGTTCTATCCCGGAGCAATTGTTCTTACATTTTTGTCATTGAGCTGAATGATGAGGTGAAGGGAATCCTTATCAAGTTTGCACTTGACAAAAAGCTGGAAGGAGTGACTAATATACTGAAAGATAGAAACAAAATTCAAGAAGACCCAGAGAAGCCTGAAAATTTGGGAGAAATTGATAAAATGAAATGCAGTAGAGACAAATGAAAAATTCTACAGTTAGACCACAAATCTGAAATGCTCAAATAAAGGATGGTGGAGGGAGAGACTCGTGATGCAGCAATACAACGTGCAAAACAGATTTGGGATTATTGTTGATCATATTTTGGATATGAGCCACCAATATGATGCTCCTGCAAGGAAGGAGAATGTTATTTTAGTCTACATTAATAATAGCATGATCATACTAAATTGTGACAAGTTCTTGGTGGTATGAGCATACCAAATCACCTTATCTCTCACCTGAGGAATCTATATAATGATCAAGTAGCAACAGTAAGAACTGACCATGGAACAACAGGTGCCGACGACTGCTGGACAGACCCCAGGCTAATCCGGTCCACAATGGCTATCAAGATCTCCCCCAAGCGCAGACTTTAAGGAAGAAGATAAAGCACAAAATGAACACCCAAGCCCTTCGGGAGCCCTCCAAATGAGCCCTTCTCCAAACAATGCTCAAGGACCATCTACAGTCTCCCTCATTGTCTGAGTAAGATTGTCCTCCAAGTTTGGTATCCAAACCAAACTTGGAGGACAATCTTACTCAGACAATGAGGGATCGCCTAAGCAAGCAAGTAAGGTTGTAATCTCAAGTGTGAGAAAATAATCCTTTCTAGTTCTACCTACAGTTGCCAGAGATTGAAGATGGAAACCCTGCATGCAACACATTTGTTCTTTCCTTATAATTTTAGGCATTTATTATCCGTTATAAGTTTAACTGACTGAATTTTTTTGTGATATGGCAGTGCCTCCCACAGATTCAAACCACTGACCTTCCGGTCAGCAAGTTCTACATCTTAGTACTAGGGGTCACTGTGGCCTCTAGTACTAAGATAGAAACATTTCCCCCCCCCCAATATTTTAATTAACACACTAATAAGGAAAATCAACAATACATATACATACATAAATGTATGTAATATAAAAAAAAAACGGGGAAATACTTTTAATCAGCCCAGTGAGACTGGAGTTAGGCTTCTGTTCAACTCTGCAGCATTTGAAGTCATTCTGGAGACTCTATTCTAATCATGCCAAACCTACTGTAATTATAATTAATAAAGTTTTTATCCTTTCATTAATGCAGCTGTTTGTGTTACTTCCTTTGTCCCCCAATCTTACTGTAGGCACAAACAAACCCTAAAACTATGAGTTGCCCTGTAAACCAAACTACAGTGCTGACTTGATTGCAGGGTGCTCTTAACTGCTGATGGATCAGCTCTGTGCTGGGTGAAGAAAAGCTATGGCAAGCTGCCCTAGAAACAGTTGACTAGGAACTTTGGAAGAACAATGCTTGAAAGAGACATGGGTGGGCTGTTTGCAATTGATGGAGTAGCTTTCTGCATCATGAGTAGAAAATAAATTGGATGTGGAGGTAAGTGGAAATGTCAGCTTAGTGGCATAACTGCAGTCAGAAATATGTTGCCGTCTTCAAGAGGCAATCATAATACATTTCAAGTTTCAATGCATTTTATCTATACTGGTATTAACAATAACAATAAGCATAATTATGCTTATAAGTGTTCAAAGTCATCTGCTGCTTAATGACTCATTTCATGTAGAACTGCAAATTGATAACATTTTAAGTTGGCTTTTCACTTATACTTCAGTTGATAATGTGGGAGTCTGGAGAAGAGGTAACACATATGATGTCAATGGGCTTATTTTGGCTCACATTTCTTAAAATAGCAAGGGTAACACAATCAATCCATTATCCTGTCTTATGAATATTGGAGGGCACATTTTATTTACTTTTTCTTGTATGTATTTTTGTGTGTAAAGGATAGAAAGGGAATAATTTAAGAGCTTAACAATCCATCTAAGCTTCTTTCATTTGTATACCAGACAGAAGTGTAACTAAAATTTTCAAAAATCAAGAAGAATTAACTAATACATATCAACAGATCTCCAGAATTCTTAATGAACCCAATATTCAAAATGCACATTTTAGGCTAAAATACATTTGGAAAATCATTGTCTGGAACTCGGTTGGGGTATGATGCCATTGTAATGCTAGTTTGCATTGACTGTTATCCTTTTTACAGGTGAACGTAAGAAGATACTCAGTACCTTCTCATAGGAATAATCCCTCCCCAATTCACTTGTACAATTGGAGCTGTCTTAAAGACCATTCTAGAAAGTGCGCATAGCTTGCCTTCCTGCAACAAATAAGCCATTGGAACAACCTGGAAATATTCTAAATACATTAACAAATCGTTTTCCAAAAGTCAGAGATTGACATGAGATGGGACAATCACATGGACAAAAACATAAAAATGGGGCAAACTATTATTTATTTATTTACATTATTTCTACCCCTCTCTTCTCAACCCCCGAGGGGGGACTCAGAGCAGCTTGACAAAAGGCAGCAATTTGATGCCAATACACAATATACAATATAAAACCATAAACATTCAGCATTAAAATACAGTTAACATTGAACACGTAATACACATTCACTTGAGTTAAAACAGTGTTCCTGTCGCCTCTCAGGGCCTGGGCACACTTGACCTCCCTGAACAAACTACACAGCTTTGAGGTACAACACAGTTTTATTGTGCAGGAAATAAGGAAAGCGTGAAGGCCAATACAAAGCCTTAAAGTAGCAGCAATCAGGAACAGCAGGCAAATACAATCCTGCGGCAGGGATTCCAAGCCGGATGCGCAGGAAGAGTCTCAAAGCAGATTCCCTCCGATTCAGCAAACGGGCAGCTTGGAAAGCAAGGTAGTTTTAGCAGCAAAGTCTTTTCAGGAACAAGGCTTGAGCAAGATGCACACAGAGTTCAGGGATCCAAGGCAGCCCGTCGGAAAGGGCGGGTGGAGCTTAAGGCAGGCCGTTCTCGGCCGGTGCTTCAAAGTAGCATCTTCCTTGAGCAAAAGTTGATCCGAGATGAATCCTATGGTGAGGGACTCACAGATATAGGATTCTGTGACCAGTTCCGGTGCGTCGAACATCAAGCCCAATGATTAATGAGAAACTATATGTTTATTGTTACCTAAGGCCCATCGGAATGTGCCTGCCAATTACCGGGCACAGATGTTCCACGGGGAGTAGTTTATGGCTCCTCCGAAGCGCCTTTGCAAAAGGGAGGTTAGGTTTTAGTAACCTTGGGCCTAGCTATCTTATGCATTCCGTATCAGTTTCACACGAGAATGCAGAGAGGCCCTGATGGGGCCTGGAAGGCATCAAGCTGACTGTTTAACTACTTTGCAGCCCTGATGGCTCAATGTAGACCCAAGCAAATAGGCAGTCTGAAGGCGCTGTGGTGTGACAGTTCCGTCCACAACATAAGCATTGAGCCATATCCATCAACTTGCCAGTACAATTCCAATCCAAAGTGCTGCTTTGTGCTAATGTGCAAAAGCCTGGTCACATAGCCAAGATTTTACTTTTTTCCTGAATGCTAGGAGGGATGGGGTTGATCGTATAGATATAGACTGTTCTTTCCATTGCTTCATATATGCATTCATGTTTTCTGAGGATGCCTGGAAAGGATGTCTGTGAAAACTCTCTGAAAAACTTGTGCCTTCCAAAATCAGTTTTGCTCCATTAAAATTTATTGGCAACTCTAATAAAAAATAGATTATAATTCTCTTCCAAAATCTCTTCATTTTAAATATGTGCATGTCAAATAATTCACACAAATTAACTACATCCTTCAGTTCAATCGTTCTTTCATTTGTGAGACAATTGATTATCTTGTTCTACCAATGGATTATGTTGTTTAAACAACAGTTACATATCTTGGTACAAAAAGAAAAACTGCTTTGATATCATCATGAAGAGTCATTTCTATACCCAGAAAGAACCTAGCTATAAATAGGATAGCAGTGACGTCATTTCAGTGGAGGCAACTTGGCTCTATTAAAAACTTTACTTAGGAAATGTGGAGAAAAAAAATCAATAATTAATAGATATGATTTAAGCTCGTTTGATACAGATGTGTTCTTTTTCTTATTAATATTACAATAAATTTTTAAAACCAGGAACTGTTTCCCATAATCCCAATGAATCAATTTTTGCAATATTTATTGAAAAAAGCCACAATCTTTGAATCTTTGGAACCTTATGCAATGAGGACCACAAGGAGGCTGCCCGCCAATGAGGAATGGCACTGGCAACAACAGGAAAGGGAAATGATAAACAATGTTGCTTCCATCTCTAAGCCTGCAGAAGTCTACAGAACATGACTTCTGAGTAGCATGAACAGTTTATTTATTTACCATATTTGTATCCCGCCTTAACCCCGAAGGGGACTCAAGGTGGCCTTATAAAGGCAACCATTGATGTACACATACATCAATGAATACACAAAACATTAAAACATAACATTAAAACAATTAAAATCACATAATCCAGGGCATATTCCAGGGCCAGTCCAGGTCGTAATTAAGTTAATTTATAGTCTCTTATTGTACTTCTCCCATTATTGATCAAAGGCCTGATCCCAGAGCCATGTTTTCAATTTTTTTCCTCAAGTCTAAGAAAAAACTAAAAAAACATTTGGGGTTATGAGGGGGATTTGGATGAGTTATGGTGAATAAAGATGGTGCTAGAAATATTGGGCAAAGATTTGTGTGTGTGTGTGTGTGGGGGGGGGGGGGGGAGTTTCTTGAGAAATGGAGAGCCCAGGAAAACTACAGGAGGAAGTGGCAGTGCTAACAGGGCAAGTGCCAGACAGCCAGGAATATGGGATCCTGGGTTTAGCCAAGCCTTCTTCAGGGAAAGTTATGGCAAGTGGGTGTGTCTAAGAACACAAGGGTACAAGAATAGAAATATATATCCAATCTAATATTAAGTACTGTATATTTAATATATTCAATGTAACCGTTGGTAGTTAAACATATAAATTTATATACACACAAAAGATTGCGAAGCGGCAGTTAGTATTGTAAATATACAATGTAATAATACAATATAAGTATCAACATGCCTTTTTAAAAAAAAAATTTATTGAAGGTTAAACATAATTTTTTTCATACAATAAAAGGTATCTCCTATCTAAATTTGTGGGAAAGGAAAGATTGTAGGGTAGTTTTGGGTTAGGGTAATTTACACCTCCCGTGCCTTTCCCATGAGAAGACTAGGGATGCAAGCATAACATAGGCCTTTCAAGGTTGTACCATCTCTGCCTCCCTGATAATGGAAGCGGGCCGCGGGAGTAGGAAGCCTGACTCCCCGGCCCAGATGGCATTCGCTAACGAGCACCACATTCCAAGAGCACTGAGTTCACAAAACATACAAGGAATCACCAATCTTAGCTTTTGACGTGTGACGCAGCCAAGTAACACTATAACTTCCCTGCGGACCCCCATGCCGGTGTCTTGTACCGGCTCTGTGGAACGGCCTCCCCGAAGAGATCCGGGCCATCCGGGTTCTCTTGCCGTTCCGCAGAGCAGTAAAAACATGGCTATTTAGGCAGGCATTCGGCCCATAGCCAACTGCCACTATCTGCATTATCTGCACCTGCGGGTTCGCTGTTAGCATGCCATTGCCAACTATTGCTATTGGCTGGTAATATGTTTTAATTCGGGTGTTTTAATTGTTTTACTGTATTTTAATGTATTTTACTTGTTTTATTTGCACTAATTTTGTGAACTGCTCTGGGCGCCAGAGAGAGCGGTATATTAAGCCGAACTTAATAAATAAATAAATAAATAAATTGTACCAATAACGCATTTGGGAGAAGATCTTGCGGGTTAGGCCAGTTGGGCCTTCCATCAAGCCTTGCCAGCCAGCCTGCTTCGGGCTGACTTGTTCCAGTGTTGCCTTGTTCCTGTTTGTCGTCAAGACCCAGTGATTGATTCTGAAAGACTCTTTTTACCTTTTGAACTCTTTACCTTATAATCAACGCGTCCCAGCCTCACTTGCTTCGGCTGGGATTCCAAGAGACTCTTTGCATCCGGTTTGTGTTCCCGTTTTTCCCGCTTGTGCTCCTTTTGCTGTGGAGCACTCACACCCCTGCTGATTCCTGTTTGGCTGCTAGTTGGAGGCACTATAAGGATTGCCTTCAACCTCTTTCCTATACTTACCTATTCCCAATAAAACCTGTTGTACCTCAGCTGCTGTGTGGTTTATCCAGGGGGGTCAGGTTGCCAAGGCCTCAGAGGGCGATAGCTTGGTACAAGACCTCTTACCCCCTGGTAAACCGAAGTCCGGATGCAGACGCCACCGGGCGCAGCTGGAGGAGCGCTGGCCATGGCGAGGGGCCCATCAGCCACAGATTTTCAACGCTTGCAAGCCGACATGGTTGCTCTCCAACAGCAGTTCGCCGCCGTGATCCAGGCGCAGCATCCAGCGCAACGGCGGGTTCCTATGGCCCTTCCCGCCCACTTCACTGGTGATCCCATCGCCGTGCCCACGTTCCGCGGACAGTGCCAAGCTTACCTGGTGGCCAGAGCGGCCGACTTTCCGACAGAGGCGGAACTAGTGGCGTTCGTGTACACCCTGCTGGATGGCCCCGTGGCATCGTGGGCCACCACCTTGATTGACACTAATGCACCCCAGGTTCAGACTGTGCATGGGTTCTTGGACCACATCCGTGACACCTGAGGGCACCCTGTAAACCGTGACCTGGCAGAGAAGAAGATGAGGCGCCACATTCAGAGGGACCTCCCTATCGGCCAGTACATAGCCAAGTTCCGAGTGCTGGCCAACCAAGTGACCTGGAATGCGGACGCCCTATGCTCGCAGTTCCTGGAGGGGCTGCGCCTGGAGATCCAGTTGGAAGTCGCCCGCACCCCTAATGTTCCCCTCACCCTAGACGGGGTGATTGCAATGGCCCTCCGGATTGAGGTGCACATCCGGGCCCAACGGATGCTGAACCAGAAGGTGCCAGAGCAGCCGCCCGCCAGGAAGGCGGCCCCTGACCAGCGAGGCCCGTTAGGGCCCCGTCCACAGCCGCATGTTTCCCCACCAAGACCGGAGGATGAACCGATGCAACTGGGACTCGCCCGCCAGTGCCTGGACGATGCCGAGAAGGCCCAGCGGCAGCGCCTGCATTTGTGTTGGTACTGCGGAACCTCTGGCCACTTCTCCAAGGATTGCCCATCCAAGCCCAAAGTGACTCCTCGCCTAGCTGCAGCCGAGGAAAAGCCCAGCAACCCGGAAACGGACCCAACACCGTCGGAGGAAGCCGTGGACCGGGCGTAGAGAGGCTCGCCAGCTCGGTCGGCAGCCCCCCCGAGCCACGAACGGGGGTCCTGTTTCTGCTTTTGGTCACTCTGTGGTCCGCGGAAAAAGGCCCCACCATGATCCATGCCATGTTAGACTCCGGAGCCACCAACAACTTCATCGACAAAGGCTTTGCCAAGCACTTAGGCTTGGAATGCCTGGACTTAAAGGAGCCCCCGCTTGTGCAGACCATTGATGGCCGGCTGATGAAGTCGGGTCCCATTGAACAATGGACCAAGCCCACCAGAATTAATGTGGCAGAGCACCAAGAGGACATTTCCTTCCTAGTTTCCCCCCTGCCACACTTCCCTGTGATCCTGGGAGTGAGGTGGCTCACCCAGCACGACCTCCAGATCTCCTGGGAGCGCCGGGAGGTGAAGTTCCTTACTGCACACTGCCAGAGACATTGCTTTAAGGGCTAGGGTGGAGCGGCCGCTGAGGCCGGAACTGTGACCATACTGCCTTGCAAGTACCGAGAGTTTTGGGAGGTGTTTAGTGAAAAAGAAGCGGACAAGCTTCCCCCCATAGACCCTATGACTGTGCTATTGACCTGGTCAAGGATGCCCCAATCCCTCATGGAAGACTGTATTCCCTCTCGGAACCTGAACAAAAGGCACTTCGGGAGTTTTTGGATACCAACCTGCAAAAGGGATTCATCCGCCCAAGTCAATCCCTTGCAGGAGCCCCAGTCTTGTTCGTGAAGAGGAAATCCGGTGAGCTACGTCTGTGCCATGACTACCGGGCCCTCAACAGTATCACCATCCGCAACAGGTACCCCCTCCCCTTGATCTCCGAGATGCTGGAGCAGGTACAGGGTGCCAAGGTGTTTACCAAGTTAGACCTGCGGGGCGCCTACAATCTTGTGCGGATCAGGGCAGGGGACGAGTGGAAGACTGCGTTTCAGACCAAATACGGAGTGTACGAGACCCTCGTGATGAATTGTGGACTGTGTAATGCCCCCTCGACCTTCCAACATTTCATGAATGACTATTTTAGAGACTATCTAGACCAGTTTCTCCTTTGCTACCTGGATGATTTGCTTATTTTTAGCGAAGATTTGGAGTCCCATGAGCGCCATGTGAGGGCCGTCCCGCAAAGGCTCCGGGACCACGGCCTATACGCCAAATTAGAGAAGTGTTCCTTTGAGGTGGAGAAAATAGACTTTTTGGGGCACTTCATCTCAGCCCTATCGACTCGGTGAAAGTGGAGGCCATGGTGCAATGGGAATCCCCTAACAGCAGAAAAGACATTCAGCAGTTCATGGGTTTTGCCAACTACTACCGAAAGTTCATCCCTGGCTTTGCCAAGTGCTCAGAGCCAATCACCCAGTGCCTCCGAGGGAAGACGCCCTTCCGCTGGACTGCTGAAGCAGAGGGGGGCTTCCAACAATTGAATCAGCTGTTCGTGACTCAGCCGATCTTGCAGCACCCTGACCCAGCCAAGCCATTCCGGGTTCAGGCCGACGCCTCCAATGTGGTGATCGGAGCTATCCTGTTCCAACCGCGGGGGGAGGATTGGCTGCCCTGTGCCTATTTCTCCAAGCAGCTGACAGCCCCTGAGAAGAACTATACAATATGGGAGAAAGAACTTTTGGCCATCAAAGCAGTATTCCAGTTCTGGCGCCACTGGCTGGAGGGGTCAGAACACGAGATTCAAGTCCACACTGATCATCGCAACCTAGAGCACCACAAAACCGCACAGAAACTCAACCAGCGCCAGCAGTGCTGGGCCCTGTTCTTTTTAGCGCTTCCGCTTTAAGATTCACTACGTCATGCCGGCCCAGACCAAACAGGCCGACGCCTTGTCCAGGAAGCCGGAGTACACTCGTGAAACCGAAAGAAGCGAGGAAGGCCGGCTGCTTCAGCTCGAGAACTTTGCAACGGCTGCGGAGAACGCCCCCTTCTGCTCCCGCCACCGGCGGAGCGTTGTGCACCTTCACCAGCCCCGAAGGACCTTCCTCTGGATGCGCTGATCCGCGCCAGGCAACAGGAATACCCGTGGGCCAAGGAGCAGCTTTCGAAGGAGGTACAGTTCCCGTTTAGCCTTCAAAGTGAACTTTTTTGCCACCGCAACCAAGTTTTAGGCCTGAGAAAAATGAAACGGAAATTAAAAGGATTCGTAAGAGATTCGTATGTAATGGGACTTTTGAGGTTTTACGGATTGCTGCCGCGAACCCGGAAGTAGACTTCCTTTTACGGTCCTTGAGGCCAACAATTTGCGTTATGATCGTAAGAAATTCTTAATTATTAATTAATTAATTATTGTACTATGTACTCACTTCTCCCTGTCTTCTCCCCCTCATTTCCTTCTCGCCTTCATTCAGCTTCTTCTTTTTCCCGCATTTCTATGGGGAACTGGAAGTGACGCTGCTGCTAGGTAGGCAATGCATTCTGGAAAGTGTAGTCCTCCAGGCTTCCCCCCTTCTCTTCCCAGTTGCTCTGCTGCCATGCCCCATCGCAGGGGCCTGCTTCACACACACACACACACGCGCGCGTGCTTCTCCTCCTCTCTCTCCAGGCTTTCCCCCCCCTCCTTCTCCTCCCCGTTGCTCTGCTGCCATGCCCCATCGCAGGGGCCAGCTTCACACACAGGCGCGCGCGCGCTTCTCCTCCTCTCTCCAGGCTTTCCCCCTCCTTCTCTTCCCGTTGCTCTGCTGCCATGCCCCATCGCAGGGGCCAGCTTCACACACACACACACGCGTGCTTCTCCTCCTCTCTCCCCCTGCGCTCTCTCAGATGCTTCTCTTCCCCGTTGCTCTGCCATGCCCCATCGCAGGGGCCAGCTTCAGCCCTCCAGGTATGTGTTTTGGACTTCAACTCCCACCATTCCTCACAGCCTCAGGCCTCTTCCTTTTCCTCTCAGCCTGGGCAAACTTGGGCCCCTCGCTCCCTCAGGATCGGGGTGAGAGAGAGGCAGCGAGGGGGGGGCTCCTCCTCCTTTTCTTTTGCTGCTTCCAAGAATAGAAAACCCCCTCCCTCCCTTCCTCCTTCCCTCCCTCCTTCCTATTTGGAGAGTCCCATCTAGAATTCAGTGTGGTTTATTCAAGTTTTGGCCTACAACTCCCAGAAATCCCAGCCAATTTACCAGCTGTTAGGATTTCTGGGAGTTGTAGGCCAAAACCATCTGGAATGCGCATGCTCTGGCATACGAATTACTAACTAATTTCGTTAGTACTTAAGTTACATTTCAGAAATTTTTGGGAAATTTTTTTTCTGTCTTTCTTTTACTAATCAACCCCCCCCCCCCCATTTGATTTAAGACTCGCCATTTTTGGATTCTAAACCATGCCTACCAAGTTTATGTACCTCCAGGCCCAGAGAGGCAAAAAATCCTTAAGATGTGCATTGATAGCAAGGTCGCGGGACATTTTGTCCTGTTCAAAACCATTCAGTTGGTTTCCAGAGATTTTTGGTGGCCCAAGATGCGGAGGGAGATTGAAAGATACGTAGCCACCTGTCCAGTGTGCCAAAGGTCCAAACAGGTCGTGGGCAAGCCCCAGGGATTGTTGCAGCCCCTGCCTACTCCCCGGGGCCCCTGGGAAATGTTGTCCGCAGATTTTATCACCGACTTGCCAACTTCCCAAGGGAATAACACGGTGCTGGTGGTGGTGGACTGTTTTACCAAGATGGCTCATTTCATTGCCTGCCCCGGCCTGCCTACTGCCAAGAAGACCACGGACCTGTTCCTCCATCATGTGTTCAAGTTCCACGGCCTGCCCAAGAGTTTGAACTGGCTCCCCAAGAGGGAGCCAGTTCACCTCCCAGTTTTGGAAGGAGACCCAGAGGATGCTTGGGATAGAGGCCCGAATGTCATCGGCGCGAAACCCGGAGACCGACGGCCAAACGGAGCACACCAATGGAACCTTGGAACAGTACCTGCAGTGCTATGTAAACTACCAGCAGGACAACTGGGCCGCTCTGCTTTCCCTAGCTGAATTTGCCTACAATAACTCTGTGCATGATAGCACTCAACAGACCCCATTCTTTGCCAACTTGGGTTACCACCCACGGTTTTATCCAGCACTGATAGAGCCCGGGAACATTCCTGCTGCTGAGGAGCGGCTCCAAGAACTGGCTGCACTACAACAGGTGCTGATAACCCAGCTAGATCAGTCCAAAGCTGATTACAAAAGAATGGCTGATCGCCATCGCCGGGAGGGGCCGGAACTGAAGGTGGGGGACCAGGTGATGCTATCCACCCGCCACTTGCCCTCCCAGTGGCCCTGTCGCAAACTCAGTGCCAAGTACCTGGGCCCCTACAAGATAGTGGCCAAGATCTTGCCGGTTGCTTTTCGGCTCCAGCTCCCTAAGGGAATGCGGATCCACCCAGTGTTTCACCGAGCACTCCTGCGTCTCGCCAATGATGTCCGGCCGGAAGGGGGTAAAGCAGCCCCCCTGCCGGTGCTGATCGATGGGGAGGAGTACGAGGTAGCGGAGATTTTGGACTCGCGCATGTTTTGCCGGCAGCTACAATACTTAATTGACTGGGAAGGATTTGGCCACGAAGAGAGATGCTGGATCCCGACCTCAGACCTTCATGCAGATGAGCTGTTGGAACAATTTCATCGGGCATACCCCACTAAGCCCGGGCCACTTGCCAGCCAGGGGGCCTTGCGTAAGAGGAGGGGTAGTGTCACACCTCAAGGGCCTCAGGCGTCACTTTTGCTTGAGCAAAGTTCCAGCCAAGGTAACCAGAGTGTAATTTCCAAACCAGCTTGCTTTGCTCTTAAACCTTGCTTGGGCCTCCCATGCCTTTCCCGTGAGAAGACTAGGGATGCAAGCATAACATAGACCTTTCAAGGTTGTACCATCTCTGCCTCCCTGATAATGGAAGCGGGCCGCAGGAGTAGAAAGCCTGACTCCCCGGCCCAGATGGCATTCGCTAATGAGCACCACATTCCAAGAGCACTGAGTTCACAAAACATACAAGGGATCATCAATCTTAGCTTTTGACATGCGATGCAGCCAAGGAACACTATAACTGCCCTGTGGACCCCCATGCCGGTGTCTTGTACCAACAACGCATTTGGGAGAAGATCTTGCGGGTTAGGCCAGTCGGGCCTTCCATCAAGCCTTGCCAGCCAGCCTGCTTCAGGCTGACTTGTTCCAGTGTTGCCTTGTTCCTGTTCGTCGTTGAGACCCAGTGATTGATCCTTAAAGACTCTTTTTACCTTTTGAACTCTTTACCTTATAATCAACGCGTCCCAGCCTCACTTGCTTTGGCTGGGGTTCCAAGAGACTCTTTGCATCTGGCTTGTGTTCCTGTTTTCCCCGCTTGTGCTTCTTTTGCTGTGGAGCACTCACACCCCTGCTGATTCCTGTTTGGCTGCTAGTTGGAGGCACTATAAGGATTGCCTTCAACCTCTTTCCTATACTTACCTATTCTCAATAAAACCCGTTGTACCTCAGCTGCTGTGTGGTTTATCCAGGGGGGTCAGGTTGCCAAGGCCTCAGAGGGCGATAAACGGAGAAATCCACGATGGTGTTTTTGAATACAATGTATCTTTATATTTTATCCATATCTTCAGTAAGGCTGCTCTTATGAAGTTATTGCTATTTTTTTCTCTTTCTTTAGTTGATCGTACCAAAGATAAGCATGCTAGCCTATCCTTAAATTGAAACCTTCAAGGACCAGCACTCTATCCTTTTTTAAAAATAAAATCCAATCTTTAATCCAAACCAGCCTACAGGCATCTTAGTAGGATCTCAAGTCTGGTAATCCCAGACTTCCTCTTTCTTTTGTGTCTATTACGTTTTTAAATTTAATTCTTGGTTTTTTCCCATTCCATATAAACTTTAATATTTCTTTATTCCAGTTATTAAATAATTTATATAATTATCAACATGCCTGCATCCTACTCAGAGTATCATAAGATAAACGATACTTAGCGTGGATGTCAGTCTTTGGGTTGAGAGTCTGTGATGTGAATGTTGGAACGCAATGATAGCTTAATCTGTCAGATATGCTGGTTGGTGAAGATGGGCTGCTTAATTATTGTAATCCTACAGGGCTGTTGGATTGCGGGCCCCAACACTTGTAGTCCGGTCTCAAAGAAATCCCAGCAAGTTGCAAAAATATATATAATCCAACTGTAGTGGAAGTTCCAGTAAAGTTATAACAACAATGGTATCTTCCAATTTCGATGTGTTTGTTACTCAGGGTGAACAATGTCAGTAGTAGGACATCAGGAGAAACAATTTATGGTAAATCCAATCTCTAGATGGAAAGCCTGTTGGAGATCTCGCTAAGCAATCTAGATGCGATTTTTGAATCAAGATGGGAAAAAAAGGATAAATAGTGCATCGGTGTGTCAGCTGAAAAGGAAAAATGTTCAGTGTGGGGGCCCAAATCGGACAAATGATTCTGTTGGAAATGGATTTAGTTTTAGTTTGGAAGAATGATTATCTGCTAGTCTTATTAGCATGTTTCCTGGCTTTGTTCAGAACGTGATGTGGGTATCCTCTCTGTTGTAAGTCTAAAGTGAATTGGTCTGCTTCTCTACTGTAGTTTTGTGCCATGGATGAGTTTCTTTTGAGTCTTAGGTATTTTGAATATGGTAAATTGGACTTGAGGGGAAAGGAATGAAAGCTGGAATGATGTAGGATAGAATTGCGGTCTGAGGTTTTATGGTAGTTTCTAACTTGTAGGCGGTTATCAGAAATATACACGGTAGTATCAAGATAATTAACCTGAGAGGTACTGAATGCAGATGTAAATTTGATTGATGTATGCCACATGTTGAGCCAGGCAACGAGATCATCAAGAGAAGAAGATTTGTCCAATAAAACAAAACAATCATCTATGTACCGCCAAAATAATTTCATGTGGTTGTAGAAAGGGTTGTTGGAACTGGAATGAATGTATTGGTTTTCTAATTTGGCCATAAAAAGGTTAGCAACTGAGGGACAAAAGAGCTGCCCATGGAGACACCCTTCTGTTGTAAATAGAATTTGTCATTAAATGAGAAGTAGTTATAATAAAAATTATGTCTGTGAGGTTCAGAAGGAAGTGTGATGGTGGAAGAGCGGCAGGGGGGTTGGAGTCATAGATGTTAGACAAAATGTGTCTTGCTTCGGAAAGAGGGATGTTTGTATAAAGAGCTGTGACATCAATTGAAACCAAAATATCGTTATCCTGAACTGGAGTGTTTTCAATTTTTTAAATAGAATTGGCAGTATCGCGTAAGTATGTCAGAATATTGAGTACATGAGGTTGTAGGATCGTATTTTAATATTTTAATGTTTTAATACTCTAGTACTGCATTGCTAGCTGTGTAAGTCGCCCGGAGAACACTTGTGGAGGGCGACTCATAAATAATAAAGTTCAGTTCAGTTCAGTTCAGTATCCAAGAATATCGATAGTGGTTGTAAAATGCTTGAGGAGCCCGAAATAATTGGTCTCCCTGGAGGAGGAAGGGTATTTTTATGAATTTTTGGTAAAAAAAATAATATTGAGGTGTTCTGGGATTATACAGAAATTTAGCTAGTTTGTCGTCAATCCAACCCATCATGTTAGCCTCTTGGATACAGTTGTAAATAGTCTTAGCAAATTTCAGAAGGAGATCCCCAGGGAGTTTGCGGTAAAACTCCTGGTAATTAAGTTGTCTATAGGCTTCAGTTAAATAATCTGTACGATCCATAATGCCTACGGCCCCTCCTTTGTCTGCTGGCTTTATGATGATATTGGGGTGGTTACCCAGGGATCTGAGAGTTTGTATGTCTGAGAATGTTAAATTAACATGATGTGTGTCAGTCCTGTGATCTAAAGAAAGAACCTCCTTTTGAACCATGTATTCGAAGGGCCTGATTTGTAATGAAGCTTGTGTAGAAGTAAATTTACTCTTCACATATAATCTGGGATTGCCACTTGGACTGAGATTTTGTTGAGGATTTTGAGAGTAGAATACTTTTAATCTAATCGTTCTAAAGAGAAACGCCATGTCCTTTCTGATATCAAACTGAGCACAAACACAAGAACAGTATGAACAATAGTTATCAAATAAACAATAGTCAAAATCACGTGTTGTCTTTATCATTCATATATATCAATAAACAGGTGAGTATTCACACACAGTATACACACAATATAAGCACAAGACGTGAATGAACACTCTGGCAGCTGAGGAGAAAACCACTGTGAGGACTCGTGGATAGCAAATTCAAGCCTGTAAATCAGGTGTTTAAAGTCACAGTTCCCAAAAGTAGGTGTTCCACGGAGTACGAAGTGGTAAGAGTGGATATGCTCACAGTTAGGGGCAGAAATTCCCCAATGAAAGTCTCCGAGGTGCCAAAGAGTTCTGGAAACCGCTGCAGCCCGGGATCTCCGCTTTGTAAAATGTAAACAAATGCGGCTGGGGCTGCTGGAGCGGGAAGCCGCTGCTCTGTTGCAAACTGCGAATAGGAGTCCCAATGGAGATGAGTCGCAGTAAGAGAGATAGTTCCACACAATTTAGGCCGACGAGGGGGCAGGTGCCCAGGCCAAATCTCGTTTCGACCTCCCAGGTCTTTCTCAAGGCCAGGTGGAGATCCAAAAGATACAGTGTAACATACACATCAGTGGCGGCTGTCATACATAGTCTGAAAGATACAACATGAACAAACAAAGCATACAATTCAGAATACACGGGTGTAATAAAAGCATTGATTAAGCATATAGAGAGCTGGAGGAGTACACTACCTGGATACTAAAGGCTCAATAGTGCAGACGGGAAGGCGTCTAGTGGCAAGAGCAAGGATTACAATCATAGCTACCTGCTTATAAAGGTTAAAGGAATGCGATTCAGGTGACTAAAGCTGTTACACTGAGTTTATCATTGAGACCTAATGGGATTTCTGTGCGATAGTCAATGATTGCACGGGTTTCGGCCCGAATCAAAGCTGCATGAAGGTCTCCATGGGGGGGGTTGATCTTTTCAATGCCAAAGAACTTCAATGACTCAGGTCCATGAGAGAATGTTTTACAGTGGATGTAAAAAGGCGAGTCTTCTGATGCGTGTCTCACTATAGATTTATGTTCAGAAAACCGCGTTTTGAGCATTCTGGAACTTTCACCTATGTAAATTTTTCCACAAGGGCAACGGATTCCATAAATGAGGGACTCGGAACTGCAGGAAAAGAAGTCTTTGAATTTAAAGGTGCGTCCTCATCCAGGACTGTAAATCTCCTTTTCGGGGTACACATTGTTGCATCGCGCACAATGCCCGCATGGGTGGGTTTTGGCTGTCAGGGAACTTCTGCTGGAAGGAGTCTTAAGATCAGTATGAACCAAAACATCTCGAAGATTCTTAGTTCGTTTATAGGCTATCATGGGAGGTTGAGAAAGCCCAGGGATATCTTGTACTAGGGGCCAGAATTTGTGGATTACATCAATGATAGCATTAGAGTGTTTGGTCAGGGTAAGTGGCCACATAGTTCTATCTGATTGGGCTCTGTTCTTTTTGGTCAATAGGGATTCTCTTGGGATAGATTCAGCCCTTCTGATAGCTGAGTGGATGACTTGGTTGGGATATCCCCTGTTGGACAGTTTTGAGGACAATGACGTGATTTCTTGATGTAGATGGAAGTTTTGGGATGAGTTCCTCTTGAGGCGCAGAATCTGCGAGAACGGTAAAAAAAATTTCAGTGCGTGGCTATGGAAACTTCCATAGTGCAACAGTGCATTTCTATCTGTTGGCTTATGAAAACATTTCACCAGAAGTCGGTTGTGGTGACGATAAGTCGTGACGTCTAGGAAGTTTACACTGAATTTGTTATAGATCATCGAGAAGTTAATGTGTTCAGTCCAAGAGTTCATCCAGTTCAGAAGAGATCTGGGATCAGTACCACGTCTGGCTATGATGTAAACATCATCTAGGAATCTAAGATATACTTTGATGTTGGCCGCCATTGGGTGTTTAGGTGAGCCATAGACATGAGTTTTTTCTAAACTGTCCATATATAGGTTGGCCACTGATGGCGCTAAAGGGCTGCCCATGGCCACACCTCCGATCTGTAAATAATATTGGCCACCAAATATGAAATAATTATATTCCAGTACTGAGTCCGCTAGATCCATTAGAAACGATGTGGGTGATCTCTTAGAAGTGGAGATGCTGTCAAATCCTTTGTGTCGGCCTAGGGATTGGTGACCGGGACAGGATAGGGATTCTGCTAGTGTACCGACCACCCCGCTGCACTACAGTCTCCTTACCTGAGCTAGCCGGAGTGGTCTGTGGCCTGGCCATGGAGTCTCAACGACTCATCGTGCTGGGAGACTTCAACGTCCATGCCGAGACCACTCTATCAGGAGCGGCTCAGGACTTCATGGCCGCCATGGCAACCATGGGCCTGTCCCAGCTAATCTCGGGTCCCACCCACATTGGATCTGGTTTTCTGCCAGGGATGGGATGAAGGTGGCGGAGTGGAGGAATTGACTATCATTCCTTTGCCATGGACTGACCACCACCTGATCAGGTTTAGACTCACTGTGCCTTTCCACCTCCGCAGGGGTGGTGGACCTATTAGAATGGTCCGCCCCAGGAGACTTATGGATCCGAATGGATTCCTGACGGCTCTTGGGGATTTCCCCGCCTTCTCGGTAAGTGACCCTGTCGAGGCTCTTGTCTCACTCTGGGACAGGGAGATGACAAGGGCTATTGACACGATCGCTCCAGAACGCCCCCTCTTGAGTAACCGAGCTAAACCAGCTCCTTGGTTTACTGAGGAGCTGGCAGCAATGAAGCGAAAAAGGAGGCTAGAATGCGTGTGGCGTCGGAAATGGAGCGGGATCAGCTCAGGCGCGCCTGGTCTCCTATTTGAGGACCTATGACGCAGCAACAAAAGCCGCACAAAAAACATCTATTGCGGCCAAGGTGGCCACTGCGAAGAACCGTCCAGCGGAACTGTTTTGAGTCGTTAGGGGTCTTTTAAATCCGCCTCAGTGCGAGATCCCTGACGGCTCGGCAGTACGCTGTGATTAATTTGCCAAGGTCTTCGCGGATAAAGTGGCGCTGATCCATTCTGATTTCAATACCACTCTAACGGCAGTCTCTGAGGATGTGACACGAGCACCTGCTTGTCCGGTTTTAATGGATTCGTTTCAATTGGTTCAGCTCGAGGATGTGGACAAGATCCTTGGAGAGGCGAGGCCCACTACATGCACCTAGACCCTGCCCATCCTGGCTGATCAAGGAAGCCAGAGGGGGTTGGCAGAGTGGGTGAAGGTGGTGGTTAATGCCTCCTTACAGGAGGGCAAAATTCCAGCCAGCTTAAAGCAAGCTGTTATAAAACCGCTGTTGAAGAAACCATCACTGGACCCCACTCAATTAGTGAACTATCGGCCAGTTTCCAATCTCCCCTATTTGGGCAAAGTCATGGAACGTGTGGTGGCTTCGCGTTGTCCTGTGGAGTCCCTCAGGGTTCAGTTCTGTACCCGATGTTGTTTAACATCTACATGAAACCGCTGGGAGAGATCATTCGGAGTTTCGGAGTCAGGTGTTATCTGTACGCAGATGACGTCCAGATCTGTCACTCCTTCCCACCTGTCACCAAGGAGGCTGTCCAGACTTTGAACCGGAGCTTGGCTGCTGTGTCGGACTGGATGAGGGCTAGCAAATTGAAACTAAATCCAGACAAGACAGAGGTCCTCCTGGTCAGTCGTAAGGCCGAACAGGGCATAGGGTTACAGCCTGTGTTGGACGGGGTTACACTCCCCCTGAACACACAGGTTCGCAGCTTGGGAGTGATCCTGGACTCATCGCTGAGCCTGGAACCCCAGGTCTCAGCGGTGGCCAGGGGAGCTTTTGCACAGTTGAGACTCGTGCGCCAGCTGCGCCCGTACCTTGGGAAGTCTGATCTGGCTACGGTCGTCCACGCTCTGGTCACATCCCGAATAGATTACTGCAATGCACTCTACGTGGGGCTGCCTTTGAAGACAGTTCGGAAATTGCAATTAGTCCAGCGGGCGGCAGCCAGATTATTAACGGGAGCTACATACAGGGAGCATACCACCCCCTTGTTGTGTCAGCTCCACTGGCTGCCTGTCCATTCGGGCTCAATTCAAAGTGCTGGTTTTGACCTTTAAAGCTCTATACGGTTCTGGCCCAGCTTACTTGTCCGAACGCATCGGCCGCTACGTCCCACCCGTAACCTAAGATCATCCGGGAGGCCCTGCTCGCTTCCGCCGACTTCTCAAATGCGGTTGGTGGGGACGAGGGACAGGGCCTTCTCGGTGGTGGCTCCCCGCCTGTGGAATGCGCGCCCTATGGAGGTACGGTCCACCTCATCCCTCCTGGCATTCAGGAAAAAGGTAAAATCCTGGCTTTGGGACCAGGCGTTTGCACACCAGCACTAAGCAGCATGTTAGATGGGGATTTTAATGGAATGGATGAAGAGGGTCAATGTTTTTATGGATTGAATATTGTTTTTAACTTGGAATGACTGTGTATGTTGCTGATGGAACTGTATTTTAATGTGTTTTAATGTATTTGAATTGTGGGGTTTTGGGGTTTTATACTGTATGATGTGGCATCGAATTGTGCCATACTGTAAGCCGCTCTGAGTCCCCCCTCGGGGGTTGAGAAGAGCGGGGTAAAATCCTGAAACAAACAAACAAAAGAGTCCATCAAAACTAGTCTGGCGTCCTCGATAGGGATGTTAGTATATAAAGAATTTACATCCGATGTGATCAGTATGTCTCCTTCATCCAAAGATAGCCCTTCCACTTTGTTGATGAAGTCTCTGGTATCCTGTATATATGCCTGTTTGGATATGACCACAGGTTGAAGTAAAGAATCTAGGAAAACAGCCACATTGTGTAACAAGCTGCTGCTCCCTGAGACAATGGGTCTGCCAGGAACAGGTCTGACCTGTTTGTGAATCTTAGGCAGGTGGTAAAATACCGGGACTCATGGGTGGTGATTGGTCATGAACTTGGCAAGACGATTGTCTATGTAACCCATTATCTCTCCATCGTTGACTATGGTGTGTACAATCCGTTTGTATTTATTTGTAGGGTCTCCTTGTAGTTTTTTATAATAGAGATGATTGGATAGTTGTCTCATGGCTTCCGTCATGTAGTCCCTTTTATTCATAATGACGATGCCCCCACCTTTATCTGCTGGTTTTATGATCAATTCCGGGTTATTCCCAAGATTGGTAAGAGCGTTGAATTCTTCTGGGGACATGTTGGAATGTCGCTTGTCTTCGTGATGGTCAATTTTATTTATTTCCCTTAGGACAACTTCCTCAAAAGTCTTGATGCAATTGTTGGTGCTAGGGGGTAAAGGTGCTTTTAAGATATACCTTGGATCCCACCCATGTGGTTCCAGAGCTGCTGGATGTGGTGTCTGTTGTAGAGTGAGGTGGAGCAAAGAAATCTTTGAGTCGAATGACTCGGAATAATTAAGCACAGTCTCTTCTAATGTCAGTATCCTTGCAGAGGGGGGTGATGACAAAGGATAGTCCCTTGTTTAACACTCTCTTCTCTATGGGAGAGAGAGTATGGTCAGACAAATTGACCACTAAGTCTTGGACTTCTTGAACCGGGCCCTCCAAAAATTTCCTTGTTCCTTTGGGGCTCCATTCCCCCTCTCTCTATCAGAGCGTTGGTCCTGTGAGTTCCCTCCCCTCTCACGGAAGTTGTATCTGTCCCTCACATCCGGAAGTTGGTGTTCCTCCGACGGTGGGTTGGAATTGGACACGTCCTCTCTAGAAGATCCAGAGTGTAAGGACTCACGGGAAAAATGCACAGATCTACTGCGGAAACGATTAGGTTTCTTCCAATTGTAGATTCTATTCTTGTCGTAGTCCTCTTTGTCCCTAGCAAACTTCTCCGATTTCGATTTTTTTAAGATCCAAGAATAGTTTGTCACACTGCTCTTTGATGTTGTTCAAATCAGGGGCAGTGATCTGGTCCTTTAACGTCTCCTTTATATTGGTAATCTCCACCCTAAGTTCCTCAAGTTCTTTCATACTCCTCTCAATCAAGAGAACCATAATATCTTTTCGGCATTTATCGAGGATCTGATTCCACTTAGTAGTAAACTCAACATCCTCACAATACGTGCCTGGGGGGAGATCTACTCTCAGACCCCGGGGAATCAAGTTGTTGTGAACATAGTCCGCTAATGCGGCTGCATTCAGATTCACTCTAGTATAACGCAATTCCTTGTTAGTTAATCCCCTTAAGGAGGCAGAATTGGTCGTGTTGGAGGTGGACTCTTGATTGGTGGTGGAGATAATAGGAGCAAAATGTTGTAACACATCCGAAATGTGTTCCTCCGTGTATGCAAAAGGAGTAGCCATATTAGCACCAATGAGAAAAGCTACATATATTATACAACAGGTGGGGACCGTGTCAATGTCAAACTGAGCACAAACACAAGAAAAAGGTAAAATCCAATAGTTTATTTGATAACAATAGTTATCAAATAAACAATAGTCAAAATCACGTGTTGTCTTTATCATTCATATATATCAATAAGCAGGTGAGTATTCACACACAGTATACACACAATATAAGCACAAGACGTGAATGAACACTCTGGCAGCTGAGGAGAAAACCACTGTGAGGACTCGTGGATAGCAAATTCAAGCCTGTAAATCAGGTGTTTAAAGTCACAGTTCCCAAAAGTAGGTGTTCCACGGAGTACGAAGTGGTAAGAGTGGATATGCTCACAGTTAGGGGAGAAATTCCCCAATGAAAGTCTCCGAGGTGCCAAAGAGTTCTGGAAACCGCTGCAGCCCGGGATCTCCGCTTTGTAAAATGTAAACAAACACGGCTGGGGCTGCTGGAGCGGGAAGCCGCTGCTCTGTTGCAAACTGCGAATAGGAGTCCCAATGGAGATGAGTCGCAGTAAGAGAGATAGTTCCACACAATTTAGGCCGACGAGGGGCAGGTGCCCAGGCCAAATCTCGTTCGACCCCAGGTTTTCTCAAGGCCAGGTGGAGATCCAAAGATACAGTGTAACATACACATCAGTGGCGGCTGTCATACATAGTCTGAAAGATACAACATGAACAAACAAAGCATACAATTCAGAATACACGGGAGTAATAAAAGCATTGATTAAGCATATAGAGAGCTGGAGGAGTACACTACCTGGATACTAAAGGCTCAATAGTGCAGACGGGAAGGTGTCTAGTGGCAAGAGCAAGGATTACAATCATAGCTACCTGCTTATAAAGGTTAAAGGAATGCGATTCAGGTGAGTAAAGCTGTTACACTGAGTTTTTCATTGAGACGGCCGAAACCCGTGCAATCATTGACTATCGCACAGAAATCCCATTAGGTCTCAATGAAAAACTCAGTGTAACAGCTTTACTCACCTGAATCGCATTCCTTTAACCTTTATAAGCAGGTAGCTATGATTGTAATCCTTGCTCTTGCCACTAGACGCCTTCCCGTCTGCACTATTGAGCCTTTAGTACCCAGGTAGTGTACTCCTCCAGCTCTCTATATGCTTAATCAATGCTTTTATTACACCCGTGTATTCTGAATTGTATGCTTTGTTTGTTCATGTTGTATCTTTCAGACTATGTATGACAGCCGCCACTGATGTGTATGTTACACTGTATCTTTTGGATCTCCACCTGGCCTTGAGAAAGACCTGGGAGGTCGAAACGAGATTTGGCCTGGGCACCTGCCCCCTCATCGGCCTAAATTGTGTGGAATTATCTCTCTTACTGCGACTCACCTCCATTGGGACTCCTATTCGCAGTTTGCAACAGAGCAGCGGCTTCCCGCTCCAGCAGCCCCAGCTGCGTTTGTTTACATTTTACAAAGCGGAGATCCCGGGCTGCAGCGGTTTCCAGAACTCTTTGGCACCTCGGAGACTTTCATTGGGGAATTTCTGCCCCTAACTGTGAACATATCCACTCTTACCACTTTGTACTCCGTGGAACACCTACTTTTGGGAACTGTGACTTTAAACACCTGATTTACAGGCTTGAAATTGCTTTCCACGAGTCTTCACAGTGGTTTTCTCCTCAGCTGCCAGAGTGTTCATTCACGTCTTGTGCTTATATTGTGTGTATACTGTGTGTGAATACTCACCTGTTTATTGATATATATGAATGATAAAGACAACACATGATTTTGACTATTGTTTATTTGATAACTATTGTTCATACTGTTCTTGTGTTTGTGCTCAGTTTGACATTGACACGGTCCCCACCTGTTGTATAATATATGTAGCTTTCTGATATCAAAGTCATTGCATCTATGTGTAAATACATATGACAAACTTTATTGATTAATTGTTTTTCTTTTTTGGACAGGACACAATGGGATAAATTTACAATTAAGTCAGATTCTTTTTGTTCTTGGCGTTTCGAAAAAAATGCTGTCTACCTTGGTTCGGTTTTTGAGAAGGTATCTATTAGTGTGACCAGACCTCGTGGAAGAATCGGAGGCATTTCCCGAGTCTTCTGTGGAATTACCTGAATATAGGGATTCTTCGGAAAACCTCACTTGTTTTAACTGATATTTTAAATTTGGTTTGTAAGTCCAATGAAATATTTTGTTGGATTTATAATCTTGTTCATCCCTTCTATATTTATTGATTTTAATCTTTTTGAGATCTTTGTACACATTTAAGATCAATATCTGGTAACTTATCTGTCAGGGATGCTTTGAGGTTGGCGATCTCCTCTTTGAGTTCAGTGACTTCCTTAGAAGATTTTTGTACAATTAAAGTCATGAGGTCATGTGAGCAGTGTTCTAGGATAGCTTGCCAGCTTTTAATAAAGACCTCATCAGTTCTATATATTCTTGGGGCAAGCTGAATCCTGAGGCCCCTAGGTACCAAGTTGTCTCTGATATATTCTGACAGGGTAGACGAGTTCAATTGAACGTGAATAAGTCATTGCTCTTTGCCTGAAAGTTTGGCAATGTGTTGTGAAGTGGGTGTGTCTGGCAGCTGCACCACCAATTTCTGAAGTGGAAAAGTGGATCCTAATTCATGTTTCACTTTTCCTTGATCCAAATACTGGGCAAGGGAAAGCATCTCCTCTTACTAGGCAGGAAACATAATGAATAAAATGCATTTCAGTGGGACAGAGTAAAATTACCGGAGGGGTACATAACACACTTACTTGTTGGTGATAGTGATTGTACTCTGAGAGCTATGGTACTAAAGTGGACCAGTTCTTGGCTTTTGTTAATACACTCTGGTCTCAAATAAGAAAAAAACTAGTGCAGTGTGATTGTTACGAATGAATCCTTTCATGGGAATGACACCCCCAATGGTAAATCTAGAACTCTATATAAAGCTGCTATGGCAGTTACAATGGAATTACAGAGCTATAACTGTATATTGTGAAAGGCTGTCTGGAGCAGGGGTGCTCACACTTTTTCAGCATGGGAGCTACTGATTAAAAAACCAAGTCCCAAAGATCACCTACCCAGAAATGTAAAACATATAACTATTTTCTTATTTATTTATTTATATATATCATTCATTTTTATGTACTGCTCCTTCTAGCCGTCTCGGGGCAATTTACATAAAATGAAGTTATAAAACATCAACATTTCAATTTAATAACAACAATATAAAACAGAGCATAAAAATACATCCAACCACCCCATTCTCCCACACTGCCATATTACCACACATATTATCAGCCAGAAAGTAAGAAGAGAGGCTTTTGAACTGCAAGGCCATTTAATACTCAGCAAGGTAAACAAAGGGGCATGCAAAAATACATCCAACCACCCCATTTCTCCCACATTTCCATATTCCCCAACATATATTTCTCAAGGAACAAAGCAAGCAGAGAGGCTTTGGAGCTAAAAGGCCATTTTTAAACATTAAAAATAAACAAAGAGACATGACACAGAACAATCAAGCACCCACCCCAAAGTAAAAAGACCGACCTTTGAGATGCGGTAAGGAAATGACCCCAAAGCGTCCTTCTTCTTCTCCTCCGTCGTTACTCCTATTTCCACGCCGCCAGCATGCGTGCCGCCTCCAAGAGCTCACGAGAAGTCCAAGAGGCAGAATGGGCGCTTCTGTGCATGCGCGCAGGGCCAGCCATGCATCGCGTCATCCAGGCCCGCCCCCTTTGGTCTCCTACGACTCTGAGTGGCTGGAGAAGGACGGAGGGGAGGAGGAGGAATCCAAAAGAGGGGGCCCATTCTGCCTCTTGGACTCTGGAGCTTTTGGAGGCGGCGCGCAAGCAGGGAGCGGGGAGGAGCAACGATGGAGGACTTCTTTGCAGCATGCAGGGGCGCGTGAAGAGGACCAACAGCAAAAAAACCTGGTCAGGGGCCTGAAGATCACCAGGATGAGGCCCGAAGATCACCCTGGTGATCGCGATCACCGTTCTGAGCACCCCTGGTCTGGAGTGTAGCCATACTACAAAATTATACACAATGCTCCATGTATCATGACTCCATCCTGTAGATTGCTTGGATTTGGGATTCTCTGTTAGGAGCTTAATGACATACCTTGGAGAAGTAGAGCTCTCTATTAGACAATTTTAAGTACAAGGTACTTCTTACCAGGTGTTCAGTCAGATATTACTAAACTTTTCCCAGAAAGAAATGTGATATATTTATTTATTCAGTTTTGCATGCCATCTTTCCCCAAGGGCTCAGGACAGCTTACAGAGAGTATAAACAACACTTTAAAACAACCAAAAAAATTAAACTCTTAGCTAAAAACTATAGAACTATTTACAGCTGGTTAACTAAATCAGACCCTGAAAGCCTGCTGGAAAAAAATGTCTTGCACGGTCTGCGGAACTTTGTTAAATCTCTCAAATCTCGCACATCTTCTGCTAGAGCGTTCCAAAGAGTTGGAGCTATGATCGTAAAGACTCGCCGTCTTGTCAATGCCAGCTGATATGAGCGGTAGCTAGGAATCATCAAAAGATTTTGGTCAATGGATATATTTCTTTCCACTGCATTTTCATCATTATACACTATTTTGACTTCTGAAGAATGTAATCAATATTACATTCTTGAGATGTCAAAATAGTGTATAAAGATGTGGTGGTCCTGCAAGAGGGCAAAGATTTTTTGGATTGAGATTCAATAAAACTATAGAAACAATATTGAAAGTAAAAATACTCATGCATCCATAAACATTCTTACTAGGTATAACAGATAGATCATTTTTGAAGACATACGTATGACAGATTTTTCATTTTGATGACAACTACAGCAGGATTTGTATATTTGTGGACAACAAAACACCAAAAATGGAAGAATGTATAGTAAAAGTAGCTGAAATAGCAGAAACGGACATTTTGACATTATTTCTTTAGATAAAAGATTCTTCAATATTCAAGAAAGCCTGGGAACCCTTCAAAAAATTTCTGGAGGAAAAGAAAATTCCAACATGGGGATTTCATGTTTAAAATGTTACTCTATTCCATTATATTGTACACAATGAACTTGATAATATGGAAGCAACAATTCATAAGTATATAAAAGGATATGTAAAATTTTGACAATATGTTTCAATAAAAATTCACAAAAACAGAAAAAGTAGTTGTGAGGCACCTTTAATGAGCATTTTATTTCAGTATAAGTGTTCATGAAAACCACAAAAGTGTAAGCTGAAGCCAACCAATTACCTGTATATACTTGAGTATAATACAACCCGAATACAAGCCAAGGCACCTAATTCTACCACAAAAATCTGTGAAAATGTATTGAAAAATCTGTGAAAACGTAAATTTCAAAATAAAAATAGATACCAATAAAATTATATTAATTGAGGCATCAGTAGGTTAAATGTTTTTGAATAATTACATAAAACTACAGTTTTTAAAATAAGATTGTCCAACTCTGGTTAAACTATTATTGTAACTTTCTTCAATGTAAATGTGCTTACATATTCTTCCAATAATAATAAAGTAAAATAATACATGTAATAAAAATAACAATAATAGAGTAAAATAGTGGAAATGTAAGAACAGTAATAATAGAGTAAAATAATAAATGTAATAATAATAAAGTAAAATAATAAATGTAATAAAAATAGAGTAATGTAAATGTAGCAATAATAATAGAGTAAAAATAAATGTAATAAAACTAATAACAGAGTAAAATAATAAATAACTTTGACTCGAGTATAAGGTGAGGGAAGCTTTTTCAGCCTGAAAAGGGTTGAAAACCTAGGCTTATACTTGAGCACATAGAGTGGTTTAAAAGATGAAATCGAGGACACTTGTGGACAAAACACATCAGACTGTGGCTAGGATGAAAAATGTTTTAATAAGGAAGAAGACACAAGCTGGGAGAAGCCACAGTAATTTGCCTTTTCCTGAGACGCTGGTAAGGGGAAGATTCCCCCCCCCTCTTCTCTACTGCGTTAACCGAGTGTACACTTCTTTTGCACTTTGAATCCAGTCTGCAGCAACTGAAGTAAGCTGAAGACAAAGGGGAAGAGTGAGAGGAGGAGAGGGAAGCAGGAAAAATTTAAATGGCTAAAAAGTGATAGATGAATGAGTTGCTGTGAGTTTTTCAGACTGTATGACTGTGTTCCAGTAGCATTATCTCCTAATGTTTTGCCTGCATCTGTGGCTGATAAATGATTAATTGGGACAGTCCCTCCAATTTTGTTTATATGCTGAAAAATACATTTCTATACTGCCTGAGACGCTGGTAAGGGGAAGATCCCCCCCCTTCTCTACTGCGTTAACCGAGTGTACACTTCTTTTGCACTTTGAATCCAGTCTGCAGCAACTGAAGTAAGCTGGAGACAAAGGGGAAGAGTGAGAGGAGGAGAGGGAAGTAGGAAAATTTTAAATGGCTAAAAAGTAATAGATTAATGAGTTGCTGTGAATTTTTCGGGCTGTATGACTGTATTCCAGTAGCATTATCTCCTAATGTTTTGCCTGCATTTGTGGCTGATAAATGATTAATTGGGACAATTTCGTTTATGTGCTGAAAAATACATTTCTATACTGAAGTATATATTTCCTTTCTGTACAGAAATAGACTATTAGAATTATGTTCTTGAAAAGGACAAGGCATTTTTTACCCACATATCCTTCTCCCTTCATATTCATAGTGTCATTGATTTTGGCTTTATAGCTTTGCTGATACTCAAGGTGTCTCTTATTCATACCATTTCATCTTGTGTGTCTACTTAGTAGAGTGAAATGATTCCTAGGATTCATATGGCTGGCATTTTTCTATGTTGGAAGACCAGATTAAAAGGTCAGTTATGAAAACCATATATAGATCTCCTTCTGTGAAGTTCAACTGCTTTTTAAAAAGAAGCAAAGCCCTACAATTTGGTTCACAATTATATTGGAAATATGTTGAATAGCTGCTTCAAAATGCTTATGTCCTATAACATCAAGAACATCAACAGTTGTCCACTTTACTGTTATGATGAGTAAAAGAAAATCCACAAGGTTTTAGAGGGGAACAGGTTTTATTTTTAATGACTGGACCCATGTGGGCTGTGCAATTAAATGGGTGCCATTCACTCCAGGAGGGGTAGAAGAACATTGACAGGTGATTTAAGCATTTCTGACCAAGATCGTGTATCAACGTTATCAAAATGATGGTGTTCTATCATCATAGTTATCACTGATGATGCTCAACATACTTTCTCACTGATTGCTGCAATTACTGGTGACTGCATTGTCATCAAGATTCTTTGTCAGAGATTTCTGCATAAAGCATTATAATATTTTTCCTGGTATTTAGGTCAAGTTGACTGGTCTACAGTTTCCCTGATCTTCTTCATTTGTCTTTTTTAAAGTTTTTGCCCTTCTCCAGTCTTCTGGCACATCACCTATTTTCCAAGATTTCTTAAAAAATATGGCAAATAGTTCAGAGAACATATCAACAAGCTCCTTCAGTACTCTGGAATCCAGCTTGACTAACCATGTAGATTTGAGCTCATTTACGTTAGTTGTGATCTGGATTGTAAATTGTTAAGAACCTGACAATTTGTAATTCAGATCACTTGCCAAGGTGTCTGCTGCTTTATGGAATGGCCCAGTTCTCTTTTGGGGAGAGACATTAATCAAAATAGGCATTGAGTGTTACCGGCTTTTCACTGTAATCTGTTAGCATTTTGCTCTCCTTTAGCTTGACTTTCTCCCGAGTCTTTCTCTTGCCTTGAGTATATCAGAAAAAAACCCGTTTTGCTTTTCCTTGCTTACCTAGCAATTCTCATCTTATTCTGAGCTTTATCTTTATAGTATTTCTGCAGGTTTGGGCTGCAAATCTGTACTCTTCCTTGGTGATTTGTCCTTCCTTTCATTCTTTATGCATGGTCTTTTTCTCTTCACTTCCTCTTTGACTTTGCATGTTGGTGGCTGCTTGCAACTCCCAGGACACACTTGTTTACTCTTCCTATATTATAACTGAAATCAATGACCTGGATACCTTCTATCTTAATGGAGTCCAGTAGAAAGGCTCTCTCTTTTCCAGCATGCAAGGGTTGAGAGCACGAGATGAATGCAAACACTGTCCTGACATTATCCAAGTTATTACCATAAAGAATAACCCATGGGAGTTTTTTTCCCATCAATAGTAACCCATGCCCATAATGCTTTGTCCTGGGCTCGTCAATGATGCACTATTTAGTGGGAAGGTTTTTAGGAAATTTCCACTGGTGACAATTAATAATGACCAAAGAAGCAATTATTCCATTGTAATATTATGTCACAAGCATTATAGGATACAATCCTATGCCTCACTATTATTGCCCATGCTTTCCTCCACATTGTGGACTAAATTCCTCCATGTTCGTCTTTTCTTTATCTAGCTTTCTTGTTAAGGATCATTTGCCTGTCCAAGCATAAGGGAACTGACTTTCTCATCCCAAATGATTAATTTTGAAAATCCTGTGCTTAAAACAGTGTTAATTTTTTCCCCTGATAAATCTTGTCATGTGTCCTTTGGTAAAGGATCCCTTTGTCTCCAGCTTCAAAGCATACATATCCTCCATTGGAGCTGTTCAGCAGTGGAACTCTCTGCCTTAGAGTGTGGTGGAAGCTCCTTCTTTGGAGGCTTTTAAACAGAGGCTGGATGGCCACCTGTCAGGGTGATTTGAATGCAATTTTCCTGCTTCTTGGCAGGGGGTTGAACTGGATGACCCATGGGGTCTCTTTAAACTCAATGATTCTATGATTATAATTCTGGCATTCACTCCCCCTCATTAAAACTGCCACCTGTGTGCTTTGAAAAATTTAATATCAGTCATAGGAATATACAACTAATATGAAATTGGTGTCACTCAGATCAGGTGATGTTTGTGGTTGCTCTACTGTATATATTAGACATGGATAGGTTCTTGTCAGATACTCATAACTCATAACAAATTCATTAAAATTGCCTTTCCGAAGGGACTGCCAATGTATTTTTAAATACCGGAAGTCCCTTTTTGCTTTGAAGCACTTTCCGCCATTTTACTCCTGACTCAGGAAGTGTGTCAGAAGTAATGAAGCATTTTTTCTTCACTCTAGCCTGCTGGGAGGCAAGCAGCTTGCATACTAGGAAGCAAAACCTAAGCTGCTTGCCTCCCAGCCAATCAGGGGATATGTTTTGGGGAGGGGTTTTGGCAGCCATTGTTCTATATAAAGGGAAGCATGTGGCTGAAAAGCTCATTCTGAGCCCGGGGTGGGAAGGGAAGTGAAGTGAAGTGAAAAGGAGGTTGTGTTGTCATTCTTTGTGTGGGCCTGGGGTGGAAGAAGAGCAGGGCAAGCAGAGAAGAAAAAGGGCTGGGAGAAGGGCTGTTGCCTGCCTGGCTGCCTGCCTTGCCGCTTGTGTGTTGTTGGGATTAGGGAAGGGTGGGCGCCGCATGGGGTATGTGCGTGCATCCGCAATCAATACTAGTATTACTAGTATGTGCATGCATGGCATGGGTGGAAGGGGCAGCACAGATGAACCACAGCACTCCAACATTTTTTAAAGCCCCAGCATTGCAGCAGGTCTCTCTGGGTTCAGTGTTTGTTAGTTGTACATTGCCACAAAAGAACTAGATCTTCCATCAATTCAAGCCACTCTTGGACCACAATCTCTCCTTCCCAAAGTTGTGAAAACAGGTTCCAAGGCCAACAGGTCTCTGAGGTCTGTTTGTTTGTTTGTTAGTTTGCCATTTGCTGTTTTTTGTGTATTGCGCAATTGCATCTGCCATTAACAAAGCGATTTGGAATTTTTTTCAGAAAAAAATTGGAATTCAATTTCGAATCGAACCAACAGCACCCCTTACATCCAAAACGGATTTTGAACCATTTTAAAAAATCAATCAAGCCTAGTATATATCACGTTCTTATACAGGCATGAGGAGTAAAGGAAATAATGTTTTGTATATATTTCTTACAGAATATATGTTTTGGTGTTGATTAATATCCCTCAATATAGAACTGTTATTTGTTCTGAATGCAATAGGAGGATTTCACAATGGGACTTTTTCCTACCCTAAATCATACTGAATAGGTGAGTCTGAAAACTAACAAGATCCTAGTGTACATCTCAATCTTGAGCTAATGTGAAACAGTTTTTTATAGTATTACCAGCTTGTATTTAAAGTGTTGAAATAAATATTTGTATTTTCTCATTTAGTCCGTCCATAATATATTACAGCGTAGGCAATAGTAAATTACTCACAACATTCTAGTATTAACCTACATCTTTTTTTATTGTACTTGAGCTATAGGTCTGAAGACAGGCATTTAAATTAATCTGATTTTTTTAAAAAAAATAGTTTGCAATATGCACTATTCATGCTTCACTGAAAAGCAAAATGGGAAAAGCACTTAACAAAGGACCTAGGAGCAGTAAAGAACTGATACAAATGGACCATGTGAAACTTACTATTCCCAACATGCTCCGTGTAGGGGCTATTAGGCGGTGTTTACTTTCAAGACAAATTCTAAAAGACAGTGGGATGATATCTTAATCTCCTATGTTGTAGCTCTTTTGACAAATCTTGCAGTTTTACTTTCATAACAGTTAAATGTTTGTAACACGGTGTGAGTGGCATTTGTTTCCGTGCTGTGGCATGCCACAGAAAGACTGCTGATGGTTGGGCACCGGATATATAAGGAGAAGGATGGGAATTTTTGATGATTCCCATCAGACTTGTTTTTCAGTTGTATGAGTGTGAGTAAAGTGTGATAAGAGGTAGGATCTCTGAGCACGATCTACAACTGGGTTATAAACAACAGAAAATAACTGCAGGTACATTTGAGCCATATGTTATTACAATTTGCGTTTTAAACTGCCAATAACTCTCTTGGCAGAACTGGAAGAAATTTTCTGGAATGCTTTCTTCTTCTATGAGAAGCAAGATTGAAGTATTTAAGGTGAATAGGTTAGGAATTTTTGTATAAGAGACATATTTCTGTTTGGAGGATATCCAGCACACGCACATGCAGTCAGAACCTATCCACATACATCCCCTGTGAATTATTGCCCTAAAATGATACACATCATAGGGGTGGTCCCAGGAAAAAAGTATCAAAGCTAAATTAGGTTATCCCCCCCCCCCCCCCCAAATATTGTCTATTGATGTAATTTGTATGGTTTTGCTTCTGGCAATTGAAGGTCTGCCTTATATGTTGGAAACCGCCCTGAGTCCCTTTGGGGAGATAGGGTGATATACAAATAAAGATTATTATTTTATAATTATATAATATTATAAACAAACAACAATCAATCAAGCAAATAAATAAATGGGTGTGTGCTGGAGAATTATGAATTCCTCACCAGACTAGAAATCCCACGAGTATTTGCCAAGTTATATATTTGCCCTGAAACGTTTATTACACAGCAAAATAAAATAAAATCTTGGTACCTTATTTTTTAGGTTTGTTCTTAGGGTTAGTTGTGGTGCTGATTGAAAAAAATGCATTGGATAGGCTGCATCATCTCTAGTTTCTTAGATGTTTCTTAGATTATTGTTTATGGGTGAACAGATAACGATTGGCATATATTTTGCAACTCATAAAACTAGAACTAATAGGAGGAGATCAGTGTCAATTTTAGAATCAGTAGGTCAAATATACTCAGAAACAAGTCTTATATTTGAGGCACCAAAATGTGTGTTTGCCAGTGTTTTCTATCTCACAAAGCAGAACATTATAGGGTCTTAATATTTTCAAGAAATATGAAAGTTTTCTGATATTACTTCGTTCTCTGAATTTTGAGAAATAAGGCTGAAGCTTAATTGAGAAGCTTTATTATTTGAGCATTTTTCTGTAACACATTAGGAGGCTATTATGCTAATGACAGCACTCCATCCTAATTTACCCTAACAAATAAGACTAATTTGTATGCTGATTAATTTTCTCGGTTGGTCATCTTCTCACTATTTGCTGCAAATCTAATTTGTTTACCATAAATTTTGTTTAACCTTTCACCGGAAATGTGCAAGTGAAATGAATTCATTATTTGCTTGCATCACAAACTGCATTCAATAAATAAATTACTAGAATTTATTTATTTACAGTATTTATATCCCGCCCTTCTCACCCAGAAGGGGACTCAAGGTGGATCACAATACACATATACACAGCAAACATGATGTTAGTGTTTATGTATGTTTGTTTATGTATGTTTATAGTTTATGTTCTGGCATTGAATGTTTGCTGTATATATGTTGTGCTCCACCCTAAGTCCCTTTCGGGGTGAGAAGGGTGGAATATATTTTTAATAAATAAATAAATAAACTCAATTTTCTCTGCAAGGAAAATAAAATGGTGGGATTCGACTGTGTGAACAATGGACTAACTTGGATTAGCTGTCCACACAACACCCAGGGAGTTCTGGTTTTACCCATATTATGAGAAGTGTGGATAAAATCCTGAAGTGTGGGCTACTACAGAGTTTAGCTGAAAATTTTCATAATGTGGGTAATCTGGAAGTCTCTGGGTCTCATTTGGACAACAGTGAAATTTGGTGTGATGTGGGGCAGAGAACCAATATTGACTGACCCCTAGACTGTTACTCCAGAAAGCAACTAGACAATTATTCTAAGAGGCAGAATCTCAAGAATACATAGGGTGAGGTTGTCAGATGTCTTGAGAAAGTTTTTCTGTTGGTCTCATGAGTAGCACTGATAACACATTCCATTTGTGGATGTTGGAACAAAAGCAGGACAGTTGAGGGCTGGAAGCTAAGGATGATGTGCTCACCACTTACTTAAAAGACATCATGAAATAACTTTCTAGAAATCATTATGTGTTTACGTACAGCTTAAAAAATTTGTATGATTCCATCCTTAGAAGCTTTCAAACATTTTTATATAACCAGAAATTCTGGTGCTGTAGTTAAACTTCCCTGGAAATAATTTCATACCAGACTGGTGTCCTCAAAATGTAATGGGAAATGTGTCTATCCGATTAAGCTACAACATTCCAGAAAGAGAGATGTCACTTAGTTTTTCATACATGTATGCCAAGAAATTGGCTCAAAGTATTTTTCTTAAGATAAGGAGGTAAATTCATCATAGCAAGCCTATGAAGTCTTAAGAATGAAATATTTCATGAGAAAAATGTAAATATTTTGACTAGCTGTGCCATTATTTTTAGAGTGTGTTGCAGATGAAACATAGATGCACTGAGAAGAAACTATGGCTTAAGAAACTATAAGAATAATTGATTATTTCAGCAGATACATGGAAGTGAAGCTGAAATATGCACAAGAGAAATAGCATATTTTAATTTGAAATGTTCCAAAGAACTGTTCCTAAGTATTTATTATATGATGGTAGAAATGTTGAAGATGAACCTTAAGCTGCTGAATACAAGACATCCTTAACCTTTTACTGGAAAACCCAAAGAATTAGGATCCCAGCTGTAAATATATCTGGCAGGTTTCTTTCATTGTGAAACTCCTATAAGGCTCTTCTATCACTTTACCTGAATAATCTCTCCTTCATTTCCTCTAATTCTCTCTGTTATGGTTATTTTTTTGGTTGAAACAAAAGCTTGGTATGCCTTTTATCAGATCTGTCTGGTAAGGAAGTCTTGGCAACCATCTCTTAAGATTTCAGCCATTCCTCAGAGCCCGAGATTCCCCAACTATTCAAAATAAGGTACACAAATACTCCAAGTGCCTTGCCTACCCTGGATGGCGAACGGCTGGTCAAGCCTGTTATTGTGGGACAGAAGAAAAGGTATTCTATAAATTGTTTCCCCAATATTTATCAATAAAACTATAACAACTAAGGAACAAATCATTTGTGGCCATTTCAATCTGTTGACTGAGACTGAGACAGGGAAGGAAATATGTTGGAGTACATTATTTGGTATCTTGTCTAAAAATATTTACCCGCCTTTATATACTTTTCCAGTGCAAGCATTCTCACAGCAGTTGACAAATTTGTTTAGAGATTTAAAGAAAACTTGAAAATATTCTTGTTCTCAATGAGATAAGGTGTCTCAACACATCAGAAAAAATCTCTTTCAGAATCTTATAATGAAAAATTAATTTGTGCAGAAACATAGGAGTTTTCATCATTATTTTGTGCAACGATTATACAAGATCCTCCTCACCACTAACCCTTCCAATCAGTTGATATTGGTGCAATGCCATTTTACATCTTTGTATGGTCATTGTGGAGGGAGAAATTCATAATCTCTCTCCAAATGACTCTACCCTCTCAAAACCCAGCCTTCAATCAGTTAAATGCACAATGATAATTTCATCCTCCAGGACTGAATGAGGCCCCAAGAAGATCATCAGGAGTGCCCTTGTTGCTGTTTGCCTGGATATAGATTCTGGATTTTGGATTCGGATTTTAACAGGTGTGTTTTAATCAATTGTTTAAATACTTTTAAATATATTTTAATGTATTGTTGATTGTTTTTATGATGTTGGCATCTTATGGTGCTCCTGTGAGGCCATCCTGAGTCCCCCCTCGGGGTTGAGAAGGGCGGGATATAAATATCTTCTATATATAAAAAATAAAAGTGAATGTATGTATGTGGCAGCTTTCTGATTGGCTGCCACTTTCACAGGCCGCTGTGACCAGCACAGGTGGCAGACCTGGACCAAACTTGGCACACATAATCCCCATGACCCCCTTTACATCCTGGTACGGTTTGGGGGAGGTAGACCATGGATTATGGGATTTGTAGTACTTTCAAACACTTTGGTTCCCACAGACCACTGCAGCTCACAACAAAGACCAATAAAGACCAAACTTGGCACACAGAGCCCCCATGACCAACTCTACATCCTACTGCAGTTTAGAGGAAGATGGACCATGGATTGTGGGACTTGAAGTACCTCCACTTCCCAAGACCACTGTGACCCTCATCCAATGACTGATCAAGATGAAACTTGGCACAAATAACCCCACCATGACCTGGTGCTACATCCTGGTGCTGTTTGGAGGAGGATGGACCTCAGATGATGGGACTTGAAGTACCTTGACTAACTTTCTGAGACCACTGCGAGCCACATAAATAACCGATAAAGACCAACCTTGGCACACAATGCCTTTCTGAAATAACCTGGTAAGCTAGTAGGAAATTAAATAAATAAATAAATAAATAGCTGGACAGTTCTCAGCTGCATCCCAGCTTTCCATGACCAGTATATGCTACACTAAGGGGAACACAGGAAAAAGCTTAGCCTTGTAGGGGGAAAAAAAGGAGAAATGGACTGGATTTTCACTTGCAAGCAAGAATGAATAACCAAAAATTTACATCCTTGTTGTTTAGCTATCAAAACATCTTTACTTGTTATAAGAAAAATTGTGAATATTCTCACATTGTAGTATTGTCACTTTAATTGTATTCACTTTGAAAGAGGGAATACAAAAATTGTAAATTTCTAAATAAATACAATCTTACTGTTGGAGTTCAGCCTGTGATTGTGTTTCCAGATTAAGGTGCTTTAGATGTGGGGAATGATGTCAGCGAGGATCAAGATGGAGATGGTCTGGTCAATGATATTAATGCATAGAATGACAGGGACACTGGTTGAAAGTGAAATAGCAGTTAACATATTTGAGTCATAACTCCTGTGAGTTTGTTTGTGTTGTTTATAGCAACTTTCCCCTTCTGTTTTTTCAAAGTGTAGTTCCCCATGAGAATGTTCCTACAGGGTATAGGGATGATAGTTTACTCCCTGAATTGCTCCCAGAGAGTTCCAGGATTTAGGGTTTGAAAACAACTTGGCACCTGGAGGAACTAATGAGCAGATAGATAATAAACACATATACAGACGGCTGGAATAATAATAATAGTAATAATCATTATTTATACCCCACCACCATCTCCCCCAATGGGTACTCAGGGCAGCTTACATGGGGCCAAGCCTGAGCAACAGAGTACAACAAAATAAAAATAAAATAAAAACAAGATATACTAAGCAACAAATAACATCATAATTACATGACAACACATGGATACATTGAGCAATTTAAAATTTCAATAAACACAATTACAAAGACAATGGGCAGGCTGCATGCACAGGATAAAAAAATTAAAAAGTTAAAAAACTCAGGGTTGAGATTAGGAGGAACAGTTTATTTGTAAAGGAGAGAACGGGGTTGTAGAACCAAACTTTCCCTTAGGGAAGTGGTGGGGACGTACACTCCAGTGCAGAAATGTTGGGGGAAACAGCAGTGTGAGGTTATGTGCCTACTCACCAAAAGTGCAATGAAAGAGCCAGGTTTTAAGGTTCTTTTTAAAGGTATCTAAAGTAGGGTTTTCCTAATCTCTCTGGGTAGAGAATTCCAGAGCCGGGGGCCACAGAAAGACTCAACAGGTTATAATCCAAAACAGAAAATTATATATAGTCAACACTTTCCAATCTTCTGGACTATGACCCATCCTCATTTAGGCAGGTAAATGCATGCTTAATTTTAATTTTTGACTTTGATGACACATTATACCTATATTTGAGTTTAGCTGCATTGTAGCTGTTTGCAGTGTGGCCTTTAATAATTGCTCCACAATGCAAACATCTTTATCAGAAATTTAAATGTCAGTTTTGTGCAAACAGTGAAAAATATTTTCCCACGCATTAAAAAAAAAGGTTTTTTACTGTGACCAGGTTCATTGCCTGCTCATTTTTGTTTCTGAATTCACCCACCAGACTGGGGAAGGATAGCAAATTTTAATGACACCAAGGTGACATTTTCTCTGTGGTAATTGTCATGATGCAGTGGTCTAGGGAATCACCCTAGGTGGGTAGGGGATGCCACCCACTTAATTGTCCATATCAGCATATATTCAGATGGCTAACATGTAATAGTAGCAGAAAATTCAGTCCCATTTCCTGCTGTAAAGCAGTAACACCTGCCCGTTGGATTCCCACTGGGCTGATACACACAATCATAACCACAGAATAACACAATCCATAATGGTCCATGTATATATTCGAATAAGAAACAGAAAAAGAAATGTGTACATCTTAAATCAGGAATTTGGAGATTAAACACACAGGAACTTTCAACACCACCCCCCCTGCTCCTTAAGCAGGCAAGAGATATTATTCATTTGATTTATCCTTATGTCTTACAAGATAATGTTGTCTTTGTAACATACACTGAGAAATAGCTCTCTGTGTTGGTTTTTCTTCCGAATTGTCTTGTTTGCTTTTGATGTACTGCTTGCTAATCTGATCAGTTCCCTCTACTGTAAATAATCCTGTCATGCACAAAATTGATTTTCTATTATGAAGTATTTTGTCAAGCATATTTAACAAATTAACCTTCATACAAAGAAAAGCCCTGCTTTGACTTTTGTGTATGTTTGGTATTTCCCAGCATGAGTAAGCTCATTCTTTCTCCCTATATCCATTACATTATAACAAATGCAGGGTAAAACATCCCAGATTCCCATTTCCTTGTCATTTATGTATATTTATGTTCTTCGGGGGCTTTGCATCACCTCTTTAGGTTAGAATTTTTGAAAAAAAGATGGCTGTATCAGTGGGTTCCAGATTAAAAAGGAGAAAAGATCCCTGTGGCATTTTAAAGAGTAACTAATTGTATAAACTTTCCAGGGTTTTAGTGAACTGCTGTGGACTGGAGTCCATGAAATCTCATGCTGAGATAAATTGCTTAATCTTGGGCCTCATCTATACTGCCATATAATGCAGTTTCATAACACAGTTTAACTTAATTGAACTACAATGATCATTCAACTCATTTTGTTTGTTTCCCCCCTGTCCTTAATGAAGGCCAAACCCCATTGCTCCCCCTTCTTGGGCTCCTCCCTCACAAATACACTTTTTCTATTCCTATCTCACCCAGGATTTTAACATTTTATTTTGTGCATTTGGCCCACTCTTTGTGTTTGATTTTTATTATGTTATTTTGCACTGTTTAATTTATTTTGCTACTTTATGCATTTTGTTGTGATATAATTTTTCTGTTGTTTTGTGTTTAACTTTGTTGTATTATTTTTGGGCTTGGTCTCATGTTAGGTGCCCCGAGTCCCCTTCAGGGAGATGGTGGCAAGATATAAATAAAGATTATTATTATTATTATTATTATTACATTATATGACAATGTCGATGGGGCCTTAAAGTTGCTATTAAACCCATTTCTTCCATTTCGCAAAGATTCTTCAAACTTTAACAGGAAAAAAGAGGTTTTATGAGACATGGTTACTCCAGCCTGCATACTTGAATATAACCTTACCCAAATATAAGCCAAGGCACCAAATTTTACCACAAAACTGGGAAAACATATTGACTCAAGTATAAGCTGAGTATGGGAAAGGCAGCTACTGGTAAATTTCAAAATAAAAAGAAATACCAATAACATTGCATTAACCGAGGCATCAGTAGCTTAAATGTTTTTGAATAATTACATAAACTGTAATTTAGGATAAGTGTCCAACTCTGATTAAACCATTGTTCTAATCTTCTTCAATGTAAATGTGCTTATGTATCCTTCCAATATTAATAGAGTAAAATAATAAATGTAATAATAATAGAGTAAAATAATGAAAGTGTAATAATAGCAGTAATAAATAGAGTAAAATAATAAATGTTATAAAAATACTAATAACAGAGTAAAATAAGAAATAACTTTGACTTGAGTTTAAGCCGAGGGAAGCTTTTTCAGCCTAAAAAGGGGCTGAAAAATTGTTTAACATAATAAAAATCCAAAACAGTAAGCCCTTATACTTGACACTATATTCATTAAATCAGTATTTCAGAACTCTGATCAATATCTAGATAATAAATGTATATAACAAACAGGCAAGTGTATTCAGAATTGTTTAACATAATAAAAATCCAAAACAGTAAGCCCTGTAGCAGACAACATGACTCAATAAGACACTCATATATGTTTGGTTATTTGGGTATTCTTTTCATAGACAGGTTGAGCATTAGATATATGAAATGCTCGGGACCAGAAGTGTTTGGGAATTTGCAGCGTTTTTTATTTTGAAATGTCTGTATTTCCATATATGTAATAATAAAATGTCTTGGAGATGGAACCCAAGCCTAATTTTGTGTACATTTAAGAATCAGAAACCAAAGATGCTATTCTCCTAAGCATCCTTGTAGACAACCGTGGCATAGTTTGGATTTTGGGATTTCGGATAAGCGATGCTCAACTTGTAGTATCTATAACATAATTCAATAACATCACTATAACCCTGCACTCGCAGTTATGCTGGTGAAGGATACAAAGATACTTGTTCAACTCTTGTTCCCCAAGGGTTGAACAAGAACACAGACTGTTATCAGGGACTCTATGGTAATCCAAAACCAGTGGCGCATTAATGAATGTTCTTGCTGGTATTAGATTTATGTCACTTCTGGATGGTGGACAAAAATGGATGTCATCAATCTGCCTATATCAGCAAATGGCTAAGACTTGGTTAAGATCCTGCATTTCTTTAAAACTCAGTCCCACAGTCCTACATGTGAGGTATAAATGAACAATTGTGCCAGTTACAGGGCCCTTTCACTGAATTACATATACTGCAGTGTAGCATCATTTTGACCTAACTGGCTACTGCTACCCATTGACCATGGAAAACATGTTTGAGTAGCTTTACGATTCCTCTGGATTCACTGACTTGAGTTATATTAGTTACTGTTAGCTGGAATATAGACAGCACACAGGTGTATCCTGCGAAATACAGCAGATTTACTCTAGTTGGGACTAACAACATGGTGTGGGGCACTATTATACACTGGGAGTATAACATGAAAAGTTCATGTTCTTCATGTTATACTCCCAGTGAGAAAGGGGGCAACATTTCACCATTTTTGGTTTGAGTTTTGCACACAGGACATGGGACAAGGAAATCAAAACCCCTTGATTCCGATCCCTGATATCAAGGATGGACTCTCATGTAGAATACACATTTCGGATTACACTGTTACTACTATCACAATTGATGTTTATGATGTCCCTTAAAATAGAAAGTATCATCTCTATCTATGGCTGACTTAACATGCTCTAAATGTATCTGAACATGAACACCACTGAGAGAGTGATCAACTTCACAGTCTTTGTTTGAAGCCACAAACACATATTAAGACAGGTGAAAAGGAGATACAGTGTGCTGAATTATTTTCTTTATGAAAGCAAAGCTAAAAGAGAAAAGTAAGGAGATTAATTTTGGAATGCAAGTAACTGGATCTCATTTTTAAAGAATAAATTCAAAGTAAAAGAGAAACAGGCAAGATGAACTACTGGCATTAACTGTGAAAATATTAGAGAATTCCAGTAGGACTGCTGCAAAGAGTACACCGGAAACTGAGTATTATTTAATGCCAACTTGATTATTTTACAAAAGTAGTCTTTAAGGTGACATTTCAGTATTGCTTTTCCTGTACAATTCAATAGTACTTTCACTCTGAATTAACTCAGTTAATTTGAGAATGGCTGGTATTTTGTTGATTATTTATACATGCCTAAATCCAATTTAAATGGGCATAAGCAATTTTTTTCATTTGGATTATCTCATAAGCTTACACAGTGCCCATGCTGTCACACAAAACCATGCTAAACCATGCTATATCCACTGTTGCTCTGTGTGCCAGTTTATAGCTGGTAGGGAGTGAAACTGGATGCACAGCAATTACATTATCCTTTGGAGTCTCAGGATAATCCCAAGACATACCTTGACACTTCTCTGCTGTTCCCCACTCTCCACCAGGCAGGGCTGCAGAGAAAAAGTGGATTGGTGGGTTGGGGGAGTGAGAAAATAAATGTTTTATAGTTCCACCTGTGTGACCAGTATAATCAGCATAGGGAAATCTGACTGGCTAAGTGGCCTTGTGACATTCACTGTGAACACATTGACTGGTTGATATGGAAAACAGCCACTTTGCATTTCAATCTAGACATAAAATTGAAATATAAATCTATTAATAATAATATACAATTAATTCCTAACAAAAAGAAAGACCAAATTAGAAGAAATAACACAAAGCTATATCTGACAAGGAAGAAGCAGTGAGCAAGAGTGAATATTATGTAAAACAAAATGTGTCCTATTATGTTATATTCTGGAAATATTTCTCTTCTATTCTCTCTTACCCACTATCACTCCTGAGCAAAAATTCAATATCTAGTACAGTTACTTCAGTGCTCAAAGTATTTCATAAGAAGGCATGTTGAATGGGGTTATAGTGGGTTGGGCGAAACAGGGAAAGAGGTAAGGAAGAATTAAATACATCTAACTAGGCAGGTGTGAAAAGCCCCAAGGAAACATCCAAAGCAACCTCAAGGAAATTGTGAGTTTACTACATTAACCTTGTGTAAAACTTCACTTTAATCTTTGCCAATTACTAAATAATGAATACCCCCTGACTAAAAACCACCTAGGCAATAAATGGATGCCCTAGAGAGCTGTATATTTGTTTGATAGAATGGGATGCTCTTTGCTTCTTAGCTCAGTGCAATAACATACACATACACCCACACCATGGAGGCTAGAGAGGCTTGAACATTTCTAAATAAATTGCAGGAAGTTTGTGATCTTTTTCATTGTGGTAATGAATGTAACATGGTGCAGATTTCATTAAGAATCAAAGCATGTGCATCATAGACTTTTGAGCCAACAATGAAAATGCACAATTGCATTCCCAAGGTGCTGTGACTAATACTTCCAGTGAGGTCTCAGCATTCCCTTTATAGATCAGGTGCTAATGTACACTGACATTCCAAATCACAGCACAGAAAATTAATACCAATCTGGTGGGCGATGTAAAGTACGATTCTCTAGATGAAAATATACTTAATACAGGAAGGGCAACATATTTGGAAGATTTGTCAGATCATATTCTGCTTAAAACAACTGCCACCACATTTTAATCCTAAAACTTGTTGCTATGTGTCATCAAAAAGTTTCTGATTTATGGTGACCATAAAATGACCCCATCATAGGGCTTTCTGGGCTTAGAGTGTGTGACTCACTCCAAGTCACCCAATGGGTTTTCATGACCATGTGGAGAATCGAAACCTTGCTCTCCAGAGTTGTAGTCTAATGCTCAAACCACTACATCACACTAGCTTACCACATGCAAAAATTCAATAGGGATAGGTGCCTCTTTGTTGATTTTCTTTTACTGTTAGCTATTTAAAATAAGATGAAAAGACGCTAAAAGAAGAATCCTGGCTCTAGTCCTATGCATGAACAGGCTACTTCAATCAATTTCATGAACATTAGTATGCTGAACCTAATTCTTACATTTCCAGATTTCCTGTTAGTACTATGTCTAGAGCAGTGCTGTCCAACTTCTGGCGGGTCCAGGGCTGGATAAGAGGTCACTGATGACCTGCGGGGCCGTCTGCCCCGCCCCCAGGCCCCGCCCCCAGGCCCCGCCCCCAGCCCAGGCCCCTCCCTCCTAAAGCCGCCGAAAGGAGGGTAGGCGGGCGCCAGAGCAGCTGCGTCACAGGCCTGGCGTGACGCGCTGCTCTTGGCACCGCCTTACTCCCTTTGGCGCCTCCCTTCCTAGGGCCGGGGAGCCGCCGAAAGGAGGAGAGGCATGCCAAGAGCAGCGCATCACGCCAGGCCTGTGACGCGCTGCTCTTGGCGCCGCTTCTGCCCTTTTCTCGCGGCTCCTGCCCTAGGAAGGGGAGGGGGCGCCAGGGCAGAAGGCGGCGCCAACGGCAGCGTCACAGGCCTGGCGTGACGCGCTGCCCCTGGCACGCTTACTCCTCCTTTTCGCGCCCTCTCCTTCCTAGGCCGGGGAGCCACCGAAAAGGGGAGGGGCGGCGCCAAGAGCAGCGCCATGCCAGGCCTGTGACGCGCTGCTCTTGGCGCCGCCTGCCCTTTTTGGCGGCCCCCGGCCTAGGAAGGGGGGGCGCCGGAAAGGAGGAGTAGGCGGTGCCAAGGGGCAGCGCGTCACGCCAGGCCTGTGACGCGCTGCCGCTGGCGCCGCCTCCTGCCCCCGCGCCCCTCTCTTCCTAGGTAAGGAGGGGGCGCCGAAAAGGAGGAGCTAGCTCTCTTCCTCCTCCCTGCCCTGCCTCCCCCTCCCCCCCGGCCGCCATTTTTTTTAAAAAATCGATTTTTTTAAATTTAAAAATGGCGGCTGAGGGCATAGGTGGGGCCGTGTCCAACAGGCTACGGGGCTGGATCCGGCCTCGGGGCCGCCAGTTGGACAGCCCTGGTCTAGAGCATGGGAAGGGAAGCAGTCAAAGGAGTAACTGTCATGTCCCCAGAAGCTGTAATTTACTGCTTGTGCCTTTAAGGATCTGGGAGAGGGTGGAGCTCAACCTCGGCTCCTGCTAGCTTTGGAATGGCAGTTAATTTTGACAGTTATGATTTTCCAGTTAGTGTTTAGCATTGAAAGATAGAAGGTGCACAGAAATTCATGTCATGTTGGAGTTGTATATAGCATAGTAAAACAACACGTCATGTCGGAACTGTATTAATTAAAATCTTATCAGTGTCATATGCAGTATAGTGAAGTAACAGTAATCATATCGGGACTTTATAATAAGCATCAGTAACAAAAAAGATCAAATAACAGAACTGCATAAGCATTAAAGCTTCCTTTTCCTCACAGAAACTCTATAGTGGCAACCAGGGGGAATAAGTTTAGTTGTCCATCAATAAATGTTGTTTTAATTCATGAAATACAGCCTCCAGTCTGTCCTTTGTGCCACAACACCTTCCAATCCAACTTTAGTAAGCAGAGAGGCAGAACAGTATCTGTTACAACAATAGTGGGTATAGCAAAATACTGGAGAAACAATGCTATCATAAGATATATTATCACCAAGGTGTCGGTTGCACTCATACTATCACCCATTTCAAATAGTTTAGGAGGGATAACTCATTGAAGGTCAAAACTTACAAGAAAATGTCAGCCAGGAACTCCTTTCTCCACCATTCTAGCTTCCATACTTTTGCGTTAAAGGAAAACCTCCCCTTTTCCCAACTGTTACGTCTTAAAAGAAATTGTTCATTTCCAACTGATTACCACAAAGCTGCAGCCTCCTTAATGACAGACTTGACTCAGCGGGGTTATCCTAAACGCATTCTAATTAAAGCCCAAGAGAAGGCCAATAATATGCCAAGGACGTCTTTACTACACCCCCGTCCAAAACCTGCACTAGACAGAGTGGTGTGGCCCCTCACCTTAACTCCCCATTGTAACCGTTTACGGAAGATTGTTTATCAACATTGGGATTTAGTATCGGACATCCCAGGTCTAGAAAAAACACCTTTAATTGCCCATAAGCGTACTCGTAATGTTAAAGACTTACTCATTCATTCAACATTCGGCCCTCCTCAATTAATGAGTGCCTTGACTCCAGGCTCACAGGAATGTGGCCATTGTAGTGCTTGCAACAATATTAGCCGAGATCGCATCATCAGAAATGTACATGCTAACACTCAGGCCACTATTAGATGCTTTGCTACCTGCAATACCTCTGGACTGGTTTACGCCCTCAAATGTTGTTGTCCCCGCCCCTTTGTTTACATTGGCCAGACCAAAAGAGCCTTTCGCTTGCGCATTTCTGAACATAAATCGTGCGTTAGACAGGAGAAACGTGATTCTGTATTGTACAATCATTGTTTTGAATTTAAGCATCGTCCGGAAGATTTAAAATTTTCTTGCATTGAGAAGGTTACCACTAGTTCGCATTCAGATTTGCATATCGCTTTAATACGGGCCGAAACCCGTTGGATTTCCTCCCTCTCCACAGAGCACCCTCACGGGTTAAACGAAGGTCTTTCAATCTCCTCATTTATCAATTAAATGGAGTACTCCCCTCAACTGGTGTGTTAAATCATGCAATTGTGTTGTACTGATAAATACTTTATGTTATGTGAGCACTGCGCCTCACTCAATGAGTGTGGCCCGTGCCCGTACGCATGTATCGTGATTGGTATGTATCATTGCTTATTATGTTGTACCATATGAAATTTATGTGTTTGACTGGACCGCTTGTTATTACCTGAACCTTTTTCATATATTTACTTTAGACATGTGGATGCCTTAAAACGCCTACCTTGACGCATTGGGTTTTGATAAAGCGCTCATAAGCGCGAAACGGAGCGGGAACCCGGCGACTTCCGTCAACCCGGCTTCTACCGCACATGAATTGGCTCCACTCTTTATGACTCTACAGTCGTGTGACTATACTTTATGACTTTATGGACTTTTGATTTTTGAAATATTTGCTATACACTGGATAATAGATGTATTAACTGTGTTGTATTCCTATATGGTGATTATTGTTTCCTTGCAATTAATGTCTGAATACATATTTTAAGATATAGAACTTGTGTTCCTTCAAGGTTCTTGTTTACTTTTGTGCTGAGGTAATAACAGTATTCCTTATTCGTGTTAATTTTCCTCAGCCCTTTCCACTTGGGTTTTCTGTGCAACTCTAAACAAGGCCTCGGGAGCTGGAAGATATAATTATGGTGGTTTAATGTGATGTAGTATGAGTCAATTTTCCACACCAGGTGACTGTGTGTTCCTGAATGGAAAGGAGTTGGACTCGATGGCCATTGTGGTCTCTTCTAATTTTATGATTCTATATATTTATTTGATAGTGGGTGACTAGAACAGTATAGGAATTCCCACTTAGTTGCTCAAAAAGCACACTCCCTTCCTCAGGTGCTGAGTTGGTCTTGGTGGTGCTGTTGGAGTCTGTCTTCTTGTGCTAGGGGATTTTAACATCCATGTTGAGACTTCATGACACAGGACTTAAGGATAACTGAGTAGAACCTAGTACTAAAGGCCTCATCATAGGAAGCTTCCCATGCTGGGGTGAAAGTGTCAGCCATGACCTCTGCCAAAACTCACACATCATGTGATGTTGAGCATAGGGCTCCATCCTCCAGATGGGGTGAAAGCATCCTAGGATGGTGAATTCACCTGATGGCATCATAACTATGTTGTAGCGCACACTCTGGAGCTGTGCAGAAAGGATAATAGTGACCTAAGTGTGGAGGAACATTCCATAGTTTAAATGTAATGAACAAATTGCCCACTAGATTTCCTGGAACTGAAAACCTTTATAGTGACGGGGGACTAATGACGATGCTCCCCTCCAGGGCATTCGTGGATCTGGACAGATTATTGATGGCTCTTTTGAGAACTATCTGTTGTCTTTGTTGGTGATTTTGATTAATCCATGGAATGGAGAAAGTGGACAGGACTGTGGAAAAAATCACAGTTGAGTCAAGAAAGGTATGTGGTTTACTCGATAATTTGCATCAATGAAATTAGTTGGAATGAGACTAAAAGCCAATGCCAGAAAGCCCAGAACAGGTTTGACCAAAGATGGGACATTGCTAGTTGAAAATCCTATGTGACAGCAGTAGTAGCAGTGAAGAAATCATAGTATTCTGTCACCATTCATCTGTTCAGACAAGCAGCTCACTGTGAAGAATGTGTGCAACACTTTGAAGACAGAACCACTTAGTTCTTTTAAGATTTAGATGTGGTAATGGATGTAGGTCCATTGGGTATTACTTTGTCTCCTGTTGTCTTGTGTTTTTTTTTGTATATCCGTAACCAGGCAAAGAGCCTTTTCTGTGGCAGCTCCGGTGCTATGGAACTCCCTCCCAGACAGCACCCGTGCCATCTCGGAGCTTGCCCCTTTCCGAAGGGCGTGTAAGACCACCCTCTTTGGTCTAGCCTTTAACTAACCACATTGACCCAGGAAATGTGCGTGTATGTCATCTTATACCTCGTCGATGTAATGTGCTTTTAATATGTTTTTATGTTTTTATTGTAGGGCTGCATGACTGAAACATGCTGCCTGTTTACATTGTTGTTATCCGCCCCGAGCCTGCAGGGAGGAGCGGAATATAAGACTGAACAATAAATAAATAAATAAATAAATAAATAAATAATTATGCAGCCCATGGATATGGACAGGATCCTTGGGAAGATGACAGTTCTGCATGTGCTGAGCCCATGTTACTCCTGGTTCTCAAAAGTTGGGAAAATTAGTCCATAAAGATGCTAAGGTAAGGCCATAATTGAAGAAAGCCCTCCCTAATCTCCACCATACTAGACAGTTACTGATCCATCTCTAATACTAGACAGTTACTGGTCCATCTCTAATCCCTCTCAATGGAATTTTACCTTGTGTGTTCCAATGAACGTGCGGGTGCAACCACTAGAGTCATGCACTCCCAGGAGGGGCCACATGGGAGGTTCCAGACCAAGCACAATCTGAAGGCCTCAACGGCGTAGCAGGCGGAATGTTACAATGGCTGTGAAGGCAGAAGAAGGCTGCAACAGATGGAGAAACTATGCCACTGGATGGGACCTCACTTTGTGAAGGCTGTGTGTTGGTCAGCTGTGCACTGATCTCCACATATTAGAAAACTCATGCACAGGCATCTTCCAAGAAAAATAAAAACAAACAAAAGTCCCATGGCTCTCAATGAGTGGCGATGGGGCAGGACTGTGAAATCTGGAAGCCTCTAGTCACAGACTGGCACATGGGTGGTGGATATGGATTCAGTTGTTCTACCTCAAGATCCGAGGCAGCTGAGTAGTCCATGACTGAGCAGCTCTTTTTAGGATCCACTCTGCTCACCGCACATGGGGAAGGGGCTAGAAAAGGTGCCATAAACATAGTCTGCCTCTCTTATCTCTGACTGGGCCGGAGAGATAGCACAGTGGTAAGAACAGCTGTGCTTGCAATCTAAAGGTTGCAAGTTTGATTCCCAAGCTGGCTTGGACACCCAGCTGTGAGCCCTGTCCACTGTTCACCCAGCAGTTCCAAAACAACTGTGATTAGATGAACTGGGAACCTGCCAAAAGCGGGAGAGGATTCTTTTCAGTAAGGACCTTACAACAGCTGAATAAATAAAGATCGGCTGTCGGAAGGTGGAATGCAGAACAGAGGAACAGAGGCCCTCCGTCATGAGGATGAAGCAACAGCACCCCCTTGTGACGTAATGACGCACCCTGTGATAGCCAGAAGAAAGCCTTCAAAAATTGCATGTGTTGTATTGTAACTGTATGTGTTCCGGCAGGGATTGTCTGCCGTATGTGTGATATAATCCCCTCTGAGTCCCCTTCAGGGTGAGAAGAGCGGAATATAAATAAAGTGTATTATTATTATTATTATTATGGACTGCTGCATCCAGAGTGGTCACCACCCTGTGGCCAAAAAAGAAAAATGAACTTTGGGACTTGGAATATACGGACACTATTGTGTTGCGGTTTATATGAAAGCAAACGCAGAATGTGTGCAGTCTTGTCCAGACTTCCCAGCCCTTTGTGCATCCACAATAAGTAAATATGAGCCAAGTAAATTGGAAAAATCAAAATTTACTCTTTAAGTAACAGAGTCAAATAAGCAACTTCAAAAAAACACAAAAATATCCAGCTTTGAAATAGCTCAGTCCATCTGCAGAAATAAACTCACATAAAATCCTTTGCATTAAATTCATGCATCTTCTTTGAAAATTTCTTCTTCCTTCAATGGTGCAAGGAGACAAGCATAATAGGCTCTCAGCCTGGAACTTACTCCGTATAAGTTCTGAAGCAAGTGTTTCAGTGAGTCACAAAATCTATTACAAACACTCCTCAAATTACACTCCATTCAGGGAGTGGTTCAAAATTGTTATCCTTGATTGCTTCAATTACCCAGGTGTTTTTCCCTAATACACACACAGGAAACGATCCTTGCAGAAACTTCGTCTTATACATGCATGACTGCTATTGTTGCAAGGGAGCAGGGATGCTTTAACATTGACATAGCAGCACTTCAAGAGACCCGGAGAGCAGGAGAGGGACAGCTGAAGGAAGAAAAAGGAGGCTACATCTTCTTTTGCCTGAAGAAGAACAAAGAATACACAGAGTTGGCTATGCTATCAGAAGTGATCTGGTGAAACACCTGACCGAAGCACTCATTGGCATTAACAAATGATTCTCAAGCCTCCAAATTAACTTTGCCAAAAACCAACAGGCAATCATCATAAGTACTTATGCACCAACACTAGATGTTGATTAAGACATCAAGGAATTTTTTTTGCTGTCAGCTGGACACCAGGGTGATAATGATGACATCCTTGATTTTCTAAGTGACTCTGCAGCATACCTACTGCCTTTGGGCCTTTGGAACTATTCCTTGGACTATTGATTGGATATATCTCTTCTTATATATTTATAGTGCTTGCTGTTTGCTTCAATAAAAGACTATTATTTCAGCTGGAGTTGTGTGTTTGGATTCTAAGGCCCCAGGTCTATGCTGGGGTGCGATACTCTTTTCCTTGGTGATGGTTCTGGCTGTTTTTTTTGTGGTGGTCTTTCATGAGCTTATCATAGAAAGCCATGGCTTTATCTTCGCTGGTAATCCAATATCTCTGTTCATTGAATGTGATCATCAACCCTCTGTCTTCTCCTATCTGAATTTGATTTTTCGTTTTTTCAGTTCCTTAGTCAAGAAGTTATATTTCTTCATTTGCTATAGGATTGTCTGTGGTATTTCTTTCAGTACAATTATTTTCTTACCCATATGAATTATGGGTTTTCTACTTGTCAGTTCCAGAATGTCATCCCTGGTCACTTTCTTCACAAAATTAATGATTATGTCCCTTGGTGTCTTGTGTTGTTTGAAGTAAGCTGATTGTATTCTGAAAGTTTGGTCTAATTCTATTTCAATTTCCTTATCCTCCTCCCTAATAGGAGAGGTCTGGATTGAAAGGTAGATCTCAAAAGGCCAGGTTGAGTTCTCAAAATCAAAAAATCTTTTGTAAGTGGAAGGAGCAATTGTCCCAGGTGAAGGGTTATAGAAAAAAGATGCCAATATCTTGGTTATTCTCAGCCTCAAATTTTCCTTTGATTCTTCTTCCAAATTTCTAAATCATAGTTCATGGTCCATTTCATTTAATTGTAGTCTTTCTAATTTTTTTCTCCAATTTCTTGCTCTTATTTTGCACATCTTCTAGATTTCTCTTTTTTTATTTTCCTACATGGCATTGTTTTTAATTTTTATTTCATCTATCTTGATGAAGGCAGTGACTAGGTCCTTTTTGAGGTGATGTATCTTTTCTTTAATGTCTGTTTTCATATCTTCCATTTTTTCTTCAAACTTCTTGTGTTGATTCATAAACATAGACTTGAATTCTTTTTGGTTTTCTTGTTGATCTTCTTTTATCCTTTGCATTTCCCGCAGCAAGTCTTTCATATTGATGTCTTCACTTCCAGACCCTCTACGGAGGGGAAGTTTTGAGTCTTTCCAGTCCTTGTTGATGTTTTTCAAACAGTCTTCAAAGGCAACCCCACATAGAGAGCATTGCAGTAATCTATACGGGATGTAACCAGAGCGTGGACTACCATGGTCAAGTCAGACTTTCCAAGGTAACTGATGTCCTCACTGTGGGAGAACATGAAGTTCAAGAATAGGGCTCCACAGCCACTTACAAACCCATCACCAAGACACCAGACTTGGAGGACCATCATCCTTGGGCTATGAGGGATCACCTAAGTAAGTAAGCAACCATCTCTAATATCCCTTTCCTGAACAAGTCTAGAGCAGAGTATAGCTCATATAGCAGACTCTTAGGGCTGTTCCCTGAATTTTTAGTTCCTCAGGAAATGTAAAGATTTTCTGACTATCAAAGGCATATCTGCTAAGGAGAGGGCCTTCTTAGTGAATTCCTTTCTATGAAATGATACTTCCTTCCCAAAACTTCCTTTAGTTAGAAGACAAAGCTTTTAAAATTTAATCAGGCATTTGATGAGCCAATGATTGTTCAGCAGAATTGTTTTATGGGTGTGGGTACATTGAAATTTTTACATTTACTGATGTTTTAAAATCATTTTGTACTTTTCAAATTCATGGTTTTAGTCTATTAGTTTGCTTAATTGTATAAAATCAATCAATCAATCTGCCTGCAATTGTTTCCTCCAAAAAGCTCCCTAAAGACTGCATTGTCTTAGTTTCTGCAGCACAGACTTCTAAAAACAAATCATGGACCAAGCTTTATGTTATATTGAATTCATGGAACTGACAGTCCATTTCCCTCAGCTTTCTCCTGTTCGGTCATACAATGCTGAGGCAGCTCATCTGGAAACAGCATCTGAGGTTAACTGCATGAATATCACATGGAGAATACATTTTTCCCATAAGGTGTAATCCAAATCTGTTCTCATGCTTTCTGCCTTTTTTATTGTAAATCTCTTTAGCAAGGGAACTGTCATTTGCATATGCAAATGACAGTTGCACCTAACTCATTGCCAAACAGATCTTATGCAAGTTGTAACAAAAAAATCAGAATATTTGAATTTGTGCATCTTAATGCATAGTCCCTAATAGGAGAGGTCTGGATGGAAAGGTAGATCTCAAAAGGCCAGGTTGTGTTCTCAAAATCAAAAAATCTTTTGTAAGTGGAAGGAGCAATTGTCCCAGGTGAAGGGTTATAGAAAAAAATTAGAGTCTTGGGGCTTGTCTATACTGGTTAATGGTTTCAGGGGAAGTCTGGAGCAAAATTGCTCCTGACTGGCCATAGAGGTCTGGGAGATGTTTACATGCTCCATCATTATATGCAGAAGCAGGCAGCAATTGGTCCAGGAAAGAGATAATTTAAAGTTCACATCACCACTACCAAACTGAAACTCTAGAGATAACTACCACCAAAAAGCCCAATCTCTGATACGCCTCTGTCTCTGAATCAAAGAGAAGTTCCTCAAACCATAGTAGTTTGGCAAATGAAAGCATGGAGAACCTTCTCAAAATCTAGCTAGAGGCATCGGACTAGATGTTTGTTAGGTTTAAAGGATTATGAGCTGCAGTAAATCCCACTGGTAATTTCCTTCTCTGATCAATACAAAGAAAACAAAACTATGCTCACAGCTGAGCAGAACATTTCAGCATTTTACAAACTACAATAAAAGCTTTCCAAATTCTTTACAAAAGTTTAAAAATGCATTAGGATGCCACCTAGATGTACTCGGAATAAATGCACATACTAACACCATCCCATTAATTGGTCATTGAACCAAATTAGTGTGTGGCACTGCAGTGAAGGCAGAATGGATTTGAATGCAGTAGAACAAATTGCTTCCCCATAAATACAATAGAAATCATACTTTTAGTAGGTTTTTTCTCCAAAATATATAGGAAAGGGGACATTATACATGCAAATTTGTTTGTTTACTAGCTGATGATGTGATGGTGAATAAAATAATTACTGAAACTCTGAGAGGATGCAGTGAAGAATTTTCACATAACTAATTGGAAATTAACATAATTGCTAATTAATGCAAATGCACTGAAACCAAAAAAGGAAAAACGAGAGGGTGGAAACTGGTTTTATTATTGCACCTTGCTTCATGGAGTGATTTGAGGATGGATTCTACTCTCTCTCTCCCCCTTTCCCATACACACACACACACACACACATACACAGACATGAACATCCCCATGGATTTTAAAATAAAGGCCAGGAACAAGAACCTCAATACTTCCAACATCCAATCACCTGCTCTTGACAAAGCATTTAATGAAGTCTTCTTGCTGACAAGATGCTAAAGTGTGGGCTAGACAATGCTACTGTCAGGCAGCTAAATGGCTGCATTCATTCAGCTCTGGTTAATGGCTAGTATCAACCAGGTGGGAAAGGAGTCCCTAGGGTTGCCAGAGTGGAAACTGGAGGGGGAACCTGTACCTTTAATTGTGTAGGAGAGGGAATATCAGCAGGTGTTGTTTGTTATCTGGTTGCATGACAAACAACACTCAATGAAATTCCTTCTGCTACACAATAATAAAAGGTACAGAATCCTCCTCCTATTTTCAATCTGGTGACTCAAAATGGTACAGATAAGATTGCCAGTTAAGGAGGACCCCATTCTCTTGTTTTACAGGCCTATTGCTGCTAGAGTTTGCACAACAGGAAGTCATGTGAGCCATAGTATTGGCACTTCACTGCATGCCTTGTTAAACATGAGCACATCAAATCTAAAACAGTTTTGATATATAAAACACATTTGGAAATTCATTCTAATAAACAACACGCTATCTTATCATGTAATAAATGTTATTTATTTATTTTATTTACAGTATTCATATTCTGCCCTTTTCACCCCGCAGGGGACTCAGGGCGGATTATAATTTACATATACATGGCAAACATTCAATGCCATAGACACACAACATATATAGACAGACACTCAGAGGCTATTTAACATTCCAGCTTCTGGCCACCAGGGGAGCTGTCGCTTTCTCATTCTTTGCATACTTCCTGGAGATTTTCATGGCCTCGTAAATCAATTAAATTAGCCTCCCCACAAAGTGGAACCTAAATTTTCTACTTGACAGATGCAACTGTCTTTCGGGCTGCAAAGGTCGACAACAAGCTACACAATTTTGGTCAGGAACTCACTCTGACCTGGGCTGGCTTCGAACTCATGACCTTTCATGCTGCACCACAGCAAAAAAGAAATAACAGGAAAAAAAACAAAATAAAAAGGCTTGGCTTTCAACCCCCCAGATGAATGTAGTATTTGCCTCCTAAGCCAACTTCATCTAACTATTTTTGTTATTTATGCAGCTAGATAACATATAAAAAGGTCTACATAACATGATTTCTCCTATTCTTCAAACACTCTAATGATCTGCTCCAGTTTTCTCCGAAGTATGTCACAACCGGTTGCCAGTCTTGCATAAATTTCTTTATTGTTTATCCTTAATTATGTTTGTCAGTTTGTCCATTTCAGCTAAATCATACATCTTCAACATCCAGCTTTCTGTTGGCGGGATTTCTATCTCTTTATGCTGAGATCTTGATGATCTGCTTTTCTGTGGATTCAAGAATAGAAAGGTAGTGTAGCTTCACTGCATGCGCCTGTAAATCCTTGGCTTTCAGCCTATAATCCTAACATCACTAGAATCTTCCAGTTGCATGTGAAGCAGTCAGTTGGGGGACATGTTTAGCTTTGTAAATTCCTGGACACTCTAATTTCGTTTACCTTTTCTGCTATCTTCTTTTTTGGTAGAGAAGTTGTTTTCCTTTATGGATTTTCCTATGTTAAACAAGGCAAGTTACTAAGCTTTGTAGGGAGAAGATGGAGATATATGGCTCTAGTGTGATAAAAGGTCAAAATGTCCTCCTATAATTAAACTTCCTGATCTGAGTGCAGTGTCACTTTATTTGTACTCGTCCATCTTCTGAGTATTGATACACACTTTTGAAGTACAAAGTCCAAGCAAACATATATATTTCCCCTGTCATTATTGTATTTACAGGAACATTGGAAGGAAAAGAAAAACATGAATCATCAGCCAATTAGACCAGCCAAACTATCTCAGGGGCATGCACTGGGCCACTGCTACCTGTCGAATAAAGGTATGTAGGTAGTCTCTTTCTTTTAAAGGATCAATTTACAGCTTACTTAACAATGAATATGTGGTGCAGGTGCAATACTCAAGTGGCTAAGAGAAATTTGGATTTATTGCTCTCCTTACATTTTTTGTGTGCTTTTTCCAGGAAATATTTGCTTTTATTACCTCCTCCTAGATGCATTAACACTGGCTACAATGAATTGTTTGTTTTCCATTCTTATTGTTTGACCAAATAAAAAGCTACAAGGAATTGGCATCAAAGCATTCATGCCATCTATAAACACTTTATGGCCTCTTTTGTCCTCCCATGACGATACAGACAGTCCCGACAAATTGTTGGATGTGAAATTTAGCAAAGAGATTAACAGAATTTGCAAGCCACTCTCAAGGGATTTCTTCACATTTGCTGCCAGAATCTGGCTGTCTGGCAGGACTCACACAGGGGATGTAGGGACCTGTCACGGTCATCCATCCCCGTCTCCCCCGCCTCATCATACAGGGGGAAACTTGTTCATGGAAATTCGACCCATCTTTCCGAATGGAAAGATGGGGTGCTTGTCAATGTCTGCCAGTTTTTCGTTGGCCGCAATTCAGCCACAGAGCCGCCACAGAAGTAGTTTTCTGGGATGTGATGGAAGCCATCGGACTCTGTGGCCGAAGAAGAAAACCCCATCATGCCACCAAAAAAAAGGTAAGTGTGGAGCAGGCATGTAACTGGGGGGGGGGCTGCTTGAGCCCCCCCCCCTCAAATTCTCAGGGTGGTCCACAAGAAGGCCTTACTGGTACATTATTTCCCGGCTGTTATGGATTACTCCAAAGAAGGAGGCTCAGCCACATTCCATGGATCCTTTATCTCCACTCTCCATTTTTATCTTCCAGTGGCAGACTCCCCCCACCTCACATTGTACCAGGGATTAGGACATTGTGACCATTTATTATTAACAGTGATTATTTGTGACCATTGGCTAGAACAGTTTCTATTTTCCTTGGAAATTTGCTGCAGACATGCAGCAGAAATTGATCACTACTTTTAGATCAATTTAGGTGGGGTATAAAACAACAACTTTATTTTTATACCCCACCACCATCTCAGGGATTCGAGGCAGCTTACGGGGGGGGGGGGGACGAGTCTGAAAATACAGATTAAAAACACAGGCAATAAAAGAAAAATCAACATCAGAAAAACATTGTACTGCTTTTATCAACCTCTCATTGTGAAGGCAATCCTCTGGATTCAGAACGTGTCCCTTCCCCTTTGTTCCATCACTCACCTTTCAGACATAGGGTGATTATATACAGACACTATAATCCAATTGAAAGTGGATTAATACCAACTGGTATTGTTGCTCAAAGACTACACAAATACCCCAGGGACAGTGACTACAGCCATCGGAAAATGTGGGTTTTTTAAAAAACCAGTCTACTAAGATGGGCTGATGAGCATTGCCTTGTCCATTTGGGATCAGCACTGGACCATGGCAGGGCACAAGAAATGAGAACAAAGGGGCAGAAAGTGAGACTCCTTGTGGAAATTGTATGATTCCCCTTCTGAAGGAGTAATTTTTCACCTTCTGGCCAGTTGTTTTTCTGTATTTTTAAAAGTTCCTCAGTGCTAGTGGTGTCCTGACATTTTCTGGTGTTTTTAAAAATTAAAAATGCTTTGGGGATATAGGTTTTGTGGACAACCTGCCCTCAAGTTGTTTCAAATTGCATTGTAGTGTCTGTGTAGAACCATCTATAGTTGGCAAAGGCATGATTTCTGTAGAGGGAGGGCTTAGTGCCTGTGTATTCCTCCTTACAACACAGACTGCAACTGAATGCCTAAAGAGGACTGTGGTCTCCATACAGAGTTTTAGTTTCTTTAAACCCTTTGGGATTTGGTCAGGAGGTTAGACCAATCAGGCAAAATGGCTTCAGCCAACCATGTGCTAATTTGGATTTCAAGATTGACATACTAATAGCTACAATACTGGGCACTCTTGCAGTTATGCAGTTTAACATGGAAAGTAATTGATCCCATTTACATTTGATAATCGATTTGCATTAAAAAAAAATCAAGGATACATTGTTTTAGTCCCTGACAGGGTTCTTAATGATCTTAACATGCAGTAGTTTCAACCTTTACACAAACAATGAAGAGGTTCTTGTTCTGAGGCCTTAGACACTTTTATTGCAATCCCCAAAGAGCTCTCCATAATAGCAATTCCATGTACTTGTCAAAGCTCACAAGTGTGTATAAAGCAACACGTGCTTCCCTGCAGAATTCATTATGGCAGCCACTGTAACAGAGATATAGCTAAGGTTACCTCAGGTCTTGAGTTACCTCAGGACATCTTTTAAAGTCAGATATAACTTATAGAAAAAGCTTCCTTCACCAGGATGATTATGATAATATGTGTCTATATTTAGCCTTGAAAATAGATAGGAAACTTTTTAGCAACTTCAGATATGTGGGTATTCCTCTCACAGCCTTTGCAACCTCATACAGATAGATTCAGAGGAAACATTTGGTGCAGAGTGTGGAGATGTCATTTTTTGTACTGGCATGGTCAGAATTAGCCATCCAGCCTAACCAGTGACCACTGGTGGCTGATCACATTTGCTGTAGCCCAAAGAGTAACTCTTCCAAGTTCTGGTTGGACATGTGCCATACTATTTTTGAGATGTTGGACAATGCAAGGACATGCTTGCCCACCACAGCATACCTGTTTCATACAACTGCATAAATATTTGAACTGAGAGTTTGACTTATCTGGCTATGGAAAAATAAGGGTGTGCGATTCGTCAAAAACACTATCCTGTTTTTGGTTCTGTTTTCATCTGTTCCTCTGTTCTGTTTACTGGGGATTTCCTGAACTCGGAAGAGGGGAATACTGTTGTGTGCTTCATCAGTCAGAAGTCCCATTTTTGCTACAGGAAGATCTAGTCCATTGGTGACAATGGGGGAACTGGCAATGCTCCTCTTTCCATCAATTTTATTGCTATCAAGATGAAAATGCCACATTTGGAGGATACATTTACAACTGTAAGTCCACCAAGTTTCGGAATGTTTGGGTCATCTACTGAATTTAAAGACATTTTTAAAGTTTCTACAAATAAAGGAGGAAGGCTGCTGGACTGGTGCAGCAGTCCAGACACACAAGCCAGAAGGTAGGGCTTGAAATTGACACCATGATGACTGTTCCCTAAACCTATCCCACACTCAGTCATGTTAAAGCAAAAAAGGTAAAAATATTTAAACAAACACACACACACACAAAGCTCTTTTTAAACTCGCAGCCCCCCCCCCCCCAATGCATGCTCACCCATTCCTAAAATAAGGACTATAAGAAAGATATTTGGTAAAAATTTTCATTGTCGCTAATGGAACAAATCTTAATGAAGCAATTACGAGGCTTCAGAGATTCAGATTACTAATCAGATCAGTACCCCTCCAAATATTTATGAAATGAAGTGGGGGCCATGCAAATCTCCAAAACAAATTACAAATGGGATACCAGCCATTTCACACACCTCTAACAAACATCTTCCTTTCTTCACCAACTTCTATTGCCAAGAAACTCCAGAGATAGGTTCAACTTCAGGTTGCCATAAACTGGAAATGACCTTTAGATACACAGCAGCAACAAACCAGGGTAGCTTGGGGAATGTTGGGCAAGGAGATACCCTAAACTTCCATGGGCAACATTTTTCTTTAGGCTGTACAAAGGCAGATGGACAGAACCAGTTTTACCCCTTCCCTAACCCAAATTGCTAATAACTCGCTGGGTGAGGAGGGCATCAGGAAAGCAGTGTGGCACTCATGATCTTTATTCTGGAATCCATACATATCAGCACTCATTGAGCTTTACATTAAATAGGATCCTGGGGAATATCAATGGTAGGACAAGAATATCTTGTTAGAAATGTGGAACCTCATACCTTTCTAATAGTTATTCACTGCTGAGAACACCAAATGAGCTCTTGTGTAAGTTCCATTCATATCAATAGAGTCTATGGAGAATTCCTGTAGAGTGTAACTTCAGTGTAACATTGATTCAGTTTCTGTTAGAATTAAAGATGAACTCACAGTTCAAATTTATTAAGTGTTTTTTTTCTTTTTCTTTTTGTCCTTTATGAGTGTCAGTGATATCTAAGGAGTTGCCATCTTCAACAGAAGTTAGCTAAAAGTAACTATGCCATATTGGTAGTTTAAAAAAAAACACATGCATAAACATGTGTGCACTGAGTAGGCTAGAATATTCCTCTCGTCAATTGTGACTCATATAGTACTCTCAGACATTTTAGGATACATTTCAGCATGTACTAATATTAGCCTAGATTCAGTGAGGTTGTAAGTGAGAATGGTATGATGCTGCATGGTAGATTTCCACACTGTAAGTCTATTTTAGGATTTTTTCTCTCTCTCTTCATTTTCTGAACAGCTTTAGGGTTGTTCCCCTGCAAATATGCAGACTGTTCCATTTGTGGTCTGTCTCATTTTGTGTGGTGTGATATGTTTAAAAATTACTGATATAAAATAGTGATTAGTCATCCAGTAGGTGTTGTTTACAGTTTTCCAAAAGAAAAGTTAGTAGAGTGCATTCAAATAGAAAGTTTTAAAAGTGTTATCCCTCTTTGATGTCTGTAACAAGTGTAGCACCCAAATTCAAATTTAACAGCAAGTTAGACGGATGTGATAGACAGATCTTATCACAAATCAATCATCCTTGTGCCCAATTTAGATTGCTTGGCATTACACTCCAGTCCTAACCAGTTGTATTAAATAAGTTTTCTGTTATGTTGGTGAAGTATTGAGGCATGCTATGTAGAATTATACTGGCATCCGTTTTGGTAAGAGCATCTAGATACCATTGACGTGCTAGCAGATCAAGTTTTCTGTAGTCAGCCTATCACGCTGAAAAATACACCCCTTCATATTACTAATTATGGGAAACTTGCAAAATCTGTTTTCTATCTTTATTTCTATATCTTGCTATGGGAATTGATTTATGTGGCCTCTGAACTGCAATCAATGCATTTAGATTTAGGATTTTATTGCACAAAGCAGGCAAACTGGCATTGCATCACATTATGTACATTCTGTTTCCAGTCTGCCTCCCCGCCCCCCTTCAATTATGTCATCCTAGCTATTAACAGATAAAGCTTAATAGGTACTAATCCCACAACATCTCAATTTCCTACCTTGGTGTCAATGGGTTCCTTTTGTTTCTGTGCCAACACACTGGTAATAAAATGGCGTTGAGAAAGGGATTCTCCTTCCCCTCCTCCTTACTCTCACTCTCTCTTCCCCCTCTCACTCACTGTTCCCAAGATTGCCTCTTTTCCTTTAATTTGTACAGGGTCTTTTTGTTTTTAAATGCTAGAATTGTGCTAAAATAAAAATAATAAATAAAGTAACCACATTAGTCCTGGAAAGTGAGGTTACAAGGGTACAGTATGTGGAAATATGATATCAGAACCATAAATTGGTGAATTGAGACAAGTGTGTTATTGAGGGTGCTCAATATGGTATGTATATGATATCGATGATACATGGAATGGTAGGTTCATATAATGAAGTCATAAGTGTGGAGGTTTCAGATTAAACAGATTAAACATTCAAAATGATTATAGGGTTCATCTGCCTGATTTCAGAATTATATGAGAAACTACAGGTTGTGTATCTCTTATCCAAAAATACTTGGGGCTATAAGTGTTTTGGATTCAAGACTTTCCCCCCAAGTTTGGAATACCTGTATTTGCATATACATAGATAATGGGATATTTTGGAGATGGGACCCAAGTCAACATCACATAAATTTATGCTTCTTATACATGTTATGCACATAGCCTGAAGGGAATTTTATATTATATTTCTAATATGGTTGTGAATGAAACAAGATCTGTGTTCTTTTAAGCATGAGAAAGCAAAGGTGCCACTGTCTCAGCCACCCATGTGGACAATTTTGGAGTCTTTTGGATTCACAATTCTAGATATGGGATTATCAGCAGGTATAACTTTTAAAAGGATAATGCAGGTCATTGATGCTACTTCTTTCTCTGTCCTCCATTAGACCATGCATTTGATTATGGACAGGTAATTGTTAATTAAATGGTGGGTGTGGGTTTGGTTGTTGTTCAGGTTCTGCCTTGACAATTTAGTTACTACCACATTAACTGTAGCAGAGAGAGAATGCAGGACAAAAGACAGATGGGCAAGAATGGGAATAAATGTCATCTGCAATGTGAATGGTGGGAGTGGAGCTAGAGAACACAGTTATTTGGCAGTGGGACTAGGTGTTCCCATCTGCACATGTTGATTGAACCTGGATAACTAAACGCTCAATGTGGCTTTATGTTTATACTCAGAAAACAGCTTCATAGATAAACTGAGTGCTACTTTACATGACATAAAAATGCCAGTTTGAGTTCACCTTTCCTGTGAAAAATGAACCATAAAAACATCTTGCCTTCTCAAAACTTAATCAAATGACTTCTCAAAGCTAATCACATGGTCTTCTCAGAATTAAACAAAATTATTTAACAATTATACAAAAATCCCTTTCAATCAAACATGCTGCATTATGGACTCACTTAAAGTCCAAAATGCCAGGGAAAAAGATCAACAGATGTGTCCTTTAGACAGTATGGACAAAGTATGGTGTCTTGAGATGTGGTTAATTTCCAGTTTGAAAAAATGCCTGTGAGTGATGAAGTTCTAGACCCAGGTCTCAAGTTTGTCTCAGCCTCTCTTGTGCAACTGATGCAGCCATTTCATATACCTAGCTGGCAGTTACCCAACTGGCAGCACCATCCACATAGAATGAGAGAGTCATTATTGTTACCCATTTACCATTCAATCTGTTTCAAAATAGTAGAAGTCTCAGTAATGCTTCCTGACCCACACTCTTTTTCCTGTTAAAAGCAATTCTGGTCATTCATGCTGAAGTTTTCCCAGATCGTTTAGCTACTTTCTTGTTAATATTTAAAGCTCATTTATCTCGTTTCCTCATACATAGTTAGATTAAAACATAATACTCTTCTATGTAAAGCCTCTTGTGCTTTGTATTAGAATAAGGATGATTTCCAAAAAGCCATCCATTATTCACAATATTCTTCTAGCACTTCCTCTCTCAAAAACACATAAAGTAATATATAGTTCCTAATTTCATTGTATTTTCTGATCACCACTCCAGAAGAATAAAAACTATATCCTTCTGCTGTCTGTTTACAAATAAAAACTCCGTAATACAGTGCCCCAAATAACTTTTGCTCACAGAGTAAAATTCCAAATGTAAGGAATTCAGATAATCTGGATCAATATTTTATTTATTTATTTACTATACTTTTATACCGCCCCTCTCAGCCCAAAGGCGACTCGAGGCCGTGTACAATGACAAAAAAATGCCCACAGATAAATACAGAACAATTAATAAAAACACCATATAAAAGCAAAAAATTCACAGTTAAAAATATAAAATACAAATCTCAGCGTCTCCTTATTATATTTCTGGAGATATATTTATGGAGACACATCACTCTTGTGTGTGTGTGTGTGTGTGTGTGTGTGTGTATGTGTGTGTGTGTATATATATATATATATATATATATATAGAGAGAGAGAGAGAGAGAGAATGGTATAGGGGCAGCATAACAACAGAAGGAAATTTAGAATGGTCTTCCAGACATTTGTAATGCTGGATTAAGCCATGGTAGTTAAAGTATTGTGGATTTGTTATAATTCTGCAGTGTAGACACATGCTGGCAGGTCTATTGTGTGATCATTTTTATGTAGCAAAATCAACATGAAGCCAGTTAAATTCCTAACTGTTCTGTGCTGATCAAAAGAGATTACGAAGGGATATATTTGACCGTTGGTAAAACTACATGGAAACTGAGGAATTTAAATTTGGGGAAAGTAGAGCATATAAGAAACAGTTTTGTGATCCCGATAAAGAAGCTGTTTATGTTACCTTTCACGTTAACTTTGTTTTGCAAAACATATCTGGGAAGTACACATGGAAAGTGCTGCATAAGAGAAGACATTTATGAAGACTCACAGACTTCGGAGAGTGTTTGTAGCCAGAAAGCCGCAAATTGAGATTCTTTTTTTTTGTTTCATTAGAGACATTCCGATGATGATGATGATGATGCCATTTGAACATTGCAGCTTTTAAGAGAAATGTGGCTTTGCAACAAGAAGCCTAGGGAGTCCATAAGCAGGAGGCAGAAGTGAGTGGGAAGATATTGAGGAAAGTGTTGATGATTGACACAATGTATTGCTTTAGAACATATTTTTTTTCAAAATGTTAGAGTCAAACTTAATTCAGAAGGTAGCTCCAGGTCCAAACTTTGAAAGAGGACAACAACAATTTCCTGTTTTCTTCCCATCTTCTCTAACCACTGTCCTCCTCAGACATTTATGTATAGCAAAAGGAAGTACAATTTGAGTATCCCTTTTATTGAGTTCTGAAATACTCCAAAACCCAAAACTGTCCACATGGGTCACTGAGATAGTGATACCTTTTGTGATATTTCAGTGTACACAAACCTTATTTCATGCACAACATTACTAAACACTTTGTATATAAAATTATTTGCTAGGATATGTGTATAAGATGCAATCTATGTTGCTTGATATCCCTGCATCTCAATCAGATATTCAGGAGTATACAGCTTTATTTTAACTACCATATCCACAATGTGCTGGGGTGTAGTGTGTCACGCTCAGCTATTTTCTGTCTACCATGACATTCTGGTGTTAAATGGACATGCGGTAAGCAGAACAGTTAAAGCACACACCTACCTTCACTTCGTCATAAGCAGTAAAAATATCTCATAGTGGGAGGAGGATCACACACTTCCTCTTAGGCAGTTTGAAGCCAGCATCTAGCAATTGAATCGTGTGCTGTGTTTTTCCCATTGGTCATGGAAACCCAGAGCTGAATGCTTAGAGAGAACACATCTGTAGCTATAGCATTAAGGGCTAGAATGGTTTTGTTAAGAGGAAAAAACAAAGAGGTGGGCATAGAAAAACCCAGAAGCAATTACAGTTCCCCAAACAGTAGCTTTTATAGTGTCTCAGAAAAAAACCAGCAAAGAGTTCTGTGCCACTTCAAAGACAAAAAATATATTATCACATTACCTATTGGGTGCTCTGTGGACTATAAGCTATAGAACGTCGGGTGGTATATGTTATTTAAACACACACACACACACACACACAATAGTCCCTTTTACAGTACACAAAGACAGGCACTATGATTCAACTTTAATTGTCAAGCCAACTACCAATGGAATCTTGGGGCTTGCAGTTTCTGGAGACATTAAATAAGCTTTGCAGTTGAGAATATCTAAATGGGCATCTTGGAATTGCCATCTTTATTGTCTGACAGGCTTCTCATGTACATCATTATCAGATACAAAGATTGTCTCATATATGCTGGGAACACCTAACTGTTGAATGTAGCCAGAACTCCTATTTTAGATATTTTGTTTGATTCCATTTTTGGTAAGAACATACTAGGAGCTGCACACTATTTATAAACTGGATAGAAAGAACTGTTTAAAAAACAGATGGAGAGCTGGAGGGAGGAGAGTAAAGATGACAGATGGGTCGTGTCTTTCTTTGAACAGAGTGTCACTACATTCCAAACCCCTGGACTGTCATTTAAAATATATATGTTTGCATGTGTGGTTTCTCCTATCTGACTGGATCTTATGTATATAGACAATCTTCACATGTTATTGCTAGTGCTTTCTGAGAAGAAAAACTCTTATCCTTGATGGAGTTGTTAATTCTGCAGAAAAAATTTCCGGCTTTGCCCAAGTCTAAAAGATTGTGGAAGATGAGACTGAATACTGATACTGGCCCCACCCACCAGATACTGACAGATACTGGCCCCACCCACCAAGCTGGCCATGCGCTGGACCTGATTTTCAGCCAGGGTCTCGCCACAAATCACCGTGATACCAGAGCAGTACCTTGGTCGGACCACCTGACCGTGAGGGTAGATATCATCCTCCTCACAGCAAGATCGAGCCAAGGTCTATTCTAGCCCGCCAAAAGAGCGCGATGACCCCGAGGGCATTCGCCCGCGGCGCTGGAACCCTGGAGGTCCCCGGAGGATCACTGCCAGATCTGGTCGCCAGATGGAATAGTGTTCTCTCAAAGGCCATTGACCAAATAGCTCCAAGGCGCCCCCTCCGCCCCAGGAAAACCTGCTCTCCATGGTTCACAACGCACCTAAAGCAGATAAAACACCGGAGGAAGCAACTCGAGAGCACCTGGCGACGAAAGCCCAGCGGGGATACCAGAGCGGCCTACAGAGAACAGCACAGGCTATACGAACACGAGATCAAAAGGCTAAGAGATCCTATAATGCGGCCCAGATCACAGCCGCGGCTCCCACACGGCACAGATCTTTAAGGTAGTCCGGAGTCTCCTCGCATCCCCACGGAGTGAACACAACAACTCGGCGATAACAGCTGATGACCTCCAAAACTACTTCATCGGAAAAATCGCGCACCGACATGACTTGCCGCTGACCCCGAGGAAGGGGACACGAGGTCCCAGCACCTCACCCGGACAAATGAACACCGTCTCTCAGAATTCAGCCCACTAACAACGGAAGAGGTGAGAAGGCTGGTGACCGGGGCAAGAGCGACGACCTGCCCAACGGACCCCTGCCCATCACATCTAATTAAGTCCAGTATTGATATCATGTCGGGTGCTTTGAGGACTTGGTGAATCTCTCCCTAGAGACAGGCGCCTTTCCGGACGCCCTGAAAGAGGCCAGAGTCAGTCCCCTCTTGAAAAGACGAACCTTGACCCCGACGACCCAGCAAACTACCGCCCGGTTGCCAACCTACCCTTCCTGGGTAAGCTCCTAGAGCGGCGGTAGAAAGCCAATGCGGGACTTCCTAGATCGATCCGGGGCTTAGACCCGTCCCAGTCGGGTTTCCGCGGGGTCACGGAGTGGAATCCGTCCTCGTAGCGATCACTGACGACATCCGCCGTCAACTGGACTGGGGGAGGCTCGGCAGTCCTAGTCCTTTGGACCTAACTGCGGCCTTTGATACCATTGATCATGACTTGCTCCTCTACCGCCTGGCTGCCTCTGGGATCCAAGACAAGGCTTTGACCTGGCTGGAATCGTTCCTGCGAGGCCGCTCGCAGCGGGTTGAGTGGCAGGGTCAGGTCTCTAGGAAAAGTGAATTGGAGTGTGGGTCCCCAGGGTGCTATTCTATCTCCCACCCTCTTCAACATCTACGTCCAGCCCCTGGCCAGCATTGCTAGGAGCCATGGGTTCTCCTGCTACCAATATGCAGACGATACACAGCTGCTCCTGAAGCTTGACCCAGGGTCATCGTCGGTGCCGGACAGCTTCAGCCAAGGGTTGAGAGCGGTGACGAGCTGGCTCAGAGCACATAGACTCAAAATCAACCCGGCAAAACGGAGATCCTCTGGCCTGGCCGACCCGACCCTCACCCACCGCTGCCACTCTTTGAGGGCGAGTCCCTATCCCCTGCTCCGGCAGTGAAAAGCCTGGGAGTGATCCTGGACGAAAAACTAACAATGGAGGCCCAGATCCAGGCTGCAGCCAAAGGCGCCTTTTTCCATCTCCGTAGGGCACGACGGCTGGCCCCCTACCTACCACCTGAGGCGCTGAGAACCGTGGTACATGCCACCGTTGTCTCGCGCCTGGATTACTGCAATGCCCTGTACGCGGCCTCCCTGTCCACAACCAAGAGGCTAAAACTCATCCACAACGCAGCGGCCAGACTCATCTCTGGGTCATCAGTGAGGGACCACATTTCCCCTATTTTAAAAGATCTCCACTGGCTGCCCCTAGAGTTCAGAGTGTTCTACAAACTTTTGGTGCTCACTTTTAAAGCACGGCATAACATTGGGCCAGCCTACCTGAGCGCCCGGCTGACGGTCCAACGCAGCGAGAGGCCAGCACGTGCCATAAACGGTGATCGGATGACCATCCCTGGGGTGCGAGAGGCTCGCTGGTAGAGACCCGGCGGAGAGCTTTCTCCGTGGCGGCCCCATGATCTGGAACTCACTGCCACCCGCCCTCAGAGCCACTTCGACCCGGACTAGGTTCCTGTCAGACCTGAAAACCTGGCTCTTCCGCCTAGCGTTTGGGGCCTGATCGGTACCTTGAATGACTGAGCCTCTCCTTGCCGTCTGTATCTATGTTTTTAAATTGATGTACATTGATGTATTTTTGGGGTTTTTAAATGATGTAAGTCGCCCGGAGCACCGGTGGTGGAGGGCGACTCACAAATATTAAAGTATTATTATTATTATTATTATTATACACAAAGCCAATCAGATACTGAGAAGAGAGAAGAAGAAATAGGACACTAAGACCTGAATTGTATTGCTTAGTCCCAATTGAAGTACAGTCATTGACTCAATTATTAAATCTATCAGTACCTTTAAGATTTCCTGATTCATTGTGCATGGGCTTTCATGGATTGCAATGAATATGCCATCAGTGAATCTGAAGAAATTAGTTGGAATCCACAAAATCTTATGTTGAAATAAACCAGCCTTAAGAATTGTTGGATGCTAAAGCAACAAGTTAGTGATTTCCGGTGATTTGATGGCTGTACTCTAAGAGGGACTAGAATACAGGCTTGACCCCAGCCCTACTGATTTTACTGCCCCAAAGTTTGTCTGTATAATTGTAAAAAAATTAAACATTATGCTATTAGTTTATAGCCCAAACTGATATGTTCCTCTTGCAATAATCTACATGTTTGTGAAAGTATTTTTCCATGTGCTTGCTGCTGTTAGCTGCTTGTAGATCTTCCTTATGAACTTTTCTGTTTTAAATTATTAAAATGTACTGAAAAGAAAGTGAGCTCATCCTTACATTGCAACACTTTTGTTTTCCTTTTTTTGCTGTACCATTTCCCATGACCAAATTAGTCACCATGTGACTCAGTCCTTACATTTATTCCTTGTTAATTAAAACATTTTGAAGATCACTGGATGTAATTAGTTCTTATGTTTCTATCCTGTTGTTTGGCCAAAAGGCCTCTCAAGTGTGCTTATAACAGTAAAATAAAATATGCAGTTATTAAAACAGAATAAACTAATAGACTGTAAAAATACACAAGTAGAGAGCAAGAGATGGAAACAGAGCTAAAACCTCAGCAACATGGAACAGAAGCCCAGATAGACAATGTTATTATTATTATTGTGATTATTATTATAGATTACAGAAATAACTTAGCTTTTAAATTGTCTTAAATTATTTGTGAATCAGTCCTGGCATTAGTGCCTGACAATCTAGTTTAGATGCCAGGGTTTCAAGTAACCTGCTTTGATGATTGCTCTGGGCACATTAATGCCAGGTGGCTTGGTCTGTGGGCCACTATTCAAATTTCCCAGGTGTACCTGGCATGACCATACACGGAGTGCTCAAAGACACTATGGAATCTTTAAGGACATCTTGGCAGTGTCATTGCAGTTTTTGCAGTTCTTGGAATACATCCTTGACCGAACTATTTGTCATGATAAAATATGCTGTATAGTTTGACTGAGATTGTATGAAAGGCGTACGAATGCGGCCCAATTGGGCTGAAGATACCATTCTAAGGAATGAGGCCTGGAAAACTATAAGAAAGAGGCGAAGAGCTCATGGACTGTAAAAAAAATTGCTGATGAGACTTGAGACAAATGATTAACTGTTGACATTGCTAACTTGATGAACTCTTGGTGGAAAAACAGTTGTTTACATTGCCAAAGACAATGTTTCTTTTAAGTAAGGACGTCAACACTGTGGATCCTTACAGAAATGTTTACAAGGCTCCTTGATAAGGAAAGCCGATTAAACAAAATCAACATCTGTCCAGGAACTGATGGAATCTGTCTGTCAGTAAATTACAACATTCAGAACCACGTCAACAGAAAATACTACATAAAATGACCCTTTTCTCTCAGAAAGTGTGTGCCAGACCAACTGAACACCATTTCTGAACACCATTATGAACAGCTGTCTTCTCTCAAGAAACTGATCAACTTCAACAAGAAGAATGGTAAGAATGTTGGATGAACGAATGATGAATGAATGATTGAATGTTAGAGTATATGTGTAAATGTTGATGCAATATCCCCCTTTGTCTATGTAACCAATATAATTATTATAAAACCCAGTACTGGAGTCTGTGTCTACTTCTTTCTCTGAAAGTGCCTAATGCAACCTGTCTCACTGAAAGTGGAATAAACGAACCTATTTAATGTTTCAAAGACTACTTATGACATATTGGCCACAAGAGGAACATCATCAAATGCCCCACATGGACATTGTTGAAATTATACTGACTTTTGCTTCTTGTCTTAATATAAATATGGCAAATGAGGAACAAGTGAGGTACATGGAGGCATACATATTTTAGACAACCGCAATTCAAAGACAGGAAAAAATGACTTAAAGAATCTACATAGGTAACTATTGCAATGAAGCTATTTTTGCAGCAATGAATCATGCTTAGTTGTAAAAATTTCAAATCCATTGTAACTCTTGTATGCTGAATTATGTCACAGAAAGTACAGCATCCAACTTCTGTTGAGTCAGTCACCTTTCATACATCCATCTCACTTGCTTACCTGTACTTTTCCTAAACTTTCCCCTTCCTCTCATGTTCTGATTTACCTGTACTGTATAAGTTGGATTGCTGCTATCTCTTCCCTGTTAATCTCTTCTGCCAGTTCAACAAATAAGGAAGTCTAGGACGATAAACAGATGGATTGAATTATCTTTGCAAATTCCAATCTGTTAGCAAAGGTATTAACAAAGACAATGGCTTCATAGTACATTGAAGGTCTTGTTGCTGCAAATGTAACAAAAAGAATCTTCTCAAAGAAACTTTTTAACCCAAAGGAAACTAACCCTTGGTAAGCACTGTTTATTGCTTTCATACATCAATGCTAACTGACCACTGTAAAGTTTTGAAAGACTTTACAGTCTTACACGGTCCTTTGAAATTTTAGGGCAAGGAGATTGATTTGCATCTGTAAATGTCCTCTTACATTATATCTGCTTTTTCAGGAAGATGGGCTTCTGGCACAGGATGGACTGCACCTCACCGAAGCTGGAACAAATCTTTTTGCTGAGAGACTCACAGACCTAATCAGGTGAACTTTAATCTAAGTTGTATGGGGGAGGCTGACAATATCCCTGGGGACAATAGCTTATCGAGGGTTGAACAAACAGGAAAGTACCAAGAGCGAGAGGACAATAATCTGAAATAAACAACTACAGGGAATATCTCATGGGTTTAGATGTATCTACACTAAGACACAGAGCAAGGGAAATAAGTAAGATGATCTGGAACTTTTAGCATAACAAAACAGTTATGATGTAATAGACATAAATGAATCCTGGTGGGACAAATCCTACAATTGGAATGTAGTAATGGAGAGACAGGCCAAACTGGAGAGGGAGTGAAGTAGCATTATATGCCAAGGATGTTTACACCTGTGAAGAGATGCGGGATTTCAATCCTGGAAAACAGGCTGAGAGCATTTGGATATAAATTAAGGGAGCAAAGGCTGAAAAGATGTAGTTGTGGGGGTCTGCTCCAAGCCAGAATGAAGAACTGGATGAAGCCTTCCTTGAACAGATGGCCAAGTATGTAGAAAGAAGAGAAATAGTAGTAATGGGAGATTACGACTATATCTCTTCAGGAATATTAAAAGAGAAGGGAGTTAATGATGGATGGGAGTTCCTTTAAAATGAGATACTGAAGGCACAATTGCAAACTATTATGATATTTGTTGGAGAACAAGCTCTGCCAAAAGGACAAAGTCCAACAAATTCCTCACTTGCCTTGTAGTCAATTTTATTGTCCAGAAGGCAGAAGAGGCAACAAGGGGACCTGCTATTCTGGATCTGATCCTAGCCAACACTGAGGACCTGGTAAATGGAGTGGAAGTGTTGGGATCTATTGGTGGGAGTGACCGTGTGCTCCTGGAGTTTGTGGTAAAGAGGAAAGGGAAAAAAATAAGAGAAGTCAGACATGCATTCCAGACTTTAGGAGAGCTGACTTCAGAAAATTTAAGGAAATACTGAGTGTGATTCCATGGACACGAATATTAAAAGAGAAGAGAGTTAATGATGGATGAGAGCTTCATAAAATTGAGATACTGAAGGCACAATTGCAAACAGTGCCAGCAAGAAGAAAAAGAGAAGTGTAAAGAAACCAGAATGGATATCCAAGGAACTTACAGCTGAGCTAAGTTTTAAAGGAGACATGTACAAGAAATGGAAAGGAGGGATAATAATATAACAATAATAAACTTTATTTGTATCCTGCCCCCTCTCCCAAAAGGGACTCGGATGGCTTACAACAAAAAATACAATATACTTAATAATAATAGCAACCAAAACATCACAGAACAACAAATCACAATGAAAAAACAAAACCACCAAATCACCAAAGAGAAATTCAAACAAATAACCAGCATATGTAGGGAAAACGTCTGAAAGGCTAAAGCTCAAAATGAGCTCAAACTTGCCAGGAAGATTAAAAACAATAAAAAAGGTTTTTGGTACAAAAAGAAAGAACAAGGAAATGGTAGGGGCTCTATGTGGAGAGGATGGTGAAATGCTGACAGGGGATGGGGAATAGGGAAAAGGCAGAGTTATTCAGTACCTTATTTGCCTCAGTCTTCTCACAAAAGGAAATCAGTATTCAACCTGAGCAATATAGGGCTGATGAGGCAATGGGGAAAATTCAACCTAAAATAAAAAAAGTAAACAAGGAATACTTGACTACTCTAAATGAATTCAAGACTCTAGGGCCATATGAACTACATGCAAGAGTATTGATAGAACTAGCTGAAGTCATTTCAGAACTACTGGCAATAATCTTGGAGAATTTTTGGAGAACTGGAGAAGTCCCAGCACACTGGGGAGGGCAAATGTTATTCCTGTCTTCAAGAAGGGAAAAAAAGACCCAAACAATTACCATCCAGTCAGCCTGACATTAATACTAGGAAAGGGGGCAGTCTATAATCACTGTGAAAAGAATGCTGTGATCACTAAAAGTCAACAGATTTCTCAATAGCAAGTCATGCCAAACTACTCTTACCTCCTTTTTTTGATAGAGTAACAAACTTGGTAGATACAGGGAATGCTGTGGATATAGCATAACTCTATTCCAGTAAGGCCCTTGACAAGGTCTCCCATGAGCTTTTTCAAAAAAACTAGTCAAATGTGGGCTACGCAGTGCTACTATAGGTAGATCTGTAATTGCTTAAAAGACCAAATGTAGAGTACTCACCAATGGTTCCTCTTCATCCTGGAAAGATGAAAACCCTTCATCCAGGGTTTGGTCCTGGGTCGAATACTGTTCAACATCTTGATTAATGACTTGGATGAAGTTTTAGATGTCACGCATAGCAAATTTGCAAATGACACCAAATTAGGAGAGCTAGCTAATATTCCAAAGGGTCAACATTCAAAATGATCTTAACCGATTAGAGAGTTGGGTCAAATTAACAACATTAATTTCAACAAGGAGAAATGTAAGATACTATGCTTAGGCAAAGAAAGAAAGAAAGAAATGAAATGCAAAGATACAGGATGGTGATGTCTGGCTTGACAACAGTACATGTGCAAAAGATCTTGGAGTTTCAGTGGACAACAAGAAAACATGAGACAGCAATGTCATGTTGCAGCTAAAAAAAAGTCAATGGGATTTGGGGCTGCATTGGAGGGAGTATAGTAACTAGAACAAGGGAATTCATGGTGCCTCCCAATTGTGCTTTGGTCAGACTTCTTTACCTGGAACACTTTGTGCAATTTTGGGCACCAAAATTCAAGAGGTATTGACAAGTTGAAACATGTCCAAAAGAAGGCAACTAAAATGTTCAACATTCTGGAGACCATACCTTATTAGGAGTAACTTAAAGAATTGGGGATGTTTAATGCGCTGAAGAGAAGATTGAGAGGAGACATATTAGCCATGCATAAGTATTTGAAAGGATATCATAAGGAGCAGGGAGCAGGCTTGTTTTCAGTTGCCCTGGAGACTAGGACTTGGAGCAATGTGTTCAAATTACAAAAAAATGGGATTCCATTTGAACATTAGAAACAATGTATTGATTGTAAGAGCTGTTCAACAGTAGAGCTCAGAGTATGGTGGAAGCTCAGGGGTACTTTGTGCCTTCCCTGCATGGCAGGGGATTGTGCTAGATGGCCCATGTGGTCTCTTCCAACTCTATGATTCTATCCATCTTCAACAACTCCAAAAATCCACTTTGTTTGTATTTATGAAATTTGTGTGAACCCTGTTTTGATTCTAAAGTGTTTTCAAAAATTCATAAGGAGTCTGGGTCATATCTAATATGAATTTCTGAACAAGAGCTAAGCTTGTTCTACAAGAGCTAAGCTAATGCTATACCTGGTGGAGGAGGAGGAGGGCTTGGAGCGTCTCTTCTCCATCCATCACCTGGTCTTACATGAGCAGGCCATGCCTTGCACTGGGTCTGAAGTGAGCCATGTGGCTGATGGGGAAGGAGGCACCACCGAAGACCTCTAGCACAAGACTACCCACCATCGTAAGCAGGGGTTGCAGCCTTTGGTGGGTCCTCTTCTTCCACCAGGCCCAGAGCAGGACCTGCTTACTTTGTTCATTGACCGGCCTTACCTGAACAGGCTCTATCTTGTGCCAGAGCAAGCCATGTGCCTGGTGGAAAAGGAGGCCCCACTGAGGGCTGCAAGGAGGCCCTGCACCAGGATGAACTGCACAAGGCCCTCTAGAAATGGGGAGGTCAATGGAGAGTGCGAGAGGGATAGAAAGAGAGAGGGAAGGAGAGAGAGCAGCCCTGCCGCAAGGACATGAGGGAGAGGGAGGGGAAAGGACAGGGGGGAGAAGGGAGGGGACATATGAACCAAATTAACCCCTTTACAAAATCTTGGAGGTGCGTGTTTTGATTCATTTGCATTGGACGGGGGGCAGCTCTGGAGGTAGCAAATTGGGTCTTATGTACAGATTTAACAAAACACAATTTACGATCTTGTTATGATTTTTTGCACAGCTCTAATATTTTATAACCTACAGTTTTAAAGCACTCTGTACTGCATCTGAAGTAATGTGTATTTCCATGAAAGCTCAGGCTAAAATAAAAACATAGTAGCCTTAAAGATGCTGCTGTATTTCTTCTCTCTCCTCTACCTCCCTGCCTTGCTTTTATACATATGCGATATGTGCAATACAGTACATGGCATATTTGGTTTTACCTATTACCTTTTTTGAACAGTTCTAAGAAAAAAATCTCTTAACATCAGAAAGCTCAGACTAGGTGGTGACAGCTGTCTCATTAATTTTATGACTATAGAACATTTCCAGAAATGAGAACTTATATTTGGAGAATGTGCTGGATTGTATGTTCTGGCAACGGTGGCTGACTCCCTAATGTGCTTTTCAAACCATTCTTCAAAGTGCGAGCTCTTTGGCATAAGGTGCCATCTACCCCAAACATTACTGAAATAAAGGGGTGATGAGAGTGAATATCATTCTGCTAGAGATGCCTGAAACTTCACCAAATGTGTCCTTTTGTTCATTTTAATGATTTCTCCCCTCAAACCCCAGTCACTTTATATTGTGAGTCATGCACATAAGAGTATTCTTCTAACACCTTTGATTCTTTTCCCTCCCCCTCAGGCTATCATTTTAGAAGCAGGGAAGAAATTAACTTCATTTTCTAAGCCCGGTCAGTAAATCTGCTTGGGCTAAAGAAATATGAAGGTAGTAGTAGCCAGGCAAACATTTTTTAAAGAAATATTTAATCCTAATTTCACCCTGCGGAGCATAAAGGTAACAAAGGTAATAACAAAATATATTGTTCTTCTCAGCCTTCTGTACAATGTAATACCTTGTGGGGTTTAAAAGACAACACAAAGGCCCAGAGAAATGGAGATGCCTGTCACATTCAATTTACATTGTGATTAGCAGATGTGGGCAGTATAGACAAAGGAGAGGTAATATTGAGAACTCAAGAATGGCCAGGATCCAGCAGCTATAAAATGTTAGAGGCAAAAATTCTGAAAGCAGCTGGCTCATAAAGTGTCAATAGGGAGCTGAACATACTACCTCATCAGATGGGGTGAAATCAGTGTCCTAGGATGCTTTCACCCCATCTGGAGGACAGAGGCCCATGCTGGACATCACACAACAACGTGTGACTTCTGGCATAGGTCCCACCCCCAACTGAGTGAAAGTGTTGCTGGACACTTTCACCCCAACGTGGGAGGCTTCCTATGTAGTGCTGGCTGTAGTGCTGGCTCCAGTTAAGCCAGCACGAGGTCTCCCCACAAGGGAGACACTTTACCCATGTGATGAGGAAAGCATAGTGGAGAGGTAGGGCGACAGATTTCCCTCAATGCTCCCTCATTCCTTGCAGAAGCCCAGCAAAGCAGTGTCATTACTGGTGCTCATGGCATAGTAATGTTATATGATATCTTCATTCAAAGGCATGTAGACCAGCTTTCCCCAAGTGATGCCCTCAAGATGAGCAGGTGGGATGAAAATGATGGGAATTTTAGTTTGGCACATGCAGAAGACACCAGTTTGGGAAAGATGCATGTCAACAGTCATACCAGTGATACATAGGATTTACCCACACTTTAGGATAAATGCAATTTGACACTACTCTAATTGCCATGGTTCAATGTTATGGAATCCTGGGTTTTTGGTTTGGTGAGGAACCAACATTTTTTAGCTGAGGAAGGTAAAGAGCTTCTAAAACTACAGCTCCCATGATTCCATAGCATTGAGCCATGAAATTGAATTGGTGTCAAATGGCATTAATTCTGACCTGTAGATATACTCTTAAGTGTGTAACTCGTACACATACAGTATATGTTTAAGTTTAAAAATGCAAATCTCTTATTATTGTTCAGCTGTTTCCAGTAGAAAACATCTCTGTAATATAGCAGTTTTTGTCTGACATGTGTAATCACTCTCACAACCAAAAAAAAAAATCCTTAACCTCAGACTAATCCATATTTTTGAACAGTTGAACTTAAAAATTGCCCCTAAAGAACACGTGTATAAAACTGCATAGATCAAATATTATTGTCTCATGCTATCTACACTGGACTCTGAAATATTGCCCCTCTGTGATAGTGTGTAGATAACAAATGAGTGTTGGTGTTTTAATCTGTTTGCTTCTTTCCCATGCTCCATGAGTTGTCCATGGCAAATAAATGTCTACACCATTCATCTCTCTGAGTTGATCCTCGTCTGTCCAACAGACTTCACTAAATGCTCCCAGAAGAACAGTTAAAGTTTGCACCTAGTGATCTATGGAGGAGAAGCAGAAAATGAGCTATTGTTATCTTTTCCTCAAGGGAAAGGGAGAAGCTATTTACTAGAGCAACAAGTGGATTGCCTGCAACCTTGTGCCAGGGGCTACCATCTGATTGATAACATAATGTGTATAATGACAACTAGCTGAGTCTCAACTGAATCTCCTAGGAAAAAGAACATTTATACTAGGCAAGTTGCAATGCAGTTGATATTGCAGGTGAGTGAAAGCCAGTACTTATGGCCTGCTTAGAAGGATAGTATTCTCCACTTTTAATATCTAGGGAGCTAATGAATTAGAGACTTGAGGATTATTTTGTCATTGCAGCACGTGGAGAGCTTTGGATATAGATCCGTGTATCCTCTCAGTTACTCCCACACCTCCCAAAGGAGTTGTTAAACTTTCTTTTTCAAGTTTAAGGGGAAAAAACAAATATGGAGGATATTGAAGGAGTGGGAGAGAAACGCATTGCTATATTGCAATTATGGTGATCTGGTTAAGGGGGTTAAATTCAATGGTCCATGATGCCCTTTGCAGCTCTATGATTCAATCAAGGATGCACACTGGAGCATATTGTCCTTGGAAACATATATGAATGAGCAGCTAGTGACAATGTCTTACTAAAGTCCAGTTTTAAGGCTGCACATAAATTGATCATTTGCCCCAGAATTAAGCTTCATTTTGAAAATAATAGCTGTAAAGTTTATTTGCTCATGATCTTTTAATGTTAATTGTTGCAAGAGATGACTCAGTATTTTGTTCCAAGAATATTTAAGAAATCACCACCATCACTGCTGTTTTTGTGCAGTAGCTTTAGAATCACATTTCATTCCCAATGTTGTATCATAACCTTTATTTGCTTTGCAGTGCTCGATACTATGTAAATGTTAGCTTCCTTTGGATGTGCTGAAGCCTTAAAAAACTGATTGATAGCTTTTCCAACACAAATAAAAAGTTTTACTGTTCAGGAACACTTAAAAGTCAGACATTTCAGTTATGTCAGGTGAATCCTAAATCTGTAGCTGTACTATTCTATACTGACTTGAACCTTAAAAGATCAGATTAGTCTGTAAGTTCTTCATCAAAGTACAGAGTAACACATACATTGCTGTAGTCTAGCTTCCCATGTTGTCAATAATCTTACATTCAGGACATGATTCTTTCTTGGGAATATGGTTAAGTGATCAGTGACACATTTCCTTTAATGATATGCTAATTCAATCTAGGGATGCAGCCACCTTGGATCCTAGAAACCTTTTCAGGGGAATCATGGAAGATCAGGAGGTAAGTATGGCCTTTGGACCCTTGAAGCCAGAGTGTGGTCCATCATTACAACCCTACTTAATATTAGTAGTTATTGGAAAAGGTTGTTTGTGTCTTCTAAGCAGACTTGTGGAGTAGGCATGGATAGAGCCATGTTGGAGAACATGTTGCTCATAATAATTTCATTAAAATTACCTTTTTGAAGTGATATCGAAGCATTTTTTAAAACCAGAAGTCCCTTTGCCCTTCCGAAGCTTTTTCCACCATTTTTGTAATGACTCAGGAAGTTACAAAAATGTAACTTGCCTCCCAGCCAATCAGGGGAGAGGTTTTGGGGGAGCACATGGTTCATTCGGAGGAGGGAGAGGGAAAGGGAAAGACATAGAGAAAGGAGGTTGTGTTGAAGGGAGGTTGTGTTGAAGGGAGGTTGGAAGAAGAGGATGGCGGGCAAGCAAGCAGAGAAGAAGGGCTGGGAAAGGGGTATTGCCTGACATGCCTGGCTGCCTGTCTGGATGACTGGGCAGCCTGCCTTGCTGCTTGTGTGTTGTTGCTGTTGGGGTTTGGGACAGGTGGGCACCGCAAGTGTAGTGTGTGGGTGGAAAGAGCAACACGGAGGAACCAAAGCACTCACTGCAACATTCTTAAAAGCCAATGTTGTAGCAGGTCTATCTGGCCTCAGCGTTTTTTTAGTTTGAGTTGCACATTGCCTCAAAAGAACTAGATCTCCCATCAATTCAAGCCACTCTTTGAACACAAACTTTCCTTCCTAAAGTTTGTGTGAAATCAGCTTCCAAGGAAAAAAGGGTAGGGCTGTTTGTTATTTTCTTTGTTTGCAGTGAGTTGCCTAAAAGATACTACAAATCCCATACTTTCAAGTTTCTCCTTAACTAACTTGTGAAATCAGCTTAGAAGGCCCCAAAAGCTATCAGGGCTGGCTGATTGTTATTTCCTTTGTTTGCTGTGCGTTGCCTAAAAAGACACTACAGATCCCATACTTTCAAGTTTTGCATATTGTGTATGGTTAAAATCACGTCTGCCATTAACGAACCAATTTAGAAATTTTGGAAATTTCAAAAACAAATTAAAGAAAAATTTGGAATTCAATTTCAAAATGAACCACCAGCACCCTCTACATCCGAAATGAGTTTTGAACCATTTTTTTTTGCTCAACCAAGCCTATTGTGGGGCAATTTCACTGCCTTCTAATCTCCCATAGCAATGAATTCACTATTGCTCTATTGCCAAGGGATTTGGCAATCTAAGAAAAAGGTATGATAGAATAAAATACCTGTTATTTAAGAAGGCTTTTTCAACAACAGAAGTCATAAAACTAGTACTGTATGTTGTAAAATAAGTTGAGTTTAACATAGCAAAAATATGAATGAGTAATACATTCTAATAGTAACAAAAACAAATTGCACTATTTCAAGCTCCTAGTGTAAATTTTCCTTTACTGCATAAATGTGAAATCTGGACAAAGTATCATTTCTGTATTCTATAGCTGATGGTACTCTGGATAAGTTATTCATGAATCCCTCCTCCCCAAAACGAAGACATACATCTTTTGAATTGATCTTATTATAGGGCAAAATGTCATATTATTTTGAAATTATGATTTCAATGTTATCAAATTTCACACATAAGAGTGAACATTACCTTATGGCATGCACTGAATTCTGAGCAAATAAATTTGTTTCAGTTTACTGTTTGGAGAGTGTTTATTTTTAGAGTCTGGGAACTAGAATATGAAGATATATGAGCAAGACCTCTAGGGAGAGGTAAAAGCGTGTCTATTCATATTTAATACCTTGTGGTTTTTTTGTTGCAACATTGCTCTATTTTTACATTTTAAAAACCCATTAAAACACACAATATGTACATGACAGCCCTGGCCCACAAGATGTTTCAATGTCTGTGCATGCATGTGCATCTAAAAGAAAGGCAGAGTGTGTGACTTTGTTCACAATGAATGTGGAATGGATCAGTGCACACCTGTTAAGAATTTTAACAGCAAATTCCAAATTCCAGGTTTGTGTAGGATGAAGCTCAGGCAGTTAAAAATGAATGACGCTGATATAAGTGTCCAGTGTAAATGTGCAAATTAATATCATCCTTGGACACAACTATACTGATGTGATATGCCAAATGGGGTGGTTGAATCAGTTCCGTGCTGTCTATATGACATAGGGAGCTGCTTCAGGTTAACACATGTCAAGGCTTCTTACAATTGCTTAATGATGAGCGAGGGACACTGGTCATGTTGCATCCACTGGTTGCTGCTAAGACAAGAATGGGAGGAGGATAGTAAGGACAGTAGTCCAGCATCTGGATGGTCATGATCTCATTCCTTCTCTGCAGCAGCTAGGGGGCTGATAGTTAAAACCAACTTAGGGGCAATCCGTAATTTGATCTTGTGGATCAAACCCAGGGATAAAGGACCAGTGTAGCTAAACCCTTTGTTGTTAAGGAAAGTCTTGAGTGATTGAAAGTTGATGTTTCATGTTCTTGTTGTATTTATTTTATTTAATTTTATTTATTTAAAACTTTTGTACCCCAACCTTCTCACCCCTATCGAGGGACTCAGACCAGCATAACAGCAAAAATTCCATGCTATACAATTTAAAAACAACTACAACAACATATTAAAATACATAAAAACCCAGCATAAAACACATCGCCATTAAAACAATTCCACTCAATCTGTAAACGTGGTCAAACATTCAGACAATAGCCAATCTCATCCTATTCTGGGAAGGCTTGGTTCCACATCCAGGTCTTCACCAGCCTCCTAAAGGACAACAGAGAGGGGGCAGATCTAGCATCACTTGGTAGAGAGTTCCACAGCCGAGGGGCGACCACAGAGAAGGCCCTGTCTCTCATCCCCACCAGCTGTGCTTGCGAAGCCGGCGGGACCGAGAGCAGGGCCTCTCCAGAGGATCTTAATGTTCTTGATGGTTTGTAGGGGAGAATCCATTTGGACAGGTGTCACGACTTGGCTATAAAACTTTGGAGGATTTTAAAACTCTTTGATCGCTACCACCAACCTAAAATATTAATCTTAGGATTTCTTATAAAAATAACAGTTAATCTAGGCTCCAATTATCAACACCAAAAATAACTGAGAGGATTCTGAGGTAAAATCTTCTTCCAGACTGGGAAATGAGAGATTGCTGGAACTGGCACACACTGATGGAAATGAGGCACACTGAAACTGTCTTGAAAAGTTAATAACGATGAATATTTATTAAAGTAACAAGCAGCTTTGAGAGGCACAAATGCGTTACGGTTATCAATTAAGGTTCATTAGCGTGTTGGTTACAGAAGATGAATTCTTAGATCTTAAAACAGACAGTGTAAAAACTTGTCTAACTAAAACTCTCTCACACTAAAATTTAAACTAGTGGTGAGTAGTCTACAAACTAACTATCCTAGTTAGTACCTGAGCTAACGCTCAGTCTACCAGAAGCCCCCCTAGCTATAACTCTATCTCTTAGAGTGTTCCTATAGCTGGCTTCTTCAGAGAGGTGAGCTAATCCCTAAACCCTAGAGATTTCTGAAAGCCTGTGACTGACTACCTGCCAGCTATCGCACAGAGCTTTCCCTGTCAGCTCACACACAGCTGTGTCAAGAGACTGCTTTAAACTCACAGCTCTGACCACAAACTGCTCTCTCTCTCAGAGCTCTGACAAGAAGTTCTTCACTCTTTGAGTCCTGACAAGAGACTGACAAATAAGCTACACTCTTTCCCACTCAAGTAGCTCGGCTCCTCCCCTCAGCTCTGGGCTCCTCCCAGGCAGCTCTCTCTCTCTATAACTCCCTCCCAGAGAAGGCTCCAAGCCACCCCCCCTTTTCCTGGCTATCCCATTTCCTGGATACCAAACTGCTATGCTGGTCTCGGCCCAGCATTACAATGGGTGAGTCCTCATAACAGGTAAACTGGGCCAGAGCCGTATAGGGTTTTGTAGGTTAAAACCAGCACTTTAAATTGTGCCCGGAAGCTAATTTTTACTGTGCTTATAACTTGTTTTTATTCTTGAACTGTTGTTATTTTTATTAGTTATTGTCACTGTTAACTACCTTGAGTTTTTTTTTAAAAAAATTGAACTGTCCTGTCTATCGGAATCACTGAAGTCTAAGGGGCATAATTTCAAAACTGCAAGTAACAAGTCCCATTCATGTCACTGCACCCACTTTTGGTAGAAATGACATTGATTTCCTCAGTGGGGTGCCTTGCTCGTTTTGCAGCAAGACCGGGCATTAACTGAAAAATTAAAATAAATAACAGTGTTATAATAACAGAAAATAATATTAAATTAAAAAGTAGAGATGTAATAATTGAAAATCCATGATATCTGATGAAGACAAGTCTACTCTACAAAAATGTATGCTACAATGAGGCTGCAGCATTATACCATCATAGCTGGTAGTAAGGTTAATGTAATGTAATGACAATTGCTTTTGAGTAGTCATTAGGGGCGTGCAATTAGACTAAACTGATCCCGCTCGGTCTGACTTAGCGAGTGGTTGATCGGCCCTGTATCCCTTTCTCCCCCCCTCCTTGGGTTCTTGTTTAGTGTATTGTGTGTCCCTTTGTGTATTGTACTTTTCGCTTTTATGCTTCTTGTGAACCGCCCTGAGCCTCCGGGGAGTGGCGGGTTAGAAGTCGAAATAATAAATAAATAAATAAATAAATAAACCCCATGTCTTTTTTGTTGCCCGGCAACAGTGGCAATGGGGGAACTTCCCAGGCTCCCCTTTCCATCATTTTTTCTCTTCATGCCCTTCAACTAAATCTGGATTTAACTACCTCTTCACATGGCATTAAAATTAGCTGCACACACTGGTTTAGCCCAGGTCACTCACAGAGCCTACTGGCTCCCATCAAATGATGCTGGTGTGGCTCAGTGGGTGATGGAGGGCGGAGCCAGCACATACCACCATGACAGCAACACAGGTGGCTTCCTGTATTGTCATTGGAATCCATGGGGGAAAGCCTCACCTTCCACACTTTCCCCATGGGATCGGCTGTAAGAGAAGCCCGGTGATGTGGGACATGGGGTGCCAGATTCCCCACACCACCTGATCAAGCAGAGCTCAATAGACAGGGCTCACAAGAAAACCCCATGCAGGTACACGGATGGCTCTCCGTGCTCCACATTTAGTCAAAAGAAACTGAAAGTAGCAGTGGTTGGCATTCGCTTGGTCTATTGCCGCAGGAAAAAAATGGTGGCAGTGCCCATGCCGTTATGGCTGGCCAAAAAAACCGAGTCAGCCGGAGCCTGTTTTTGAATATGGATCTGTTCACAGCCCTAGTAGTCATTGGAATTCATTTATAGCACTGTTCCAACTGAAACTTTCAGGTGTTTTTCACTATAGGTCTTACCATTACTAGCTTGTGGTCATGCTGACAAGACCCTTGGAAACTAAAATCGAAGACTTTTAGAGAGCACTGAAAGTGGGCAGGCTGTTTGTCTGTGAAGATGTATTGTGCTGTCACTGCCTTATATGGGGGAGAGAACAGTGAGTAACCACTCTAGAGGAGGCAACATTGTTTACAGAATTAGTATTACAGCGCCACTTCAAATGTTACTGAGTCAATTCTGTCAGACATTTCTTAAAATTAATTACTGTTTACAATGCCTCTAGAACTTTGGTTATTTAATTAAGCAATTGGCATTTATTTTAAAATTAGTTTTACAATCCTCTTTTATACAGGAAGAAATAGATTTTTTTAAAAACACTGTTGACGGAAATGAATGTTTTCTGCGTATGTATGAATTCAAACTATTTGTCACATGAATAGGCCCCAATTCAGCTAAACAAACAAGTTAGACTTTCCTGGAAACAAATGTCCAATTATTATTTATTATATTATTTATTTACTTTATTTATACCCTGTCTTTTTCCTTGTGGGGAATCAAAATAGCTAACAACCAATGGGACTTTGGCCTGCATAAATAGGAATATACTGTCTAGATCTAGGGAAATCATGCTACTCCTCTATTCTGTCTTGGTAAGACCACACCCGGAATAGTGTGTTCAATTCTGGGCACCACAAATGAAGGAAGATGTTGGCAAGCTGGAGGGTGACAAAAATTATCAAGGTTCTGGGGAACAAGCCCTATGAGGAGCAGCTTAAAGAGTTAAGCATGTTTAGCCTGAAAAAGAGAAGGCTGAGAGGAGACATGATGGCCATGCATAAATATGTGAGGAGAAGTCATAGGGAGGAGGGAGCAAGCTTGTTTCTGCTGCCCTGGAGACTAGGACACAGAACAATGGCTTCAAACTACAGGAAAGGAGATTCCACCTGAACATTAGGAAAAACTTTCTGACTATGAGAGTTGTTCAACAGTGGAACTCTCTGCCCTGGAATGTGGTGGAGGCTCCTTCTTTGGAGACTTTTAAATAGAGGCTGGATGGCTATTTGTCAGGGGTGCTTTGAATGTGATTTTCCTGCTTCTTGGCAGGGGGTTGGACTGGATGGCCCATGAGGTCTCTTCCAACTCTATGATCCTATGATTCTAAACAATATGGTAAAAAAATTCAATACAAAAATTAAAAAAATAATTAAATAGTACTTTGTGGATTTAAGGTTAAAATGCAGATAATATAATAATAAAATAAAATATAACAATTAAATTATGTTGAAAACTCACAATCCCCCCAGAATTCCATGTCTAAAGGATTCTAACATAATCAACCTACCAAGTCCTAGAGTGTTTAGGAATGTTTTGCCAAACATGTAGAGATTGAGATCTCACTTTTTTAGTTCATTTGACACACAAAGTTGGGACTCCTCGGTTGCTAAAAGAAGGAAGAAGACATGGGAATCTATCAAATAAAAAAATGGATTATAAGAAGGATGTTTAAGAGAGCAAGCTCCAAATAAGAGAGACTCTTCTCACATGCTCAGAAAATGCTGTCTAATACAAGAGAAATAAAAAATAGTGAAAGTTCCAGAGTATATTTAGACTGCATAATTATAGCAGTCTGATCCCATTTCAGATAGTATGCTTCAATCTAATGAAATCCTGGTGTTTGTAGTTTGATGAGGTACTTAAAACTCTTTACTCCAATCCACCGAACTTTGGGAGAGAACTCTGAATTACATATCCCAAGATACCATTGGATAGAGCCATGGCTGCTAACACAACATCAAAGTGTTATAATTTAGGCCTGTGTGCTCAATGAAAAAATGTTTCATTACTAATTTAGGAGTGTGTGGAGAATCATTTCTAAAGTGTTTCTAAAATACTGTTAGGGGTCTTTATTGTAACTATAACGATATAACAAATGCTTTGTTACTTTTCGTTAAGTAATTATGCAAGGGTGGGGAGTCCAACCCCCTTTATTCTGCCAGACAGGAAAGCAAAGTCAAGCCACTCCCAACGGATGTCCATCCAGCCTTTGAAATAATAATAACAACAATAACAACAATATTTATTTCATTTCTAAACCGACTTTCTTGACTTGAAAAGGGGACTCAAGGCGGATTACAAATCCAGCAGAAATTCAATGCTACACAGGTAAACAATAAACACATCTCAGAAAAATATATAAACAATCTACACAGATAAGCAATTAACAATCTATCAAAACAGATTAAAATCTACTAGGTATACTTTGGAGTTACTGTCTCTCAATTTTGCCTATTTCACACGGTTGATTCAACAAAATCCTTTTATCTCAAAATTCCTTTAGAGAATGACAACAACAAAGGAGGAAGGGGAGGACGTGGAGGCACAAGGGGGTAATCAGAATTCTTGGAAGTGAAGTTTGAGAAGGCGAGGAACTATGTGGCAGAGAATTCAAAAGGTCTAGCCCTAAACTACATATCCCAGAAGTATACTGCTGTTGGAGCTTTTATTTGAAATGACCTGACGGTTACTCAATATACGTGACTGACTGACTGACTTGCTTCCTGCGTTAAAGGCTCAATGTGAATGCGGTCCCTGCCTCTCTCTCTGGGCCAGCCATGTGTGGAGGGGCTTCTTCCTTGCCTGGCCATCCAGCCAGGCATCCCTCCCTCTCTTGCTGCCACCTCTTGCTGCCACCATCCTCCTCAGGGCCCTTTGGGGGAAAAGCCCTTTTGCAGGAGAAATGGAGACCTGGAGAGACTTCTTCCAAAAGTCACACATCAGTGTTTTGAATCTTAAGTTTTTTGTGTGACTGCCTCTCCTGTTTCTTAATATCCTCCTCAGGGCCCTTTGGGGGAACCAAATCCAGCCCTTTTGCAGGAGAAATGGAGACCTGGAGACATTTACATGACTTACATAACTCATCCAAAAGTCACACATCAGTGTTTTGAATCTTAAGTTTTTTGTGTGACTGCCTCTCCTGTTTCTTAATATCGCTTCATATGTACAAATCTAATGAATGATATAGAAAACAAATTACAATAAAGTTTTGCACAGCCCTAATAATTATCTAAAGTAAACTCACCTTCAGTGATGTCAGAAAGCAACTGAAACAGTCACAACTATATCATGGAAGGGAAATTAATTTCCATAAGAAGCTAATTTTCTCAATTTTTCAATGCGTGAATTCAAAGTTCCATTAGAAAAATGAGCCAGAAAGGGATTTTTTTCAGTTTAACATATGAGTTCGAGGATCACCACAAACCTTAAAACTGCATTTTGTATCTACTTCAGCTTCTAAGTAGACCCCATTAGGCTTTTTTTGCTTTATAAATGCATTTAGGGTATTGTTTACAATGCCCCTAGAACTTTGGTTATTTAATGAAGTGGGTGACATTTATTAACTGCCTCATGAATAGTTCAAAATACAACAGCAAATTCTGAACAACATTAAAAATAATTAACCTGCAGAGATGGTTGTCTTTTGTGAATCATCTAATGCCACCTACCTCGGATTGTCACTTCAGGAACCATTAGTGGAGATTTTCCACTTTGTGATATGGCACAGTGACAGCAGATATGCCAATTAGTGCCCTTCCCAATAGACAAGGTAGTCTAATTATTTTAAGTGACTGGAAAAAGATACATGTTAAAGAATCATATGAATGGCACCTGTTTTGATTCAGGTTCTTCATGTGTACATGCCTACATGCAATCTTCCAAAGTCAGTAAAGTTGCAAGCTTTTGTAACTAAGCCTATTCCTGTGGACACTTTTATTTCTGTTGTAAAATGGTTTGTTTGCTTTCAACTTTATCCAATTAATAAAAGTAAGCCTTGCAGATTAATTTGTAAGGCATATAAGAATAATATTACATACTGGCTTTAGGTTATATCTATTGAATACACAGCACAAACATTCCAATGTAAAATAACACAGATAATGAGCCATTGTTTAATAGACTCAATACGACTTGCTCATCTCCTCTTTTTAATAGGGATAATCCATTTTTGGAATATATGTGTATACATGCCTTCGAGTTACTTGTTGACTCATGGTGTACCCTTGAATTACATGGGGTTTCTTGGTGGTTTTCCCAGGTTCTTCCTCTGAAATGTAAGTGGTTTTTCCACTTCCTTCCTCAGAAATATAGCCTAGAGTACCTGGTATTCATTGGTGATTTCCCATCCCAGTACTAACCGCAGCTGACCCTGCTTAGTTTCTAAGATCAGATATGATCTGGTGCCTTTAAGGTATTTAGGTATGCATCACATCCACATATAACTATGAAGATGTGAACTGAAGTTTCTGTCATAGCTACATGACATGTATATTTGATATCTAGAAAGGGCATTATTTATTTAGTATGCATCTCTCACTCTATATCAGCATACAAGCAGAATCAATTTAAACATTTTTTAATGCAAGAAGAAACCAAATACAAACATTCAGGAACATGCCATATAAATATGGCAACAAATCTTCAAGATGTGTACCATGAAGCAGAAAATATCTTTGTTCTGATTGTTGCTACCCAAAGAAAGATGGTTACTAAGCTGAATAAAAGTGTTTGTGGATGCGATAATTTTTTAGCCTCTGTGTTTGACATGTTAGATTTTCTAGCAGAACAACGTCCATAACCTGCATCTCCAACTGAATATGGAACATTTGTCTGTATCTTTCTAATGTTGTGCTATTTGTAATCAAATGGAAATAAACATAAAACTTATTAAAATGATCAAGAAAGTTTGTGTTTGTGCCCAGAAAAAATAGATAGTAAGCAAAGTTTGAGGGACATTCTAACATTTTAAAACAAATATCAAATTTCAATCATTACAAATCATTTTAAAATATATTTAAAATTATTTTAATATTATTGCTTAGAATCTTCGAAGTTTGTGTATATATAAGCATCATAGTTACAGTGCAATGCAGTGAATCCCAGCCTGATTTCCTCCATCCCTGGTTACTGGGAAGCAGTTGCTGCAATCCACAGGAGTCTGTTCCCCTGTCAGCCAGGAAGCAGCTGATGCCCTTATCCCCTCCCATCAGGCATGTAGCGGGGGGGGGAGGCTTAGGGGGCTTCAGCCCCCCCGAAATTCTCAGGGTGGTACACTAAAAGGCCTTACTGGTACATTATTTAAACTTATGTTTATTCATATCATGATCTGATCAACATGCTCATTATATCCCACATTCATGGGGTTATTGGGTTAACAATACAAAAGGTTTGCTAGGGTAGACCCTCTTCCACCCAGTCTCAGCCCCCCCCCCCCCCGAATCAAAATCCTGGCTACGGCCCTGCCTCCCATGAATTGTTTCCAGTGCAACAGGTAGAAGCAGAACTCCTGATGCATTTTTCCTTCCTAGGAGCAAGAGCTGTTGGATGGGATCATTGGCTGGCTGCTTTCCGAGCCATGGAGGAATAGATTCTCATCATAGTAGTAGCTACCTAGTAAGTGGGAGTAGGAGGACTTGCATATTCTAGTCCCTAAACTTAGAGCAACACTGGGATTGTGAATATTTGTCATGAATGCATAATTTTAGATTATGCATTTGTGGCTGCCCAACAGAATTTCATCTTAATTCTGTTTGAATTTGACTCTTGTTAGGTTTTTAATTGTATTTTATTTTTTAAATTTTTCACAACCTATGCAATGTAACAATAGAGCAAAATCATAATTGCTTTTGTCTCACCCAACCTCCTTCCATCCATGTGATATACAAAAAGGCATTGGGTCTCCTGGACAGTAGCTCAAGAGAGTAGCTTAAAGAACTTAAGAATATGAATAGGACAAAATTGATTCATTTCTTTGTATGCTTATATTGCTTCAGTTATTTATCCATACACTTTTATAAGTTTCTGTTTTCTGACTTGGAAGTAAAATATCCTACTGAGAAATAAGGCCAATATACTTAAACATATGGTAGTTTTCTGTTTGAATACATTGTTAGCTGTTTATCCTTTGTAACAATTTGTGATGTCTTTGTAATTGGAGTAATACATTAAAATTTGGGTGATTCCAGATTGCAGAATTAATGTAGTTTGATACCACTTCAACTGTCATCGCTCTTTGGGTCTCAATCAAGAGAGAAAAGTTGGGATAAATAAATAATCCTAGATTTGTCATTTGGTGAGACGCAAGCATTCTTTGCCAGAAAAGGCAGTTTAAAGGCTTCATCACACTAGAGAATGAATCTACTTTAAATCCTGTTGTGGCCTCCTGCAGAAATCTGGGGTTTGTAGTTTAGGGAGGAGCCTTTAACAACCTCAAAGAATAGAAACCCCAGAGTTCTGCAGGAGGCAGAAACCAGATTTAAAGCGGATTTATTCTCTACTGTGATGAAATAGTAAAGCAGTATCAAATTCTACAGTGCAGATGCATATTTTTCTCTTATTGATCTCTTGAATATTTAAATTACAAGGTCTTTTTGGTAAAAAAAAAATTACCATGGTATTTGAAACAGATTCAATGTTCTTAAGATTACTGCACTTAATGAACTTAAGAGTATTGTGATATGTTAAATCACTTTAAGAGTAAATTACTTCGATCACCTTGAATACTTCATTCTGGAAACGGGACCATCAGAAAAAATGGCATTTTGTATTCAATGATTCCAGTTATTATTCTAGTACTCTTGAAGTAAACAGGTTCTGAGTTGCTCAAATCTGGGGAAAGCAGAGGGGAAAATCTCAGGCAACAAGTTTATTTTGAAGTTTATTTTCTGAAAATACCACACTACCATAATATTCACTAAAACCAAAAGGGTTTGTCTTAGAGAGAACAATCCCTTTAGGTAATGGAAATTTTAGGAGATTAAATAAATTCTGGAAATCAGTGAGCTGGAGCCTATTTTAATGAATGCGTAGGTGGGTATCTTTAATTAAATGTCAAAAATAGCCATCCCAATTTATATATAGAAATTTTCCTTGTTAGGATCAAGTTAGGCACCATTACAAATGTGATCCATCAAAAATTAAAATTAGCACAAGGTGCCACCGGCATGTGTACTTGCAAATGAAAATAATTTTAGACATGCTTCCTATATTCTCAAAATTGATTCCCATATTCAAACATTTATCCCCCCCAGTTCTCAACTTATCATCAAGTTATTAGTACTATAATAGGCAAGATCCGTTTTAAAGTCTCATTTAATTACTTGTGTCTTATAACACAATCATAGGCCTATCTACTCAGAGGGAAGCTGACTCTCAGATAAATCGGTACCATCTTGTGGTATCTGCATTGTCAAAAGAACTAAAAATATGAATTTATGACAACTTATTAAACTTAAAAATTAAAATAGAACAGGCTGGACCTCATCTTAGTATGATTTAACAAAAAAAACTGAGACAATTTCAAAAGCAGGATCAAGGTTGTTCCCATGTTTTTGCTTTTATGAACTTTGCTATGCAATTCAAGTCATTGTAAAATCTCAATAATGTACTTTCTTGGAAATGCAATGTCCTTTGGTGTTTCATGTGTACATGGTGACTAAAACAGGTGCATTCTTCAAAATGATAAATGCAAACTCTCCTACAACTCAATATAGAGATGAATGGAGAATATGTAAGGCATTTATTCAATATTACACTCACAATAATATACATATACACATACACTGACCCACACACAAACTAAAGTCATGCAGATGTATATGCATTCTATAATATATCATGACCTATATTGCTCCTTAGTGTTGGGAGTTTTAAAATATGAAGTTCATTGACATTTGCCTTCAGAATCTGAATGTAAAATGCAAGTAAAATTAAAGAGAAAGTCCAGACATGATAATAATGAATGATTCCTGCTTACCAGTCAAAATTCAGATGTTTGGCAGACCAATACAATAGGACCATTCTGATACATGAGACTTCGAGTGAAATATTGCTAGCTTTGAATAAGGATGGAAAACACACTTTATGTTATGAATGTATTCAATTTCTGGTTTGTGAAACTATTTTCTACAGTGTGTGCATGCCTTTCATTTTGTTGTATTCAGTATAAATTCAATGAGAAATTATTTTGTTCCTCCCCCCACCCAAAGTTGTTAAAAGCTTTAAAAATTCAATCTGTGCAGAATCCCACTGCTTATGCCATGCCTTGGGTTTGGGATATAAAACAAGAAGTTAAGGTTTCTAGCATGACAAGTGTTTTAGGATTCAACCCCAAACACTATCCCTTTACATGGTTCATTTCAGAATGGCTGCTTTCCTTAAATCAATAAGAGATAAAAACGGATTATAAAGAATGTCATCATGTAGCAGGCCTTGACATTTCTATCATGGGCAAGGTGTTTGTTGTGTGAATGATTTTCTGTCATTCATTCAGTACAACTTGGACATGTCAAAATAAGTTCTGGAAGTGATTTTCTTGTCATAACAGTTAATGTGCATAATGGTTAGAATATTGGATTATGAGCAGAGAGTGTAGATCTACATTTTATATTCAGTCATGAAGCTCGTTTTATGTTATTTTATCCCACCTTTCTGCTGATACAGGTAATCAGGGTGAATAACAGCAAAGATACAATAAAAACAGAGCAAACACATTAAAATAGGTATGTGTGTGTGTGTGTGTGTGTGTGTGTATATATATATATACGCACACATATATACGCACACAGCACACATGCTTGCACGCACACACACATTTTTGTGTTATGGAACAAAAACATTAAAATACATTTGATACTAAAATCCATCCCCAACGGCCTGCTTCTCATCATTCCATATATGCTCAGTGTCTGAGGAAGGTTTTTATTGCCTGGTCTCTCTAGGGAGGGAGTTCTAGAGTCTGAGAGAAGACACAAAAAATGTCATCTCTCTTGTTCCCACCAAATATGTTTGAACTGGTGGAAGGAAGACAAGATCATTGAGCTGGTGGAAAGAAAGCAAGAGAAATATGGTCCATCAAATCACCTGATCCCAAGCCATGGAACTTTTGGACAACTGCCATCTCTCTAAATAACATACAGTACTTCCTTGTGAGGACAAAATGGTGGTATGACTTATGTGTACCATGTTTATCTGGTGTGAAAATGACTGTAATTAGGCCAAGAGATTTCCCTTTTGTAGAAATCTTGTTCCATGCACATTAGTTCATGAAAGCAGTGACAATGTGCCTCCCGAAAGCTCTATCCATATGTCGTAGGGGTCCCAGAAATCCTTAGACACACATCCATTGCTGAATATATTTTTCCTAGAAATACACTCCAGTTAATGACATTACTAATGAGCACCCACAGAAAAGCTGTCAACACTGCCATCTCTACCTTCCTTTACAGCAGTGGTTCCCAACCTTTGGGCCTTCAGGTGTTTTTGGACTTCGACTCCCAGAAATCCCAGCCATCTTACTTGCTGTTAGGAACTGTGGGAGCTGAAGTCCAAAACACCTGGAGGCCCAAAGGTTGGGAATCACTGTTTCAAAGTAACAAATTTAAAGCTTGCGATTTTTGAACAAGGTCATTTCAATAGAAGTCTAGAAAAAGAAACAGCTGAATTGAGCAGTATTCATAAATTCTAGAGTTAGCAGAGGTATAAAGATGATAGCACTCTGCATATATTAATACAAGAGTCTTCACTACTGCATGTATAACAAAATAAATTCTTGCAGAGCGAAGATTCATTTTGTTATGCATGCAGTAGCAAAGACTCTTGTAACCCAGATAAACTAGTTTTTTGTAAACAGAGTTGCTTTCACTTATCAACACTAACTGACCATAATAAGGATCTGAAAGACCTGCATCACAGGGAACATGATTTGCATCTTTCTGTATCATATTATATTTTATCCAACTCCCAACACTGTTTAAATATGCTTTACATCTGAGACCTAACTACTCCCAACTGCATCCAAAGACATAATTTAATAGCCACAAAAAATCATACTGAAATAAAAACCACGTACTGCCGCATGTCTATTTTTCTCCCTACCTCTTACTCCTTTTTACACTCCAAGAGACTAACATGGCTACTTCTTTGAAAACTATCTTTACCCTGTAATCTTATGAATACTCACCTTACTTTTCTCTTTAGGTCAAAGTAAGTTTTATTTCGGAGTAAATATTTGCTTGATTGCATTGCTGCAACAATAACAACAACAGGATACTGCCTTATTGTCTGTATTTTTGGACTTTATTGTCATGGTTAGTGGCAAGACAGATACATTTCCACTTTTGGAAGTTCAGGAATTGCTATGTAGAGGTATTATGAAGCAAGAGGGATTGGGTACAAATAATCTGGATATTGTCCCTTCCTGTAGAAATTCAAATGACGTTTCTGTTAAAATGGGAAAGATAACCCCAGTAGCACCATAGCTCCAATTCAATGTGGTTTGTACCCTGGATTTTTACCTTGGCTGTAGGTTAGAAGTAGGGGAGAAGTAAATAAGTAATAATGTTCTGAATTGAAAAGTAGCTCTGGAAGTCTCATTAAAGCCTTAACTGCTTTAGGCTTTCCCTTCTTTCACCTGCCACCCACTGATGACCTATGAGTCACCAACCATTTCAGCTTCATCTTAAATCTTTATTAAATTATTTTAAGCCCTAAAGCCCTGTGTGATAACAAAAACAACAGATCAACTTTTATATTTTCTGAAATGATAAATAGAACTTTGGAAGACAGAAATCTTAATTGTCTTGCTGCACATATTAGATATCAGGAGGGGCCAGACTTTCCCTGAAACAGGTATCTTGTTGGAAAGTTTAGGTTGCTTTAGTATGAGTTAATACTTTTGGTAATGCTGCATAATTAATACACTGTAAATAGAATAAAGAGAAAGAAGTGATGAGGTTTGTGATGTCAACTAGGAAAGATCCCTCTTCAATTCCAGTCTTTCTGTTTTCTTTTCAATATTTGTCTCCCGATAAACAGTTTTGTTTAATGGACCTCATCACACTAGAGAATGTATCCACTTTAAATCCGGTTTCTGCCTCTTGCAAAATTCTGGGGTTTGTAGTTTAGTAAGGCTGTTAAAGGCTCGTCCCTAAACTACAATCCCCAGAATTCTGCAGTAGGCAGAAACCAGATTTAAAGTGGGGTCTAGTGTGATGAAGTAGTAAGTCCATAACTCTGTGTTTTAAACTACAGAATGATAAATAAGGTAACATTTCTTCTGCTTCTTCCTTGGGAACAGAACTTTGTTTTATTTTTTCCTAACAAATGTAGGTAATTATAATTTTCAAGCCAATGGTGATTCTAAACATGCCCAGGTCACGTTCAGCAGTGCAGCAATTTGTTTGTGCATCAATTTTGACTTGCCCTATGTAAAGTTTTCAAAGTTAAAATTGAAGCCTACATGCTACACCAGTGGTGTGCAACCTGTGGTCCTACATCTGTTTGGGACTCCGACTCCTAGGAACCCTTTGCCAGCTTGTTCAATGGTCAGGAATTCTGGAAGCTGAAGTCCAAAACACATTTAATCCAACCCCCCTTGCAATGCAGGAAAAACACAGATGGCCATCCAGCCTTTGTATTAATCATCACCACCACCACCATCATAACAGAAACCTCAGAGGCAATACAATCCAACCCCCTTCTACCATGCAGGAAAAACACAAGCAATGTAACCCCAACAGATGGCCATTTAGCCTTTGTAGAAGTAGTGGTAGTAGTAGTATAAATAATAATAATAATAATAGACATCTCTCCCCATGAAGCTTACTCCTGGTTTTAGGCCAGTTCTACTCTCCTACTTGTATCTTCCTTCCACCATCAGTTTATTTGGTAGTGGAAGCTCCTCTCCCTTTTCACCCTTTTCCTCTGAGCAAACTCCTCTTAAGGCGCATCCAGACAGCTCCTTTATTGCAGAAATTTCCACAATAAAAAGGAGGCTGTCCATATGATGTTCTAGGCAACACACAATTCACCACAAACCCTGATTTGTGGTAAATTAATTAGATAGTGGATTTATTCCATGCCTTCTTGGAAGGTGCGGGATAAACCCACTAGTTCTGGTGTCTGGAAAACTCAAGGCCCTGAAACCTCCTTTAAAAGGAAGTCATTTCTACATGCTGGGAGAGCTCTGGCAACATTCTACTGGAGGTTGAGTAAATTTTCATTACTTTTAAAAGGGGTTTTAGGGCTTTGGGGAAGGGGGGATTGAGTCACCTGGGGATAAAGGACTGCGTGGAAGAACCCTCAGATCTCACTCAGGCAAAACCCACAGAAGTTGGAGAGACTTTTTGATGTGTTTTCCTGGTTGTTTTTAGCATTATTGTTCCCTTGCCAACCGAAAGTTAAGGAAAAGGAAGAACGACTTCCTTACATATACTGTTGAAAGAGATCTGAGTTCTTGGGTAAACCCAGGGCTAGTATCTACAAACACTTCTATGCAAAAAGTTTCTCAAGACGCAAGCCCAGGACATATCTCTCCTCCTCACCCTGCCTACCATGCGCTCATTCACACCCAAGAGAGGAGAGACGTGAGGGCTGTCAGAAGGAAGTAGGGAAGGGTTATCCAAGATGCTAGTACCCATAAAAGATACCCCTAAATTTCTATCCATTCGGATTGAAACCCATAGTACCACATCTATGGACTTACTGACTCTATGGAGGCTTGCAAATGGGAGCAAGCTTCTGTGAGGAAGTTAGATCAGAAAAGCCTAGTTTTACCTCTGTTGCCACTTTTTTGGATTCAATCCATTGTATTCATTCATTTAGACCAGGACTGTCCAACTTCTATGGGCCCAAGGGCCGGAATTCCAGTCACGGATCCCCTGGGGGGCCGAAGGGTCTGCCCCTCCCCAGCTCAGCCCCCTCCTCAGCTCTAATTTACTTACAATTGACCTTAAGTTGTGGAGTTGTAGTTCACCTCCATCCAGAGAGCACTGTGGACTCAAATAATGATGGATCTGGACCAAACTTGGCATGAATACTCAATATACCCAAATGGGAACACTGGTGGATTTGGGGGAATGTTTCCTAATACCTTTGAGTTATGTGAGTCCACACTCAAATTGGGACACACCAAAAAAAAAAAAACACCTCAATGCCGTCGCAGGGCTTGATGGGGCCTCCTTTCCCAGAGGCGGGTGGAGGAGGCCCAAAGAGCTCCCTCCCTCCCTGAAGGGAAAACAAGCCGTGGGGGCAGGCGCAAAGGAAGCCACATTGTGCCCTGCACGCGGGGGAAGGCAGCACAACAAGGGGGAGGGGGCGCGGAGGAGGCGAAGGAAGTGTTGCCAAGGAAACCGCCGCTGAGGGACCCCTCCACCCCTCCACCCCTCACCCAACGTCCCACTGTTTTTAGATTGATTGATTCGAGCCAGGCCCTTCCTTACCCATACTGCAGGAGCCCCGCCACAGGGCCAAAGCGCCAGCGCCGCCGCCATCCCCGAAGAGCCCCGCTGGAGCCGAGGCCAAGCTCAGGCCGGGCGCAGCGGCTCTCCCATCTGCGGGGCGGGAAGCGAGGGCCCTCCACAGGAAGAGGACGGAGCCAGGAGGGGCTTTCCCTGCCTCACTCCCCTCCTCCCTCTCTCTGAGGGAATGGGGGCTGGCCTGGAAGCAGCCGCGAGGGAGGAGGAGGTGCGCGCCCAGGCCGGCCGCAAATCCCGCGGGACCCGAGATTTCAGCAGCTATCGCAAGACTACGCAGCCACAGATGGGATTTCGACCTCCCTCGAAATCCCGTCTGTGGCTGGCGTAGTCTCGCGATGCTTGCCTAAACCCGGAAGTAGGGTTTTTTATTTTTATTTTTTTTAATTTGTATTTTATTAAAACAAGTTGGGGGGCCGGAGGGAGGGGGCTCGGGGGCCGTGTACAGCCCCAGGGCCGCCTGTTGGACAGCCCTGATTTAGACAATCCCTCATTGTCTGAGTATGATGGCCTTTCAAGTGTAGTGTTTTGGCAGTGGATACATAGGCGACTGTAGAGCCCTATTCTTGACCCACACATTTTCCCACAGTTTGGACATTGGTTTCCAGCTGGAAGGCGGATCTGGTCAGGGTTGGCTTGATGTGCCTTCCTCTTGGCATGTTTCTCCCTTTCAACCTCCATTTGTGCCTCTTCAAATTTCACAGCACAGCATTGGGACCAAGGCAAGAGATGAGAGCCTTGTACTTTTATTTAGAAATGCAGAAATTCAAGTACATCTTTAATTTGAAAGTAGAGTCATGCATTGCCTTCCCTTAACGATCTTCTACTGATTCTGTTTTCTTTTGTACAATCACTAGCCTTTTCCGGCCCTCTTTTGGACTTTGGTTACAAACTAAACACTTGCTTTATAGTATGAATTTATGAATTCAGTGGAAGAGAGAGCTAGTTTATTTTTCCTTTCAAGTAAAACAATGGAAGATATGGAGAAACAGGGAGGCATTTCTATAGATGAACGCCACCCTGGGTGTATATGATGTGACAGCTAAGCAGAGAGAAACCTTGTTAATACTTAGACTGGAAGCCACCAGAAATAGTGGGATCTCCAGGTAGGGTTGGTAAAGAATCAACAACACTGGGCTATATGAACCAATGATCTGACTCAGTACACAGAAGCATCTATGGTCTTGTGCCTTGTGATTTGGCATAGACTAGAAAATAGACCTAGGTATGATATTTTTGTGCCCTTGAATAGGGTTTTCTGGTATTAAGTATAGAAAAGATAAATGTGTTCCCTTCTTACTGATTGACTATCCAGTCACAGTTTAAAATAATAGACTTTGTACCATACTTTAAAAAATTGTCTATTGATTTATTAGTTTTTTTCCATATGACATGAATCTATTAGTTCTATGACACATATTCATTTTTGTATATTCTGGTTTTTTTTTAAAAAAACACGACAGAAGCTTCACAAACAGATTTTAGCATGTGAGTAGTTTTCCATTTGTGAATATTCTCACAGTGAGACTGCTTTCATATATAAACCAATTCCTGCCAATATCTTGCAACCTAAAGTGCTTTGTTAATGTCAATTTTTCATACATTTCAGAACCAAGCATTAAGTGATTTTAAATTTGTAGCTTTAAATATAAATACATTTTGGCACTTCTTTGCAAAATTTCCTGTATTTTTCCTATTTGTTTCTTATTTTGATTTTATATAATGATGAGTCATTTGGATGAGAAATCAATTCCTGCTAGTCCTACCTGTAGGTCCATTTTCACTTTAAATGGATCAACATAAAAAGTGAAAGAAGTATTGAACTTATTTACAACAGCTCGGTTTTGGTAGGTGTTGTTAGGCTTTCAACATCAAAAGAACCAAGCTATGATTTCAGTGCATATACTACAGACGATTAGAGTGGTGTGGTGAAAACCTTTTCTACAACGAGAAAATATAGCATGGAAAGATTAGTAGAAATAATAGCATTAATTTGGAAATGTTGTCAAACACCCCCTGTTTTATTCTAGAACTTACATGGATCATGAATATCTCAAAGTTATACTATGCAATGGATGATAAGAAGCTGGACTTTAAAACAAAATTATTGATGATCTCTAAACTGTTATGGTTTTTTTGGAATAATTTATATGAAACACAGTTCTCTCTACTTTAACTATTTGAATGAATCTCATCTTAAGCTTTGCTCAGGCATGGCACTTGAAACGGAACATGAAATCTTTCAGCTACTGCTTTCCACAACCTCTGCTAGATGGAGCTGATCTTTGGTTTTCAAAGGTCATGCCAGTGGACTATCAGCCTTGCTAGATTTGGCTAAGGTTTTTAATATGTCTCCAAGGTTGAACTGTGTATCATATTTTTTGACAATCAGCCTAGTTATATTCCTATTGAACATGAGCCTCAAGTTTCTATGTTGTCCAGGAGTGTTTTTGCACATTTAACGATAGTACTCCAATTGTGCGAATTCATTGAAGAAATAGTACATTCTTTAGTTAATCTTTGCACTATTGAAATCTGCTCTGCATGAGGCTGCCTTGGAAGTGTGTTTGGAAATTTCAAATGGTGCACAGATCTGCAGCCAGTGTATTGATCAGGGTAGGTTACAAATATCATACTACTGCACTGTTACAAGAGCTTTGCTGGCTGCCAGTTTGTTTCTGGACACAATTCATAGTGTTGATTATGGCTTGTAAAGTCCTAAATCACTCAGGTTCAGGCTATCTCTAGCAGATTGTATTGCTCTTTATGGACCTGCTCAGGTCCTGAAATTATCTGAACAGACTCTTTTCAGTTCTACCACCATCACAATACCATTGATGCAGATGCAAGAGTCGGCCTATTCAGGAGCTGCCCCTAGAGACAGGAACTCTCTTCATCAGGAGACCAGAATGATCCTCACCCTACTGTCCTTCTCTCTCTCTCTCTCTCTCTCTCTCTCTCTCTCTCTCTCTCTCTCTCTCTCATCTATCTATCTATTTGGGGGGGCTGTTTTAAAATGATTTCTTTTGTTTAAAGCTTTTTTATCCTTTAAGGCCATTTAATCTTTTTAAGTGTAGTTTTAAATCATTTTAATACTGTCATTAGTTTATTCCCATTTTAATCTTCACTTTTTGTTATCTTTTATCTGTATTGTTTTTAATTGTAAGTCTATTTGCAATGCAATGTTAGAAGCAAAGCAGAATAAAAGCAAAAACAACAATGATAACAATGATAAACCATCCTGATAAATATTTCTGCTTCACATTGATTAGCATGTATGTATAAGATGGAGTTCCATGTAACAGTGCTTTGCATCTGAATTAAAGATCACTGTTCCTAGAAACAGATCCCCAGTACTTCTATAAATATTATTGTGAAGAGAATTAAAGCCATTGCCAATGGCTATATGTGACTGGACAACTTTTGATCTACCTTTTAATTCTTCATGATGCAGACCAGCTCAACTACTAACTTTCAAAAAATATATATTTGGATGTTACCAACTCCTCCTAAAAACACTCCCAGCTCATTAAATCCATGGTAGAGTACCTTTATCATCCTTGCACTTTGGCAGATTACACTTTTCTCTAATAGACATCTGTCCTTTTTATAAGAAAAAGAAAAGCCCCTTATTAAATACGTGCACTCAGGCCAAAATGCACATATATGTTATCACTTTAGCGGAGTCATCTTATTAACTTCCTATTGCGAAGTCATCAGAAAAGCATTGGGGTGCAAAAGAGAACAAAAAGAATTTCATTGAAATCTATTTGAGAGGCACTGTAGGGAAAGAAAGACATCGTGCCTCTTCTCCACTTCTCTTGCATGAGTCATTTTATATTGGTTGAACCCTAGGTTTAGACCATGGAGTCATAATTACTATTACTCTGGATCTCTTTTTCTTATTTCTCTTTTGTTGTTATTCTTGTGCCTCAGGATAAAGAAATATTCCTTGTACCACTGTTTTAATGTTCTAGAGTAAAGTTATGTTCCCAGGCTGTGTATGGCCCTCTGCCCAATTTCAAAAGTGATAAGTTTAGCTCTCTGATGTGTTGTCATTGTCATTGTATACTGAAAAGTCACTTGCCCAGGCAATGCTATTGCAGGGTTTTCTGGGCAAGGTTTGTTCAGAGGGAATTTTCTCTTGCATTTCTCTGGAACTGAAAGAGCATAACTTGCCCAAGGTTACTCAGTGGGTTTTCATGGTTGTGTGGGGGGTTTGAACCCTGCTGTCCCAAAGCTCTATTTCAATATTTAAACCACTATGCCATGCTAGATCCTCTGTTGTGTTACCATCCTTGCAATCTATTGAGCTAGGAAAATGAAATTGAATGACTGCAAAAAAGAAGTTTGTAAAAAGGAAGTAAAGATTAATACAATCAAATAAAGTAGATAAGTTATTTGTTCATTTGTTTGTTTTTTAAAAGGTGGATCTACAATAAGGACAGCAGAGCCCACAACAGAAAACAGCAGATTTATTTTGAAAAGATAGACAGACAGTACAAACATGTCTGGGAGAATAAAAACCACATAGTCCAACATTTCATAGAGGGAAATTGGCAGACATGCCACAAAACAAAATCAGACTATAGTCAGATGGTAAATGCGAATAGAAAGGAAGAACACACAAGTTAGGAGAGGGTTTTGATTTTGCCTGAAGTCTACTGGGAAAGACAATATTGCCGCCCTTCTTGCCATCTATCACTTTTGCACATAGTAATTAGTTTGCAGCAATGGAAGTACACTGAGGACAAGGGAGGAAAGGGAAAAGAAGAGAGAAACTGTGAGGTTTTAAAAGCAATGGAAAAGTGGGACAACAGAGGATTAACTGAATTACCATATCAGGGATTTGGAGTATATGAACAATGACTTTTGCCCTGCCATTACAATATGACAACACTTGTGCTTGGTGAAAGTTATTAGAGAGGGCATACCACAATGTCAGCATCTTGCCCATTCCTAATAAAATCCTCTTGACTTGAGTATTACCTTAACTATAAAGTAAGCATACCCTTGAGTTTACAATATGGGCTTACAATGCATAGAATTTGAAATTAGAGCAACTGTTCCATCAGATACTTGAATCCCCAAACATTTACAGCTTCGAATATAAGTCCTAGACTTTGGTTGAGGCTTGTTGAACAATGAACACTTCTTTTTTTAAAAGTTGCATGTTGTGTGCATAGGATCTTTATTCCAGACTTCTGAACCAAATGTAAATAAACCCCAGATACTTTAAAACATGCATGTCTCATAAAACTAAGCAGTAGAAGATAACAACCATCAATATTCAGTCCAAATGGACAGAGTAAAAAAAACAACATATACCCTTTTTCTTTGACTATTAAAATGCTGCTGATTCTCTTAAAATAGAGATTTGGGTTGAGTCTTCTCTTTCCTATTATTAGTTATGATGTGTTATATTCAGTTGTTAAATATGGTTTAAAATACTTATCTGGTATTTTTGTTGTCATTGCTGCTGCTGATTCTGCCTTTGTTTCTGTTTGGATTAGGCACTTCCACTTTCTTCCCTATTATCACCTTAACCATTTTGTTCCTGTTTTGCATTTGCCACTCATTTTGTTTTTTACATGTAGAAATGATCGTTCGGTTTCCCCATTTTTGATTTCCTTTCACTGGCTACCTTTCCCTTTTCACATTCAATTTAAGATTCTGCCACTTTGCTTCCAATGTTGTCATACTCTCATCCCTGTTTATTTCTCATCATATATTTTTCTTTAGTCTTCTCAATCTTTTGGCTCTTTATTGCACTGAGACAAACACTGTGTTGTGGGTTAAATGGAATGGCCCCAGTTTTAACACAACAAATACCAATCAGCTATATTTACATATTATGTTAGAAAATGTAAGGTAGTGGGCATCAGACCCCTTTGGTTTGCAGACTAGTACATGTTTGTGCAGCAAATTAAACCATGGATGTCTGAAAACCATCTGGCAAGACTTGTTGTATCAGCCAATCCATGGAATAAGCAAAAACAGTCCACCAGAGATGAAGTAACCTGTATTGTCCAACCTGCAGGTTTACCACCAGCAGCAGCAGACCCAAAGTTTCACCCATCTCATTTTAACCCATCTCATTTTAACCCATGGCTGATGGCCTCTTTTTTATAGAATAAAGAAGAGACTGTTTCCAATTCACTGCCATGCAGCAATATACAATCAAAACACTCCCAACAGATGGCTGTCCAGCCTCTGTTTAAAAACCTCCAAAGAAGGAGACAACCATACTTCAAGGTAGCGTCTTCCACTGTTGAACAACACTTGCCCTCAAGAAGTTCAGATGATTTGTCTGGCTTGTTCTGATGTGTTTTTTACTGTTTTATGGTGATTGAATTTGTATTGCATTGTCCATATCCCAGTATATAAAATTGACTAATAAATAAATAAATAAATAAATAGTGCAGCAGAAAACAAGCCAGCTCCATTTTCAATATGACATCCTTTAAAATATTTAAACATGACTATCATGTCACCTCCTAACTTCCGTTTATCCAGGCTAAACATACCCATACCCATATTATTCCTCATAGGGCATGGCCTCCAGAGCTTTGTTAATTTCTCTCTCATATCTGCCAGTTATGACAAAGCAGTGTGATAAATCTTGCCGAGAGTGACAACGCAAAAATGAGACTTGTGAAGTCGTTCAAATATTGTTGGACTGCAATTCCTAGCAATTCTTGCCATCAGAGCCAATGATGTAACATGTTAGGAGACATCATTTAACAGCATTGGATAGGCCACACAACTGTGCTAAACCACTCCATTGTATATGGACCTGGAATGCAAATTATTCTTTGTTGTAAATGCACAGTTGATTGAAATAATCTTCAAGGCCAAGACCAGATGCTTAAAACTCTATATGTGGTGAGCTTTCCCTTAGCACTACTTTTAGAGATAATTGTGCATCAAATCACCCATGACTTTTATTGCAGAATACCATAAAGACATTTTTGGAGCAAATCTCCTTGGGATGTGATGCTCTTTTACCAGCTGTCTGTCTTCTGAGCTTGTCTTGCTGAGCTAAGGAAAGGTGGTTTTCTCTGTCCTGATGCCTGGAAAAGCCTCCAAAGAAGTTAAGACTTACAATCATTGTATTACATCTTCTTTCTTGAATTCTCAAGAGAATTTACGTTTCTGTTGCTAATGGAGTTGGAATTGTATTACCTTTTGTTGACATTTGTCCTTAATATTTGAAAAAATATTCAAAGATATTTCAAAAACATGGCTGAATTTTTTTTACATTGGCTGGAAAACCTGATAAATAGGATCCTAGAGTGATCAGATTTGGGATTTTTCTTGCACAAATTTCACACACAACTTGTTTTGGTTGTTGCAGGAAACCAAATTTTCTGCATAGTAATAGCAAGTTCTGCATAAAAACGTAGTTTCACACAGTATTATTTTCTGTGCAGGAAATGTTTTTTGTGCAAATATATAATGTTTAAAATTTGTACAGAACAAATCCTGAACTGTGAATAGTCTTCAAAAATTGCCATTTTCAAAGAATTTCTTACAGTGGAAAAATGCTGAAATTATCCATGGTGCTAATGATGAAATTTAAATCCTGTGCCCTGTTCCATGTTTTTCCCCCTCAGAAATATAGATATAAAGGTGTGGCATCTCCCCCACATATTAGTATGTCTCTTGGCTACACACTCCACATTTGGCTTTTCACCATTACATTTTCAAATGCTTTGCATCATTTGTATATGGCAATACACTTTTTAAAAGCTGGGTGCAACTTTCTGCAAGTGAATAACTTTGTGTGTTTCTCTAGGTGCACATTTATTTATATATAAGATACCCTCCAATTTCCTGTTCCGGCAGGAACAGTTCTAATTAATTTTTTGTCTTTTAAAATGTCCCAGTTTCTCTAACTCTCTTCCATTTCATTCTCCCATTGCATTCAGCTTACTCTCATTTGTGCAATATTAGTTTCCACTAAATTATCCTAGCAAGAGAAGAGGACAAGGGAGGTAGAATTCTGTAGTTCCCATAGAACCAGGCAAAAGCAAACTGCTGTAACCTCTCTTAGCTTTATGTTATCTTCCTTATCAACAGCTTTGGTCATTTCAACCACACTCAAAGGTGGCCACTAGACTTGTTTGATTTTTTTTTTAAGGTTCAAAACTCGTTACAGATGTAGGGGGCGCTGGTGGTTCAATTTTAAAGACAATTCCAATTTTCACAGAAACAAATGTTCAAAACTTTTCGAAACTTCCAAGACTTCAGAATCCTTTTGTTAATAGTTCGAAAGTGTTATTTCTTGTTTCATTGGGTGATCTTTACTTTGAAAGTAGTTGTTTTACTCCAGGAGCAGGGAAAACAAGCAGAGGAAATTCCTTCCTTCTCCAGTTTAAAACTGGCTTCTCTGGCTTTAAAACTGGCTCCTCTGGCTTGAGCAAAGGCCAGGAAATTCCTTACTTCCTTCTCTGGTTTAAAAATGGCTTCTCTGGCTTGAGCCAGATGCAGGAAAAACAAATGGAGGAAATTCATCTTTCTCTGGTTTTAAAACTAGCGTCTCTGACTTGATCCGAAGCCAGGGACCAGAACCAGGGAAAAACTGAATCATTTCTGACTGACTTCCTGATTCGTAACAAAAATGGTGGAAAAAGCTTCAGAAGGGCAAAGGGACTTCTGCTTTTCTTTAAAACTTTGAAATCACTTCAAAAGGGTAATTTTTCCGACTTTATTCCGAATTACGAAGATTCCGATGGTACCTAACTATGCCTAGTGGCCACACCTCTCACAGTTTTAATCTGTGAAATGTTAGAGGGTTTGCTGCTTGCATGTATTTGAAATCTTTGAGCGGAGTGCAGCAGTTTTAGTTTGGAGATGAATGTCGTGGAAAGCACCAATTAATTAAACCCAAAGAAGAAATCCAATAGTATAGATTGATGCTGAAGAGGGGGAAATGTCAACAGTTTATTGAAGAAAAAACAGTTCTTAGGGCATGATTTTTTTCTGAAGTAATTGTAAAGTGAAACTAAGACAAATGACAGGATGTGAAGTATACATCCAGCCATGTTTTAATATAGTGTGTGCTCAATTCTGGGCTTTTGCCCCAAGGACGTACAGAAGCAACACTATCCATTCTGGGATGAATCAGCACTATTAGGAAGAACATTACGGAGGGCAAACACTGCCATCATTCTTGTTTGTGTCTATGCAAATGAAATTCTGAGAAAGTTAGTCATTTGAAATACCTAGGAAGTGAGAAGATATATAGCCTAATTTGAAAATATGTTTTCAGATGAATTTAAATAAAAATCAAAAATGATAGCGATGTTGATGGCCTGCCATTATTCCTTCACCTAGGAAGCATCTATGCTGTAAAATTAAAGCTGTTTGACACCATTTCCATGGCTCTATGCTACAGAATCCTGGGAGTTCTAGTTTGGGGTGACACCAGCACTCTTTGGCAGGGAAAGTTAAAAACAAGTTAAAATATGGTAGGTTGTATTGAATAATATGTATCTGCTGCAAAATAAACAATGTATAACAAAAGTATTGAATTTAACAAAATGTAATTAAAAAATTAAGTAAGAAAAAAAATTTAAAAAGGAAAAAATATCTCCCTCTTCCTCATGTTGCCCTTGCAAGTTTTAAAACAGTGTACTAGAAGAAAGGGGCTAGTTGGCTCTTTTAGCCAGTTGTTTTCCCAAGGGCCATCACCATAGCTTTAATATAAATGTATATTCTTTGGAGGTGGGTTTCTTGGTATGTTAAGTTAAAAGGCATTTGATTTTGAAGACAGACACAGACAGACAGACAGACAGACAGACAGAGAGAGAGAGAGAGAGAGAGAGAGAGAGAGAGAGAGAGAGAGAGAGAGTTGTCTAAGGTTAGATGAGTTTCCATGATGGAATGGGGATTTGAATCCTCATCTCCAATCTAACATTCAAAGCACTACACCCCAATGGCTCTCTTAGTATGCTGGAATTCTTGCTGAGGTCAGAAATAATCTCAGATTAAAACATTCAGTTGAAGAAGTTTTGTTTTAGTGCAACAAAACAGTTACAATGTAATAGGCATAACTGAAACCTTTATGGGACAAATCCTATAATTGGAACATAGCATTGAAATAGTCCAAATAGGAGAGGAGGTGGAGTAGCTTTATATGTCAAAATTATTTACACCTGTGAAGAGATGCAAGACTTCAATCCTGGAAACCAGGTTGAGAGCATCTGGATGAGAAGGGAACAAGGACTGAAAAAGATGTAGTTGTGGGGGTCAACTATAGACCCCTAAGTCAGATGGAAGAACTAGATGAAGCCTTCCTTTACCAGATGACCAAATATGCAGGAAGAAGAGATATAGTAGTAATGGGAGACTTCTACTACTTCAATATTTTTTGGGAAACAAACTTTGCCAAGAGTACAAAGTCCAACAAATTCCTCATTTGCCTTCCAAACAATTTTATTGCCCAGAAGGTAGAAGAAGCAACAAGGGAATCGGGTATTCTAGATTTGATCCCAACCAACAGTGAGGATCTGGTCAATGGAGTGAAGTCAGCTTTCCTAAAGTCTAGAATTCATGTTTGACTTCTCTTAGTCTCACCCTTCCTTTGTATCACAAACTCCAGGAATACATGGTCACTCCCACCTAAGGATCCCACCACTTCCTCCCCCTGCCATTTCATATAGTTGAATACCCTAAAATATTTCATAGCTAGAAACCAGGACATTGGTAGCCAAGCAACAGAAGAGTGGGGTCAAGATGGAAAAAGAACGCGCAAGGGAAGAAATACTGCAATAGTTTCCTTTTGTCAGAGAATACAGGGGAGACTACGAGTCCACCCCCCTCCTCACTATCCTCCCCCTGCACTATTAATTGTGTGAAAACTACTATTGCATCAGTAGAAGTACACCAAGAACAAAAGGGTGAAAATGGAATCCCTTCTACACTGCCACATAATCCATTTTATCAAAACAGATAATCTACATTGTTTGCCTTGAACTGGATTACGTGTGTCTACACTGCCATACAATCCAGTTCAAAGCAGATAATCTGGATTTTATATGTCAGTGTGGAAGAGGCCTGGGAAGAGGAAAGAGAAACCAGGACATCTTGAAATCAACTGGAAAAGTGGGATGTCACAGGACTAATCAGGACTTTTCCTGCCATAGAATAGTTGTAAAGTATACTATGTAGAGCTATCATTTTAACAGCAGGCCTTTTTCTTACTTCTCCACTGAGAATTTTAACATCCTTCACTCTTTTACCAAATTGAATAGATTCGATAAAAGAATATAATTTGTGCCCACTTTGTATCTGCCTACTGTTGAATCAACATCACTAGGAGTAACAAAACCTCACTCCCAAACCTTTAACTGTAATTTAAGCCACGTGCCACAACTGCTCTCAATGGATAAATGACATCATAAGGAAGAGAGAAAGTATGTTCCATAGAATCACACTGTTAACAGGTACTTTGCGTTCTTTCTTTCTTTCTTTCTTTCTTTCTTTCTTTCTTTCTTTCTTAAGCCTGATCTGGTTCCTCATAAGAGTTTAATAAATGAGTCATCCTTGATGATTTTTCACATTCATTCACATCTTCCCAGAAGTTCCTGTGTATGTAATACCAGGGAAAAAAATTGCTTAGGAAGTGATTAGAATTGCTGTTCTTCCTAGTTATTATAACCCTGAAGTACGATTATTTCCCAATGATTCTGCATTCAGTATACTCATGCCAATAGCTATTTGCTCTCTAAACAATACACATTGTCATGGTAACGAGCTGGGGCTAGAAAACAATAAAGGTCCCCTGCACCACATTAATTATGCAAAGCCAAATTCTGAAGGAGGGCTGTAGAGTGGTGCAGGTTCTCTGCTTTGCATACAAAATCAGAGGCCTAATAACCAAGCATTTCCACAACCTGAATTATTGATATTGCAAAGGGGCCGGTATGAATGAAATGACAGAACAATGCACCTTTTAAATTTTGTGGGCTTGTATATCCTTTCCCTAATAATACACATTGACATATACAAACGTTTTTATTGCTAACTTAATGAGCAACTAAGATCCTTGAAAGGTCACTGATGTATGCCAATTGCACATGTTTGCCATTTGGAATTTAAATATAGCATTTTAGTATAGTTTTTTAAAGTCTGTTTAAATGTTTAATTTTTCTCCAAATCTAACTAAAATGTGCCTCTGGAAGGCTAGAACAGGAAGAATTGGTCACAATTTTGTAAAATGCTTGGTTTACAGGAGGTAGATGATAAATAGAAGGTCGGATTCTGGATCTGTTCTGGTTTTATTTTATGCAATGTGACTCAGCTCCTTCAAAATAACAGAAAGGAACATTACACACACACACACACACACACACACACACACCAGCTGTGGAAAATGGAAAGAAGGAAGCAAGTGAGAATGGAAGCATGTTAATCTCAGATGAAGTACAGTATCACCTTGGTAACATACTAAATACTTTGGGCTTTTGTGGTGCCAGCTGCATGTGACTGTAATGAGGTAGTTGGATCCTTTTATCATTTCATAGATGTTTTGAATCTGTGATGCATAAAGCAACAGGAGGCACATTTTTATAGAAGAGAATAATGGTCTACATAAAATATATTTCTTTAACATATTTAATACTGCCTGTTGGATTTTGTATCACCCTTTAATTTAATTAAAACTACAAAATACCATATTGTGAAGAATGTATATCAAGAAAGATTTATGAGGCTGGAATATTGCAAATCACAAGATATGATTGCAGCCATCCTGACAAAGTCGCTACCCAGACAAGTTCATGACAAGCTGAAGAAGATGCTGAACCTGATAGACTTGAGCAGTACTGGCTGAAGAAGGGGATTGTTGGGTATTATCCTGGACTCCACAAGTCTTCGGTCCCCAATGAGTAGTTTGACTAAGAAAGCAGGATTAGAATGAGGGATTCCTTTCTCTATTCCTATGCATGCCTTCCTAGAAGGGGCTTTCTGTTTCTACTCTTCTCTTCCTGTTTGCTACTGCCTCCTTCCCCATTTGAAGTTGTAGAAATGTGATCTCTTTGAGGTATGAGATAACTTCCTCTTTACTGCCATTTTGATTGGGCCTAGGCTTTGACCACATGGCCGTCCTCCGTTTTCTCACTGTTCTGCCTTTTGTCTCATCCTGCGAAGGCACATCTTGCCATTCTCCAGGCAAGATGTAGCTGAATGCATGTTTTTCTGATATCTTTACCTTTGCCTTCCTTGGAATATGATATTTAGAAAGACAGTTATTAGATCCAAAAACTTTCCTACCCAGATTGTATTTCTTTTATTTCAATAAATATTTTTGAGCTTATATTTTGGCTTTGCAATCCTGTGCCATCCTAAGTAGCAGAGGGTGTCCCAGCTGGTTGTGGGGTGTATTTCTGGCACTCTGCTATATTTTTGGTGGAATCACCCCAATAGAGGGTTATTTTTTAGTCAAACCACTCATAGATTCCCAACAATCTTCATATACGAAAGTCTTTCCTTAAGGGAGAAATTGAGGATTCTTGCTTTGAGCTGTTAGGAACCAGTGGGCAGCAGGTGAAATTTACTCAGTAACTGTAAAAAATGGTATGGAGCAACACTGACATTTTTAAAATCACTTAGAGGATTCAATGGCTTAAATTCCTAATAGAATCCTGACAGATTTCTTTACATGTTTTGTGTTTTTAAATATAGACGTTATGATGGTGGTGTTGATTTGCAAGTAGAAGGAAGAAGTCCTTCCAAGGTCAGGCCTAAGTAGTTGGAAAAAACCTGTCTGTGGTTTATTCAGTTTTTAGCACAAGCTCAAATAATTGTTAGCAAAGAAGCTCCCTGCTTGGGTAACCTGTTATGTTTGCCAAATTTATAGGACAATAATTCTAAAGCAGTTTGTATACTTTGATGTGCTATATAAATGATCTATACAAAAACTTAATTATTTACTGTTCCACGTAGTACTTTAAAAATACTGCAAAACAAGAAAAATATGCACAAGTTACCCTTGGATTTTCCCATGTTCATTCAACAAGGAAGAAATCAAGAAAGTATGAAAGAGATGACAACCTTTAGAAATGGGAGGGAAATGAGAACTTGACTCTCTAAAATAAAATTTTGGCCCTCCATTATGAAGGTTTCCTGCAGTTTTCAAATTGGTAGCATTACAGTAACTTAAACTTCAGTTAAATGTTTTGAAATTGGGAACCAAAGAAAAGGAACAGGCCAAGTTACTTACGAAATGCTAATATAGCAAATAAGAGGGCCCCAGGAGTATACAATTTGCAATGCTAGAATTCTAGAGAATGAGGGCAAATTTCATTCAAGGTGGGTAGAATTCTTATTTGGAATGGCAACGTTTTTGTTTTTTCCTGTCTCCCACCCCATAGTTACATGTCTGATATGTGTGGGAAAGGAAACAATGATAAAGGATGTATGTCATCAAAAGCAGTAACATATTTCCCAAAAAGTCAATAGAATATAATGCAGAGTAAGCTTTTATAAATAGGCTTTGGTCCTTGCTTATGGAGAGGTTAAAAATAACCAAATATTTATAGATAAGGACATTTACTGAAGATTGATTTGGAAGTTGGGAGAAAGGTATTGTAACTGTTATTCCATTATTAGCATGACGGAATGGCAACCACGGGCACATTTTAAAATTATTATACATTTAATTAACCAGATTGGATCCTACCTTTCTCCCAATATGGGATCCAAGGCACTTTCCAATAAAAGGTAAAACAAAATATAGCATAATATAGTATAATAAAAATATATTTTTTTAAAACCCAAAGGATCAGTAAAGTTAAAACACTTAAAACAATTTGAACACATTCAAAGCATAGTAAAAGGAAAAATACAGTGCAGATTATACGATTCTTCTATTCTGTTTGAAGCAGGCAAGCAAGCATTCAAGAGTGTATGTCTCCAGCCCACAAAGGTTGCCCAGGGAAAAGCAAGACTAGACCCAAGGCATACCAGTAGAAGCACACCAACATCAAATAAAGCAAACAATCATGGAGTCTGAAAGGAATTCCTGAAGAAATTAGTCCAAATTCAAGACAAGGGTCAGAAGTTCATGAATCTGAAGAAATCACTCAAAGTGAGGAGGAAGCATTGGCTCTATTGTCCGTGGCACCAAAATGGCGGAGCTACCTTATAGCCAGATGTAAGTTGGTGCTTATGGATTCATTACCTTATCATAGTTTATTTGAGGTTCAGAAGATTATTAGTTATCTTGACTAGCTGTATCTGCCACGTGTTGCTGTGGCCAATCCTTCCTTCCTTCCCCCTTTCATTCCCTCTAGACATAGGCCAGAAAAGAGTTGGGCTTGAAGGCAGCACTTGAGAGAGGTGCGTCCCTGCTCTCTGCAGAGCAAGGGCTCCATGGTTAGTAAGTCGAGCATCTGCGTGAGACTTCCTCACGTCTCGTGGGACCAGTCTAGCAGGTGAAGGGTTTAGTGGAAGTGTGCGGGGCCTGTGGCTTGAGGCGTGATCTGAGCTGCTTGCAAAGTTTTACTGGTTGCTCATGTTCAATGAGAGTAACTACCCCCTCCACACACACACACTTTCCTTGTGCCCTCACGTCACCCTCCAGTCTGCTCGTCGTTCTTCCCAACTGCAGTCTTCCAATGTGACTGTAGCACAGGCATCGGCAAAGGAGAGCTGAGGCAGCTGTTTATTTTCTTTTCCCTCACACAGGGGGGAGTCATTTTCACACATGTGCTATATCATCATTTAGCTTTTTGGGTTTTTTAATCCCTTCCATTGCTTTTCAGGGGGTGGGTTATAAGTGATGGTCACCCATTGGTCTGTAGGAGTGTAGTGTCCAAATTTGGTGTCAATGCATCCAGTGGTTTTAGAGTTATGTTAATCCCACAAATGAACATTTTTATTTATATAGATGTTTGAGTTATTGACATATGACATCAGGTATAGAGATTCCATTTCTACCTCCAAATCTGCAGGTACTATCTAGCGAATGAACCAGACTCTGATTCTGCCACAACAAAGTTCTATAGTTTCCTGTCTCTACTGATTTCTGTTGAGGCTCATCCTTCTGGCATGTTGCTTCGCCTTCATGTTATGAGGCCTGCACTAAGCAAAGTGCAATATCTTCTGCCATCATAAATGAAAGGCCAAAGAGTTATTTAAATAAATAAAAAAACCTCATATCCAGTTAAAAAGAAAGAAAAAAATACTGGAGGTGTTCTGGCTTCTTGTGAAAATGAGCAGCCCCTAAGAAGCCTCTTTTCTCCATTTTTACCTGATGGGCTGGTAAAGGTGGTGGGACCAACTCGGTCAGAATTGGCAGAATATGCACCTTGTTATATTTTGTAGATTGTTGTGCCCTTTGTATGCTGTTGTTCTTGTTTGCCTTCAAGAAGTCATTTATGGGGGTTTGTGGCAAGATTTGTTCACTGGAGGGGTGTGTGTGTGGGTGTGTCCCATTGCCTTCCTCTCAGGCTGAGAGAATATGACTTGCCCAAGGTAGCATAGAAGGTTTTCAAAGTGACTTCAATGAGAAAAAAGGGTGGAAGGAGGTGAAAGAGTTTTCCATTGTTATGTAAAAGCTGTACTTTGTAAATGGAAACTTACCCTTATCCACTCTGCTCTTGTTTAGTCTTGTTTGTTGCATCAATAAAAATATGCACCTGTTTGTTCTGGCACCAAGTATAGTTAAGTTTCTGGTCTCCATAAATATTCCCACCTGCATTGCTAAGTAATGCATATCCCTTTTACTGCTGGTGGGTAGTTAACTGTCTAGTGAAATCAGGAAATGTCCTTTCCACAGGACTTCTGCAAACTAGCTTTCTTATTGCCAACAGATATTTATTAGGAAGACTGTAAGAGGGAATACAAGAATGGCATTTGTGGGTGAAAGATGTTATGAGCAGGCATCAGTAACTGACGTATGAAGAAAGCAATGCAGGAATAAGGCACACTGAAGGGATGCAATGCTATCATGGTAACCATGAGAGCAAAACCCATGTGGACTGTTATGATGAATATTATGTGCCTGGCTTAATATGCATTGTTCTTCTCTGAGGCTAAAAAAACAGGCTTGACAGTACACGTGATGTTTAAGGAACCCCTTTTCACTGAATGACTTACGCAATCTTTTTTTAAAGTCCTTATTACATTTTATGAGAAACAAAACAATGCAGATCATTTCTTTTTTCTAATACACATGGGAGCAGAGTTACAACTATCATAAAAATAATGCATTTGCAGTATTGACCTATGGGCAAAAATTAATGAAGCCAGTCAGAATTGGTAAGGGACTTTCATGTCAGTGAGGTGGATGAGCCCAAGTTAGCCCAATGTCTGCATAAGCCAAATAAAATGAACTCATCTTATTACATGTGCAAGCAGTTCACACAACACGTATCTGCTTCCTCTGCAGAAACCCTGTTTCAGCTCTTGATCTGACACAAGAAGAACCACAAGATCTCTAGAACTTCCAGAAATCTCAGGAGTGACCCCAGTGTTTTTGAAGTATGGACAGCTGGACAGAATGAAACCCGGGGCAATCCAGTGTCCTACCAAGACCCACTACTGGGTGCTTGATTGTGAACACACCAGATGCAATGTTGCCACAGATGCTCTGCTGGGGAACTGCTTGGAGCTGCTTCTGGTTGGTGAAAGAATAGTGGTTTTTAAAAAATGTATAGACACTGGATCCAGTAGAATTCCTGAAGAGGAGAGGGCACCAGTGCCAATGTGCTGTCAGCCCAACCAGCCACCTGGGATTTGGGCCATTTCCATGCTAGTAGACGTGGATTCCTCATGCTGTACCCAAGGCAGTTCTAGAGCAGGCCACTCCAGATTATTTCTGCTGGTGTTGATACACCCTGAGTTTTTATTGTTAACCTCACAAAGTTAAACCTATGGAGTAGATAGTATTCAGAACTTAGGGTGGTTCCTGTAAACTTCATTTTACATTCTAAGGATGTTTTCCCACCAGCATTATAGAATGGAGGCTATTATCAGCCAATAGTCAGAGTTGCACTTGCAGAATTCTGAAAAATAGTTCAGGGTAGAGCCTTTGGAATTCTCAGCTAGAGAGGTCATTGGCTTCCCTAAACTACATTTCCCAGAATTCTGCAGGAGAAGATCATACAATAGCCTCAGTTATATAAAGCTGGTGTAAAAACCTCCTGAGTAAATTTGTTGGCCAACATACAAGGCGGGGGAGGGGGTGTTGCAACTGAGGGAAGCACAGGTTCCAAGAGAAAACAAGTCCACTCTTCCTTCCCAAGAGTCTGAAAGAGCTGTCTACAAGTATTGTATGAATGATGGTTAGCTGAAATGTTTCATGCCTAATTAGTTCTGATGAAATTCTGTTCTGTTTTAGATGAGAAATTACAGTCAATCCATACCTAAAACTGAAGTTCAAGGACTGTCATTGTAATGTTTAAAGTGTAGGAACTCACCATAACAAGCCCTATAGCTAGTCAGGCTCCCAGTGGGTCCAAAACACATGGACATGTTGAAGGAAGATTCAGTGCACTTGGCTCCAAAGTCCAGGCTTGGGCAAACTTCAGCCCTCTTGCTGTTTTGGACTTCAATTCCCACAATTTTCAACAGCTGGTAAGGTGGCTGGGATTTCTGGGAGTTGAAATCCAAAATACCTGGAGGGTTGAAGGTTGCCCATGCCTGCTCCAGACCCTCTCGATGGTACAATCCTAATTCAAAGATGTGCTGCAAAGTACAAGTGTCCTGCTTCCAGCTGCTAGAACCTATTTCTGTAGCTTCCGAAACCCCAAATAGTCCCCCAAAGCTCCCAACTCAGCATTTTTATTATTTAAAAATCACATTATTTTAGAGTATTGTTTGCCCCCAAATCATGAATTATATTTGCCTCAAAATCATGAAGACAGCTCTTTAAGAACATGGCAACATGTGAAATGCTTAAGAACCCTGTACTTATCCTCTCTCAATTTCTCAGTTTTTTAGGTAGCCCAACTGTTCATGCACCAGGTTTAAAACACCTTTTCTTTGCAATCATCTAACAGCAACTCTGGAAACAAGCTTTTAATAGGCTTATTCTGCACCTGTAATTTTGCCTTTCCTTTATTCAGCTCTTAATAAAGCAACCTAGCCTTCGACTGAGATTCATAAAAAGCCCTTTACACTTGTAATACAGCAAAGGTGAGGAGCCAGCACCAGATCAGAAGGTGCATCTGTTGCCAGAAGAATGACAATAAATTCAAATTGTATATTCTCTCACACAGATGGAGATCTTTGCTGTAGGAGTCTGACGCAAATCATCAAGTAGTGTATCCAAGAAAAAAACTGGGGAAGGAAAGAGCAAAAGGAAATGAATAGGAAACAAGGTAGCAGATTGAAGCATCCATTGACATCATGTGCATGTTTGAAAAAATATATATGCCACATCACCCTTACAGCGATTGGTGAAGAGGATTTGAGGAGACTGCCAAGTAACTTGCTCTCCAGATCTTTTCTTCTGCAATCCCATCTGCTTGTGAGGAAGAGAGAGATCTGACTACATGAACTCTAAGAACCTGATAACACTAAGATTGCTCAGATAATGCCTTTCCAGAAAAGAGATGACTTGGAATGAAAATAAAAAGAGAAGTTGCCTTGGTGACAAAACCAGATAAAGAAGTATTCATTTCAGTTGGGAGATGAACAGTATGTGACATTAGTTTGGATGAGAGCTTTCAAAGTTTATTTTTTTGGATTATACAAAGTACCAAAACACCACAGAGAGCCAGATAGCCAGTGGCCACGTAGGGTGAAGGATTATGGGAGTTATATTTTAAAGAAGTACCATTTTCAAAATCTTGCAAAAAATTTGCCAAAACTGCTCTTTCTTCATTAACAGTATAAAACAAAACATTTTCCACTTGGGCTATGGTCATTCTGCATATCATCTTTAGTCAACCTAACAGAGTAATTAAGATGACATGTATATTTATGAAATAAAATAATTAATTTACAAAGGAATGGCTGTTGTGAATTTTATGGTATTTAAAATCCTTATGCTAAAAAGTGGCCTCACGGCCACTATTTATCATGAATGAAGGATGTATTCAATTTCATTTTGTGGATTGTGGACTGAAGACCTCATGAAGGTATAAGATCTGAATGCTTAGAAGTTTGGGCTATCACAGACAACGGTTAAGCACTTATTTCCAATTTACAGAAAGATTCTGGCAAGCTGATTCTTGTAGTACCCTATGCTTTCTCCTCCATGTGTTCATGTATCCCTTGATATGTCACCTGGACAGAACTATTGTTTGCAAACCTGAACAGAATAAAAAACTGTTTATTCCTGGTGAGTTCTGCTCACTGTTTTGATGGTGTAATGCTCAAGACAAGAGTTTAAAGAGCTCATTGAAACGGATCAAGGAGAAGAATATTCTCATGGGCCCTTTTATGTGTTGTACAACATGTTCACAATGCACTTGGCTGTCATACCTAAATATAAAAAGAACCTTACATGAAGCAATATTTTGTCTCTTACTCTTACACCGCCCTGCAATGATCAAGGGTCATTTCCTAGAATGGCTTCATAATTTCTTCCCGTAAGCCTTGAGTTTGGGAAATCATTTTCATATGAAGAGGTGCTAACTTACAGGGAAAGCTCAGTCAGCTAGCAATGGCAGGGGGCTGCTATGTAAGGGAAGTGGTGAATATGTTCTGAATTTTGGTCCAAACTTCAAATGAATTATCCAAGAGGCTGAAACTTCACTCAGAGTAGTTCAGCCCCTTCAATAACTTTAGTAACAATAAATAGATTCATTGTTCCAGTGATATGGAGACCAGAAAGCTGAATTGATAGTGGTTAAATCCAAATATAGGTTTGGAGGTGTTGTATGTCTCTGGCTTGCTAGTGTCTTGAAAACCTTTCATAAGTATAGAAATGAAAATAAATGGTCTACATTGACCATTTTATACCATTCAAAGCTAGCATAAAACTGTAGTGGCCAGACAACAAACTCCCACAAAACTGAGTTAAAGAATGGTGAAAGAATGAAGAGAAATTAGGAGAAATTGGCAACACCCCAAGTTTTTTCCATCCCTGCCCGTTGTCGCCATGTTTGTTCAGTATATGTGTGCTTTACAAATATTTGAATCTAAATCTTTGCCCCCAAGAGTTTTTGGAATGATAACTGATTTGGGAAATCAGTGAGTTTAATTTTATGACTGTGTTTCTGAGGAGGGATTGCTATCTGTTTGAAAGAATGATCATGAAAAGATCAACACCTTAAACAGTATGGCTAGTGGTGTCACTTTGGAGAAAGACTTCACAAAGAGAAAGGAGCATTTTCTCAGGCTCCTCCTCCACATTATAATCAAAAATATCTGAAAATGGACCCAGAAACTGAATGGATATCACTTCTTATTCTCACATCCTTGTTTCTGCCTCTTTTTCTAGAAAAATGGAGGAAAGGAGGTGTTGAAAATTGGAGATTTTGGGGAACAATCTAAGGCAAAATACTGTTCCTGTGACGGGATTCCTGAATCTATGCTGCTAGTTTGAGGTGGGATCTGTGTTCACAAGAAAGGGCTTTAAAGAGTATGCATCTGACCTGAGTACCAGGCTTTGCCTGCTTCTGTTTTGCCAAGGAAAGACAGACTCAGGGTTCAAGGATTAGAAAAGGGAGTTAATTCAGCCAAAGGGAAAGATATAACAATTTATGAATTGATTGACTGAGAAGTAGAAAAAGTGTAGAAGTGGGCTGAAGAACAACAAATTAAGAACAAGTGAGAGAATACATGCAAGGGGAAATGACAGAAGGGGATTATTAATGATCCTTAAAAAGTGAATTGTTACAATTAGTGATCTCTGAAGATGAGCAAAAAAAATTGAGCTTTGGCAGGGGATTAAATGCAGAAATAATGTGACTCAGAAAAGGACCCAAATGGCCACCATAAGACACCTCTGAGGTACCAAATTTGGCTGATATGGGACAAGTAGAGAACTTCTACAGACCAGAGATGGGCAAAGGGACATGAGAGGAAAGTCATGTAAGTTTATCACAGCTGTTAAATCAGCAGCTGTTAAAAAGATCTATCAACCAAAAGGTTGCAATTTCGAACCCTGGGTTGGCTTGGGCAGCCAACCGTCAGCCCTGCCCACTGTTTACCTAAGCAGTTCGAAAATAGCTTTAGCTGTAATTAGAGAAATTAGATACCACTAAAAAATGGGGGAGGTTATTACAATGCCATAAAAGAAAAAAGATCAGAAAATGCTGGAATGCAGAAGTCCTGACAGCTCTTCATCATAGAAGGATGGAGCGACAGCCCCCCCTGTGGCATGACACAAAAACCTCCTTCTGTTCTGTTTGTGTTCTGTGTACGTCTATACAAATGGCATTGAATGTTTGCCATATATGTGTACTTGTGATCCACTCTGAGTCCCCTTCGGGGTGAGAAGGGCAGAATATAAATAAAGTTTTGTTGTTGTTGTTGTTGTTGTTGTTTCTCTCAAAATCATCTTAAATTGAGGGGCATAATGTTTTTTAAGATAATAAAGGATGTCTGTGGCAAATAAATTGTCCATGATCTTCAATGGTGGTTGTCATAGCCTGAAGACTGAGCAGATATTAGAATGAAAGTTCTGAAACATGAACAGATGTTTCAGTGTTATTAATAAGCGGCAGGATGTTACTCCAAATTTAAAATGGATGTAAATGGGTTACATAATATAACCTAGCCCTAACCTAGCACTGAAGCTGAGTTAGGAAATGAATTAAAAGAAACTGGTTCTACAGCAGAAAGCCCCAGAAATCAGTTGGGTCAGTGGCCACAGCATCAATTGATTCTAGGTTGAAACTGAACCAGGATATATTTTTTTCTTAACCAGTGTACTGAGATGTGCTGATGTGCATCAACATGTCTGTTCAGGATCAGCGCTTGACCATAGCAGGGCATAGGAAATGTGAAGACAGAGGCGGAAAGTGAAAGTTTCCATGGGAATTATATGGTTTCCTCTCTCAGGGGAGTACATGTTTACCTTTAGTCAGAGGTGTTTCAGCGTTTCTTAAATTGCTGCTGTGCTAGCGGTGTCCTGACAAGTGTCCTGCATTTTTCGATCTTGGATTTGAGTTCTGCATGGAAATATACTGTCGTTGGCTGCAGTTTATTCTGGACTGTCTGTTGAGTGTTTTTAAGATGCTGTTTCTGTTTTAATGCATGCTGCAGTGCACATTGGAAGTGAACATTTTGTGGACACTTTACCTTCAAGATAAATTTGAACTGCATTATAGTATCTGTAGCGCAACCCTTTATTGTGCATTTTGCACTTGGGTGTTTGCTCAATTAAAAGTAATAAAATATTAAATATGGGGAACAGTTCTAAACCTTTCTGTACCATAACTGTGCATAGACTGTGGTAGAAATAATATGAAGCTACAGAAAACATCTCATATTTACATAATGCCTCATATATTCCTTTTAAACATTAATATTCTTACTTTTTGACTAGTACTGAAAATGCTAAAGTACAAGATTTGTACCTTTAATTTTGGAAATATATCTTTGTTTGAAATTTAAAATCTTCTCACATTATACTTATCTGAGCGTAATGAACATTGCAGTACCTACGGATGAAGAAAATTCTATAATAGTTCATTGTACACCACATCAAAACCCATTTGTCATGCTTATCCCGAACTCTTAGATGGGTTTGGTACACTTGGATCATGTGTGTGTGTTTGCACATGTGCAACAGCTGGGGCTTTGCTCTAATCACATAATCACAGCTCTTTTGTTGCATCTTCCTCACACATGAGGTGCTCATATCTCTGATTTCTAAATCAAGCATTTCGGAATCCCTGTGTTATTGTTATCAAGCCATGGTAATCCCCCCATATTTATAGAATCAGAATATTTAGACCAAACCAGCAACAGCTATCACTTTTAACCCTTTAATAAATTATACACATTCTTCATGACTTTCTATATAACTTTTATCTTTTTGTATACTTTATCTATTTCATATATAAAAATATACAAACTTATTTACCAAAATATAACTAGATAAGCCCAGAGACATTCACCTTCCTGCTGAGAGATTTCCTGGACAGGAAGAATAGGCAAATCCCCTGGGCCTGTTCTCAAATTAAAACGATTATCAGACCTGGGTTGTTGTAGATTTTTCAGGCTATATGGCTATGTTCTAGAAACATTCTCTCCTGACCTGTATCTATGGCAAACATCCCGAAAAATCTACAACCCAGTGATTCCAGCCATGAAAGCCTTCGACAATAAATTATCAGAGCCATTGTTAGGTGTATGCAGATATAGGTGATTTCCTGCCAGCCCAAAATTGTTTGTCTGGCTTTATGGTTCACTTGAAGCTGAAAGATTGCTGTCTACAAAAAACAGGGGCGTATAATGTGCCTGTGTCAAACCTCTTTCTTGACAGCCATGCCTTTGAGGACCCAAGATCAACATCTCTGTCTTGCGCCCTTGTTTTCTAAAAACTTCTATTTTTATTTGACATAAAACTAGATATTGGAGATATTCTTACATTTACCCTTTGGTTTCCCAGATTGAGCCCTCCCGAGAGGGCACTCCTCCCGCTCATTTGGTTCTTCTCTCTGACCAATCTCTGGCTGCCATTCCCCCCAGCCAGCCTCTTTTCTGCCCCCCCCCCAAGCCAGCCTCTTTTCTGGCCAATCAGGGGAGGGGTGAGAAGTCAGATTAGCTATCAGAACTATATATCTTGTATTTCTTGTATTGTACATTTCCAAGCAAAATTGCAGTACTTGCATCCATTTTAGCCAAATTGAAATAAAGCTTTGTAGCTTGTCTTCAACTTGGTGAGTTGGTTTCTCTGTCCTGGTCTATCTGGTTTTTAGCATACGGCTCACCAGACTTGGATCTTCTTCAACTGCAGTCCTATTTAACCACAGCATTATCAGAAAGGCGTGGAATAACAACGTTACATCCAGAATAATTTCCCCTCAGGTACTACTAAAGTCCTACCATGGTGCATTTTACCATTTTAACATGTCTCCTAAAGTAAAGATATCAAATCACTATAGCTATTCAAGTTCAAGTCAAGCATGAAAAAAATCCATTACAGTTAATTTAAAACTGCTACAAAAGCTATTCTGGGCAATAAGGAATCTCCTTCTCCATTAAGTACTGCCAAGTTCCATTAGAAGGGCACAATGAACATGTGTAGCTATCATTAAAATTGACAGAAAAATTTTGTCTTCATTATTAGAAAACATGGGAGATTTTTCACGTGACATTATTGTCTCTGATAGTAGATGAATTATATTTGTAAACCATCTCAATTATGGGTGCATATAGAAAAACTACTGCAGTTCGATACTTTATCATCGCTCATTGTTATAAAATCATGAGATTTGCAATTTGGTAAAGAAACAGTCTAAAGGCCTTGTGCAACTACAGCTCCCATGATTCCATAGCAGTAAGCCATGGCATTTAAAGTGGTGTCAAACTGCATTCAATCTACAGTGTGGTTCCAACCTAGGACAATTGTCTGTTTATATCTGGTCTAATACAAGAAATATATTTTTAAATAATAATTGGTGAATTTATCTTAGTAACCATTTACAAAAACTTTAAATAAAGGTAAAGGTTTCCCCCTCACATTAAATCTAGTTGTGTCTGCCTCTGGGAGTCAGTGCTCATCTCAATTTTTAAGCCAAAGAGCGGGCATTGTCCATAGACACCTCCAAGGTCATGTAGCTGGCATGACTGCATGGAGCGCCGTCACCTTCCCGCTGGAGCGGTACCTATCGATATACTCACATTTGCATGTTTTCAAACTTCTTTAAATGCTATGACTTTGCAATACAATGCAATAAAATGAGAATTCTCCACATAGGTGCTGGAACATTTCCGAAAAACTCACAGCAACCCACATGTTTTATGTAGGCTCTGTTATCAGGAAATATTGCAACATAATCTATCAGAAGATGTGAAATATCTTTACCCAAAGATTTTTCATCTTAAATTACCCATAGCAGTATCTATCGTCTCCCTTCCCTCTGCTTGTTTTAATCCTGAAAACCTTCTGCTTCTCATAGGCATCCATCTCACATCCTGTCTCTGCAGGCGAATTTCATATTACACTCACAACCACTCAATGTATGCAACCAGTCTTTTCCACAAAGCTGAGACTCAGGGGCATTTTTATAAATTTAAATGAATACAAAATAGTTAAAAACACAACATGTTAAATTTGAAATGTTATTGAAATGTCAATTATATTAAAAACAATTAAGAAATTGTGAGCATTTTTAAAAAGCAGAAATACAGGAAAAAATAGTACTACATCTAACCAATCTCTCTCTCTGTGTGTGTGTGTGTGTATCTGTCTATCTGTCTATCTGTCTGTCTATCTATCTATGCTGCTAATAAAAGGACAGTAAGGAAGGGACATCTCAGCTTCCCTAGGAAATGAACCCCTAGACAGCTGTATCGCATATTTCCATAAAGCAGGTGTATGAAGCTTGTTGGACTAACAGAGGGGCTTTTGGGGTCATCAGCAGTCTTACATAAGGAAATATGATATGCCAGATAATCTGGATGTAAGCTTTATATGGAAGGCCGGAGAGATAGCACAGCGGTAACAACAGCTATGCTGGCAATCTGAAGATCTGAAGATTGCAGGATCAAATCCTGGGCTGAGTTAGACGCCAGCTGTAAGCCCTGTCTACTGTTTACCCAAGCAGTTCAACAGCCCAGCTGTGAATTAACAACAAATTGGGGACCATAAAAGTGGGGAAGGACTTTTGCACAGACTTGTCTGAAATAGGCTGACAGAGAAGGGAGAGGCAGAAGTGGTGGAAACAAGAGGCTCCTGTCATGAGGATGGAACAACAGCACCCCCTTGTGACGTGATGGCGCAATGACGCAGGGACATAACAACAATGGAGCATTCACACCCCATGACGCCCACCTGTATGACGCAGCCAGGAAAGAAGTCCTCCTAAAAACTGCACTGTATTTGTCTATGTGTAATTGTATGTCTTTCCGACAGGGACTGTCTGTCGTATGTGTATTGTAATCCACACCGAGTCCCCTTTGGGGTGAGAAGAGCGGAATAGAAATAAACAGTATTATTATAAGATGGGGAGAATTGGTAAGAGTGTATAAGAGTAGACAGGCTGGCTGTACACTGTGAGTATGAAAGTGAATTGGGGAAAAAACATTGGCAAGGGTGATAGTGAACTCTGGGAAGAGAGGGTGGAAAGGAGGGTTGTTTGTTTTTGCTCCTATCCCGCTCTCCCCTCGCTTGGCACCTTATCACCATGGCTGATGTCACAGCATGCAATGGAGAACAGGTAGGATCCATGTCATAGCATGACATAGGGATGGGGCACAGTTAATGGTCACCTGCTTAAATGGTGGCTGGGAGACTCTCTGTGGGATCTATACAACATCCATCATCCTGGATTAGCACTGGGTTTTGGATCTGAGACCCAAAGTCATTTTAACATCCAGCAATGAGAGAATGACAAAATAAAGAAAAAAGGCACAACAAAGGGGGAAAAAGACACAAATCACTTCAAATATCAACACTAGAAGGAAAATATGCATACATTAATTTTGACCATTCACACCAACTTTGATTTTGTGCATTTCACTTGTAACTTATAGCACTCCCATATCTGAGTTCAGCAAATGGATTTTATCATAAAGTTTTTGTCTGATCTAATGTTATTATATTTTTACTGCTTTTAAGTGTTGTAATTTGCTCTTTGTATAAACAGTAGAAGATCACAATAGTTGAATAGATGAAGTGAGAGTGAGGCAGACCATCTCTTGTTATCACCACTATCTGTTGATAACTTGATAACTTGAAAATCTGAATGCTAGTGGTCCTTTTAGTTACTAGGTCTTTCCACAGCTATTTGGTGCACACTTTGATTTTCTGAGTTTGTCTTGTCCTGAAAATAGACGTTCATGTGTTTCAAAGCAAATGAATAACTAAAACTAAATGGGGTTTGTTTGACTAAAATTCAATTTATTTTTGAACAAATGCTGTGAGGGGAATAGCCATTACGACATCTATGGCTAACTGATTCTCAGTCTAAACTAAGTTTGTGAACTGACTGAAGACACAGTGTGGAATTAGTTGAATTGATATTATGATATGATCCATAGGGCCCTCAAGTCAAACAACTATTATTCATTTTAATGCATTTGTTATGGAAGTATTATTTATATATACACACACACCACATGCAAAATCCTAAAGAAACATAAAATATCAATATCTTAAATCTTGAATCCCTCTCCATGTGTGAAATGGGGTGATACATTTGTAGCATTCCTTGATGTAAATTTGGTGAAACTGTCAAAAATCATATTAAGCTCTACCATTAAGCTGAGTGAGTAAATTGTCCAAGGCAGTGGAGGGCGGGGCAGCATAGTAGCATAGAGTTGGAAGGGATCCTATGGACCATCAAGCCCACCCCTCCGTTAAATACAGAATCTCCAACTTGAGCATCTCTAGAAGATAGCTATCCAGCCTCTTCTGAAGCAGTCCAGAAAAGGATATGCCTCCACTTCTTCAGGCAATGGGTTCCATTGACAAACTGCTCTTACTCTCAAGAAAACCATTAAACCTAGCTCTGCCCTTTGGGACAACCGAAAATAAATCTGCCCCCAACTCTCTGTAACAAGTCTTGTGGTATTTAGAGTGCAGTCATGTCACACTTAAGTCCATTCTTCACCAGGCTAGACATGCTCAGCTCCTTCTACCTTTCCTAACATGTTTTGCTCCCCATACCTCTTATCAGCCTTGTTGTCCTTCTCTGAACTGGTCTGTATCCTTTCTAAAGCTAGGCACCCCAAACTGAACACAATATTTTAGATGAGGTCCGAGTGGTGCAACAGACCTATTCCTTCCCTCAATTTGGAAATTGTGCTTCTATTAATCCAGGCTACTGGCATCTGCCAATGGGATATGTCACTTGTTCCCTGATCATTCCTTTGCATTGCTAAGCATGTGGTGTATGCCAAATCATTTAGCTAAACTAATTAAACTGGCCCAGTTAGCGGAGGAAGTTCTGTTGTTTTGTTTCTGACTTATGACTATGATATGGTTTTCTTGGCAAGATTTGTTCAGAGGAGCCTCCCTCTTAGGGTGAGAGTTATGACTTGCTTGAGGCCAATAAGTAGGTTTCTATGACTGAGCAGGAGTTTGAATCCTTGTCTCTCTGCAACAACATTGTAGAATGAATGACTCAATACTATGGCTTTATAGGAGTCATGATTTTACAAGGCTTTAGCCTTCTCTGCCAAATAGTGATGATGCCTCACCAAACTACAACACCCATTATTACATAGCATTAAATGATGATAGTTAACAGGGTCTCAAACTCCATTAGTTCTACCATGTAGATACATTCATAGTCCAACAATCAGTCTGCTACACCATGCTGGCTCTCAAGCTACTCTATTGCTAATATTAAATTTTAGTTGCAATTACTCCCTATACCTATAAGGGAGGGGAGCAAAAGAATGATTCTGTCTCCTAATAATTTTTTTCCTCCTAAATTTCTAGCATTGTAGAGTTTGAGATATTGAAGATAGTTCACAGCTAGAATTCCTACATTTGTTATGTTCATCTTCCCTTGATCACTTTTTCTGCCCCTTCTCTTTGGATACTTAACTTACATTCCTAAATGCTAAAGTTTTAAGTCACTGTAGTGCTTGATATCTGGGAGCAAATCAAGATTTCAAGGAGGATAGTAATACTTCAGGAGACAATGCCCACAGCCCCACGACTTCCCAGTAGCTACACCCATTGAATGGAGAATGGCCTATCTCTATCTTGAGAATGGGCTCCCACAGATAGGCTTGCCACTAGCTGACAGAACCAATTTTAGGATGCCAGCTAATTGATGTAATTCTAATGATCTTCATCACATAAAATTATCTTCCATTTGAAGGCTAAGGTGATAAATATGTTTATTAAAATAACTGGAATTTCCTCTCCTAATTTCTATAGGAAATCATTTTGGTATTCTAAAACATAGCAAGTTAAGTTTTTAAGTTGTCACTTCAAAGATATTAGAAGCACCTTGTATTAAAATAATATAAAATATAATACAAAATTAATAGATCATTACTTACATTGCTAAGTGCAGGATCTTGAAATCAGTATGGATAATATGATTCTTAAATCAGCAAGGCTGTGAGCCACTCCACAACTTACATTCTAATTTGCTCAGTGACAGAATTCATTGTGAAGATGATCTCCTTGAGCTACATTGGGCATATTAGTGACTACAGGACAAATGAAAGACCACCCACAGATGAATCAGATGACTTTCATGCCTCTTTGAGAATATGAGAAATCTGTTCTGCTCATCTTTATCAGAGCTGCTTTTTTTTTTTTAAAAAAAAAAAAAAAAACCAAACAAACAGAAAAGCAAATCTAAACTGATTCATTTTGTTTTGAACAATGGCATTTCTGTAACTAATGCAGTTGGAACAAAAGTGATACACAATGATAGTGACAGTGCTTTCAAAATGCTCTACATGGACATCTATGTAATATAATTGGATTCCAACAACAAAGCCATTTCAGCCCTTACGCTCTGTAATTTAGTGCATATCGACATGAACATTTTAACTCAAAGGGAGTGTTACAAGATGCAATGAGCCATCTTGCCTCCAAAATAGGGGATCACTACTTAACATGTAAGCAGAGTCAGGGAATGCTCTGGAGCTTCTCTAATGCCTATCCTCACATTTTGAGGTGTGTGTGAACTGCTGGACTGTTTCTAATTTGGAACTGGCCCTGCTGTTCACACAGGCCAATGTGGCCATTCTGATTCCGTATGCTCTGTGGTATGGGGAAAGCAGGATGACACTGACCTGTGTCATTGTTTGTCACTGTAGCAGTGGCCTTGGAGCTCCAGAGACAGTGTGACTGTTGTTCAGCATCCTTGCCAATGTAAGCAAAGACACCTATGTGACTCTGAGAGTGGAGAGGGAACATGAGGCTGATCCTCATTTACATCAACCTAAATGGCAATGAAGATGGGGCCACAGTTGAGGGGTAGAGGTGGTGATGATGAATACAATGTTAATGATAATAAAAATAATAAAAATACTTTATTTATACTCCACTCTATCTTCCAAAGGGACTCCAACAAACAAAAAGGCAAACATTCAATACTTCAGTACAACAACAAATAACAAACATTGTCCTATCACTTGTAGGTTTTTCAGGCTATATGGCCATCTATTATATAAAGGAGGTCCCGTCATCGAACGACTGACAGAGACAGAGAAACCTTCCAAGGCAGAGACACCAAACTTGCCAACACAAATAGGCCTCGGGCAAGGAAGGTTTTTAGCAAAGAAACTCCCCCCCCCCCCAAAAAACCTAGAAGGCCCCCAAAACAACGATACAAAAAACTACATTTCCCAGCATCCTCTGCGGCAGCCAGCGAAACCCATTGGCCAACATCGGCCCACACAAAATGCAGGGAGGCTGAGTAACGCTGGACACAGCCAGCCAAGGCTAGGATAGAATGCTGAGTGATTTGAGTTCTGTCAGTTGGTGTTTGAGGGTTAAACTGACAAAACCAAACTCTATGAGGGAGCAATCCTCCAGCAATTTCTACCCACACAACACAACACAACTTCCTATCACAACCCATCCCCCCAACCTTACGGGACCCCGCGCACGCAACACCTACCACCACCACAAACAAAAACCAACTCCACCTATACTCCAACCACAACACAACACAACACTGCACTGATACTCTACAAACACACACAAACACCCAAAACACCCCACCCACACAAGCATTCCACAACATACTACCACCCACAATTCCACCACACACCCACTAACTCACCAAAAAGTAATACCTACACACAACACAATACGCACATAACACAACCTTGCGTCTACTGCTCAACCCATTTGTATGCCATTCCTTCCTTCCACACAGGCAGAAACTGACCCAAAAGACAAGCCATGCCTTCTAAAAAGAACAGCATCGGACGACACACTCGCAGCGCTACATACATCAAACAAAAAAGGGCAGAACAAACGCCAGAACAGAAACACAGTTTCCTTTTTCAAATCCAGAGTTGGGAAACCACAGAACCTCTACTCAGGGCTGTCCAACTGCCGGCCCTGCAGGTGTTTTGGACTTCAAATCCCAGAAATCCTAACAGCTGGTAAACTGGCTAGGATTTCTGGGAGTTGAAGTCCAAAACACCTGCAGGGCCGGCAGTTGGACAGCCCTGCTTTCCATCAACACAGCAGACGGAAAGACAAAAAACATTGTATATCCACAAGCTCTGCAGAACGCCAGCAACACCACACACCGACAACTCCCCAGGACTTCAACATCCCACCCACCAGAACAACCCACAACAACACAGCCATGACCCCACCAAGACCATAAGTAACATCAATTCCAACCCTTACATACTCAGACTTTCTCTCATCTCCTAAATAGGGCACAGCAACGCGTGCCGGGTACAGCTAGTGTTCTAGAAGCATTCTCTCCTGCCGTTTCGCCTGCATCTATGGCAGGCATCCTCAGAGGTTGTGAGACCTGAAAAACCTACAACAACCCAAATTTATTTATTTACTTACAGTATTTATATACTGCCTTTTTCACCCCTGTGGGGACCCAAATAACAAGCATAAAAGTCCAAAATAACCCAACATATAAAAGCAAATTTTAACATAACACCTAAATAAAATATAATCTATCAAATAAATTATATTTAACATAAACATAGATATCAGCATCAATTTACAGGAGCCAATGAAGGATCAGTAAAATATGTGAGTTGATTATGTGGTCAGTGATGTTAACTGGGCTAACAGGGTCTACAATGTCCAAGCACAGTAACAGTTTTCAATCAGAAGTTTAGTAGTGGTATATCATCATTCAATCTTCCTCCTCTCCATATGCCAATGAGCAATGGTGAGTTTTCAGTTATTTTTTGAAGGAGATAAGTGGTGTGTGTGACTTTATTTTTTTAGGGAGGGATTTCCAGAGGTGGGGGGGGGCAATCAAAGAGAAGGCCCTCTTCTTTCCATTAGCTGTTCTTGGAAGGGGAGTGGGGCCAATAGCAAGGCCTCCTCTGCTGACTGCAGTGTCCAGGTTGGTTTATATGAGGAGAAGTGATCAGTCAAATAGCCTAGACTTGAACTGTTTAGAGCTTTAAAGGTAATGACCAGCACTTTGTATTTAGCCCAGAAGCAGACCAGCAGCCAGTGGAGCTGCCGCAACATGGAAGTTGTCCACTACCTGTATGGAGATCCTGTTTGCAATCAGTTGAAACTTCTAAACTATCTTCAAAGGCAGCCCCATGTCCTAACAACATAAGAGACCTGTGTGAAAACACTTGGTAATAGCACAATAAACATAATTTCCAGTTTCTATAGTGAATGTTGATCCTATTTTCTTTTTTAGATTTTGAAGCACACAACTCAGTTCAGGCTGTAGGTGGAGCACCCAGGAGATCTTTAAGTGTATTTTGCAAAGTGAACATGGGGAACTTATGGTGGCCATCTCATGGGATCTTCTTGACAAGCTTTAACCAAGGAGGTCTGTCACTACCAGCCTCTAAATCTAAGAAAGTGTGACTTGCCAAAGGTCTCCCAGTGGGTTTTCATGATGAATGAATATGTGAACCCCTGTTTCACAGAACCCTATTGCAGCACATGGTAAGCAAGAAAGAGCTACAAAAAGCACTAACAATATTTTTGGTTTTCTTTTTTGAAATGTTATTCCCACGCAGTCTACTGTTGACATAGTGAGTCAGTAATAATAAAAATTTCTCCCTCATGCAGAAAAGCATGGGCATTATTACACAAAGATTAAAATGAATACTCTCTTTACTGAACAAAATAACCCAAATGGGGAAATTAAGCTAGTTATATACTATAATGACACAATTCTTGAGGTATTTTCCTAAAGGGTGACACTGACAGGTATAGGAAAGGAGATTCCCAGATTTTGTTTGGTTTGGTTTATTTATTTCATAGTTTACACCTCCTTCTCCTCTTTCACCTACTTTTTTATCGCACATTACAATTGTGTGATGTGTATGCTCAACTAAAATTCATGCATATGTATAGCCATATGCTTCACACATCATATGCTTCCTCATCTACATTTACAAGTTCAACATCAACACCCTCTTTCCTCACAGTTATAAACACTTGGTTTGTTCATTTCACACATTTCAGCATGCTTATGGACATTGCTCTGCTAATTTCACAAGCTGAAGGGGAAAGATGGCGAATTGGGCTACCTCCATTGGGAGAAAACAGACCACATCCTATGTAATGCCCGCCAATGTTGACAGGACTAGTACCAGTATAACAGTGTCAGCAGTGACAAGAGGAATAGCAATCATAACAATGGACTGAAGATATTGTATTAATGTTGGGTTTATCAACTTTTCCAAGAGCAAAATTGAAAGATGAATGATTGAACAAAGTTAAATTCTCCCTCTTCTCCATGCTCCATGTTCATAGCTAAGAAATTACTTTTGATAAGTAATTTGTTGCAATTATCATAGTTGCAACCAATTAATAGTTAAGATACTCTGTTGTGTCTTAACTATTCAGGAAAGCTATTAACTACAAGTAACTTAACCTATTTGTAAGGAGTACTTCCATATGTTGTTCAATGCATAAGTAGAATATTTTTCTGGATTTTTAAAAGAAATCTGAGAAGGGAATGAAATTCTCTTAAGAAATTTAAATGCAGTGAAAACTGAATGAAACTATGGACCTCTTCACACGGTCCCTGGACCTATTCTGTTTGGCTGGCAGTTGCTGCAAATGGAAGGTACACAATTATGTGGTGAGGACGGGACAAGGTGTGTTGACACCCTGTCCCCATCAGATGGCAGAAAAGGTGGCAACACAAGTTGCTGCATTGCCCTTTCTCCATCAGATGGAGGAAAGGGCAAAAAACACTTACCTTTCCATAGTTGCTAAGGAAGCATCTTGCACTGATTCCTCAGCACTTGGAGGGTAAATGGAGTGGGGCCTGCCTGTGATGGCACTCAGCAGGTCCCATCCCCAAAGTATTTCAAAGGGGCAAAAAGCCCCAATGTGATTAGGTGGTTAATTGTTCATAGTGACAAAGAAAGAAACATGACAGATAAAATGAAGCAATGATCCAACAGTGAACCGGAATTTGCTAACCCCTTCTTCTTTAAAAACAAAAAAAACTTGCTTTTGCTTCTTTCAGAAATACTAAATATTATTACTTCAAAAAATCATTCTTATTGGACTTAAATGATTGAACCATTTCTTTCTATGGTGTGAAATATGAGGGATTTCCCATCCAGAATATGTAAATGAAAAAAGCAAGGTATGTTTGAGTTAATTTGTTTTGGTGAATTTTTTTAATTCACAGATAATGAAACTAAATAGGCTACCCCCCCAGGAAGGACTGAACAATTCCAATTGTTCAGAAGGAGCTCATAAACACAATGGGGAAGTGTAAGGCAACTCTAGGATGAGTTCTGTTTCACTTTTCAATTTTTAATTTTCCTGTCTTATTGATAAGAAAACAACCCCCAAACAAATGTCACCTACATCAGTTTTATGTTGGAATATCTAACTTAAGATATTTCTTTAAAGAACAAATAATTTTTTTCTGGTCTGGCCAGTGTGGCATATCATGTTAAAGTGGGATTCATTAATCTTGGAAAGTACACTCTCTATAGAAAATTCAGAGCTCTCTGACTAGACAAGAGACCATCCTGACATTATTGAACACATATCGGAAAAATAATTTTTGTAAGATATAATTATTTGAATCCCCCAGCTTTAAGATTTGGGCATTTATAAACACCCAAAGTAGCTTTTCCAAACTATTTAATAGTTACTGAAATTTTACCAATGTTAAATTTGTACCCTTTGTGTCTGCAACTGCGATTCTGACATCTGTGTTAAACAGTTATTCTAAAATATCAGATGACTTGAAACCTAATATCTTAATCCAAATATCTTAATCCAAATGAAGAACTCAGATCAGAGTTTGGACATAATGATATAAGACAGCTACCTGAAGTGATTTGTGGCAAGAGGAAATTAGGGTTATCAAAGTTATATTGTAAATATACTTCATAGGAGTAAAAAATAAACACTTCCCAGTTCTTTCAAAAGATATGTTCTAGAGCAGAGCTGTCCAACTGGCGGCCCCGGGGCCGTACATGGCCCCCCAGCCTGTTGGACACGGCACGCTATGCCCCCAGCCGCTATTATTTTTAAAAAATCTAAATCTTTTTTTTAAAAAATGGCGGCCGGGGGAAGGGAGGGGGAGGCGGGGCAGGGAGGAGGAAGTGAGCCAGCTCCTCCTCCCTGCACCGCCCCCTCCCTGAACACTCCCTCCTCCTCCTCCTTCCCCCTGCCCGCGCCCTTGCCCGGATCCCGGGCGCTGGCGTGCGCGGGGGGAAAGAGGAGGGATGAAGGAGAAGGCAGTCAGCTGATTGCCTTTTCCTTTGTCCCGCATCTTTCCCCCCGCACGCGCCCGTGCCCGGACCCTGGGCGCCGGCGCGCACGGGGGAAAAGAGGGAAGCAGGAGGAGGCAATCAGCTCCTTCGTCCCTCCTCTTTCCCCCCGCGCGCGCCGGCGCCCGGGATCCGGGCAAGGGTGCGCGCGGGGGGGAAAGAGGAGGAGGAGGAGGAGGAGGGAGAGTTCTCTTTCCTCCTCCTTCTCTTCCACCGGCGCTGCAGCGCACGGGACAGCAGCGGCACCCGGGAAAGAGGAGTTCTCCCTCTTCCTCCTCCTCTTCCCCTGCCGTCGCTGCTTTCCCGTGCGCCGCAGCGCGAGTGGAAGAGGAGGAGAAGGAGGAGGGAGAACTCTCCCTCCTGCTCCTCCTTTTTCCCCAGCGCCGCGGCGCATGGGACACCGGCTGCGCCGGGAAGGGTGGGAGGGTGCGAGGAGGTGGGCCTCCTCCTCCTTCCCGGCGCTGCTGGTGTCCCATGCGCCGCGGCGCCGGGGAAAGAGGAGGAGGGAGAATGACAGTTTAGGAGGGGCTGGGGGCGGGGCTGGGGGAGGGGCCTGGGGTGGGGCCGAACGGCCCCCCAGGTCATCAGTGACCTCAATTCCGGCCCTTGGCCGGTTAGAAGTTGGACAGCACTGTTCTAGAGGCATTTAAATATCTTTGCACCACTCTTTAATCAATCCTATTTTTTTCTCTTTAAAAACCCCAACAGTAAATAGCCAAAAAGCAATGGCAAGAAATATAAGAGGTTACTCCTTCAGCACTCCATTGAGCAATAACAACTAGTTATTTTTCAAATACTGTACAGAATGAGTTGTGGAAACATGAATTTTTGCAACTAATTTCCAAGACTCAGACACAGGGGCGGCCCTTACCTCTCCCGGAGGGTACGCAAACCTTATTTTGCCCCCCGTGGCTCCTGGACGGCCTCACGCAGCCAGCCGCGCATGCGCGGTGACGTCCCGCACGCCACGCGAGTGACGTCCGGCGCGCATTCGCGGTGACGTCCTGCGTGACTGCGCATGCGCAGTGACGTCCCGCGCGCTCGCGCGAGGGCGTCCTGCACGGTGGCGCGCACGCCGCGGGTGGCAGAGGTGTGGCACGGGCAGCACTAGCTCCCGAGCATGCCTCCACCCAGCAGCGTGGCTGGCTGCGAAGGCACAGCGGGCGGGGTGGGGCGGCGGGCGCGGCGCGCCCCTCCCAGGTGGCGCGCCCCGGGTTCCGTCGCCCTACGCGACCGCGTAGGCGGCGGAATGGGCGGGGCCGGCCCTGCTCAGATATAAAATCATAATTAAATTCAGGGATCACTTGATCAGCCTTAAGTATGGCATTAAAATTGGGACGTAGAGCCTGTCAGGTACTTTATTATTCACCACAAGATCATAACTGGAAAATCAACCTACATTTCTAGTGCTGTCATTTGAACCAAATTTGTGGAACCTTAGGGATACAGAATTAGGAGTGGGTTGAAACGCACCATCTGAAGCAATCACATGGACCACATGCTTGACAAATGTGCTCAAAAGTATTTGCAGAAGAAACACTGACTCATGTGAAGTGATTACTGAAATTCTCCCTGTGGAGTGGAGCACCTCTAGAAAGTTTCCTTCAGAAGAAATACTTATCTGTTACTATTTAAATCATACTGCAATCTATACTAAGTTCATCTTTATTTTGACCCATGGGCAATACAGTTTTACAAAATTAACTACACATATGCTTTAAAAAATATTGGTCTGGATATGGGTGTCTGCATAAAGATGTGTGTAAAAGATAGGAAAGGTTTGTATAATTCCTCATCTTAACCGTCAGGTCAAGATAAGAGTGGGAAAGTGAAATGAGAATGGTTTTGCTTGACAGATAATAATGGCAAATTTCCTTACAGTCGCAAGAAGGTCAGTGAAATAAAAATACTCCAAACCAGCTGTCATGTGTAGCTACCATGTGGGTGGGGGGCATAGTCTACAGAGTTATGTGGGATGAGAGTATTCTTAGGAAGAATACATCTATCCACTACTTGAGTATTGTGAAAAGCTACAAAAGCCCACACATCATATTGGCTTCTTCACATGTTTCAAATGTTTCTGCACTTCAGCTGCTGTAACCTTTGTTGGAACATCACCTCACAACCCATTCAAATCCCTTAAATATCAGAGGAAAAACTTTCCTTTTGATATTTTTGTTCCTCACAGGTACTAGCTATACAGTTCCATATTCTCATTTGGCATTTATCTATAGTTAGTTACACTATATCTGTTGAGATAAATGTCAAATGAAAGGTTTCCTTGTTTGACATTTTTAATTGATTGCCTAATAGTGTTGAACTCAAATTAAGAACTCTGGGTGAATATGAGTATACTGGTCTATCAGGACAAGGTACAAAGGATCATCCCCATTTAAACAAAACTCATTAATGTTAGACCTTGCAAGTTTCAAAAGGGTAGCAGGAGGCTGAGGCTGAGGATGTTGGAAGCAAAGAGGCATCAACGTTTGTATGGAGATATTAGTGAGGGGGGGGTGTAGAGTGCATGTCTGCCCTTTTGTTTCACCACTGTTTCCTTCTTTGATTGTTGTATCAAGTCTTTTAGCTTCCTTTCTTGCTTAGAGAGGGCACTTTCCCCTTTTTCCAAAGTCAGTTATTCTTTAGTCTCCTTTTGTCTAGGGAGGGAGCATTCAAATGGTGCCTCCTTCAGGATGGCTTATTCATGCAAGAGCCTATATAGTTTGGGGGGCTCTTCTTCTGAAACTTAGATAATTTCATTTTGCCTATCTCCAGTTCTATCCCAGATGTATTTTCTGGAACAATAAATGCAAAGTTTCCCTTTTTAGCTTTAGAAGAACATCCAAAGTATTTCCTATTTTCTACCACAACCTCATATTAGACTGGCTATGTTGCACGCTATTTACTAGACACTGAATATTGAAAGGGGAAAATATGATGAGAAAGTTGAGATAGGTGCCTTCTTTAGAGCAGGGTAGGCAACGAAGATCCGAATAGTTAAAGCAATGATACTCCCCATAGTAACCTACGGATGTGAGAGCTGAACCATGAGGAAGACTGAGCGAAGAAAGATAGACTTTTGAACTGTGGTGTTGGAGTAAAATTGTTAGAATGCCTTGGTCCGCCAGAAGATCCAACTAGTCCATACTTCAGGAAATAAAGCCCGACTGCTCATTGGAGGGAAGGATAGTAGAGGCAAAGATGAAGTACTTTGGCCACATCATGAGAAGACAGGAAAGATTAGAGAAGACAATGATGCTTGGGAAAATGGAAGGAAAAAGGAAGAGGGGCTGACCAAGGGCAAGATGGATGGATAGTATCCTTGAAGTGACTGGCTTGTCTCTGAAGGAGCTGGGGGAGGTGACAGCCGACAGGGAGCTCTAGTGTGGGCTGGTCCATAAGGTCACAAAGAGTTGGAAGTGACTGAATGAATAAACAACAATAACACAAGGCAAAGTATATCCCAAGAGGCCCCAGGGACCCATTTTATACCCCCTGAGGCCTCCTCAATTTTTTTAATGTTCCTGTTTTTTCAGTGCCCCAAACTATGGACAACTACTCAGGGGAGGTCTAAGGTAATTTCAAATGGTAAGTGAACATTATTTTGGCACCCCCCCCAAAAACATTATTTTGGTGCCCCCCTCCGCGCATGCCCATAAGCTCCCGTGTGCAGGCGCAGAAGCCTGTAAACACAGCACTCCCTATTTGGCACGCACCCCCCTCTCCATGCATGCCCATAAGTTCCTGTGTGCAGGCGCAGAAGCCTGTAAACACAGCACTCCCTATTCAGCACACAGGGAGGTTTGCTACGGCGCGACATCGGAGTGCAAAAGGCCCAAAAGCGGAACATCGGCCGGACGCTGTCTGGCAGGCGGGGGAATGCGCACTTTACACAGATGGCGCCCCACGCAGCGGCGTCCTTCCCCTACCGGTAGGACCGCCCCTGCAACTACTTGCAAATATAGTGGTTGTGCTCCTGCAGCCTCCTTGGCCTGTCCACAATCCTTTTTATCTCACTGGTTAAAAGTGGCTTTAAACAAAACCGTTCAACGTGTTAATTGTGGTTGTGTTCATAAGCGGCATTGAATTTTGCCAGTGCCTATAATATGCCTTGAGTCCCCTGTGAGGTGAGAAAGATGAGGTATAAATGAAGCAAATAAATAAATAAATAATATATATTATATAATAATAATACACTTTATTTATATTCCGCCTTTCTCACCCCGAAGGGGACTCAGGGCAGATTACAGTACACATACAAGCAGACAATCCCTGCTGTTTTTGTATTTGGCATACAAGACATACAACATATACAGCAGGAGGATCTTCCAGCCACTGGTTCTTCCAGTTGTATCACTGGGTGCTGTTGCTCCATTGCGCCACAGGGAGTGCTGTTGCTTCATCCTCCTACGGCGAAGAGCTTGCCAACCCGTTAGGACCTTCCACTTTCCGGCAATCGGCAATCGGTCTTCCTTATTTATTGCCGTTATAAAAGTCCTCCCCCTAATTTCTCTACTTACAGCTAGGCTTGTTTTTTCGACTGTTTAGGTAAACAGAGGCAGGGCTCATAGCTGCCCAAGCTGCCCAAGCCAGCCCGGGGTCTCAAACCTGTAACGTTCAGTTGATAAGATCTTCTAGCTGTTGTTGTTACCTCTGTGCTAAACCTCCGGCCCTAATTGTGTTCTGAGCGTCCATGTGGTTCCCACAGGAGGTGTGGGAGGAACCCCCTCTGCAATTCTCTATCCCTGGTTTAGAGACATCATCTTCAGGGGGCTATTTCTCTATATTAAAATGGTATTAGAGTAAGCAATGTGTCATTGCCTTCACTGTGAAGTCCCGGCTGCCTACATGGCACATTGGAATGCACAGTAGCAGGGAGTGGTCAGGAGTCCTTTCTTTGCTACACAATTCTAGTATTGTGGTTTTACCTTAACTTCCATGGTGACATGGTATGGAATACTTGAGTTTGTGGTCAGGCACTAAAACTATCTGGAGGACATTTTTCAGTACCTATTCCGAATCTGTAAATCACTGAATTACACAGGATTTTGCCATGGCTGTTACAGTGGAATCATAACACGAGGGACTCATCCCATGTGGTGGGGGGCATTATATTACCATGTGTTTAAACCTGTTGTCTTAAAAAACAAATTATATCATTTATTAGTACTGATCACACATTGTTGTTTCTTGCCTTTTCTCATGAAATTATCAGTTTTCAATATTGTCACGCAATACGTGAGTACAGTTAAGGCAGACCCCAATTCTCCATATGAGCGCTCTCTCCAAATACCCCTACTCTTGAGGAGACAGGAGGCTTCATTTTTAAGCCAGACCCCATTTCTCTCCATAGACTCTACTGCTCTCTTTCTCTCAGTGGTTTTTTTTAAAAAAATTGATCGCTAGCTCTGGTTTATAAAAAAGTGAAAGAAAAGTCAGAAAAACTTCAAATTTTAAAAGTCAGAATCGCAGTTGCAGAGACATTGTTTTTCTGCTTTGCCTAAGGGTGCAAATTTATCATTGGTAAAATTTCTGTAAATATTATATAGTTTGGAAAAGCTACTTTGAGTATTTATAAATGTCCAAATCTTATAGCTGGGGGATTTGGATAATGATATTGTACAAAAATTATTTTTCCGAGATGTGTTCAATAATGTCAGGATGGTCTCTTGTCTAGTCAGAGAGCTCTGAATTTTCTATAGAGAGTGTACTTTCAAAGATTAATGAATCCCACCTTAACATGATATGCCACACTGGCCAGACCAGTAAAAATTCTTTGTTCCTTAAAGAAATATCATATGTTAGACATCCCAACATAAAACTGATGTAGGTAATATTTGTTTTGGGGTTGTTTTCTAATCTATAAGGCAGGCAGATTGAAAATTGAAAAGTGAAACAGAACTCATCCTAGAGTTGCCTTGCATTTCCCCATTGTGTTTATGAGCTCCTTCTGAACAATTGGAAATTTTCAGTCCTTTCTGTAAAAAATTGTGTGCTTTGAAATCTCATAACAAAGCAGCAAGTCTGGACATCACAGACAGAAATCCTGGATCCCTCATGGAAAACCCACAATTTGGTGCTGTCTGGAAGCACCCCCAGTTGGCTCAAGCAAAATTAAAGTTCTGCAGCATTTCCTACCCCCTTATCACATTGGGGCTTTTGCCCCTTTGCAGCACTTTGGATACAGTCCTTGCCAAGCACCATCACATAACACTCAGCCATCACATAACGCACAGCCATCACATATTGCTTTACCCCCTGTCGCCCTCTAGACACTTGGAACCTCCCTTGATAAACCACACAGTTCAGCTGAGGTACAAAAGGTTTATTTAGAATAACTGGTTATAGGAAAGAGGCTAGAAGTCAATCTAAGATGCCTTAAATAGCACCAGTAAAATAGCAGCAGTATTCCAGGAAGGTAGCAATGGATTATAGTCCCATAGTAATCAGGATTTAAAGCAGGATTCAAACAAGCAAAGTCTCTCTCTGGCAGCAGTGAGTCGCACTACTTTAGCAATCAAAAACAAAGCAAACGGTGCCCAAACGAGCCAGATCCAAGCAGGGCAGCCAGCAAGCTGGGCAGGCAAAGTTCTTAGCCAGAAGGCACAAAGGCCTGTTCAGGAATCCATGATCTTGAGATGCAAAAGTTGGCTCGAGATGGAGAGCCCTCTCAATCTCAAATGGTTATAGTTCTGTAACCCTTTGATCTTACGACGTAGTTTACGTCGAGTGTCATGGTTCACACGACGGACTGCAGCTGCTGTTTGGCTAACCTCAGCAGCAAGGTATGTGAGCCCAATTAGCGCCCACATCTGTGGAAAGGAGTCAACACATCTCCTAGTCCCAAGCGCCTCTGCTTATCGCCGGGAATAACAGTCGTGGCCTTGACTGATTCACCCTGCCTGCCTTGTGATGGATTCACAGGAGAAAGGCAGGCAGGTCTGGAAGAAGCCTCGATGCCAACATGGCTGGGGTGTGGTTCTAAGGCCTGGGGCCTGACACCCCCCAAGTATCAAGGAATCAGTGCAAGACGCTTCCTTGGCAATAACAGAAGTTTTAGTGTGTTTTGGGTGGCTCCAATGAAGCTACCCACATTTTTTTGCCCTTTTCTCCAACTGATGGGGGCAGGTCACCTATGTGCCTTGTTCCATCCCTACCAAGTGATGAAGGAGGAAGGTTGCACGGGGTGCCACGTGGTTCCGCATATGCCTGCTGTTTCACTGATAACTGCAGGCAAAATGTAACAGGGCCAGGAATCATGTGAAGAGATCCTTTGTTTGTGTCTTCTCCCTCCTTTATAACTTTTGTCATCTTAACCACGATATGATTTGCATGGCACTCATGTCCCAGTTTTCACCTGTGAAATGTTGGAGAGTATTTAATTTTCATTTATGATATTGTGCAGAGCCAGAGGGTGCCAATTATATGTAAAAGTGGGAGATGGCTACTTTTACAAAATGAGCTTTTCCGGTAATAGATAGGTTGCACTATATACTTAGTGTTTTAGAAATATGACAATGCCATTTTAAACTCCACATTTCACTAGTGATTCAATAAGGATTTTTCTCCTTTAAATAATCATTTTGATGAGCTGAATCACATAACATCTTGAAATGGGCTAAACTCCTACTGCTGACATTTGTAGATGGTTCATGAACAGGAGTTTCACCCATCACGAATCTTCAGTTATATTGGCTGATTGTTAAAGCACTTCAGCTGGTGGCTAACAGAGTATTTAAATCAGCAGTACCATGTGTGTGTTGCAGGCAGAAACTGTATCATTATGATGTGAGCTTCCTATTAGAACCAACAGAATCATTTTGTGTTAAGAGCTGTGAAGCCCAGAATAAAACAAAAATTCATTAGGCGTAATATCACAATTGATCTGCTTAATGTGCTAATAAAACATATCCTCCTTTCTGTTGTCCCAATCCTAACCCCACTTCAGCTATAAGGATAATGTTTTTCTTGGAATTAAAGAAAAGAAACCATTAATTAATAACAATGGGCACACTGCCATATTTGGCACAACAAAGCAAATGACTCAGATAGCAGGTTTTAGGTGGTATGAGAGGCAGGTAAGTGTAGCCACATTGATTCCACTAAAGTGGTATAATTTGCCCAGGGTGTAAAACAGGATAGTGGATATAATGCACAATGATTTGAAGGGCAGTGTATAGAAACCAAAATGACTAATCAAAGGCTATTGTATTTAACTAATTGGGAAATACAATGCTTTTAAAGTGGAAAATGGTCGGAAATGAGGAAGATGGATTGATTTAGGGCTCTTCAAAACTGGCCAAAATGCCAGTTTGTACCACATTTTGAGGCTACATATGTGGGCAGAACTCCGCCGGATTGACAGAGGTGGCCATACAGCCCAACATGCCAACTTCTCATTGGCCCCCTCAGCATGGCCAGTGACACTGCTTCATTCCTAGGCCCTGTTTTGCCTACAAAACAAAGGAAAGCCTCCTTAAGTGTTCATGGAGTCTGTCCATTGTCTCTGTCTCCTGCAGTCATAATGTGTCAGGGCTTGGAGAAGGAAACCCCCCTTACTAAAGGTGATGCAGGAAATTGACAACCTCCGGGAACAGTTAAGGTTTTGTGGGAAAACTTGGGGCAGGGAGGAGAAGAGGGTGGCACTGCTATCTCAACCCACTGGGCTGTCTGAGCCTGAACAGTATGGGATGGTTGTGATGACAGACACCTGGGATCATGGATTATGATCCCAGATGTCTTTCTCCACAGCCCCCATATCTGCAAAAATCCAGCTCTTCAAGTAAGATCTGTATCTTTGTAGGGATTTTTAAAACCTGGGTGCAGGGTCATAGCCAGAATTTTGATTCGGGGAGGGCTGAGTTTGATTCGGGAGGTGCTGAGTCTGAGTAAAAGAGGGACTACCCTACCAAACCTTTTGTATTGTTATCCCAATAACCCCATGAATGTGGGCTATATTGAGTATGGTGATCAGATCATGATATGAATAAACATAACAGTTTAAATAATGTATCAGTAAGGCCTTCTCGCGGACCACCCTGAGAATTTAGGGGGGGGGGCTGACGCCCCCTAAGCCCCCCCCCCCCCCGGCTACATGCCTGCCTGGATGTAAACTGGATTAAATGGTCTAGTCTTGGTCACCCCATATTAGCCTAGTTTGAATGCCCCGGGATAATGCAATTACTATCATACATTATGTGGCACTGTAGAATCCACAGCCCTGAGTTTTCAAGAGCTGAGAATGGTTGTTGATGACCCAAGACTCTTAGAAATGTCTTGTTCAGAAGGTTACTATAAGTTAACGCTAACAGCAAATGCTATCTGCTGCTGTCCTTCAGATTGGGTCAGTATTGATTATTCCTTCTGCTTCAACTGAAATGGGCTACACCACCTCATACCAACCAGCATAGCAACACTTCTGTGGAAGGCTACTAATTTTTTAAATAATGTAAAGTATTTTTATTGGCAATTAATGGAATGATTGAAAAAATGAAAATCCAAAAGCATGTCACAATTAATTGATTGAAAATAAAAGCCAGCATGTAACTTCAATTTACAGTGCAAAAGTCTGCCCAAATACAAAGGCCTTCATATGCTGATGGGAATAGTTGTGCTCCCACCAAACTGACATCTGAGCATTTGATATGTATTTAGCAATCAGGCCATACACACCAAATATTGGGAGACTATATGCAGGGATTTTAGATGACATGGTCCCCCCTTCCTCCTTGATTTCCAGCTAAGCTGATGCCAAATCCAAAACAGGGGTTTTAAAGAAATATCACTAACCATCAGGATTCCTATTCTGTCCTAGGCACCCACATTTAAGGACACACATTCAAACCCAAAGGTATCATTTTTTTATTTTTTTAAGTCAAATACAAGATGACAATGTACAAATTCCCCTTCATGCAATATTGAAAACAAGATAAATAATACACAAAGCCACATGTCACTGCTTCCTTGTAACAACAGCAATTATGCATGATGTGGGAAAACTGAATAAGATGGTGTTTTTATCTCTTTTCCATCATAGCAGAGCCCTGGGCCATTCATTGGAGATGATTGAGGGTTGGTGCGGAACAGATACAATGAACTAGTTCTTTATACAGCACATAGTCAAACTGGAGAATTAACAAAATGGAGGTAATGTCTGCCAACCTGGTTAGTTTAAGAAGAAAAGTAGACACATTCCGAAGGTAATGCTATTAAAGCCATTAATCACAATGACAATATATTGCATCCAGCATCAGAGTCCTGGTCTTGATGTTTGAAGTGTAATATGAATCAGCTTGAATTTATCTGAAGGATAAACTCCCATATCTCCCATGTAGCTTTGGAGATATTCTGGTCAGTGGAGACTCATATAATGCAGTCTAATTGTTTTGGTCTGCATTATATGAGGGCTCTTCCACACAGCCACAAAATGCGACTGGAACTGGCATATAAAATGACAGTTTCAAGGCACATTGTGGCCACACAATGTGCTCTAAGCCATCTCAGCAGCACGGAATTGGCCACACAGCTCACCCATGCTGGTGCTGGTTCAGCACAGCTATAAGCACCATTTCCCGCCCTCCTTGAACCCCCATTCTCCCACAAAACTATGTTAAAAGCATGTGTTACTATCACTGTCTGGTCTCAAGATCCTGCTTATTGCATCATGAGGAAGCAATAGATCTCTTCAGGAGTGTGTCCTCCCCTCCTCCACAGGTCTGTTGCTTCCTAATGATGCAAGAATCAGGAAGTAGAGACCTTGTAGCAATGGCAAGCATGCTTTTTTGTATTTTTTGTGGAATCAGGGTGCAGAGAGGCTCAGGAAGCACTGCCAACCCACCTCCTTGGGCTGTCTGAGCCTCGGAATGTGGGATGGATTGGCGATAGGGATGCAATCTGGGGTTGTACATGGCAAGCTGGGATGGTTGTTACCAATGCCAGAACATCCACAAAGACTTAGATCTTCCTAGAAGATCTGGATGTTTGCTGATTTTTAAAAACCTGTGATTAAGCTGAATTAAAAGGCTCTAAAAGGATTAAAATACATTAGCCTGGGTGTGATGATTGTATTCCCCTGGCTAATTCAATTCCTGCACTGAATTAAATGCCAGTGTAGATGCTGCCTGAGTCTACACTGGTGATATAATGTGTGTCTACTCCCACTCTATAGGATTCTCTTTCTAGGTAGGTTTTGCTGGTTCTTCCTTTATTGTCCACCCAGTGCTTTTTGTTTGTTTTGGCAGGCCTTTGAGTACTGTCAATGAGGGCAAATATTTGAATAATGTAATAAATAATCCATGTTGGATGCTTTTTAATAGATATATCAGTAAATCACTTTTAATTTTGTGCATAGCTTAATTATATTATGAGTTATGTACATTTTTGGACTGCCTTTTTAAAAAATGCAGTATATAAATACAGTAATAAGCTGCCAGGATTGCATATGCAGAAGGAACTCTGCAAACAGAAGGAAATACCGGATAGTGACCAGTGGATAAAAAAATGAAATAAAAGACATGTACAAATTAACCTTTTTATTAAAGAGAAACACAGGAAACCCAATTAAGCAAACAAACTGACTACAGGTAGAAGAATGCGTAGAAAAGAAGACTAGAGAATCTTAATTATGAACAATATATTAAGACTGGTCAAAAAGGTGGTTAAAATTTTAGGGTTTTTTTCTTTTTCTCCATTTATAGGAGTAATACTCCCAATTGTGAAGATATGTAGGTGTCAGCGCCGCTTGATCCGTTTGTTGACCTAACGGACCAAGCCCCGTGCGCCATCAGATAAGAGCAACATCTGGCGGGCTTTGAACTGGAACTGGCGGGCTTTGATATGGAACCGCCCTTTGATGTGCCAGGCACCTTTCCTGAACTTTGATATGCGGAGAGCCAGATGGTCATCCCTGAGGAAGGAGGGGCCCAGCAGGGGGGCGGGCCGGGGAGGGCTTTTGAAGAGACTCTTGCGCGGGAAAATGTTAGTCTATCTTTGCTTGCCCTGGATTAAGGATCTATTAAACTACTTATCCTTCAGCATCGTTGGAGTGAGCGTGGTTCATTAGACCCCCCTTGCCGGAGCTGACATAAAGATAGACTCACCAATTTCTACGGCCGTGAAAACCTTCCGACCGTAACAACCTTTGCGAGATGTCTTACGCCGAGATGGATCCACTCGCCGACCTGCTCCCCGAGGACTCGGGTGAGGAAGGGGAAGCCGAGGAGGATGGAGAAGGAGACGAGGCCGGAGCCCCAAGGGCGGCACCCCAGGTCGCGATCACAGGAATGGGGGAAGAGGCATCGCAGCTTCCCATCCCGGCACCGAAGGATGTGACCCGGCGCAAGAAGCCGGCGCGGTCCGGAGATAGGGACCCAGCCCTGGACGGTGGGTTCCCCAGCGCAGCGAAACTGCGGCTGGAAGTGCAAGTATTCGCGCTGACCGAGGCAGTGCAGAAGCTCCAGTCCCAGATGGAGCTGTTACTGACCAGACGGGAGGAGCTGCCGTGGGTCATCCCAGACGCCCGACCCCGGGAGCGGGGTGCGAGCCAAGCATCGGAGCGGCCAGGCCGACCATCGGGAAGGGTGACTTTCCGGAACAGCAGAGACGGGACCCCAAGCCAGGAAGGAGCCGGAGTGGGGGCAGCAGAGAGCCAACTTTGCAATATCCCGCGAGAATACAAAGACTTGGAGGAGGTCTTTAGCGAGCGGGAAAGTGACCAGCTACCCCCCCACCGGAAGTCGGACTGTGCAATTGAAATCGAAAAGGGCGCCAAGCTGCCGAGCCCAAAGTTATACACCTTGTCCGAGCCGGAGCGAAAGGCACTAAGAGAGTTCATTGACAAGAACATGGACAGAGGGTTTATTGAAAAGTCTACGAGCCAATTGGCAGCGCCGGTCCTGTTCCGCCCCAAGGCGGATGGCTCACTGCGGCTGTGTGTGGACTAGCGTGGGCTCAACGCAATCAGCGCATCGAGCCCCTACCACTTACCCCTGATGTCAGAGATACTGGCCCAGCTGGGGGAGGGCTCGCTTCTTCACCAAGTTGGACATCCGGGAGGCGTTTTACCGGATACGGGTGAGAGACGAAGACTGCTGGAAGACGGTGTTCAACTGCCACCTGGGCCAGTACCAATTCCGGGTCACGCCGTTCGGGCTAAAAGGCGCTCCGAAAATATTCCAGCAATTCATTAACGAGATCTTTCGGGACTTGCTATATAAGGGAGTTCTGGTCTACCTAGATGACGTGTTGATCTACTCGACGTCTGAAGCGGAACATGTCGAATTGACCAGGGAAGTCCTCCGCCGGCTACGAGAGAACCAACTTTTTGTCAAGCTTTCCAAGTGTGAGTTCCACAGACAGGAACTGGACTATCTGGGGTATCGTATCTCCACGCGAGGCCTGGCCATGGACCCTAGTAAAGTAAGGGATGTGCTCGTGTGGGAGGCGCCCCGGACCAGGCGTCAGCTACAGGGCTTCCTGGGGTTTGCCAATTTCTACCGGCAGTTCATCCAGAACTTTGCAAAAATAGCGCTCCCCCTGACTGAACTGCTAAAGACTAAGGGCCTGGGGGAGACGAAGAAGGCAAAGTCCCCAAGCGCCAAGCTAAAGTGGACACCAGAGTGCCAAGAAGCCTTCGACAGCCTAAAGCGGAGCTTCACCAGCCGGCCACTGCTGATGCACCCCCAAGCCGACCGCCCGTTCACGGTGCAGTGTGACGCCTCCGAGGCGGCCTACGGAGCGGTCCTCCTACAGCGGGATGAGGGGGGCACCCTTCGACCGTGCGCCTACCTCTCCAAGAAGTTTACGGAGACGGAGAAACGCTGGCACGTGTGGGAAAAGGAGTCGTTCGTGGTCCGGGCCACGCTTAGCCACTGGAGACACTTCCTAGAAGGCACCACTTCGCCCTTTGAAGTATGGACGGACCACAAGAACCTACAAGCGCTGCAGTCCCCGCAACGGCTCAACGCTAAACAGCTGAGATGGACGCAGTTCTTCGGCCGGTTCAACTTCGAGCTGAAGTATCTACCCGGAGCGAAGAATGTGCTCGCCGACACCCTGTCCCGGATGCCTGAGGCCGACTACTCGGCGCCGGAGGAAGTGGGCACAGTGTTCACCAAACGCCAGCTGGGCCTGGTGGCCCGCACTCGAGCAGCTGCCAAGCCGCCGCAACCAGCGGTCCCCGGGTCCCCGGAGCTCTTGGCCGACCTGGCGGCCGCTTATGGGGACGACGCCTGGCTTAAAGACCTCCAAGGTGACCTCACGCAGGCTGGTGGAATCTGGTACTACAAGGACAAGTTGTACATCCCGCAGGCCCAGAGGGGCCCGATCCTGAGCCAGGCACACGACTCCAAGCTGTCGGGCCATTTCGGCCTCACCAAGACCCTGAAGCTTCTAGCGCGGCAGTTCTGGTGGCCGGCGATGCGAAAAGACACCAATGACTATATTGCCGAATGCGACGTCTGCGCGAAGAACAAGCTGAAGACGGGCTGACCCACGGGGTTGCTGCAGCCAGTGGCCGATCCAGCTGAGCCCTGGAGCGAAATCGCCATGGACTTTGTGGTTGACCTCCCACCTAGTGGGGGGTACACTACCATCTGGACGGTGGTGGACCTCTTCTCCGAGCAGGCCCACTTCGTCCCTCTGCGACGGCTCCCCACGGCCCCCGAGTTGGGCCGCCTGTTCACGCACCACGTCTTCCGGCTCCACGGCTGCCCGCGCCGCGTTGTGAGTGACCGTGGGCCACAGTTCACATCAAAGTTTTAGAAGGCATTCCTGGCGGGACTGGGGTCCCGACGTGCCCTGAGCACCGCGTTCCACCCGGAGACAGACGGGGCAACGGAGAGGGTCCAGCGAACCCTACAACAGTACCTCAGGTGCTACTCCACCTATCAGCAAGACAACTGGGCAGAACTGCTAGACGTTGCGGAGTACTGCTACAACAACTCTGAACATTCAGCGACGGGGGCCTCCCCCTTCCGAGTCGTCTCCGGGCGAGATTTTCCCCCCTTCCCGGCTGCAGATCCGGTGGCTGACTCGGCCACGCCGCCGACCGACTGGGGTGCCAAAGTCGCCGGCGCTTGGCCGCAGATTCAGGCCGCTCTCCGCCAGACCCGAGACTCCTACAAGCTGTATGCTGACAAGAAAAGGGGGCACCAGCCTACATACGCTGTTGGGGACCGCGTGTTCCTGTCCACCAAGCATCTCAAGTCTACACAGCAGTCTCACAAGTTTGCCAACAAATTCGTGGGTCCTCTCCGGGTGGTGGAAGTTATTAACCCTGTGGCGGTTAAGCTGGACCTCCCGCACACCTGGCGCAAGGTCCACCCTGTCTTCCATGTGAGCCTGCTCAAGAAAGCAGTCACCGACCGGAAGTGGTCCGTGTCGGAAGACGCTTTGGTGCCGATCATGGTGGGGCCCCACACCCACTTTGAAATTCGGGAGGTTTTGGACTCGCGGCGCCACAAGGGCCGCCTCAGTTACTTAGTGAAGTGGACTGCCAAGGATTTGCATCCCGAGTGGGTGCTGGCCCAGCACGTGAAGGCCCCAAGACTGCTGAAAGCCTTTTATGCTGCCTTCCCTGCCAAACCGGGACCCTGATTTTCTCCCTCCACTTTGTTCTTCTCTCCCTTGCTGGTGCCCGCTTTTCGGAGGGGGGTGCTATGTCAGTGCCGCTTGGTCCGTTTGTTGACCTAACGGACCAAGCCCCGCGCGCCATCAGATAAGAGCAACATCTGGCGGGCTTTGAACTGGAACTGGCGGGCTTTGATATGGAACCGCCCTTTGATGTGCCAGGCACCTTTCCTGAACTTTGATATGTGGAGAGCCGGATGGTCATCCCTGAGGAAGGAGGGGCCCAGCAGGGGCGGGCCGGGAGGGCTTTTGAAGAGACCCTTGCACGGGAAAAAAGTTAGTCTATCTTTGCTTGCCCTGGATTAAGGACCTATTAAACTACTTATCCTTCAGCATCGTTGGAGTGAGCGTGGTTCATTAGACCCCCCCTTGCCGGAGCTGACAGTAGGTAACAAATTTGCAATCGCGAAGGATTAGATGGAAGTCACAACTTTCCTTTTTCCCCTTTTACTTATTTTGCTGTTATTCTTTTTCTGTAAAAAAATTTCTTCTTCCTTTTCCCCACTATTTCTGTATTCCCTTTGTATTTGTTTTTCATCAGACATTAGTAGATATTCATAGTTTGTACCCATCTCCCCTTCCTTCTCTCGTTTCCTACTTTCCTTTAAATCAAATTGTTTCCCCACTTTACTTGGATAATTACTTACTTTCTCATTATATCAAATAATTTTTTTAAAAAAATAAATAAATAAATACAGTAATGCTAATAGTAAATTTCAATTTTCTGGTTATGGTGCTCTTGGCATCATTTTCATTCTCATAGGAAACAGTATGAACAGGATGTTAAATTGCCTAGTCTTCCATCAAATCCAGCATGGCTCTTGTGTTTCCTCTCCAATAAATTCTTAACATCCAAATAAAAGTATAACTGCATCAGTCCCATAGAAGCAATTACATTCTAATACCTGTACAAAGTAATGAATCATGCTAGTTAGGCCCATTTGTTAATAGAATGATGAGTCAGCATGAAAGTAAATTGATTGATTCAGTGAGGGCCCTTCCACACAGCCATATAACCCAGAATATCAAGACAGACTACCCCACAATAACTGCTTTGAACTGAGTTATCTGAGGGCGCTTCCACATAGCCCTTTATCCCAGGAGCACCCGCATTTTAAAAATTCATATTTTCCTGGGCCCCTATCCACACCCACCCCAGAAAACACATGCTTTCTGGGGTGGGTGTCCAGATGTTCTTCTCAGAATGGCCTGAGAGAACATCTGGAGACCCTCCCCCAAAGCCCTCCCCCTGTCTCCTGGCGTGTCATTTTTATGCACCGTAAGAGCTCCGGAAACACTGCAATGTAGGCTGGATAAGTTTATTTTACTTTATTTTACTTTAAAAAAGATATTTGTGGGCTTTGGGGGAAGGGAATGGGATTCCTACATTTTTACGAACTAATTTAGTCCAGAAAACTGTGGGAATGGTGTCTGGACTGCAGTCCAGACATGGGATTAGAGGGTTTATCTTGTGCCTTCCAATAAGGTGCAGAATAAATCCACTATCGAATTAATTGCAGGTTTGCCAGTATGTCATCTGGACAGTCCCCCTTTTTATTGTGGAAATTACTGCAATAAAGGGGCTGTCTGGATAGGTCCTGAGTCCACACTGTCATATATTCTACTTTGAAGCAGAAAATGTGGGATTTTATTCAGCTGTGTGGAAGGGGCCTGAACAATGGGATTTGGGCTGTTTCTGCATTTGAGTAATTAAGACCTAACAGGACAGTATATGAGCTAGCTGTTGTCTTTATGTTTATTATTTTACATGCTCAACATTGTATTCTCCCTCCCCTCTTGAAATGACATCTTCCTTGTTGGAAAATATGTATGAGTTAGGCTTTAGGATTCTGACACGTTGGTCTAAATTAATGTAATCCTTGATTCATTTTGTTTTCCATCCAGTGATTATATCATTATGATTAATAGGACAAAATAGAGATGAGGTTATCACGTTAGTTTCAATCTTGATTTGTTAATCAAGCATATTAACTTACCTGAGATCTTTTCACACTATACACTTATGTCATTATGATTAATTACCATGGCTACATTAATATCCTTGGATTTGTATCCTGGGGTTTGTAGTTTTGCAAATTCTAGGATTCCATAGGATGTTGTACCTCCTCAAATTTAGGTACAATTCAAAGTGTTGGCTATAATCTATAACACTTTAGCATACCCTTCATTATCCCAATTTGGCATGGACAATAATTATTAAATCTGTCTGGCCCCACACTTTCACCTGATTTTAAAATGCCCCAGTTTCTATTTCCTTCTACTTTTTTGCCCTCCACAATATTTCAATAGCTGTGAATGGAGCTCAGGGTACAAATGTAGTTGGTACTGAATTAATTCAGGCCCCATCTACACTGCCATATTATGCAGTTTAATTGCACTGAACTGTATTATATGAGTCTACACTGACCATATAATGCAGTTTCAAATTAGTGTCCACCCTGTCCACTTTCCGTAAAGACCTAAAGTTGTATTGCACAAGCCTCTGCTTTGCCCGTTAGTTCGGAAATGTCTACTGTGCTCAGCTACTGGTTGTTGTATGATGAATTATATTTTAATTGTGTTTCTATGATGTTTGTATATGTATTTTTATTGCATTTTATTTTAATTCTGTTGACTCGGCTTGGTCCCCATGTAAGCCACCCCGGGTCCCTTCGGGGAGATGGTGGCAGGATACCAAATAAAGCTATTATATTATTATTATATTACATTATATGACAGTATAGATAGGGTTTAAATAGAGAGAAGGGGACAGGAAGAGAAAAGAGGGATGGAGTCTTGAATTTCCCAACTGGTGAAGGTAAAATCAAAGTATTGCAGCTTCTCCTATCTTGTGCATCATTTCTCACTTATAGATGTGAAAAGGTGTGCAAGGCCACCTTGATCACAATCAAATGTTGCTTGGACACATATGTTCCTATCTGTGAAATGCTGGAAGATATGTTCTATAAAGCTTGGGTGCAGGCTATCTGAGTGACTCTATCTTTTTATGTAAGCCTATCCAATTTTAATGCTATTTTGGGGAGCCACGTCTTTCAATTTCACTCCCTTCACAGGCATATTTGGTGGGAATGAGGGAGAGGGGATTTTCAATGGTTGCTCCTATAGCAAGGTTATAATAACAAGGTTTTAATGAGAGTTACTTATCAACATGATTAACTTTGGGATATGAAATTTGATATCTTGTCCTGTAGATCTGCTGCCAGGTAACAAAATATTCCAGGCCTTCCTGTTTCTTCAACAATGGATCTGAAAGTAAGACACATGAATCTTGGTTCATCTGAGACCTAGTACTCCAGGGTTGATAAACCTGAACTCTGTTACTAAAAACTGCAGGCTGATCCTCCATTAAATTGAACATTCATCCACAGGTAGAATCAGAGTTTGAAAAGACCACAAGGGCCATCCAGTCAAATTCCCTGCCATGCAGGAAAATTCAGGCATATGGAAGGAAGATTCTAGTTTGTATATTGTTAACTTTGCATGAGTAGGAACTTTAAAAAAAAATTTACTCTCTGTCATGCTTTGGCAGATGTCGTTAATTCAATCTGTTCTATCATGCCCTGTTCAGACATTAAAGAGGAAGAGCATGTGGAAGCACCAGTGGCCAAACTTGAAGCTAGCAGCTTCCAGCAGCCACCTACCTTGAAGTCTCTGGAAGTTCCAGTGGCTGAATCTGAGGTTGGCAGCTCCTGGCAAGCTCATGAAGAAAGTTTAGAGATACATGTCCAGAAAGGGAGGGGCCCAAGAGATTGGATTGCCTTTTTGAGGAATGCTCAATAATCAAAGAGCAGCTGAGAAGTTGAGTCTGCTATAAATACAGCAGCTCCCTGCTGTGGTCAACAGCTCTCATCCGATATGGCTGCTTGAGTCTTTGTATATCTTGTGGCCCTGTTATCACTAATCTTCTGAATGGATTCCTTGATTTATCTCCTTTTGAGTACAGGTCAGCTCATGTGTCTTTTACTCTCTGGAAACCTGGGGCCTTCCACAGAGCCCCATATTCCAGAATATCAAGGCAAAAAAATCCCAAATTATCTGAGTGTGTACTCAGATAACCCAGTTCAAAGCAGATATTGTGGGATTTTCTGCCTCTATATTCTGGGATATAGGGCTGTGTGGCAGGGCCCTTGTTTTATTTGAACCTTGAGGAACAGGGGAAGACAGATTTTGCTACTGTTGCTGATTATCTGGAACTTTGAACTTCCACTGATTAGGACATGTTATCCCAGGTTTTTCTGCCTTCCCTTAAATGTCCCAATTTTCACTGTCCTCATTCCATTATCTTTTTGGCTTACTTCAGTTGATACAAAATGACTTCCAGCAACAAAAGTAGTTTATACTCAATTCTTTTTTTTAGTCTATTTACAGCAGATTCATGTTATTCATTTCTAGGTACAATACTTCAATCTTTAGCATCTGCCGTTATGTTTTTCTTATACATTTTTGTATCCCTCACTGCTGTGCCCCCCTCCCCCCCCAAACCATTGCTTTTACATATCATTCGTCCAAAATTTCATTTCTTCTTGTGGAGGTAACCTTCCTTCTCCTTTTCTAATCCTTTTTCAATAAATTTTCTCCATACCTCATAAAAATCACTTTGTTTCCATATACCTCTTTTTTACTTTTAATATACATGTTAACTTGTCATTTATTGCCAGTTTCCATACTTCCTTGTACCATTCCTCTATTTGTATATTTATTTCTTTTTCCAATTCCTTGCTATAAGCAGTCTTGCTATTGTTAATAGGTTTGTTATCGCATCTTTATCCTTTTTTTCCAATTGTATACTATTATATAATGATAATAAAGCTATACTAGGACTTCTTTCTATTTTAATATTCATTATATCTTCTATTTCTTCAAATACTTTCGCCCAAAATTTGCTTACATATTTACATTGCCACCACATATGTATGTATGTTCCTGTTTCTTGGCATCCTCTCCAACAGTTTTTCGAGTAGTTTTTATTTATATTTGCCATTCTTACTGGTGTAAGGTACCATTTCCATATTAATTTATAATAATTTTCTTTAATCCTTATTGATAAATTTTTAAGATGTCTTTGTCTCCACAATTGTTGCCACTCTGTTTCCTTAATTTTTATCCCTAAGTCTTCTTCCCAGACCTCCTTAAGGGTGTTATTTTTTGTTGGTCCTGCCTTTATTTCAATTCTTATCTTATATATTTTACTAGTTATTCCTTTCAAGTTTTAGTGCTCTTCTACATCCCTCCCATTTTGTATTATTTGTTCAAATTGGTTAACCTTACTTCCTTTTTTATTATTTTTTAGCCAATTTTTAAACCATTGTTCTAATTGTATACAATGGAACTATGTCAATTTTATTTCTCCAAATTCTTCCATAATCACTTCCTTCTTTGTTCCTACTTTTATCCAATCCCCCATTTCATCTTTAAAAAATTCCCTTAACTTTTTATGACTTTTCTGACTTATTCCAATTAACTTGTAGACCCGTTGATTCCCCAAATTTCTCTAGATGTTCCTTTACTTTATCCATTTTACCTACTATATTTTCAATAAATAACAATGTATCATCTGCAAATAAGCTCACCTTCTGCTTTTCCTTTATTCCTACCCCTTCTAAGTTTTTATCATTCCTAATGGCATTTGGCAATTGGTTTATTCACATTGCAAAACAGATTTGTTGTTAGGGGCAATCCTGTCTTGTTCCCCTTGTCACTTTTATTTCTTTTGTCACCCCATCATTTATATTTACGACTGCTGAATTTCTTGAATAATATTGTTCTAGTAAACCTTTTATTCTACTTCCCATTCCAAATTTGTTCATAATCTCGCTTAAAGCCCGCCATTCCACACAATCAAAAGCTTTAAATATATCTAATGATAATATCCCTACTTTTAAATCTCTCTTGAACCACACAAATTTTATTTAGTACTTTCCCTATCAAGTTTGACATTTGTCTTCCTTTTACAAACCCACATTGGTCTTTTTTATATATTTATACATACATTTGTTCATTCTATTGGCTATTATAGCAGATAGAATCTTCGCATCTTGGTTAACTAGTGATATGGGCCTATATGACCCTGGGTCTGTTAAATCTCTATCGGGTTTTGGTATTAATATTATTAATGACTTCCTCCATGATTCTGGGATATTTTCTCCTTTCATTATTCCATTGTACAGTTCTAATAGTTTTGGAATCAATACATCTCTGAAGCTTTTATAATATTCTGTTCCCAAACCGTCAGACCTGGAGCCTTCCCAACTTTTAAATTCTTAATAACTTCCTCTATTTCCACCCTCTTAATAGGTTGTTCCAACATTTCTTTGTCATTCTCCTCCAACCTACTCTCCCAATTTTCCTCCACATATTTCCTAATTTTTCTATGGAGCTGGCTTTTGTTTGGTATAATTCCTTGTAAAACTCTTCAAAAACCTTCAATTTTTCTTTCATAGATCTACATGTTTTACCTGTTTTATCTTTTATCGTGCTTATTATACCTTCCATTTTCTTTTTTTGTGTGGATTTGGCTAGCATCTTTGAGTTCTTATTACTAAATTCAAAAAATTCTCTCCTTAAATATATTAAATTTTCTTGTACTTCATCTATTTCCATTTTTTCCAATTCCTCTTTTTTAGCTCTCAGCCTTGCATAAATTTGTGTCTCTCTCTTTATTATATACTTTTTTCCAACTCATCTATTTCTTTTTCTAAATTCTTTTTCCTTTCTTCTTGCCTTTTTTTGAGATTAATTGTCTCTTTTATACACAACCCTCTCGCCACCGCTTTCATTGTGTCCCATAATACTCCTTTTGATACTTCCCTTCCATTAAAGTCCCAAGTTTCTTGCCATTCGGTTTCACTCGATCCACAATCTCTCTAGGGTTCAAACTGCTTGTATTCAGTCTCCACCTCCTCATTTTATCATAATCACATTTCAAAGCAATCTCAATTGACACCAGAGCATGATCTGAAATCTTGATGCTTCCAATATCAGCATTTAACAATTTACTTAACATGTTTTTAGAAACAAAAATATAAGCTATTCTCGTATAAACGTTATGTACAGCCGAGTAGTATGTATATATTTTTTCATCTCCCTTTACCATTCTCCACACATCCTTTAAATGCCACTTATTCATCACTCTACTTAAATCCGTTGTTTCACTATTTCTAATTTTTGTCATTTGTGTAGTTTTATCTTTTTTTATCCATATAATAGTTACAATCCCTCCAAATATTACATATTGTTGGTGATAATTCTCTATCTGACCTAGTACTTTTTCATAAAATTCTTGCTGTTTTACATTTGGTGCATATACATTTACTAATACATATTTATCCTCCCCTATTTCCCCATACATTATTATATATCTACCTTCATCATCTTTCAACACCTTATTTATTACAAAATTACATTTCTTAGCAATTATTATGGCTACACCTCTTGATTTTGACGACCCAAAGGATTTTCATAGCTTCTTATCCAACTCGATTTTAGTTCGTTCGAACCCGGTTTATTCTGGTGAGTTTCCTGTAGGAAGATAACATCCGCTGCGTCTTTCTTCAGTAGAGTTTCAATCCTCCTTCTTTTAATTACTGTCCCTAAGCCTCTGGTGTTCAATGTTGAGATTCATAGTTTATTGGACATCGTTATGATCTACATTAAAAGACTGTTTTGTGGCTTGAACCCTTGTGAACCCTCGTCCCTTAAAATCCCCTCCCCCTCCTCCCCTTCCCCCGTTACCCCTGCTCCCCTCATTCCCCCTTCCCCCACTTCCATCCTTTGGGACATCTTGTCCCAACCATGGCCCCGGCCTTCCCAAGTGGGAAGGGAAGTCATCCTATGGCCCAGAGTCTCCCTCCCCCAAGTGCGCATATTTTAGAACAAAAGAATTAAATTTTTGGTTGCAGTGATTCTAAATTTCTTCTTACATCTCAATTCCTCCGACAGCGCCGATTAATTCTTCCAATTCTCCTTTTTCCTCTGGTATATTTCCTCCCACAGCTCCTTCCTCCTCTTCTTCCTTTCTGTCTCTGTCTCTGTCTTGTTTTGTTGTTATGCCAAGCTCCTTCAATAATTGAAGTCCTTGCTCCAAAGAGTTGACTCTGTACCTTTTGCCTCTCCATTGAAATTTGAAAAAGATTGGGTATCCCCAGGTATACAATATTCCGGCCTTCATTAGCTGAATCGTAATTGGCTTCATTGAATATCTCCAGTTTTTGGTTTCGGAGCAGTAGTCATTAAATGAGCAAAATCTGTTGTTAATTCCATCAGTCCGCTCCTGCCACCTGTCGACGACTAAACAAAGGTCTTTTTCTGTGGCGGCACCAGTGCTCTGGAATGCCCTCCCAGACAGCACCCGAGCCATCTCGGAACTGGGCCCATTCCGGAGGGCGTGCAAGACAGCCCTCTTCGGGCTGGCCTTTAATTAGGCACACTGGACTAAGAACAACGATATATGTCTTCTTAACCCGTGTCTTGACGATGTAACCTGTTTTAAATGTGGTTTTATGTTTTTATGTTTTTATCAATTGTAGGGCCACAGGTTGATATGTCACAACATGCCGCCCATGTATTTTTGCTGTGATCCGCCCGAGCCTGCTGGGAGGAGCGGAATACAAACGTGAATAATAAATAAATAAATAAATATTTCCAACTTTGTTTCTCCCATCTTCAATTTCTCTGGGTTCTTCCTCAGTATTTTCATCAACTCTTCTTTTTTTTTGCAAAAATTATGAACCCGAATTATTACATTCCGTGGTGTTATTTTATTCCTTCCAGCCAGAAGACGATGTACTCGTTCTAGGTCCATTTCTGTCCAGTTTAACATTGGGTAACTTTTTGCAACCACTTCAATATTTCAGTTTTCAAATCTTCTCTCTTTTTCCATTCTGGATAGTTTTAATTACAACATTATTCCTTCTCTGGTTTCTTGCATGTACACAAACTTTTTCCATACAAAATGACTGTTCTTTTTAGCAACAAAAGTTTGTAGTTTATACATCAATTTTCACAATTGTTCTTTCATTTCTTTGTGAGGAACAAAATGACTTCCAGCAACAAAAGGGGGAAAGAAGGGGGAAAAGAAGTGGAAACTTGCTCTTCTGAGGCCCCTTCTACACTGCTTTAAACTGGGTTATCTGGCAGTGTAGACTCATATAATGAATTATAGTGAATTATCTGCTTTGATAATCTGGATTATATGGAAGTGTAGAAGGGGCCTGAGTGGGTTCAGGTAACAGCAAACTGCTACAGTCTTTCCTGCTTGTGTGTTTTTTCTGATTAATATCATTTGTCTCCTTGATCACACTCGGGTGTTGGAAGATATGACGTGGTGGCATTTCTTCATGTGATAATGTGCCACCACCATATTCACTCTGAAGTAGAACAGGTTTACAGTCTCAGAGCTGCATCTTTCATCATGCCATGGAGTATGAAACTATCCTTTGTGTTTAATATTGCATAGGCTGGTGGGCTTCACTTTCTTTTCACAATCACGAGTGTATTCCTAACCAACAGTATGCTCCATTTTGGGGGCCCTATAGTCTTTTTGTGTCCCCCCCCCCCCTAGTTTGTGATAGCCTATTTCTGTGAGTCTTAATTTTAGATGCAAAGAAAAAATACTGGCACACTAATCCAAGTTTAACTGTCATGTGGATAGTAAACCAACAAACAGTGGTACTGGAAAAGAAGCAATTATTATAGAACTTGGTAATATATTCCAGGGAGCAACAACATATTGCTGGTTGCATTTGAATGGTATATAATGTACACAACTTCACACTTAGGGCTATGATTCATTTTTTAATTCCTGAAGAGCCCAACACAGGGTAAAGTCCTGCCCAGATTTCGCTTTCATAATACTTCCATATTGATAGAGAATTAACTTTGCTTCCCTATTTAGTACAATTATCAGAAGAAAAGTAGCTGTAATCCAAATCAGTGAAATGTGCTTGTACATTATTTCACATCCACAAACTCAGAAGTGCCCTCTTTGTATTGGGGAAGAGTAGGTTACCCAAGTAATCGTAAATCAAATTTCGATTTGATCTAATCACAGCATTTCTATTTTAGATTAATTGCAATTTGTAAAACAAACATAGATGAATGCAGGCTATATTTTTTTGTTTCATACTATTTCTAAATTTTCACTGATTGAATTATAGTGCTAATAAGAGTGAATATGTTGGGCTCCACTGACAAACATTAAAATTGATCGACTGCTTGAACTCAAATGTGTGTGTGTCCTTGATTTAATAGCCCTAGAAAACAATTAAAGGTAATAAGTGGTATAGAAGTGTGGCTTGTGGCTCTTCTAAACATTTTCACATACACGTTTGCTTGCACATTGAAATACCGGGTCTGCTTATCTAGGGGTTGCATAGTATGTGTAATTGTTTTTAAACTAAAGTTAAACAGTCACAAGGTGGTTTTCAGAATGTCACTCATTGTATCCTGAAGAGAAATACAAACTTTCTCAAGTCAGCATGGCCAGGAGGTTTTTGGGAGCTGTAGTCCTTAATATAACTTTTCAAGCTCCTGATTCAATTGATTCCAATTATGTAATAGATTGCATCCATCAAATTTGGAAGAGAGGTGACACAAATACAGCTTACATAATTTTCAGAGAATGTTGGAAAGCCTTATTCTCATCTGCTAATGTTACCTTATTTCTGCTTTGATAAATGGCAAGTGTGGAATTATTTATTTTACGTTATTATATGTTTACTTAGAAATAAGTCGCACTCAAATATAACATTCATAGATAAGCATGCATGTATTCCAGATGCGTGGGCTTCAAAAAGTACTACAATTTTAACTTAACTACGTAGATCATTTAAAGCCTTTTTAATGGAATGGTCTGAATCACTCCAAAGAAGAACAAATATCTCTGCCAACAACATTCATATTTCATGAATGAATATCATATGCCTCCTCTTCCAACATTTTCTTCTTGATGACAATAATACCTTTCAAGTCTAGAAACATCTTAGTAGTTTATGGATTTCTGATTGGATTGTACTTTTTTGGTCCAGTGTTTCAGTGTTTCACTGAAAGAAATTAAGTTTATTCCAGGCCTGGAAACATAACATTCCGCACCTCCTTTCTTGACTGCAACTGGCATTGCAATTACAGTGAAACTAGTGATCTACTGCAAACTGAGTCCTGAGTTATTACATCTTCATCTATATCTATGTCAAATGTGGAAAGCAATATGAAAAGTAGAGGACCAAAATGCAAACATTTGTTTCAATCAAAAACATCACTGTTCAGTGTCTACAAGACTTGAGCAGGGTAATTGTTGGCCAGGGAACCTGAGGTCTTTCATTCATAGGGTTGTCATAAGTTGAAGTTATTGAATCATGCAAAATGCACTTTATTTTAACTAATGAAGGAAGAATTACCTACCAAAACATTTGGTCTAGGTTGCAAGGGAGGAAGGAAGCAAACACAAGAGGAAGATGTCACTTAGCCTTGCTGCCATGATTAGGAGTGGGAGAACCACAGATTGACAGCCATATATGGGAGAGTACATGCCAGTTACAGTGCACTGTCAGTGACAGCTGATTTCTGCTTCTGGGAAAAGAAGTCTTTCTCAACTTGTTGAGACCAGTTTCTCCCATTTCTGGGCCATTCGATTTCACCTCACCGAATAACCTAACTTTCAGGTGAGTGTTTTAGCAAATGGCCCACACCCTTAAAAGGTGGGTGCCTTGGTTGAACACAAACTTTTGTATTTCCCTAGCTATTTTTTGCCACTGATTGGGGGCAGATGTCTATTTTGCCCCATTCCCCACCAAGTCTTCTAACACTAACTTAATCCCCTTTTGTAAATCTGATAAAAATTGAGTGTTACCCAGATCGGAGAGATGGATACCCGATAAAATTGTGTGATGTTGTTGTGGGGTAAATAAGATCCCTTACCACGGGTCAATGCAGAGCACATGGCCCTGTTTACCCATTTTCTAGCTCTCTCAAGGTTTTGGACATCACCACTGCCAGCCCATTAAAGGCGTGGTATGATCGCCAACCAAACTATATGTATATGGTGCCCGGTGTACCAAATTTAAAAGATTGCTTGTCTTGCTTGTAGGTAAAGCACCCTACCTGTTAGAAGACTCAAGTCATTTCCACCGAGGTGGATGACCAACACATCCGGAGGGGGCCGACTCCTGAACTCAAATAACAACATGATCACACCATCCCAGTGAAGGCCTCTCTTTCCTCTCCATTCCACCGTGGCAATGAATGCAAGGCCCAAATGCTGGCCATAGGAATTCATCCGGGCTTGGCGTCCCACCCAATGTATGTAGCTATGACTACCTACCAATACTCTCCTCCTATATGCCAGCGTCACTGCATCTGAAATGATAAACAGAATAACTATAACAAAGGTGAATGGATATATCCCTTATAAGCATTAGACTTCCTCCTGCCTCATGACTTGATTATTTCAGTCTCATAGCCCAATAGTGTTGCTGTTGATGCTGCACCGATATGAAAATAATGGGTTCCAAATCTGTGTTGTGGCAGTCCAATCATTTTTTGTGCTTTGGTTGTGACCGTCCAAAATTGGTGTTTGGTCAAGGGAGTGCTATCCTGGTAGCAAAACAAATACCCAGCATTGGTGGATCTAACGGTCTTGTATTGTATTAAAGCTGGCACTGGACACAACTCTTTGTCACTACATCTGGAAAATTTTATGACACAGCCTTTAGCCCCTTGGTCAGTTTTTGAGAATCTGATCAATATTTCCAATTTGTCCTGAGATACCCATAACTACTTATTCACTCCAACCTGCCAACGATGGTCTAGCATATGTTCTGGGCGGGCATCTGTGTTGGGTGGTAGTTGCTAGAATTGCTCCATCTTCATACGAGATAGGGCATTGGCTAATGAGTTATCCAACCCAGCAATATGAAAGACACGGAACAAGTTTAAATTTAACAGTGGAGTGTGAAATGGCGAAGGGCACCCATAACCCTTGGGGATTTGGATGTCAAGGTATTAGTGACTTGCACCATGGCCATATTATCACACCAAAAGTGTACTGTTGAATTTGTGAAACTGCCCATTCATAGTGTAACAGCAACATCGAGTATCTTATTAGATACTGGACCTGACCTTTAAAGCCCTTTATGGTCAGAGACCTTCATACCTTAGGGACCGCCTTTCCCCCTTTCATCACCAGCGGTCGCCACAACCCACCCAAGAAAATCTTCTTTACATACCGGGCCCCAGAGAGGTATGTTTAGAATCCACAAGGCATAGGGCCTTTTCAATCTCTGCCCCAACTTTGTGGAATTCACTACCACCATATGTTAGAACCATGCCTGACTTACGGTCCTTTACGCAAGCACTCAAGACTTGGTTCTTTGGTAGAGCATTAAATCCATAATTCCATTTTAATATTATTGTATGGTTGTAATGTTTCGTTTATTCTATCCTATGTAAGTTGCCCAGAGCACTTCGCTGGAGGGCGACTAATGAAATTATAAAGTGAATGAATGAATGAATGAATGAATGAATGAATGAACTATATGATGGGGGGAAACTCTAAAAACCACAGTGGCCGTTGAAATAAACTCCAAACCCACTGAGCCAGAGGCCTCAGAGGCCACTTTTAGGGCGTCTTTCAACATTAAATCCACAGACTTAGCTGCTCTAATTTAATTGGGCTGGGGCCCTTTGGGAACAATGGGCTGGGCTGGATTCTTTCTGGTAAACTGGTTTTTTCCAGTTGTTAACCTGGGTTAGCCTTCCTGTGTTGCAACTTTTAGCTGAGTGAGATCCCTGGCAAATGGTGCATGAGTGTTGAAATTCTTCTTGGGTGGCAACCTGTAAAGAAATAATCAGAAGATAAGTAAGCAGATGATTGACAGTAGCTAGGCAACCTGGTTGGATCTGGCTTAACTAGCTCCACCTGTGTTGGGAGGCTTAGAACCCGGGTATTTCATGTGGAGTAACGTTAACCCTAATCGACCTTAGTAAGCCTTATAGTCCAAATATTACGTTGTATTTAATTTTGGATTTTTATTTTATTCTTGTTATTATAGTTGTATTTGATTTGATTATTATTAATTATTATTAATAATTATTATATCACGTTAAAATTGTTTGTATAAGGTAATTGACACACAAGGCCATGAGGCTGGAACAGCTAACAGATGTCGGCCTAAAAAAACTTAAATGGACCAATAAAAAACTTTGTAAGCTAATAGGTGATAAAATTGTTATGTTTCAGGTGGACATGAAGGGGTAAACCCATTGAGGTGCATCACTATACTCAAGCAGGCATTTAATCTTTAAGCCATGTCAATCTGTATGCTGACAGAAACATTGTTTTTACGCTTTTTAATGTTTTTATCGTTTTAGTGCTATGTTACCTTGTGCATTTTGTAAACCACCCTGAGCCAATTTGGAAAGGGCGGTATATAAATTGAAACAATAAATAAATAAAATAAAAGCCTTACAAGCAAAATAGCTGCCAGTCTCCTAGTACCCAAAATGGCCAGTGGCCATGCGGCTGATGTGGACGCTGCCATCTTGGAAAAAAGGCCCATGTCCACCACATGGCCCAAAATGACGCCTGTTGTGCCGAGTCTAAACATGGGAGCCTGCCATGTGGCCGAGCAAATGGCTGCTAGCTAAAAAGGCCCAGTCCCACTCTGAGGCGGCTGAGGGGAGAGAGAGAACAGGGAGGGCAAATGTGGCCATGCCAATCCAGCCTCCCCACACACGATGCCAGGGCCTCCAGGTTGCCCACGGCTAGAGAGCAATGGGGGGACACAGAGGCCACAACTCTCTCTCCCCACACATGGGCAGGCAAAAACCAGGAAAAACACAGAGGTGGGAAAGCGGAGCAAAGAGTGTGCTGCCAGGGCCCACCCTGGCAAACAAGCCGAGGCTCCGAGCCCAGGCTCTGCGCGGGCAGCTCCTGCTGCCCGAGGGGCAGCACTGCCACCCTTAAACAAAGGGAGGAACTGCCACTGCAGGCCCCAGTCCACCAGGATCCAAGTCCCCACTCCAGGCAGGAAAGCCAGGAGGGAGGAGCGAGAGGAGGAGGTTGCATGAGCTACCCAAATGCTGCGCTGGGAACCAAGTCCAGCGCAGCAACTCAACGCCATCTGCCTTCTGGGGCAATTGCGGCACCACAAGAAGTGGAGGCCAAGGGCGCACAGTGCCATGCCTCAAGTGGACAATGGGAGAGGTGGGACGCTGCGACCACCCAACTTCTCACGCTCCCCCCACCCAGGAGACCGCTGGGAACTTGGTCACGGCATGAGACGCGTCGCCAGCCAGCCCGTTGGGGCAGCAGAGACCACTGCGCAAAGTGGACAGCGAGGGTGCCACAGCATCCTGCTCCGCCAGACAATTGGGGGGGGGGAGGGAGTGGGAGGCCACAAACAACCAAAATAGCTGCCAGTCTCCTAGTACCCAAAATGGCCAGTGGCCATGCGGCTGATGTGGACGCTGCCATCTTGGTTCCTGGATTGGAACCTGGCTAAACTGTAGGAAACAAAGGGTGGTAATAAACGGACATTTCTCTGGGTGGAAAGAGGTGAGAAGTGGCGTACCCCAAGGTTCAGTTTTGGGTCCGTTACTTTTTAATTTATTCATTAATGACCTGGATGTAGGAGTAAATTCTGAGGTAGCAAAGTTTGCAGACGACACTAAATTGTTCAGGGTAGTTAAAAATGAAACTGATTGTAAAGAGCTCCAGAAAGATCTCTCGAAATTGAGTGAATGGGCAACAAAGTGGCAAATGCATTTTAACCTAAACAAGTGTAAAGTCATGCACATCGGGGCAAAAGAACCCCAACTACACCTACCAATTGATGGGGGTCAAAGCTTTCCGAGACAAACCAGGAAAGGGATCTTGGGGTTTTGGTGGACAGCTCAATGAAGATGTCAACCCAGTCGCAGCAGCAGTAAAAAAAGCAAATTCTATGCTTGGCATGATCAGGAAGGGAATCGAAAATAGGTCGTCAAATGTTGTATTGCCTCTCTACAAATCTATGGTGAGGCCACATCTGAGTACTGTGTACAATTCTGGTCACCGCACCTCAAGAAGGATATAACGGAACTGGAAAAGGTACAGAAAAGGGCAACAAGAATGATCCAAGGGATGGAGCAGCTCCCTTATGAAATCAGGTTGCAACGCCTTGGTCTTTCAGCCTTGAAAGACGGCGTTTAAGAGGTGACTTGATCGAAGTGTATAAAATCATGCATGGGATAGAAAAGGTGAATAGAGAAAAAATATTTTCTCTGTCACACAACACTAGGACTAGGGGCACTCCCTAAAGCTCCAAGGTAGGAAAGTTAGGACTAATAAAGGGAAATATTTCTTCACCCAGAGGGTCATTGGGTTATGGAACTCACTTCCAGAGGAGGTTGTGACAGCTGTCAGCCTGGACAGCTTCAAGGCAGGATTAGACAGATTCATGGATACCAAGGGAATCAGTAGCTACTGAAATGGACATCCAAGTGCCACCTCTGTGTTGATGGAGGCAGGCAGGATTTCCCCGGGTACTGGTTGTGGGGGGTCGGGAGCAGGTGATGGTTTTGCCCTCCTTTCTGCTAGAGATCCCTGTGTACAACTAGTGGGCCACTGTGTGACACAGAATGCTGGACTAGATGGGCTGAGGCCCGATTCAGCATGGCTCTTCTTATGTTCTAACCGCGCCCAGAAGCCACCGCGGCTGTAATGCGGCTATGCAGCCACCAAGCCCAAGTGCCCCATACAGACCTGGATGTGTCAGAGACATGTCCGTCTTCTTCAACGTCCAGGCTCTGAATGGGGATAAGGGGGCTGACCAGCTCATTAGCTGGGCACACACCTCTTTCTGGATGGTTCCATTTGGAACCTTCCATTCTCTCCTTCGGGGGGGGGGAGGCAAATTGCTCTCTTCCTCCAGCTTTGCTAGGGATAGAAAGTTCCTTAAATGCAGAATATTGTTTTGATCTTTCAGTATGTTTGGCTGATAAGAGTATTACTTCTGCCTCCAATTTGCTTGTATTGTTGCTGTTCTTTTAGGTTGCTTTTCATTTATTGTGTTCCTTTATCATATGGCATGCTACCACATACAACTGTCAAAATCAGAGGTTGGGAATATCAAGTGGCATTGTTAACTGCAACTTGTAATACATGTGGTGTTATTTCTTAAATGCTGCACCGAGTAACAGAAATAATTACTTTGAGGGGAAAAGTAACTTCCAAAATTCTAGTCAAAATGCTTATTTGATGCTTTTTTTCTAGTTCATCTGATCACCTGAAGTTAGCTAGGTGATAACTGGGAAAAGTCTATTTGCTTATATCAAACCCTCCTGCATATCACCTAGCAACCATTTTATGTCATTTCCGTAATGGAAAAATAACCTTAAAAAATCTCCTTGGCATTTCAGCATTTAACATAAATTAGTCTTGTAGTTTGACTGAGCAAGTTAAAGGTTATGGTTTTGTTTTAATTGCTGCATCTGCTGTTTCAATTTTGCAGTATTTTATATATTGACTGTTATTTTATTGTGAGCTGCCTTTATTCTTTTATTGAATAATACTATAGTAATACTTCTGGTTCATAATCTTATGATGGCAGTTAGGTCCCTGTTTAGAAAGAGGAAGAAGGAAATATTTAAATTAATATCTATATATCTAATTTAATTATTGTTATTTGTCCAGCCAACCTATGGATTAGGAGACACAATTGGTCTTTAGATACCATCTCCAATCTCCAAAGAATAATTAGAATTAGTCTAATTGTATGGAAAAGGATGTTGTAGTACCTTAGAAACTAATTGAAAGACATTGTTAGCATAAGTTCTCATAGACTAGGGCCATGTCTATATGGCTAAAATAATGTGAACTCACCGCTCAATTATTGCATCCAATTGTTAACTTACATCAAGGGAATACATAATTTAATCCAAATCTTCTAGGAAGTTCTGGAATGATCTCATGGTGTTGGAGGACACCATGGAAGCTGAGGCGGGATAGACAGGATAGGCTCCTTGGGTTATCTATCTTACTGGAAGTGTTGGTGTTCTAAGCAGTAATGTGGACTTTTTTTGTCAAATTACAAAGAATGCATTTTTGCCACTTGCAAACTAGCCAGCAGTGCATACCTGGCCTATTCCAAGTTATATACAAACATACCAATTTTGACTTACATTTACGTTCCACCTCAGAAAGGACCTACAGAATCTTATATGTAACCCAGGGCTGCCTGTATAATAATAAGCACATGTTATTTGTGATCATGCTATTCATCAGAATATCCTCAAATGCACCATGGAATAAGGAAATAGTAATTTTCCGGCTGAGAATGAATGGCAGGTGAACTAACCACCAGTCTCAAGACATGAATGCGAATTTTCGCTTCATTCATGACTTTCCTCACTAAGTTTTGCTTCTCAAATAATTGGGCAATATCTATTTACATACATCAGGCTAACCTCTGTCTCGTGTATTCATGCCTCATTTCCTTACTTAATGCCTTTTCATTCTTGTTATTTATTTTCTTTAATATTACATTTCCAGTATATAACAGGATGAGTCACCCTCATTGCCATCTTTAGCAGTACCCTCCAAGGACCATGAAACAGTAAGGAGATTTTAAAAAGATTTCCCACCTAGTCAGAGGAGCTAACCTTTATTTTAATGGCATTTGGATTAGAACAGTGTTCCAGTTGGTGGAAATGTATTCATATCAAGAACCCCCCAAAGTAGGCTGCTAGCCACACTTGCTTTTCTGTTTTTTTCTCTGGGAGGATGACGTAGCACACAGCACATCATAACTGATGAAAGAGTTACTCACATTTATAGTTCTGTTAAGACTCACATATCACATGAAACATGGAGAAAAGCATGTCTGCCAAGTCATTAGCACAAGGAATGCCAAATTTAGGTTGAATGTTCCATCAGGTGCATTAGTCAGATTCAAGAACAGACATCCTGGCTGTTCTAATATTCTTTCTCTTTTAAAAAAGTTCCCCCACTCCTTGGTTATTTCTAGCTAATATCAGACTCAGGAAAATGAACAGCAGAGGGAGGCAGACCCTGTAGTTATAAAAAAGAACTAGTATACATGGCTCAATAACTGATTCCAAAAAGCGAAGATCTGTCAAAACAAACTTTTTTCTGTTTGAAGGGACAAAAAGAAACCATCCTAATTTGCCTAGAACGAGATTTCCAAAGTGTGGGAACAGCCACAAAAGGTACCCACTTCTACTTTCTCACTGAATGTATTTATCAAGGTGCTGGTACAAAGAGAAGTGCCCCCCTGAATATTAAAAAAACTCAGACAGGCTCATATGGGAAGACACATCCCTTCAAATAGTTTGATTTGGAAACTCTGCAACTTACTGGAAATGTGTAGAAGCAAAAGTCTCAAAGCACATCACAAGCAGATAGAGGGAGGATTTAGACAGCCCCTTTATTGTGGAAACTTCCACTAACCACCAGTCTCAAGACATGAATGCGAATTGTGGAAACTTCCACAATAAAAAGGGGGTTGTGCAGACAATGTTCTGGGCAACCCGGAATTAATTAGCCACAACCAGGAAAACCCTGGTTTGTGGTGAATTAATTAGATATTGGGTTTATTCTGCGCCTTGTTGCAGAATAAACCCATTACTTCAATTGTCTGGATTGCAGAATACTACAGTCCAGACAGTATTCCCACAGTTTTCCAGGCTAAATTAGCACAGAAAACTGTGGGACTATCAACCCACACCCCAGAAGCCCCCGTAAACTGAGTTTAAAAAGAAAAGAACTCACCCGACCTTCCTGGAACAGTTGCCGGAGTTCTCCTGGCATGTACAAATGATGCGCCCGGAGAAAGGGGGAGCAGAAAAAATCACTCCTGCTCCCCTTTTCCTGGTGCATCATTTGTACACACCAGGAGAACTCTGGCAGCCATCCCTGTGTGAGTTCTTTTCTTCTTAAACTCAGTTTAGGAGGGCTTCTGGGGAGCGGGTTAAGTGTCCCGGTGTTGTACTGGGAAGTACTTGCCCTGCAAGATCTGCTGCCTTTCCGCAGGGCCTGCAAAACCTATTTGTTCCGGCTGGCATTTGAATGTGGTTCTTAACTTTCCATAAATTATGTGATTTTAAGTGTGATTTTAATTGTAATTGGGAGTCATCTGACTATGTTATCTAATCTATTTTATGTGTTGTAAGCTGCTCTGAGCTCTCAGGGAGTGACGGCATATAAGACTGAATAATAATAAAAAAATAAAAAAATAAGATCCAGTACAACATCTGGACACCAACCTCAGAAAGTGCATGCTTTCTGGGGTGAGTGTGGACAGGGTCCCAGGAACATCTGTGTTTTTTAAACGCGGGTGCTCCTGGGATAAAGCTCTGTATGGAAAGGCCCAGAAAGAACAGCTAAACATATGCTGGTAGCTGTCCCTGACTGAATTTATAATTGGCCATTTTATTGATCCCATGTATGACAGAGAGAAACCTAACAACTTCAATTTATCCCATCATTACGCCTTTCTGGTTCAGTTATTCCTATTATTTTTAATCTTTACTTGAGAATATTTACTTGATCATTTATATTTAAATGTAATATGATTCTGCCAATTCCTTCTTCCAGAATTACATTTTAAATAATAAACCATACTGTAAATGTTTATGTTCAAAGCTTGGCGTTTATATGTTTTAATGTTTTATAGAATTTAATAAATGAATTCCAATGAATTTATCATTTTTACAAAAAGATTTATGAATATCTCAACAATTCTTACATTGTAGAATTAGATACAGAGTCCCTGAATTATTTATGCTCTATCAAAAAAAGAGTAATGTCTCATTGGAACATAATCCCCACTCCTCTCATGGTATGTAAGAATATCCTTTGTGGCTCAGTTATCACTGTGTTCCCGATGTGCCCCTAAACCTTGGGAAAGTAAAGTGAAACATTACTCATTTCAAGATCAGTTTCTACATACAGATTAGTTTCTTTTTCATAGACTGGCTAAATATTACTTCTACTTCTATGATAAGAGATGTAACCTATTCCGACAGAAAGGAAAAGCTGAGAATCAGAAATGAAGATACATAAATTCAGGGGGAATTTATGTACATGTAATCCCAGGGTTTGTGCTGCACTCATTTCATGAATGGATCTACAGACATCACTGCAATTAACTATCATCTATCTCAGTATTGTTTGGGTCTTCTTCTTTTTCTATCATCATCAGCTAGTTCATGAATGTGGTAAGTCGCTATGTAAGTGGGTATAGACTGTCACAAAGTTTAAGAAATTTTCCTTTTTAGGCTTCCAGGTCCCAGAATACACTGGCCTACATGGCAAACCTTCAGCTATGAGTTCGAGTCCTCTCTCATTTATAATGTAGTAGCTTGGGGACCCGGCCTTGCCCGGGTCATTTCAGAAGTGCAGCAGGATGTAGAGTGGGTCATGGGGGCTCTGTGTGCCAAGTTTAGTCTTGATCCATCATTATTGGGAGTTGCAGTGGTATCATGAAATTACTGAAGCTAGTGCAAGTCCCATCATCTCTGTGTGTCCCGTCCCCCCCAAAGTGTAGTAGGATGTAGATTGGGTCATGGGGGCTCTGTGTGCTAAGTTTGGTCTGTATTGGTGAATGGATGAGGGATGCATTGTTTTTCGGAAGTGAGTGAAGGTACTTCAAGTCCCATCATCCGTGGTCCATCTCACAGTAAACTGCACCAGGCTGTAGAGTGGGTCATGAGGGCTCTGTGTGCCAGATTTGGTGTTGATCAGTCATTGGATTAGGTTTGTAGCAGGATTGGAAAGTGAGGGAAGGTACTGCAAGTCCCATCATCCATGTTCTGTCCCCCTCCAAACTTCAGTAGGCTGTAGAGTGGGTCACTGGGGCTCTGTGTGCCAAGTGTGGACTTTCTCGGTGTTTGTTGGGGGCACAGTGGTCTGTGGGAACAGAGGGGTGTAAAAGTACTACAAATCCCATCATCCATTGTCAGTCCTCCTCCAAACCTCACCAGGACGTGAAGGCAGTCATGGGGGTTATGTATGCCAAGTTTGGTCTCGATCAGTGATTGGATGAGGGTTGCAGCGAACTTGGGAAGTGAGTAGAGGCACTTCAAGTCCCATCATCCATGGCCCACCCTCCTCCGAACTGCACCAGGACGTAGAGTGGGTCATGGGGGCTGTGTGTGCTGAGTGTGGTCTGTATTGGTCCTTTTTGGTGGCCTCAGTGGTCTGTGGGAACCAAAGTCTTGGAAAGTACTACAAATCCCATAATACGTGGGTCATGTCATAGGGGGGTTATGTGTACCAAGTTTGGTGCAGGTCCATCACCCGCGCTGGTCGCTGTGGCCTGTGAAAGTGGCTGCCACATATTCGCCCTGGCCTGTGAAAGTATACCGGTGTAAAACAGAAAGGAGTAAAAAAATGGAAAAGGCCTGCATGGAATTAGCAGTAAGGTCCAATGAGGCTGGGTGAGGGGCTTTGGGCCAGAATTATTTATATAAGCATTAAAAGGCATTAGAGAAAGGTATTTATTGTTTTCTCTTGTGTCTTTTGAGTGAAGTAGGGCCTTACCTTGTAGAGTGACAGTGCCTGTTCTAAAGATCCTGTCAGAAGCTGCCTTTCTCTGACACTGTGTTGAAGAGGGAAGATGGATGCCTCTTTTGGGCCTATCTGGGAGAAGGGGATTTGTAGGGGCTACAATGTTTTCTGGGAAGTGAATTGGGATGCAAATCCCATCATTCGTCGGCCATCCTGCCCTAAACTCTATTTTGGGGCCTGTAATGTTATGGCCTGCTATTGGTAACTTTAAAAGGCGAATGGCAGGCAGCCGTTTTCTAAAAGCTGAGGGGGAGGAGAATACAGGAATCCATTTTGTTTTCACAGAGCCAAGTGGGGAGGGAATGTTGATGGTGCATTTTTTCCCCTCAGTGGGAAGAAATCCTGTTGTTTGAATGTAGAGGCCTGGATTCTGGGATGCTGGCTTTTTTCCCCTCAGTGGGAAGAAATCCTGTTGTTTGAATGTAGAGGCCTGGATTCTGGGTTGCTGGCTTTTTTCCCCTCAGTGGGAAGAAATCCTGTTGTTTGAATGTAGAGGCCTGGATTCTGGGTTGCTGGCTTTTTTCCCTCAGTGGGAAGAAATCCTGTTGTTTGAATGTAGAGGCCTGGATTCTGGGATGCTGGCTTTTTCCCCTCAGTGGGAAGAAATCCTGTTGTTTGAATGTAGAGGCCTGGATTCTGGGATGCTGGCTAATCAGTGGCTAGCAATGCCCTCTGTCTGGTGCCTTAGAATTTTGGAGTGGCGAGGCTGTCCAATCAAAGGACTTTATGCAAATAGCTGCCACATATCCCACCTTCCGCCCTCCGCATACACACATACACACATACACACAAACATTCCGTTTTATAAAGGTATACAGATTAATACAGCAATAGTAAGACTAAGGTTAGTTGAGTTCAGTCAGAGCTTCGAAAACTTAGTTTCTCTGAGATGTTTTGGTAATTGCTAAGAAAAACACATTTTTAATGAATGGTGAAAAACTGTTTATTACTTTTTTTCCAAACAAAATCTTGACACACTCAATGACCAGTTTGTTATGCATATTTAAATATAAGCAGATTTTTTCCCTGTGGATATTGTTATTTGTAATATTGTTATCATTATTTGTAAAGTTTAAATGTATTACTTATTTACAATAAATCACTCCAAGGGCTGTATAAAACAAGTGATGAAGCTGAAGGTTTTTTTAAAAAATTAAATGCTATCTTCATAGAAATAAGAACTATTTTTTTTGCTTTAAACATATACATCTACCACAAAGCAGTCTAAATTCATTTAGGCTTCTCTTTTGTACTGCCCCAAGGACTAACAGCTGGTTATTAGGCTTGTGCATTTCAGATGAACCTTGAGTCGTTTTTGCTATACGGATTTGGGGGGGGGGAGGCATGGTTTCATTTTTGTGTGCCTCCTGAAAATGAGTGGGTGTCCACATGGGCATTTTTGTCCTGCAGCTGGACAATGTGGCTAGATCTGATCCATTGGCGCCAATGGTGGCCTTCACAGGCTCCCCTTCCCATCATTTTAGGGCTATCAGGATGAAAATGTTCACACTTGGAGGACACATCTACGATTGCTGGCCCACCAAGTTTCATAGTGTTTGGACTATCCCCTGATTTTTAGGATTTTTTTATTCTTTCTAGAAATAAAATCTCCTTTAAAATTACCAAAAAGATATCCCCCACTGATCATGCCCTGTAATTTCTCCAGAAGCAGCAGCAGGGCACCATTCCTTCCTGCCAAATGTAAAAGATGCACTTATACACACAGCCCACTATTACACTTTTTATACTAAAACAAACAAACAAACAAAGCCAGCAACCTATTTCTGAGGTAGTGAAAAGGAGAGAGGATGAGGTAATTGTGTGAAATCCTGAAGGACCAGAATTGGCAGCATGACTGTGGGGTGTGCCACACTGCCATGGGGCAGCTCATAGAAATTGCTTTTGGTAAACATTGTCAAGCATTGAGGGAGAGGTTGCTTGCAACAACCATCCCAACTTCATGACACTGGTGTGTACCATGGCACCACATGAGAGTTGAGGTAGTTTAGTTTGAGTTTGGGGAAGAGGAGTCAGTCAGTGGTAGAAGTAGGTGTTAACATGTGCACTGGTGAACTCTGAGTGACGCTGGGAGAGCAGATGTGATCATGCTCCACTGGCATGTGGCGTGAAGCATGGAGGGAGCATGTCAAAGAGACCAAAGAGCAACAGTAAGAGAGGGAGAGGGTGGGTATGTGCCCCTTTGGGAAACGAGTGCTCTCACACTGGGTAGAGACTTGGAACTGCAACACTGGCATGTGCTAGACACCATGTGAGAGTTAAGAGAGAGGTAGTTTAGTTTGAGTTTTGGGAAATAAATAATATTTTTTAAACAGGGGATAAAATAAAGAAAAGAGAAGTTACGAGAACAAGTGAGCCAGCCTGTCATGCTGACTCACTAAGTGCACATTGGGCTCAAGATCCGGAAAGCCCAGCAGTTGGAGATTAACTTTTAAAGGAAAAACAGCTGTTCCACTGCAGCAGGGTTCAACTGGCTGTGTTGATGGTTGACACAAAATCCCCAGCCATGCTGAAGAGTTTCTCAGTAGCCCATCACATACAGGGAGGTGGAGCTTGTGCGCCAGACATGACACACCTGGAAACTCATTGTCTTTGACCACCCATGCCACATTAGCCCCAGAATCGGACACCACAAAAACAGGTATGAGTGTCAGCAGCTGCCTCTCACAATTGATATTTTGAGAGCATTGGTGGGTCCCAAGTCAATGAAGTTGTCAAAGAATGGGACAAGAGATGTGCAATTCCTTATAGTTCTGACTTGCATGAGACCTTTCTAATAAAATGTGGAGCTGAGATAGAGCTTCCAACTGTGGTGTCCCATGCCAAGGGTGACAATAAAATCTCTGTTGTATCCTACAGTTCTGTTTTGTCCAGCAAATGAACCATCACTATTGCTTTCAAGAGACCATCTCCACTAGTCGGTTCTCCACAAAGATTTGAATTTTGTAGAATTTTTTTTAATGGATTTGATTAACATGTTATTATTATTTATTTATTTATTAAGTTCGATTTGGTATACCGCTCTCTCTGGAGCCCAGAGTGGTCCCAATCTCTAGGTCTCCCAGCACTACCATTTAGTCACCTTTTACTGGAAATTGGCTGTAGCATTGTGCTGGAGGAGGAGATTTCTAGAGAGATTTCTAGACGTTCTCAAGTGCAAAAATTAGTGCATTTTATTTCTGTTTTCCCCACTTTTATGGTGTTCTATTTCCCTAACCCAGTGAATGCGGAGGACTCAGTGAACTTGTTTTCATGTTCAGCAGCAATGAAATGAGACAATTTCCTGCCCATCTTGAAGTGGAAGAGAGAAAAGGCATTGTCAGGAAGCTACACATCAATCATGTATTCTATGATTATCAGTGAGCTGTACAGCAGTGTGGGCTTCATCCATTACTTTGACATGGAGCTTGGCCCAGCATGATGCCACGTCTCCATGTTCCCCTTTGCTCCCCCACCAATGTGTAGTCAAAGAGTGGGCTGCAGCAGTGCAAGTTCAAAGGTCTGTGGTGGATACAGGTTTGTAACTGAAGAGAAGCAGGGAACATCTCTATATCCAAATCAAAATCTTTAATCTTGTATAAGGATTATACCCAGGAGAACTCTCCACCTTCTTACTGTGGATACAGGTTTGACCAGGCTCTACCACCACCAGCTCCACCCCCTGCCTCCTGATTCCCTCCTCCTCTCTCCTCTTCCCTCCTTCTCCTCCCCCTCCCCCTTCTCCTCCTCCTCCTGCTTCTGCTCAAGTTCCACTGACTTGTCCCCACTGAGACTTCTAATGGGAATTTAAAATACAGTGGCAGTGGTATCTCAGAGACTTCCTCAAGGGCCTGAGGTTGTGAATCAGCAGCAGCAGCAGCCCCCCAAATGAGATGTTATTGTTCTTTGTATTTTTGGTGGTGTCATGGGAGGATTTCAGTGATTGAAATTCTGGAGAATGGGACAACGCAGTTGTTGTTGTGCCTCCACTCTCACTGTCTCCCTTGGAAGCCTGGCCGCTAGCACTTGACCCTGAGCCAGCACCAGTAGCATGATGGCCTCCAGACCTCATGATTTCTTGTTATATTTGTTGTTATTAGTCATTTATTAATCTGTAAGATAAGCTATTTATTGTTATATATTATTAATAAAAAGTTGTACTGCTTTTTTGGAATTTGAGTAGAGGGATAGGCTCAGGCTTCTTGTGAGAGAGAACTGAAGGGTGTGCACATGCATGCACACGCATACACAAGGGAAAGTCAAATCGTTGAATCAAAAGAACAACACAATCAATTGTTAATGTTTTCAGGAAGGAAGCTATAGCCAGCACACACACACACTCCTGGTGGTGAGGTGCAACACAATAGGAACAGGTTGGTTTTCAAAAAAAAAGAATTTACAGTTTCTCCTGAAGGTGCAATTCTTATGAATACAAATACTACTATTAACAAAATAACAACAATAATCTTTTATGTGCTGATGGAGGTTGGAGTTAGAGAGAGACAATGGGTTCTGTTGGCTATGGCTTGACAAAACTTCCCCAGAAGCCCCCCCCCTCCTTCTTCTTATTAGGTGGCAGCAGCCAAAGTATTATTATTAAATGAAATTACAAAGAAGGAGATAGATTGCAAAGGATAGGATTGTTGTTAGTGGAAGACTGATTGGACTTGGGTTGTTATTTCATTGTTACATTTCTTATGAATATAGTACAGATAGTATTAACAATAAAAGATCTTTTATGTGCAGCTGAATGGAGGTTAGCGTTAGAGAGAGAGATGATGGGTTCTATTGGCTAATGGCTATGGCTTGGCAAAGCTTCCACAGAAGCCCAAACATCTTTTTAAGGCAGCAACAGCCCAATTATTACTGTTAAATAGAATTAAGAAGGCAGAAGAAAGCACAGAGAGAAATATAAACAGAGATGAGAATGCAAAAGAAAAAATTATTAGGTATTGGTAGTAAGTTTAGGTAGCTAGCTAGCTAGGTAGGTAGTTTTTCTGAGAATGAAGCTTTGCTGTTATGCTAGAATTTCTATAATTATTTATTATAATATTTTTTAAGCATTACTTTGATGAAAGAGAGGGGGAGGAGAGATAAGAGAAGAAGCTAAAGGATTTTGTAGAGGCCAATAGGGCTGTTATACAATTTTGGATATGCCCGAATTTCGGAAGTTTTTCGGATACTTCTGACTTTTTTAGCAATTTCGAGAGCAGCCCTCCCAACAGGAATTCAAAAATCCAAATTTCGGATGTCATTTCCAAATTTTCTTGCTGATTGCTCATTGGTTGATGGCTAACAGCTGACTCTCCCTTCTGCTGATTATTTTTCCCATTTTTTAAAGCAGACGTCATTTTTGAAGACTTCCGAAGACTTCCAAATTTTAGAAATACTTCTGAATCAATTTCAAAATTTATCGGAATTTTTTCGGAAGTCTAAATAATCCGAAATGCAATCTATGACTACATCCAAAACGAGTTTTGAAACTTTTTTAAAAAATCAAACAGCCCTAGAGGCCAAAGGGTGACTCAAAACTCAGAGCCACCCTAAAAAAAACCACACACACACACACAAGTCCCCAAATGACACCCACTCACCAGCACATTCCAACTCACAGTCCCACTAAATAAACAGTCAAGAAAAAGGGGGAGGAGATTAAATGCTAGAAGCCAAGACAAGTCAAAAGCTAAAGTTGAGAGGGCACAGCAGGGCCATCGGACTGAAGCACCTCTAGAGCCAGGACGCAACTGAGAAATAGAGGTGCTTGCCCCAGTAAATACACACAATTTGTATAAGACACATCACACCTTTCTTCTATTTTGATTGGCTCAACAGGCGGGGCTCACAGGGAAATCTTGTGCGAGCATGCAGAAGGAATGATGACCAGCAGCCATGTGATCTGGCTCTTTTTAAAAAACACACACACATGGAGCCCTTGCCAAAGAAGCTGAAGGAAAACAGCCAAAACTAATCTATGCACAAGTCCACTGGTTATGTGTTTGTACATCATTCTACTTACACATGAAAAAAATTTCTGCCAAACAAAAAGATTTGTATGTCTTGTGTAACTGCCTTCTTTTTTTAGCCTTGATCAACTGATTTCAACAATATAAATAAAACCTTAAATTTTGTACACAGTTCCAAATCTTCTCAATGAGGATGGTTGTGGCATGGATGGTAGCAGATTCTGATCCAGGTAAATGAGATCAAAATTGGGGCTATGCACATCAAAGTTACATGTGACATTCTAGTTCTTTTGGATGCAAATAATGCATAAACACAGAAGCACTTTTATAACAATCTATAAGTTATACCTTAGAAATAAGGTTTTGTAATACTCCACAAGAAAGCTGAATTATGTTTTTATTCATATGTTGGATTATTTACAATACGACAGAATGTTCTTATGATTTACCTTGAAGCTGAAGATGCTTGTTTAAAATAAAGAAGATGAGTCAAGCAGTATAAGAGTGGTGTTTCTATACTGAAAACATACAGTAATTACAGTTCCCATATAGTTGATATATGAAGGATGTATCAAGTGTTGGAAAGATCATATTCCACTGTGTGCTGGAGTGCCCTCAGTAACTGAGAGCTTTTGCAGACTCATGGTGCTGATCATTAAGAAAGAAGCACAAAAAGTTCACAATGATCACATAAAATATATGCAAGACTAGAACAAGTCTTTGTATTTAAGCAAGATGGCAACCCACATTTTATTTATTATTTATTATTTATTTATTTAAAACTTTTGTACCCCGATCTTCTCATCTCCATAGAGGGAATCAGACCAGCTTAGAGCAGAAATTCAATGCTACAATAAAATTTAAAACATCTAACAACAATACATGATTAAAATACATAGGAATAAAATACATAAAGCCAAATCGCCGACTAAACACAAGTTCAACTCTGTCTATAACTGTGGTCATTCATTTGGTCTATAACCAATCTCAGCCTTCTTCTGGGAATGTTTCATTCCAAAGCCAGGTCTTTCCTAGCCTCCCGAAGGACAAGAGGGAGGGGGCAGATCTAACCTCACTTGGGAGAGAGGTTCATAGCTGAAGGGCCACCACGGAAAAGGTCATGTCTCTCGTCCCCACCAGACACATTTGTGATGATGGGGGACGGAGAGCAGGGACTCCTCGGAAGATCTTAGTGTCCTAGATAGTTCATAGGGGAGAATCTGTTCAGACAGGTAAACTGGGCCGGAACCATATAGAGTTTAATAGCAGCACTTTGAATTGTGCTCAGAAACTAATTGGCAGCCAATGGGCTGGCACAACAAGGGAGTTGTGCACTCCCTGTACCCTGCTCCTGTTAGTAACCTGGCTGTCGAGCGTTGGACTAATTGCAGTTTCCGAGCAGTCTTCAGAGGCAACCCCACATAGAGAGCATTGCAGTAGTCTACACGGGATGTAACCAGAGCGTGCACCACCGTGGCAAAGTCAGACTTCCCAAGGTACAAGCGCAGCTGGCGCACAAGCTTTATTTGTGCAAAAAGCTCTCCTAGCCACCGCCGAGACCTGGAGTTCCAGGCTCAGCGATGAGTCCAGGATCACTCCCAAACTGCGAACCTGCGCCTTCAGGGGGAGTGTAACCCAGTCAAGCGCAGGCTGTCACCCTATGCCCTGTTCGGCCTTACGACTGACTAGGAGTACCTCTGTCTTGTATGGATTTAGTTTTAATTTGTTTGCCCTCATCCAGTCTGTTACAGCGGCCAAGCACTGGTTCAAGACTTGAACAGCCTCCTTAGTAGCAGGTGGAAAGGAGTGACAGAGTTGGACATCATCTGTGTACAGATGACACTGCACCCCGAAACTCCGGATGATCTCCCCACCAGCTTCATATATATGTTAAATAACATAGGGGACAGCATTGAACCCTGCGGGACCCCACAGTACAATGGCTGAGGGGTCGAGCAGGAGTCCCCTAACTACACTTTCTGAGAATGACCCTCGAGGAAGGACTGGAGCCACTGCAAGGCAGTACATCCAAGGCCCATTCCTGCGAGGCGTCCCAGAAGAATACCATGGTTGACGGTATCGAAGGCCACTGAGAGGTCCAGCAGAACCAACAGGGACACACTCCCCCTGTTGAGCTCCCGGTGAAGATCATCAACTAAGGCGACCAAGGGTGTCTCAGTACCATGTCCCGGCCTAAAGCTCGACTGCGCCAGATCTAGATAATCAGTGTCTACCAAGAATTCCTGGAGTTGCGAGGCAACCACACATTCCAGGACTTTGCCCAATAAGGGAGATAGGAAACTGGCTAATGGTTGATTAATTGAGTGGGGTCCAGTGATGGTTTTTTCAACAGCGGTTTTATAACAGCTTGTTTTAAGCTGGCTGGAATGTTGCCTTCCTGAAGGGAGGCATTACCACCACCTTTACCCACTCTGCCAAACCCCCTCTGGCTTCCTTTACTAGCCAGGATGGGCAAGGGTCCAGGATGCATGTGGTCATTCACGCCTCTCCAAGAATCTTGTCCACATCCTTGAGCTGAACAGATTGAAACGAATCCATCAAAACTGGACAAGCAGGTGCTCGTGTTACATCCTCAGACTGCCGTTAACATGGTGTCAAAGCCAGGACGGATCAACACATCTTTTAATTCCACATATGGAAACTGTCTTGACTGGTGACTACATTCTACTTCAAGAAAGATAAAACATCTTATGCTTCACATGAGAACAGAAAGATGGTTTATGGAGCACAAAGAAACAGCTCTGTCCTCTATTACCATGGAATTGTTTGAGGCATCTTCCTCACTATGCCTAATAGCAGGGCCTGCTCTTGGAGTAGATGATGGCGATGACAGATAAAGGTCAGGACTTGACATCACAATTATTACAGCTTAGGGCTCCAGTAAACCATCAGGTAATTTTTTTATGGAATCAGTTTCTGTTATTGAAGACTATTGGTGTGGACAAGATGCTTGAGACAGTTCAGCCTACCACATGTAAACTTGACACTTGCCCTTCTTGGAGGATAAAATCTAGGAGGGTAGAGTGACTAATATTTCTAGTGAATATGCAGTGGAGGTGAAGACTAGATTGAAGGGACTATATTCAATAAATAGAGTCCCAGAAGAACTATGGACAGAAGTTTGCAACATTGTTCAGGAGGCGGCAACAAAATATGTACCAAAGGGGGAACCAGGAAGGCAAGATGGTTGTCTGCTGAGACACTAAAGTAGCCGAAGAAAGAAGGAAAGCAAAAGGAAACAGTGATAAGGAGAGATATGCCCAATTAAATGCAGAATTCCAGAGGTTAGCCAGAAGAGATAAGGAACTATTTTTTAAAAAGCAATGCATGGAAGTGGAGAAGACAATAGAATAGGAAGGACAATGACCTCTTCCAGAAAATTAGAAACATTGGAGGTAAATTTCAGGCAAAAATGGGCATGATCAAAAACAAAGATGGCAAGGACCTTACAGAAGCTGAAGAGATCAAGGGAAGGTGGCAACACTATACAGAAGATCTGTATAGGAAGGATAATAATATCAAGGATAACTTTGATGGTGTGGTGAGTGAATTTGAACCAAACATCCTGAGGAGTGAGGTTGAATGAGCCTTAATCTATTTTGTATCATTGACAAAAATAAGTTTAAGTCTAACAAATTCAAATTAATGAAATACCCTAACAGTACAAAAACTACTATTTGCATAATAAAATAAAACACACAAGGTGTTCATCTAAGTATAATAAAATGAGTTGAACCAATTATGAAATAGAAGCACTTCCTCATTGACCTATAAACTGAAATTTCTGCAAATGTGAAAGAAAGCTACATGAAAAATTGCCTATTCAGAAACTTGTGATAGTAGAACACCATCGCTTTGGGCCTAAATATTTGATCACAAGGAAGATCATTAACATTAACAGATCAAGTCAAGTTAAATCAAGACCTTATGCCACCCACCCAAGTTGGTCCATGGAAATACCAAAATAAAGCTTGTGGGATAAAGTGACATTTCTGACTTTTTCCCCATTGCTCATCAGTAGTATATATACTGCATAATGCATTCACTTTCATCTTCAGTGAAAAAGATGTCAGCTTGTGTAGCTGTACAAAAATATTTATAATATAAGAATATCCATTAAAATATTAAAACACATTCTTATATCAACATGCGTGTAGACTGAGGCATCAGTTAATCCTATCTCTATCCCACACATGTTGAGATTAAAAGCAATATATAATGTGCTAATCCTATTGTATGTATGTTTTGTATATTTTTCTATATATGTGTTTGTTTGGTAAATGTATGGCAATGGGTCTACTTTGAGAAAGGCTTGTGATAAGCTAAAGTTTGTAAGGCTGTTTGCCTGCACCACGCCTTGCAGCCAGGTGTTGTCAGTTTAGGAGCTCACCTTCTATTTAAGAAGAACAGCTTGAGCCTTTTTTAGATGGATGAATGGATGGATGGTAGGAAGGAGGTGTAAGAAGAAGCTGGAGCAGTATTGTTGGAGCTGAAGAGAAGCTGAGAAAGAAGCACTGCAGCAGAACTCAAACTCAAAGCTAAGCAAAGATGCCTTGGCTAAGAGATGCTGCATATACTACAGCTCACAATGTGAGTAACTTTGTATGCCTTAGAAGAAGGAGTTCTACAAGCAAGTTATTTTGAAACTAATTTGTGGCTGTATTTTTCTTGTATGTTGCTAAAGCCTAAAAGCACAAAGTTTCCTGTTTTTGTGTTTTTCCTTAAAAACATTTTCTTTGCTAAAAGCCTAGTTGCGTTTTTCTTTCACTCTGTACTTGGTGAGTCAAACTTGTGACTCTTCAAAACCCAACAACACATACACAAGGCAGCTCTTGACCTGGGGCAATGGATGTTAGTTCTCCCCATTTTATCCTAACAACAAAGGAGACTCAGAGTCAAATATGGATTGTCCCAAGTTCACCCACTACACCTGGAACTCAGATGTCCCTAAATCAAAATCTGCCAAAATATATTTTACCACTACATTGACTCTCAGGTCCCTTCTACACAGCTATATAAAATCCAGATTATCTGATTAAACTAGGTTATAGGATTCATATGGCAGTGTAGACTCAGATAATGCAGTACAAAGCAGATAATGTAAATTAACTGGGAGTGTAGAAGGTCAGACAAGACTAAAATACTTCTCCAGGTGCCACTACTGAAAATGATGCCAAGGAACAAAGCTTTTTAGTAATTGTTCCCTTTCTGTGTAGAGTCCATAAAGGCAGATGTGCTTGGTAAATTGAGCAATACATTGCTTCCATCCCCGTACCCATGAGCCCACCACCGTGGACTTCCATTCTTGTTCACTATGATATCTGTACCTTATAATACCTATACCGATAAGTTCCTTAAATATTTCCCCTTGCTACATCTTTAAAGTCAGCTTTTGCCTTCTTTCCAATATATGCAAAGGCCAGCAGGATTTGGTTTTTTCCCCCCTCAAGCTGGAGTTTGTCTAGAAAGTTGCAGCCGGTTCCAAGTAGCTGCTCCCTGGGATTGGGTGATCAGGGGCTTCAGATAGGTGTTTCCAATATGCTCCAGGTTTTGTGAAGCCAATTTTCCTGTGAATCTGGGATACACTGACATCTGGTGCACCACATTTTTTTCTGAACTTGGACTTTTCTGAGACTAGTTTTAATGTGTTGTATACCTTTAGATATGTGTGCTGCAGTGCGTATTGGCAGTGTGCATTTTGTCCACCACAGCCTTGAGTTGGCTGCAAACAGAATTATATAACTTGGAGTCAATTTGAAGACACACAACAACAACAACAACAACAACAACAACTGTGACCAGTGTGTTTTACTCACCCAGCATCTACAACTTCAATGTTTACATTTTGCTCAATGGTTCTTTAAATTTCCTGAAGTTTCAGAATGCAAAAATAAACTTCAGAAAGGGAAACTGAAGAAGAAGTAGCAGGATTTTCTATGAACCTTTTACCAGAAGCAATCTTGAGTCCTGAGATCTTTTGGACCACACTTCATGAATCTTATCACATTTCCGTGTTGGCTGGGGATTATGTGAGTTGTAATGATACTTCAGCTGAATTACTTTAGGAGAAAACATAAGCAGAAAATTGAAGCAAGTTTCTCTGACAATACTTAAAGATTGTCTACGAGTGCTGATTCCTGAGGAAGGGGTTTATGCATATCCCATTGAACATTTTGAACAGTGATTTGTCACAGGAGTTGTATACAATGGCTAAAAAACCCATAACACATATATAACACATATACAACAGCTATCAAATTATATGGATAATCTTTAAATTGCCTGTAAGATTATGAAGACCCTATGCATTTCATGGGGTTTTCTTAGGCAAAGAATAGTCAGAGGTGGTTTTACGACATCCTTCTTCTGAAATATAGTCTAGAGAATTAACAGTCTTCCATCGAAGTAATAATCAGGACTGACTCTGCTTAGCTTCCAAGATCAGGTGGGATCTGGTGGTTTTAGGGTATTTTAGACAGAAATTGCATCTATTGGCTGTACTGGAAAATTGCAATATCTTTTTTGTCTGATGGAACAAAGTTGAAAAAAGAACTAAGGTGTCCTTTATGAATGAAATTTGATTTATTTAATAGGAAATTGGCCCATAAGATTGGATACTTACAATAAAATAAAGGCAGAAAATCTGTTATAAAAGACTAACATAATACTTAACAGCCATTAAGGGGAACAGCCACACACTTTCATGTGGCACACTGAGGTATGTTGCTCAACACCAGTTAATGTACCCCTACTGAAACAAAAATAGTTACAGTCTGAATTAAACATCAGTTTTGTCCCCAGTGCACTTCTAAAACATAAAATTAATTTCATGCTGTGATACCTAGCTACCATCAAGAACACTGTGCAAAAGTGAGTCATAAAAACCTGGAAAATAATACAACATTTCTGACTATCACAGGTGACTCAGAGCTCATTTTGAGGCTAAGAGACTGAGAAAGAAATAAAGATCTACAGCGCTTCTGAACAGTTAGGCACAACTGGCTTTAAAAAGAGCCAACATTGTAAACACAAAAGTCTGGATCCTATCTTTAATCCTGACTAATTCCTTAGATCAATAGGATTTATCTATGCGTGAACTCATCATTCAATAATTGACTGAATAGGTCCACTCTAGGATCCAGGCCAGACATTATGGCCAAAATCTTACAATGGGGTTACTCATTGATTGGACTATACAACCCAACCTGTAATGACCTTAGCAGACATGATAGGTGTAATGAAGTCAATTTGTGTATTGTTTTTATAGTTGAATATGTGGTGGTATGAAAACATTTGTATTTGAAATAGGGTTACTGTACTTTTTGCACGGAGACAGACCCTAAATTTGTTAACTATGATAATGGGTTACATTTCCTCCTAAGGGAAATGTGTTGTCATGGTAACAGTGGGCGGAGCCAACCAAGGCTAGCTCTAGAATGTTAAGTTTGAATTTTGTCAGTTGAACTGTCAGACCAGCTCTAAGACAGTTGGTGCCTGGCTGTCAAGCCAGAAGGATTCTACTCTGAGGAGAGGAGTAGGAATCACGTTGTTGAAACTGCAGAGAGAGCAGTTAGAGTTTTCCTGTCAGAGAAGTGAGAGTGTGGCTTCGGCTGGGGAGTCTGTTTTTGGAGCTGTGGGGAGACAGTTCTGGTGGGCTGAGCTTGCGAGCCAGTCTGTGGTGGAGAGCCTGGGGGCTGGATAGAGGCAAGGTGCCTATGGGTTGGAGTGGTAGTACTGCAGAGGGTAGTTGGGCTTGGGGAGCCTATGGAGACCAGGTTGTAGGTTGGGCTGGGGAGACTGGCCTAGTGTATAGATAGGAAGCCTATTATGGCGAAGTGTCTGTAAGTACTGTCAAGCCGGTGATTGAGAGAGCTCAGTCAGGCATTATATTTAGGAATTTTCTAACATTAAAGATCTGCACCTCATCTGAAGTTACTGTAACCAACTAAGCTCAGCACAATCGAAACACTGTTAAAATAAACTTGTTACAGTTCTTGGTTCATAAGACTCCTGGTATTTATATTTAAAGACAAGCCTCACTCTGAAGCCTAATAGTAATTAGCACATCATCTCTCTTTACAAATTGGTGGTCAAATAGTTACCTCAGTAGTTTATATGGTGGCAGTGAATACAAGTGAATCGAGTCTTTTCAAATGGTGGCAGCGGTGGGATTGCCTGCCCTGCAAGGAGATCTTTTCAATAGGTAATAGTCAGGTGCTCTCAGGGAGCTCTGCGATTGGTACGGAGTGGCAGCAATGGCACAAAGACAAGGGAAAGGACAAGTAAGATTATCTAGATCCATTTCAGTCTGGTTCAAGCCAGACAAACAAATTGAAACTTAATCCAAATAAAACAGAGGCACTCCTGGTAAGTCAAAAGGCAGATCAGGGAATAGGGATCTGGCCTGTGCTGGATGGGGCACACTCCCTCTGAAGACACAGTTCCACAGTTTGGGGGTCCTCCTGGACTCAGCACTGAACCTGGAGGCCAAGGTATCTGTGGTGGCCAGGATGACCTTTGCACAATTAAAACTTGTATGCTAACTGAGTTGCTTGAGAAGCCAGATCTGGCCGTGGTGGCACACGCCTTAGTTACATCCCATCTGGATTACTGTAATGCGCTCTATGTGGGGCTGCTTCTGAAGGGTGCTTGGAAACTTCATCTGGTCCAAAGAGCTGCAACCAGGTTGCAGCAGCTCCACGGTCTGTGTCTGGGCACTAGGCCTGGTTAGGTTTTTTGTATCGCCATCTTATTTGTTTTAAATTTGATTCTAAATAACTTTTGAACCGTTTATGAACTGCTTTAAGCAACCCGGAAGTGAATTACCAAATTCGAAGCCACCACTGCCATTTTTCAGGAAAAAAATTGCCATTTTCAGAAAGGGCTTTCCCTTCCTGGCCCAACGCCAGGCGCGTCCTCTTTGCCGGCCGGAGCTGCGGCCTTGGCGAGCTGCCCAGGTGACGGCCGGCATTTTGCGACACACGCGTTTCTTGCACTGGCGGGTGAGTGCACCCAGGAGCACAGTGCCGGGTACAGCGCTAGGCCAACGCTCAGGACCTTACTGCAGGCCATGTGCATTGTACAGTATTCTTTGTTTTGGAGAGGGGCAGGAAAACCGAGCTGACATACCGACTTCCTGGGGAATCTAAAGCAGGAAACAGCAGTGCAATATGTCATTAGAATGTATCTAAATCTTAATACGTGGAGGGAATGGATGGGTTTCTGCTTATTGCTGTGCCTTTAAGCATCTCCTGCGTGGAAGGGAAGAGGGAGAGGCACTGGAGATTGAAGCTAATTCCCCCTCCTCTCCATTCATTTTGGACCAGGAAAACGCCTCGGGGATACCTACCCTGCAGCAGGGCTTCTATCTCCGTCAGCTTTACCAGGGGAGAGAGTTTCCTTAGGCATGGAAATGGGTCAGCTCAGTCCACACTGGTGAGGAAATTGGTCCAGGTTCAACACTTTCCAAAACGGTTGAAGCAAAAGCAGAAGCAGCCCCCGCTCCACAAAAGCACAGTGACAGAGGAAGCCAGAGAACCGGTTTGAAAGCCCAGGTCTTCCCTCTGCTTCTGAATGGAATTCTGAATTAATTTAATGAATTAATTTTGAATTTTTCTCAAATTTTTTTGAAAGTCAATCATATTTGAAGCGCCAGCATCCCCTACATCCTAAATGAGTTTGAACCAATTTTTTGGGATCAACCAGCCCTACTGGGCACAATTAAAAATGCTGGTCATGACCTTTAAAGCCGTAGGCTGTTCAAGTCCAGGCTACTTGGCTGACCGCATCCCCTTGTATGAACCTGCCTAGGCCCTGAGACCTTCAGGAAAGGCCCTTCTCTCAGTCCCACCTCCATCTCAAGTTTGGTTGGTGGGAATGAAAGAGATGGCCTTCTCGGGTGCTGCTCCTAAACTCTGGAGCTCCCTGCCCAGGGGATGGCCCCTTCCCTGCTGTCATTCCAACAGCAGGCTAAAACCTTTTTATTCAAACAGGCATTTAAAGAAGAAGGTCTTTAAGATCATGTCAGGGGCTGCTGTCATTTTATATGTTTAAATGGATTTAATATGAATTGTTTTAATATTAATGATGTTTAATACTGTTTTAATATTTGAATATTGGCATATTGTAAGTTGTATTGTAATACTTTTAATTGTGGGCCACTTTGAGTTTCCATATGGAGAGAAAACGTGGGATACAAATAAACATAATAAACATAATAATAATAATATTAATAATATGCCATGCTTATTTCTGAATAGAAATGGGAAGACCTGGAGAAAAATGAAAAAAGTGAGGAAAAAACAGTTCTGTTCCATTTTTTTCCCAAAACCATTTTTCTCTGGAAAAATGGGGGGGGGGGAGTGTAAAAACAAAAAGTCTTTCTTTAATGTCTTCATTTTATCTAATTTGATTACCATGTCATATTAGATAATATATTATTTAACATTGGAAAAGAACATATTCTACGCACTTCTCAATTTCTCTGGAAAAAATGGCTTTGGGAAAAAAAATACAAAAAACTGGGGGGTTTTCTTACTTCTTCAGGGGGTTTTCCAGTCTTTCACATCTCTAGTTCTGAAATGTATATAATGTAATATAATTATGAATATTCTTCATGAATCCCTAGTTCCAAGTGTATTTTGTCGTATTTTATTATGTAGTTTTAGTTGTTTTTTACTCCATGTAATTATCTTTAATAGTTTTTGAAATATTATTTTAAAAACACCTGAAAATAGTCAGTCTCTGCTCTCTCACTGTTCCCCCTTTCAGTGCTCTCTCTTACATCTGCCTTCTTGCCCCTCTCACTGGGGTACAAAAGGAAGGCATGAAAATAGCTGTGGGTCATTCCAAAAACAGCTGTGTTACTGTGCAGTTGTCTCCTAGCTTGAATCGCTGTTCTGAGACTCAAAGCCCTGTTAATTGCTGTTAGTGTTTCCTTTCATCCACCTGACCCCAGGAAATGCCCAAACTCCTCTCAAAACAACTGAACATTTTTGGTTCATGGCAAAAAATAAAAAGCCAAATATTTAAAATCAAGAAGGCAGCAGATTGAGAACAATTCCAGCAGCTGGTATTGATGAAAATCCCAGAATGTGCACACCTGTATTGCAGGTGAAAACTGAGGAAACTGTGGAAATTTAAGTGTACTACTGTTTCATTTAATCCAAGGCTTGCCAAAGAAACCATGGGACAGGAACAAAGGCCAGAAACAAAGGCAATGGAGTACCATCAGATCAACTTGTGCTTGGCTGAATATTTTTTTTGCTAATTCACAATGGAAAATGTCTTTATGTAACCCATCATAATGATAAAGGAAATAAGAATAAAGCAAAAGATAATAGAAAGAAGGTTTGGACAATTGTGGAAACTATTGTCCTTTGTGGCCAACAAGAACTGGCTTTCATGATTCAGAACAAATTACCTATGAAGAACTTTTGCAGAATGATGTTTATTTTGGGGCCTTGTTGAGATTGTGTACCAGATCAGGAGACACTGACCTGAAAAGTCACCTCGAAACTGCAGCTATGAATGCCCAGTATACTAGTCCTCAAATACAGAATGATCCAATAGACATTTGTGGTGACAAGATAGCTAACAAATTGTTGAAAGATGCAGTGTGTTTCTCTGTTTTGGCAGATTAAACTTTGCATGTGAGTAGCTTAGAACAGTTAACGCTCTCGGTAAATTATGCTGATGTTGAAGCTGTATACAAAAGTATCCAATGGCTATCTACATTGACTGCAGTGCTCACTCATTAAATCTAGCCTTAGCAAAGACTTGCAACATTCTATCTGTCAGAAACTGCCAAGAAACAATATAATCTGTGTGCAATATCTCCAGAGCATCATCCATCAAACTGGAACTGTTGAAGAAAAATATAAAGGAGTGTTTCCTTGAATCAAGAGCAAACACCCTGTTGCTGTTTTTGTGAAACCCATTGGGTTCAGTGACATGGTGCAGTTTTACGTTTTGTTGAATTGTACAGTGTGATGGTGAGAAGCCTCGAAGAACTAAAAGAGAGCCCTCTATACAACAGTGAGACTTCTTCCCAAGCCAGACAACTTCTTTTAGCTATTCTGAATGATGAATTTGTAATAACCATATACATCCTAAGAAAGCTTCTGTCATCAACCCTTCAGCCTGGCAAAACAGTACAAAGAGTAGATATGGACATTTTTGGTAGTCTGCAACACATTGACAGCCCCTTAGAAAAAGCCAGGGAGATGCACACAGAATCTGGGAAAGAATTTCAGGAGATCTTTGTCACAGCAAGATCAGTGGTGGAATCTATGGGTGGAGAAGTGAGGATTCCTTACATCTGTTCAAGGCAGACTTGTAAAAGCAACATGCAGGCAACTTCACCAACACCAATGGAACATTATAGGCTAAATGTGTACATCCCATTTCTGGACTTTTCCTGTAACCAGATTCAAGAAAGGTTTACAAGGCACAGGGAAGTAGTTCAGGAACTGCAAGTGTTCCTCCCTATTAATTATGACCATTTAACATCCAACTTGGACAAGTGCATGTAGAAGGTGACTTTAGGAAAAAAGGCTTTGTCCGTCGTCGTGCCCCCCAAATTCTTCCATTTCCAAATTCCTAGAGTTTCAAAAAAGAGACACTGACAATCATTCACACCTATAACTTATATTTGCTGTGTACACATTTACTGCTTGACTTTGCCTGCCCTTTCTCTTAGGATGGCAAAGGCCCCATCTATACATATAGCAACACCTGCATGGGGCCATAGCAACACCACTTTGGTCCTGCTGCCTTACAACCCCTCGTGGCGAGAGTACTTCAACAGTCTAGCTGCCCACTGCCAGCCATAGCAACACCTGCTTGGGTCGATAGCAACACCTCTTCAGCTCTATCATTGGACTTACTGTATATTTTAACTGTTTAAATTGATACGTTGCATTTATTGTTGTATATGTAATGTGGCTTTGAATTTGCCATAGTCTATAAGTCATCCTGGATCCCCCTATGGGTGAGATGGGTGGGATATAAATATAGAATAATAATAATAATCTGCCATATAATGCAGTTTGAAACTTTATTATATAGCCAGTGCAGACCCATATAATGCAGTTTAAAAGTTTCAAATGTTGATGGTCCCAAAATCATATTTCTAAATTATCTATTTTAGATATGTGAGGCTTGAAGGAAAACACTTTTGCAGAGAAAACTCTTCAGAGTGGAGAGTGTCCTCTTCCCCCCCGTACTATAACCTGGTTTCCTTGCCCCATGCATATACCCTTATAATGCGATGGCCTAGCAGTTTTCAAGGTGTGGCCCCTAGGCAGTAAGATGCCACACCATGAAAACTGCTTGGCTATTAAATGTTAATCAATGTGTCCAGTTTGAAACAACCACAACTACCTCCAACAGACAAGAGTTCTTTCTTCCACCCCGGACATTCCATAGATATATAAACCCCATTTTCCTAGTTTCCAACAGACCTCACAACCTCTGAGGATGTCTGCTATAGATGCAGGAGGAACGTCAGGAGAGAATGCTTTGGGAACATGACCATACAGACCGAAAAACTTACAGCAACTCAATGTAGACTTTACTTATAAGTTTAGCTCTAATGGTATGTATCTCAGGGGAAATTCCATTGAGAGAGAGAAAATGGTTTAACCATACGAGGCAATTTTGTAGTGCATATTTTGTAGTAAATATGTGGAGATCTTGTTAGGAATATTTAATTAACAATGTCATGTGAAATATTTAAAAGCCTCATTTTCATTGTCTACATTTTACCAACCTCAAGGGGTTTCTCTCTCTCTCTCTTTTCCCTCCTGATTTCTTTGCTATTGTTTAAATCAGTCCTATACAAGAGCAATCTTTTAATGCTCCAGATGATAAACACATTTGCAGGCCAGAATGCTTGATGTTTATATTTACACGAGAACAACACTGAATGTTTAATTTCTTATAATCATGCTACCAGTTATGCTTCATCAAAGTGGGGACAAATTGTTATGTATTTCACTGTAAATTATTATATATATATATATATATATATATATATATATATATATAGGTTTTTATTGGATAAAACACATACACATGTGGAATGGGGATAGGAAAGTCAAAGGGGTTAGGGGGTGAGGGGAGGTGGTAAGATTGGGTAGGGTTACACAAAAGATACATGAACAAACAGGTTAAAAACAAACGGTTGACTTCACCGGTGGCATCGCACTTCACATAATTGTATAGGGAGCCCGATTTCCAGAGCACTCTAATCCTATAACCTATATCCAGAAGGCTTTCAAGTCCATCTTTTTCTTGTCTTTTATATATTTCACCAGCGGTGTCAAGTGGCCAAATTGATTGATTGTTCCGTTCTTAAAAGGAACGTCAACTTATCCATTTCAGCTAATTCTAATAATTTTTGCAGAATTTCATCCTCATCGGGCATTCCGGTTTTTTCCATTTTCTAGCCAGCACTATTCTGGCAGCAGTCGAAATGTGCCACAGTAGTCTTTCCTTTTCTCTACCCATCCCGGGTTCTACAATATTTAAAAGGAAAATTTCTGGTTTTAAGTCAATCTTTTCATGTAAGATTCCCTCCACCAGCTTCTGTACCATTATCCAACACCTCTTGATACTTCCACATGACCACCACCGGTGGAAGTACGAACCCCTTTCTTTTTGGCACTTCCAGCACCGATCATTCCCATTTTTATACATTTTTGCCAATTGTACAAGGGTTATGTACCACCTATAAAGGACCTTCAGTTGATTTTCCTTTAATGTTTGTGCACATGTATATTTTTGCCACTGGCGCCAGCTCTTTTCCCATTCTTCCCTTTTAATATGGTGACCTATGTTATCTTCCCACTTCCTCATATACTCTTTTATTGGTATTTTCTCATGGCTTTTTGCTAATAGAACTTTATACAACTTGCTTACACTTTTTTTACTTTGCTGGGTCAGTACCTTTGCTCCTGTCGTCGGTGATGTTTCCCACCCAATTTGCATATCCGCTTTGAATCTCATCTTTAATTGGGAGTACTGGAGCCAGTTTATTTTGAGATCTTTCAGACTCTCCATGGACTTCAGAGTGAAAGTATTTCTTTCTTTTTTAAAAACATCCCTATATAGGGGCCAGCTTTCTCTCCCTACCTTGATTATCTGAAGCGCCTCTAAGGGGAAGCCCATAATGGGCATTTACTGTAAATAGTATCTTTATGTCAGTTCCATGATTTTAATAATGGGGCTTTTATTATATGGTTATTAACATTTTTATCTTCCTTCCACTTATTATACAATAGATAACCATGCCACCCGAATCTGTTCTCCCACCCCTCCAGATTCAGTAATTTACTATCCCGTAAATCTATCCAATCCCTTATATTCTCCAGACAGTTGGCATCGTAATAAAGGGTAAGGTCTGGCATGCCAAATCCACCCTTCTCCGGGGCTTCTTGTAAGTATTTCTGCTTGATTCTGGGTCTCCTCCCTCCCCAGATAAACTTTGCCAACTCAGCTTGCCATCTTTTCAGTATTGTGTGATTCTTTAATATGGGCAACATTTGAAACATAAAATTTAACTTTGGAAAAATTTTCATTGTAACTAATGATATTTTCCCTAACAGGGACAAATTAATAATAATAATAATAATAATACTTTATTACTTGTGAGTCGCCCTCCACCAATGGTGCTCCGGGCGACTTACATCCTTTAAAAACACAGATACATCAGTTAAAACAGCAGATATGAGCCGTAGAAGGCTCTGCCATCCATCCAGTTCAGTCCCCGAAAGCCTGGCGGAAGAGCCAGGTTTTCAGGCCAGCCAGAAATCTGGCCGGGGCCAGTGTGGCCCTGAGCGCAGGCGGGAGCGAGTTCCAGATCGTAGGGGCCGCCACCGAGAAGGCTCTTCTACGGGTCTCTGTCAGCCGGGCCTCTCTCACCCCAGGGATAGCTAACCGGACGCCGTTTATTACGCGTGCGGGTCTTTCGCAGCGTTGGTCCGTCAGCTGATCGCCCAGGTAGGCTGGTCCCATTTTTGCCCGAGCTTTGAAGGTTATCACCATGAGTTTGTAGATCGCTCTAAGCTCAATGGGTAACCAGTGAAGATCTTTTAAAATTGGTGAAATATGGCTCCTGGCCGATGCCCCGGAGATGAGTCTGGCCGCTGCATTCTGGATGAGTCTCAACCTCCGAGTCGTGGCCAACGGTAGGCCCACATACAAGGCGTTGCAGTAGTCAAGACGGGAGACCACAGTGGCGTGAATCACCGTCCTCAGCGCCTCTGGTGGTAGATAGGGGGCCAACCGTCGGGCCCTACGGAGGTGAAAGAAGGCACCCTTAGCAGCGGCCTGGATCTGAGCCTCCATCGTCAGTTTCTCGTCCAAGAGTACTCCTAAGCTCTTTACCGCCGGGGCTACGGACAAGGGCTCGCCCTCAAAGGGTGGTAGTGGAGAGTGGGGGTCGGGTCGGCCGGGCCAGAGGATCTCCGTTTTTCGCTGGGTTGATCTTTAGCCTGTGTGCTCTGAGCCAGCTTGTGACCGCCTTCAGCCCCGGCTAAAGCTTTCGGTACCGACAGCACCCCTGGGTCGAGCTTCAGCAGCAGCTGCGTGTCATCGGCATATTGATAACAGTTGAAACCGTGGCTTCTAGCGATACCGGCCAGGGGCTGGACGTAGATGTTAAAAAGGGTGGGGACAGGATGGCACCCTGCGGAACCCCACACTCCAGCCCACATTTCCTGGAGACCTGGCCCTGCCACTCGACCCGCTGCGAGCGACCCGCAGAAACGATCCTAGCCAGGTCAGGGCCTTGTCTTGGATCCCAGAGGCCGCCAAGCGGCGTAGCAAATCATGGTCAACGGTGTCGAAGGCCGCAGTTAGGTCAAGGAGGACTAGGACTGCCGAGCCCCCCTCCGTCAACTGGCGGCGGATGTCATCTGTGATTGCTACTAGGGACGGATTCGACGCCGTGGCCCGCTCGGAAGCCTGACTGAAACGGGTCTAGGCCCCGGATCGTTCAAGAAGTCCCGCAGCTGGTTTTCCACTGCTCGCTCCAATAGCTTCCCAGAAAGGGCAGATTAGCGACAGGGCGGTAGTTCGCCGGTTCATTGGGGTCGAGGTTCGCCTTTTTCAGAAGAGGGCTAACTCTGGCCTCCTTCAGGGACTCGGGAAGGAGCCTGTGTCCAATGAGAGGTTCACCAGGTCCACCAGGGCGTCCAGTATGGTATCTATGCAGGACTTGACTAAATGCGATGGACAAGGGTCCGTGGGGCAGGTCGTAGCCCTTGCCCGGCCACCAGCTTTTTCACCTCTTCCGATGATAGGGGTTTGAATTCGGTGAAGTAGAGCCCGTTTGTCTGGGTTGGATGTTGAGTCCACTCATTTCCTTCCTCTGGAATGGGCGGCAGGTCGCGCCGAAGTGCCGTGATTTTCCCAATGAAGTGCTCTTGGAGATCCTCTGCCGTCACCGTAGAGCTGTTGGAATCACTCTGTGGAGACCCCAGAAGGCTCCGGACCACTTTAAAGATCTGGGCTGTGCGGGAGCCGGCGGCTGTAATCTGGGCGGCATTATAGGATTTCTTAGCCTCTTTGATCTCACGTTCGTACAGCCTATGCAGTTCTCTGTAGGCTGCTCTATTTACCGTGCTGGGTTTCCGTCTCCAAACACTCTCCAATTGTCTCCTCCGGCGTTTCAGCTGCTTTAGGTTCGTTGTGAACCACCGTGAGCAGGTTTTCCGGGGACGGGGCGCCTCGGTGCCACCTGGTCGATGGCCTTCGAGAGGACGCTGTTCCACCTGGCAACTAAGTCCGCTAGTGATCCTCCGGGGACCTCCAGGGGATCCAAAGCAGCTATGAATGCCCTCGGGGTCATCGAACTCCTTTGGCGGACTAGGATGGTATTTTGTTCCAACCTTTCTGTAAGAGGGGTGTCGATGTCTGCCCTCACGGTCAGGTGGTCCGACCAAGGCACTGCTCTGGATTCACGATGTTTTAAGGTTAGGCCGTGGCTGAAGATCAGGTCTAACGCGTGGCCAGCCTGATGTGTAGGGCCAGTTTTGGTCCTGGGGACCCAGCACGATGAGCCGGGGGAATCTCAGCGCCCAATCCGCAATCAGGTCCAGCAGTGCAGACATGGCCTCCTTTTGGGCCCCAGGGGCTCGGTAGACCACCAGAATCCCCGTCTTTTCCCCGGTTCCTAGAATTGCTCCCAGGCACTCTATGCCGGTCATCGCTGATGTCTGGAGGACCGAGGTAGCGACAGTGTCTTTTACGACCAGGCCCACTCCCCCGCCCGGCCGGTGGATCTTGGCTGGTGGAAAGCTCGAAAGCCTGGGGGCTAGCTCCTGAAGAAGGACACAGTCGCTGTCCTGGGTCCAGGTCCTGTGATGCATATGACATCTGCGTCCTGCTCTGTGATGAAATCTCGCAGCGTGGCCAGCTTGTTACAAATTGACCTCGCATTGAGGAGCAGGAATGAAGACCAAGAAGTGGTTGCTGTTTGAGGGCGGTCATGGCAGGTAATAGGTCGCAGCTGGGTTGAAGAGGGTTTTCGGCCCTGTTTGTTGGTGGGTAGGTTTCTGGACCTCCCCCCCCAGTCCACTAATTACTGGGATGGGACGTCTGGAGCGCTCGGGTGTTGACGTTGGGCGCCGGGCGCTGAGTTTGCGGACACGTTCCCGGAAGGGACGTTGGGGGCAGTTTTGGCCGCAGTCCGGAGGGGCCGTGCCAATGATGGATTGGGGGCCCTGCAGTGGCTGTGCCGCGGGGAACTGGGGGGGCCCTGGACTTTCTGGCCCAGAAAATTCTGGTCCTAAAGGGACCGGGATTTCTGGCAGCGGTTCCCTGGGGTTTTTTTGTCCCCTCTGGATGATGGTATTTTGTTTGGGCCGCCTGATTGTCTCCTTTTGTGAGCCGCTGGTCTTTTCGTATGATGCTCCTCTTTCAACGGGATCCGATGACTCAGATTCTCCCATAGGCTCTGGGGGGCACTCTGTCCGGATATTACTGGGCTGATCAATAAGAGGGGGACAGGGGGCACAGGGATCTGTCAGCTGGGGCGCTGCTGTCATCTCGGCACTTGCTCTGGTGGCGGCTCTCTTTCGCTGGCGCCTCAAGGCCTTCCCTGCCCTCCTCTTGGCCCGCCTATTCTCTCGACTCTTGTTGGTATCAGACCCACCCGCAGGAACAGGGGGGGTGCGGTTGGGGTTTCCAGTTTGGGTGTGCCCCTTAGCTTGTCTTCTCCTAAATTCTCTTTTACTTGTTTCCAGGTTCTTTCATAATTGTTTTTAACAAGTTGACAATTTTTTGAAGTTAATATTATGCCTAAATACTTTACTTTATTTACTATGGGTATTTCGAATTTCTTTTCTATCTCTTGGGCTTCCTTTTTATTTATATTTTTAACTAGAATTTGTGATTTACTTTTATTAAGTTTAAAACCAGCTGCTTTACCGAATAAGTCAATTTTCCTCATCCATTTTTCCATGTTTTCTATGGGATTGTCTACTATGCATACCAAATCGTCGGCAAAAGCGTATATTTTATAACTCTGGTTCTTTACTGTTAGTCCCCTTATTTCTTTATCTTGTATTATATCTTTTAATAATACTTCTAACACGAGATTAAATATCAGCGGAGACAGGGGACACCCCTGTCTCACACCCTTATTTATCTGTATCTTCTTCGATCTTTGCCCATTAATTAATATTTGCGCTTCTTGTTTTTTATAAATTGCTTTTATTGCCGAAATAAAATTCATGCCCATATCTAGTTCATTTAGTAATCTCTCTATCATTCCCCATCCAATTCGGTCGAAGGCCTTCTCCGCGTCGAGAAACGCCGAAGAGTGCCTTCGAATCGATATTTTTGTCCATATATTCTATCGCATTTATTATATTTCTAATATTCTTTTTCATTTTTCTATTGGGAAGGAAGCCCGTATGGTTTTCATTAATCCACTTATTCAAAAATATTTTAAGTCGCGAAGCTAATATACTTGCAAAGATCTTATAATCTAAGTTTGTAAGGGATATAGGTCTATAGTTTTGCACACTTTCCGCATCCTTCCCTTCTTTGTGGATTATTACAATATCTGAGTTTCCCCATGTATCTGGCATCCTACCTTGCTGGATGGTTACATTGATTACCTTTTTGAGTTGTGGTACCAAGTCGTCTTTAAGTTTTTTATAATAAACGTCTGTAAACCCGTCAGGGCCCGGCGCTTTCCCTGTTTTTAATCCGTCTATTGCGGAGGCGACTTCTTGGTCGGTAACGTCAGCATTTAGAAGCTCCCTATCTTCATCCGAAATATGTGAAAGATTCTGTTTATTTAAGTATTCTTGTATATCTATCCTGCTTATTTTATCATCTTTATATAAATCCTGGTAATATCTAACAAACTCATTAATTATCTCCTCCTCTTTTGTATATGAGGTTCCTTCTCTTGTTATTTTTGTTATTATATTTTTTTGAGTTTTTTTCCTCACTAAATATGAGAGCCATTTCCCCGTTTTATTCGCATGTTCAAAATTTCTTTGTTTTAAAAATTTTAGTTTCTTTTCCATCTCTTCCACTGTTAGCAAATTTATTTGTGCCTTATTGTATTTTATTTTTTCTCCCACCTCCTTATCCTTTGGGTTTTTCTTCAATTTCTTTTCTAGCACATTCAATTCAGTCTGGAGTCTATCCATCTCACTTCTTTTCTGTTTCTTTATATGGGAGGCCTGCGCCATAAAATTCCCGCGCATCACTGCTTTACTTGCTTCCCATATTGTTAGCATGTCCGTATCCCCTTGGTTATTTATTGTGAAGTATTCCTTAATTAGTTCTTTATTTTTTTGAATATCTTCTTCTTTCTTTAATAATGAATCATTTAATCTCCATCTATATTGTCTCTCCCCCCATTTTAATGTTATCTCTCGGTCGGGGCATGGTCAGATAGTACTCTTGTATATATCTTAGATTTTACCACTCGTCTAGCCAAACTTTTTGAAACCAAAATAAAATCTATCCTGACCAGGACTCTCTTCTCCCTGAAAAATATGTGAAATCATAACTCTTCCCATTCTGAGTTCTCCAAATATCTTCCAGCAAATTTATATTTACCATCTTAAAAAAGGAATTTGGGAGCTTACCTACATTTTCCTTATACTTTTCCCCTTTTCCACTCTTCTTATCTACCTCTGGATTTATAACCCCATTAAAGTCACCAAGTATTACACAATCTTCACACTCCGCTTCAATAACCTTCTCATTAAGATTTTCAAAAAACTTAAGCTTCGGGCCATTCGGCGCATAAACACAAATAATAAGAATTTTTTTCCCCTTAACATTCCCCACCACCGCTATCACTCTTCCATCTTCGTCTTTATAGTATAGCTCTGGCTCTAGGGTGGGGTTGATATATAGTGCAACCCCCTTTTTTTCTTTTCTATTGCCGAAGTAAACAGCACTCCCAATTTCTTATTTTCCAGGAGTTCTTTCCTGGATTCCTTAATATGGGTTTCCTGTAGTGCGTATACCCAGGCCTTTTGTTTTTGCAGATAGTGAAAAATTTTTGCTTTCTTCTCCGGTATGTTCATACCATTTGTATTGAGAGAGAAGCATTTTACCTCCATAATTTGGTGAGATTAGTAGTCCAAGACTTGCCCTTCCTCGTCGGATCCTGCCTCCTCACTGTAAATTATTATGTGACAAAAACTACAGTGACAAAAACTATTTTTGTTTGTGTCTAGGATGAAGACTAGATATATTTGCATTTTTTGAGACAAAAGTAAGATCTACTGTCCATAGAGAGTTGATTTGTAATGTTGTTAGAGAAATAATCTGTCTCAATATTCCCATTGTTTGATTGGTAGCAGACCTGCAATACCCATTCTTTCCCATCCCACCTCTCAATTGGCAGTGCCAATGAGCAGAGAACTATTGGGGAAATTTTATTTATTTATTTCATTTATAACTTGCCCTTCTCTACCCCCGAAGGGGGACACAGGGCGGTTGACAAAAGGCAACAATTCAATGCCGCATATACTGTATAAGAACAACAACAACACGTAAGTTACAACACCGGATTAAAAACAGTTACATATCAAAAATTGACCACAGAACTTGTGTCTATGAGGTTTCCTGTTCTGAAGAGGGCAGATCATGACTGGATTAGACTGTCGTGTTTCAAGAGAGTCTGGGCAGGAAATATCCTTTACCCTTCAAAATGACAGAGATATCTCAAAAATGACTCTGGTAATAATAAAGATGCAGATAAATGAAAAAAGAGAATAACACAATGGTGCATCTACAAATGTAGATAACTTGTATTACTGTCCCCTGTGGACAAATGTGTATTATTTTGTATAACATTTTCCACTCCAAAATGGGTTGAGAAAGAATATCATAGTTGACAGCATTTGACATGCTGGAACACATGCAGAGCGGATTAAGTCACCAAGGTTGAGAAGAAAATCAGGGTTGGATAAAAGCTTTTACAAATTACCACCGCATGTATGTCTTATGTTTTTGTCTAGGATCATTATTTGTATCTGTTGGGTTTTTTTTACAAATGTTTAAATCTTTTATTGAAATAATGTCCTAAATGTGAACTGCCCTGAGTCCCCTTCAGGGTTGAGAAAGGCAATATCCAAATAACGCAAATAAATAATAAATATTAAATGAGTTTTATTAATAATAATAATACACTTTATTTATATTCCGCTCTTCTCACCCTGAAGGGGACTCAAAGCGGATTACATCACACATACGGCAGACAGTCCCTGCCGGTTCCACATACATTTACATACAACATACAACATATAACAAGTACAATTTTAGAAGGATTTTCTTCAGGCTGCATCACAGGGTGCGTCACAGGGTGTGATTGCGTCATTACGTCACAAGGGGGTGCTGTTGCTTCATCCTCATGACGGAAAGCCTCTGTTTTCCGAATTCCACCTTCAGGCAGCCGATCTTACTTTATTTAGGCATTGTAAGTCCTTGAAAAAATCCTTCCCCGTTTGGCGGTTCCCAGTTTTATCTAATCACAGCTGAGCTGTTTTCGAACTGTTGGGTAATCAGTGGACAGGGCTCAGAGCTGGGTGTCCAAACCAGCCCGGGATTTGAACATGCAACCTTCAGATTGCCAGCACTGTGCTTTCTGTTTTTAATTGTCTTAAACCATGTCATTAATGATAGTGATATGTAATGCTTTTATGCTTATTTTAGCAGCAACATTTTAAATGATTGTAAACTACTTTGAATCATATTTTTGTAAAAAAATATAGGCTATAGATCCACTATATAGACAGGTAGATATGTCACTTGTTTTTTTTATTGTAAAATCAGTGCGTATTTAAGAAAATAAAGATGACATGCAAAATATTTATATTACAAAATATCAAAGATTTTTAGGTACTCCACCCTTGTTGCTCACTTGCTCTGTTGTAGGGAAGGAAAGCTAGGATAAGTAAAATAATTTAGTGGTGCCAGTGAATGGGGGAAATGGAAAGAGAAGGGTGACTAAAGTGAAGGACCTCCAACAACTCTGATGGAACTAGACACCCAGTAGTGATCACACTACTGTGAGGTCAGCTACCCGGAGGAGAAAAAGTAGCAGTAACATCCTCCAACTCAATAGCCAGAGAAATTAGGTCTTCCATTCCTCTCTGTCCCCAATAAGAGTTCCCAAATACCTCCAGGCTGCCAAAGATCAACTTCCAAATGGAACATGGTGCCAGAAAGGATGTCTGGGTATGGATCAAAAAGTAAAGCTAGGCAGGTAGCCAGGGATGATGGGTTTGAGTCTGATAGGAGTTGTTGGTGTTTTCTACTATTCATAAAGGGCAAGCCTTCATAGACACAAAAAAATCAAACTCACCTTCAATCTATAGCTGTCCCCAGGTTTTTAAAGTTTTAAGAGACATTGGCATGATTTGGGCAAAGTTGGGGATTATTCTAGAGCTTGTTTGAAAGTCTAGAGTATTTTGGGATTATGTGGCAGTTTGGGCAGCTGGATGAGATCAGATCCAGACCTTTTCAATGTCTAGACAGGCACCATTCTATTACTCTTTCTTTGCACTGAATAATGTAAGAAGAATCGGTTCTTTCTCCTGTGCAACCACTGCCATTCCCAGTCAGACACTAACCCCCCCCCCCTCTTCATGATTGAATAGGTGCTCTGTTCTGACATCACCATAGATACCCATGATGGCCAGGAACTTGGACAAATATAGGGGTGGTGTGAGGTTACAATCTATTGGAGACAATGTGGGCTTGGTCAGCTAAAACATCTGGACACCAATGTGGCATGACATTGGATTTGTCTGGCCTCAGATTTAGTAACTGGGGTAGACTCAACCTCAAATGATTTTTAGGGGATGAGAGACCTTATGTCCTCCCCCCAATCGCATTACAATGGGACTCTAAATTACAATCTGAAACTCTCAACAGGAAAAGGCTATTGTTGAGCATTTAGATGTGGCTCCTCCCTACACCACTTAATTGACATTTTACCAAATGTATTCCTACTACATGGGAGCATTTTTAAAAAATGTTCCTTCATCTTTAATGGTTTTAAAATACATTTTTAAACATTTAAGTGAGATTTAATACATGTACTCAAAGGTTAGCTCCCAATGAATTCCACTTAAGTAGCAGCCTTAAAGGACCTGTATGTATAACATTTTCTTCCATGACCAAATACAAATGTTAGTGGGTGGCTTATTTTCATTTGGAAAGAGGAAAAGAACTTTTTATAAAAGGTGCTGAAGTCCTAAGAGTCCAATTTCACATTTATTAGCAATATTCATATACAATATTGGAACAGGTGCTTACCTATTTAATATTGTCCTTCATACATTAATGTTCAGGGGGGAAATCCTCCCTCATGTTCTCAGATTCTTAACTTTGTTACAGCAGAAATAAGTTATAACTGAGAGTGTGGGAGGCATACAAAGACTATCCTACTCAATGTCAGAAAGAATATTGGGTTATTGATCTGCAGATACAAGCAAATTAAATATGGGATTCCCTTCTCTTTAAAAAATGAAATAAAATGAACTCCTTTTCCAGGAACCTAGAAACGTATACCAAAGAAGGGGGATTTAGTTATGTGGGTGGTAAGCCAGTCACCATATCTTTCACAGGAATACGACACAAATATAAACATCTATCATTAGAGAACTGAGTCTTTTACTTTCTTTGCTGACTTTAACTCCAGTGCCTACACATTCATGGAAATATTTCATACTTGTGGCAGTTGGAATTATTGCCTTGTCTTTACTCTGTATAGCTCTGGAAAGATTTCCCCCTCTGCTGCAATATGTTCTGTGACAATAAGGCATTAATATACAATCACGTCGGTAGTTTCCCTGTCTCATGATTTGATTTGCAAGTGCCCTCTGCATTTTATCAAAGAGCACTCTATCAAACAGGGTGGGTGTAGGTGGGAGAATCAATCTTTATTATCCCAGAGTTGGCCATTAAGCTCTTTTCCCAATTTAATAGGTAAGCAAGAGAAATATGTTAACCCTGTTCATTTTATTGCAGGTAGACCGTGACTGTCAGCACCTTGGTCTAAAAGAATGCCTCCTTCCCCTTTTATAATCAGCAGAAGTCCAAAATTCTGTGTTGGTTTTGGTAAAACCTGCCTTACTTAGGGGATTAGCCACCTTCCTTAAAGCAAGCACCAGTTATCCTTGTGTTTAGCTGGCTTTATTATCAGCTGAAGTCAAAGAGCAGTGCCCATTTGGTGCCTGTTCACTGTCCAGATGTTATCTTATTGTAGCTATGCATTGCATGCTGATTGAGGGGAAGGTGGGATCAAAGGGTATAAAATTACTGAGGAGAGATGGAAGTGAGGTCACAGCCTGAGCTCTAAGAAGCCTTAGACCTTCATTGAAACATTTATTGTTCTCTGGTTGTTGTTATGAACATAATGGTTAAAGATTGGGTGGCAACATGGCAGAAATAAGTCTTACTTCCAAGTTGTCATGGGCAAATCATTTTCTGGTCTAAGTTAGTTTCATGATTACTATCTGTCCCAACAGAGATGGTGGACACATCAAGATGTTCTACCCTTGAAGGCCAATGAATCCCTTGGGATTCTGGAAAGTGTTATATAGCTTTATGGCTGGTAGCAGCCCTGGTCAGTAGATGGAATCAAGATCTGACTAGGGCTATTGACATGATCACTCTCAAACATCCTCTTTGATGTTTGGGAGTCTTAATTGGATTCCTTAGAATACAGAGGGCCTCAGTGAGATGAAATTAGAAGGACTATGGGCCCTTCTACACATACCCTAAAACACAGAAGTAACTGGGATAAAAGGGAGGTGCCTAAATGCTGTTTCACAAAAATGTGCACTGATTTGGATTAACAGCTGAAAAACACATGTTTAAAAGGTGTGCTTAAAACCAGATTTCAGCCAAAAATGTGCATATTCACAGGACTGTATATCCCTGCAGTGAAAGAAAACACATGTTTTCATTCATATACCCTGGTGTGGACTGCATGTGTACATTTTAAAATCCCAAAACAGTTAATCTGGGATATAAACAAATGGGGCCATGGCCACACAGGTGGCTCAATGGTTAAATGGAAGCACAAATGGAAAGCAATTGCAATGAGAACTCTCTGCAACCATTCCTTTGTTCAAATCTTTATGAAATTAAACAGAGTTTAAAAGTACAGTAGGGTGAGGAGAGATAATAGGAAATCTGCTTGTGTGTACAGTTACATATCTGCATCTGTAAACTTAGGACCTGTGAGAGACATCTACTTCAGTTAGACAAAATTAGTTGATTGGTATCCAAATGACATTTTCTTTGGGTGTCCTACACTGTGAAATGACCAACTGGGTAAGATTTGCCAACTTGAGACGTTGTTTAGTTTAAATCAGCAGTAAAAAAAATCAGTCTCTTCTGGCAGGGTTTCTATGCAGATTATTTTAAAATTGTAGTATTATTTCCTTTCCTTCTTCCTGGTCACATGAGCACCTCTGTTGAGGTTGAAGAGGGGCACCAGCAATGGCCAGGAGCTGTGGTGGCTGTGAATGGTGGTGACAGTAATATAACCATCATCTTTTGTTATTGTGTTTTATTGTTTTATCTCACTCCCAGCCTCCCCTCCTTGTACATGCAATTTATAAAGCAAACTACAGAAGTTACATTTGAAATATCAATCTCAGTCTTAATTTTTCCACTCCACATCTTAGCACATTCTCTAAATAATTCGTAAATGTTTCCCACATCCTCTTAGTTCTTGTAACCTTTTCAATTTTATCTATATTTTTGGCTGCCCCGGTTTATTTCCTTTGGCGGGGAGGGGCTGACGCGCTAAGCCTTGCTTCCGCATCTCCCCCTCTTCTAACATCTATAACGCTAAGGCTTATCGCGGTATAGATGCGGACGCATCTACCCCTCTGCTAACATCTATACTGTGCTAAGGCTTATCGCGGTATAGATGTTAGCAGGGGAGGAGATGTGGACGCCAGTCCCTTATGTCATTGCCCTCCTTATGTAAGGAATGATGGTTGAGAAACAAGAAAGACCATGGTATGCAGGGAGGCTGTCCTGAAAAGGCATTTGCACCACACCTTTCCATCTGACACATCCCCACTGCCACATCTGCATCACTTCTTTTTATATGCAGAGGGATACAGATGCTGTATATAGTAGGGGCATATTTGTAGCCTACACAATGGGGAACACATGCTTATCATGCATAGTCTATGTAGCATTGAGTGCCATGGACTCACTGGTGTCATCATTGGATACATTGCATAATAGTTCCGAGGGACTTCAGTTTTATAGTAACTGCTAACAAGGAAAAATATAGCACAATGAGAGGAAAATTAAATCACCTTTACCTTGGACCAATTCTTGATGTCTCTTAGAATGTTCTGACCATAAGTTTTCTGCCATCCTTTTATCCAAAGCCTCGTTCAAAAGCAATTCTATCTGCTAACCCTCTCATTTGACTATGGCTAAGAACACTCTAAGTTTAAGCAAAATGTCGGGTTTTCAAGAAAAGAGTTTGAAACCTCTCTTTTTGACTGCCTCTTTATTCTCCTCATGAAACCACAGCTATAGTCCATTGAGCTGAATCATGTGTCATCATTAACAACCTTAAACAAACAGACAGTGTAAGTCAGAATTGTGAAAGTTATTTTCTTTCCTTCCTGTTCTGCAAATGCGTATGCCAATGTGCTCACCTATACATGTCTTTGTAAGTGGAATTTAGTTGCAGCTTTTCAAATCTTTCTAGCTTGATGTGTCATCTGCCAATGGGTCAAGCCTGTTATGTCATAGCACTCTATACAATAATAGATTATCATTGTGAAAAGTTGAAAAAAGGAATACTTTGTCCGTTTTTTCAACTAGGAGAAGAAAATATATCCTTTTGTGAGTACCATGGACATCTACCATAAAGGAAAATGGCCCTCTTCATACCCATACACCTCTAGTGCATTCATATTCCTGTTGTAATTATAGGCAGCATAGCCTCGACCTTCATAAATGAAAGGCTTCTTTTATTCATGTGCATTAAGAGCCTAACGTAAAAGAGTCCAAAACCATGCATGCCAATATCCATTTAAGAAAGAAATAATCCTTTCAAATGCTATGCTCATGCTCTGTTGCTTTTAAAAAAGAAAAGCAGCCCATATCTAATTGCTGTGTCCATGTGTGACAGATTTCACAATGATCAATTTTAATTGCAGAGGCAGGGACAAGCCACACAAATTCACATATTTTGACAGAATAATCTACTTTCCTTCACCATAAACCAACATGGATGCGCGCACACACATATTGGCACCATATGACAAGGAGACATTCACCAGGCATACTTTTCCACATAGATTAGATTTATCATGAGAACATCTCCACCTATTGCACTTCTGCGTCCCATGTACATGTTAACATTATAAGAATCTTGTTGGGATTGCAGAGGCAGGGAAAGATGGCACTCTCTTCTACCCCAGCCAAAATCCTTAGCCTATGTGTTTGCTTTTTGTTAATGTTCAATGTTATCAGCAACAACAGGAAGGCAGATCACCTATCTATATTATAAGACAAGAGATTTGTGGACTCGGTAAGGTTGCCATTGAGTTGAGAGTATGAATGGAGAAAAAAATCAGTGACAGATGATATGGGTTTGCGTGTATCTGAGGTTCGCACATGAGGTTAAAGGGAATACAGTTGATTGCAAAAACTTCAAACTCAGGAGACATATTTATTTTATAACTGTGGAAGATAAGTCCAGACTACCACCATAATCATGCTGGGGGAATTTGCTCAATGTAGTGTCCTATTTTTCCTCATCTAAATCAATATCCCGGTTGGTTTCCAATATCCTTCCAAGACTACATGAGGTGTTTGTGTGTGACACACACACACACACACACACACACACACACACCTTGCCCTATCCATTTAGGAAATATGAAGTGAGAAACATTTTTAGGTTCTGGTTCTAAAACTCTAAAGGATTTGCCTACTGCTAAATTATTAGCATTGTTTTTCTAGCTTTTATTAAGAATAGCAGTCTAGATTATGCATGATTTGATTTATGTGTTCTGAAAAAATTGCCAGCCCTGCCAACTTACAAAAGCACCCTAAATTTCATTTTAGAATCTGTGAATAGCTTCCGTGATTGTTTAAAGATAAGAACAGCCTGACAGGTCGAAATCAATTTCCTTCCAAATATTTCAATATCATTCAGCACTTCGTCCTGGCAAAGGATCTTGAAGTCAGGGGGGGAGGGTGTCGTCATTTTATTAAGGTGCTCAAAGAGTTAAGTACAATAGCATTTTGTTGCTATGTGCAGCGAGGATAAAAAAAAGCATCCCCCTTAATAGGTGAAAGGTGGTCTGAGCCGAAACGCACATGCTGACGTCCAAGTATCCCCAGAGAATCAATGATGAGGTTTTTTGTGTGTGTGATCAATGTAATATTCCACAGCTAAATTTAGGGACTGTGCATCCTATGAAAATGGCACCTCACCATGACTAATTAGCAACAAAAAAACCCTGTGGTTGTCTACAGGTTTAATTATTTGATCTCCAAGGTTTTGATTAAATTAAATCTCAGTACCAAGGGACAAAAATATATAAAAGAAATATATCTTGGATGCTGTTTATTCACAAGGGATTCTGTTCCGTTCCCCACTAAAGCTGGTAAGATCGTATCATCTTTGCTGTAAAAAAGAAATACAATGAGAGACAGCTTGCAAATAAATCTGTTCCGTTGTGCGTGAGTATATTATTTGGCTATTACAAAGGCCTCTCATAACCTTTCTGTATTGGCATATTAAAGACTTTTCACTCCTATAAATAATAAATGAAATCAATTTTTAAAATGCAAAAAAGTAGCAGATAGACAGAGCATTTATAACTCTACAGTGAATTAAGTATGTGTTTGCTTGTCAGCAGCAAATTCATTCTATTTGCTAAAGAGTCAGTGACTGACTTATGGTGGCAGTTCCATGTATACATACATAGAAGTAAATTACAGGTTTCACTTGGATGCAAACAAGCTTAGATACATGCTTCCTACCTGTGTTTCTGCATGAGCTTGTGAGATTCTTAGAACAGCTAGGAGAAGTGTTAAAGACTAAAGGAAAATATAAATTTCCCTCTGGTGGAGACTGGCCATGGGACTGGGGAAATATTTTGCGAACAAGCTATAGCTGGAGCTGACAGCAAAAATAGGATGCCAAGGTGCAAAGAAAGATTGATAGCACCTCTGCATCTTTAGTAGTCAACATGAGAGGGAGATTTTAGCAGATGTAGCTTTTCTTATATTTATAAGTTAACACACAATTGTCAAATATACACGAGTCCTTCTAGGTGAGGGATGGGCCGAGGCTGGGGAACTTTTAGTATTCTTAAAATATAGTTCCCATCAGCCTGAGTCAATCTGGCAAATGTTGGGATATAGAGGATGAGCTGATATATGGTAGTAGAAATACATGAATTAACTTGTAGCTACATCTATTGAGAGCAGAATAGCAAGGACAGAGATTGGAAATATAACTTTAAAAAATCAGTTCCCAAGAACACATTTCCCAATTGAGACAGAATGAAAGAAAATTCCTTTTGGGTTAGGCCAATGATTTATTTACCGTAGAATCTTACTTCTCATAGAGCTCTAATCACTTCATGCAACAAGGTCCCTGAGTTTCTTCGCTGGTTGAGAGACATGTTTTAAATTGGTAGAATGGACTTTGAATATCTGAGATATGAAATGTCCTTCTTCACAGTATTGTCTTGAAATTTCTCAGTGGGGCAGATATTATCCTGAAAAAAAGAAGGCATCATGGAATATATATTTCTTTAAGACGTTACACTATTGTACGACATCATTACGATGGTTTTTAAATTGTCCCTATGGCAATGAGATCGTAAGTGTATGAAAAGAACATTTCTCTTTATTGCAATGTTCTATGTAGTAACATTTTCTTTATTTTCCCCCAAACCTTTGGGAGGTAAATGATGATGCATTTGCACAATAAATACAAACAGGAAGTGGAAATGAGCAATGCAAGATACTTCATCAGGCTGTTATCACTTGGGAGCCCAACACATAAACTAATGCAATATCTCTACACTCATTTTGGGAGTAGCTGTGTTAGCCATACTGTAAAATTAAACAAAATCCAAATTCCACATATTGCCAATACCTTTACTGGCTGACCAAAATGCACCAAACACATCATACAAGATTCCGAATCTTCACTGGTTTCTTCATCCAGCAAAAATGTTTTTAAAACATACAGGAGAAGAAAAGCAATGTGTTAGAATCACAAACCTATATTTTGTGTCATATGTCTTTTCTGTTGTAGTTCGGTTGGTTCAGAGGGATCTCAGTGCAGACAGGAGCCATTCCCTTCTTGTCCATGTAGGGGGAGAAAATAGATTTAATTTATGACTTTTCAAATAAGCCATCACAGTTTTCTGGATGCGAGGGCTACAACATTAGCTTCAGGGCTAATGTTGGCCATATTTTGAGAAGTTCTACATGGATTTAGATTGTACCAATTATGATGACCAAACTGTATGAGAGAATAAAGGGAAGGGAATTATTTCAATTCCGCCAGATGGTTTGTGAGAAATGTTGTTCTGTTATAAACCGCTTTAACACACAAACTGTCAAATGTGAAAAAGACTATGGAAACATAGAAATCAGTAAACTAAGCCTGAAGCAGAAATAACATTGGTTGTCTCTATTACTCTATAAATACTATCTTGGTTCTCATTATGCCTGTACCTAGAAAACAAACTCTTCTTCAAACAGATGTATTCTAGATATTCCCAGGACCACAATGACATTGGCAATGTATTTTATGACCTGACCAATTGTGACGGTGAATTTATGAGCTGTGAAACATTATTTGCACACAAAAAATAGATGATGAGAAGAGTGGTATCATTTCCACTGTCCCTTCTATTGTGTCTCCTCGAGATTGTTCTACTGACCACACACTGGGAAGTGTTGCTGAATTCGAGAACTCTCTGGGATTCAGAAAACTAATCATTCTGGATTTTAGGTAATGGGTGAATCTAATACATTAAATAGCTTCTCCATAGGATGATTATACCAACATGTGTATATATGATGAGAATGAAGGTGTGGAAAATGCCACTACCACCACCACCCCCTCCTCGCGCGATCTATTAATTTAATAAAGAACTGCTCATCAAATAGCTGTTCTGTTTCAGAATCCTCCTTGAAATTACTAGAAGACCTCAAGCTCTAATGTCTTTATAAAGAGCTGGGCTGAATATTACTTTGGGAAGTTGTCTAAAATCTTGCTAAAACCATTAGTATCACCCCACCCCCCTGGATTCCATAGCATTGAGCCATAGTAATTAGAGTGATGTCTAACTGCATTACTTCTACTGTGTAGATGCACCCTGAGATGCTGAACCCAAGCCAAATATGTTCAGAACGTTTAACATTATTTCCAAAACCTAGGGTGGACTTCATTCCCTCAGAGATATGGGAGCCAGCCACCAGCCAGTACTGGTATACAGACTATATGCAGGTTATGTTTTTGCCTTCTGACTGATGTCAGTATGACACCACCACCCCATTCACAATCCTATGAATATATTAAGGATGATTATCTGTATGAGGTGTCTGGATTTTTCTCTTCTGATCTCCATCCTACAGCTCAGATGCAGATAGAATGATTTTAATGTGCATCCTGTTCTGTGTTAACTGAGGCTGGCTGTTCACAATAGGATTTTTTTTTAATGCAAGGGGTATTTGGAAATTTTGGATCACAGCTGAAGTCATTAATTTCTCCTACTAGGAGAAACTGACTTGCCAGGTCTAGGGTTCTTATGTTAATGAGGAAGGAATTAAATTTAATCCCTAGAAGAGGTGTTACATGGATTGAGTATTATTTCCAACACAACATGGCAAAGATTGACCATGAATTCTGTGGCAGTTTCCTTTACATCAGTTTCCATTGTGGCAGATTAAAGCATCTCCAACAGCTCCAGAAAAATTAATTCATTGAGGTTTTTACAGACTGAAATACAAAATGACTAATGCAGCCATCACAGCATTCCTTTTTCTAGCTATGTTCCCCATTATTTTCATTTAATTTGGCTCTGCCCTTACGTTTTCAATTCTCTGTGTGCAATAGTGCCATTTTTGTAAGGTTGAGATTCCTCTGGTACTGGTTTTGTATCACTCTTTGTAACCATTTCTTCAAACAGCTAAAAAAAAGTATTTCGAAAAAAAGATATTAGAAAGAAACTATGGTTTGGACCAGTTTAGATGTAATACAAAGCACCTCAAGTTAAAGTTTTCAATTAGTTAGTACAAGAAACTAAATACAGTAGACTTGCAGTTAACTGGAACTCAAGCAACCAGAACTCTCAAGCAACTAGCAAACAAATTGAAGAAAAAATACTTTAAATAAAAATTAAAATAAAACCAATTTTCACAGAAATTTTATTTATTGATTGATTTATTCGATTTGTACACTGCCAGTCCCAGAGGCTCGGTGTCAGGTCCTGGATACATAGGACTGTTAAACAAAGCACGCTCACGAAGGATTTTTCCTCAGGAATCGGTTTATTTAGATCCACACTCCAGGCAGAGCAAAGAGGAATCTGAGCTTTCCCGCCAAAACGCTCAGTGAAAAACCCTTCTGGTAAACTCCCTCCCTCCTCCCAGACTTAGGCCCATCCCCCTCTGCTGGCTCCTTGTCTCTATGGCAGCCAAGGCCAAGCTGTTTGTCTGCCCAACTGCTCTGGCTGTGGCCTGACATTACGCCCCCCCCCCTGGAACACCTGCCCCGCAGGGAGAGAAGAACGAAAGGGAGAGAAGAGAGAGAGGAGAGAAAACATTAAGGGCCAGGTTTGGCAATGGAAGCATGAAAGCATCTAACAATTTTAAAACACATCCCATATAGTTTCTATACATTACCGCACAGTAAATATAATAGTAAATAAGCAGTATATATCCTTTTTACATGTATATGTGATGATTATACATACTAACAATTCTTAACCTTCTTAAATGAGTAATATACTGTACGTGTAACTAACAGTCTTGAGCGCATGAACATAGCCAAATTCAATCATCCAAACAGTACAAGGCATCTTGTGAGTTTTCAAACCACCTTCACCTACCCTCATTTCTACCTTGGCTAATCTCAGCATGCACATAAATTTATTCATAAACATAAATCTCAATTTTACAGAAACACAATTACATGAGCCGTATTGAAACCCAGCGCCGTACATTTTGTTTCCTACATTCGGTTTCCCTCACTATCCGTCCCGTTTCTAACAGTGGGCTCCCTTCATGTTACTCCGACCACATGCAAGGCCTTTCCAAGGAACAAACCATTTAACAGCTTCTCTATGTTTAACAAAGTGCCCCTCCCGGGCAAGATTCCCACAACCATTCAGAACTATGTTTCCCAGCAGGGACATATACGAATCTTACAGGAATAATGTTCATGGAGACAACTTTGAGCACTTCGGCTGCCATAGTCTCTTGTAGCTCGGCTTTGGAAATTGCTGCCTGGGGTTTGAACACTGTTGTCCAGTCCTGGGAACTCTCCTCTGTCTGCAATGGGATACACTCCCCCAGTTCTTTCCTTCTGGAAACTGCAGAATACTCTCTGGCCCGCAGTTGCTTCTCATCGGTACCCCACCTCCGTAAGGCTCTAAGCCAAAAACCTGCAACTGCTTCTGCATGCTCCGGCTGCCCTGGTTCTTCCGCCCATCGCTCACCCGGACTCCTTTTTGAAAAGGACTTGGCTGAATCCTCCTGGCAACCCAGACTGGGCTCCAGAACGATTTCTTCCTGAGCGAACTCCTTCCCTTGTGGCACTTCTCTCTCAGCCTCCGTCTTTGTTGCTGCCTGCTTGGGTGGTTTGCTTCTGGGCTCCGCAACCTCCGCACCGTTCTTCTCCTGGGCAACAGCACGTAGCTGGGGCTGCTCATTTCCAGCCTCTGCCCTGTGGTGATCCCAAGTGCAAAGAATTATAGCCCAGGCTATCATTTCGCCCAATGGGACATCTTTTTCCAAGGTACATCCAGCAGCTTTCCCTTCATGATCTCCAGCCTCCTGGCCTCCCTCTGGAAATTGGGCCTTGGAGGGGCCTCTCTCTCCTTCCTCTGCATCGGCCGGTATCTCTTCCCCACCGATCGACTGGATTTCCACCTCGCCATCCATGCCGCCAGTCATCTGAACTTTGAGGCTCGCTCCCCATAAGATCAAAGTCACCACAGGGGCCAGCTCAGCAAATCTTTCTTCAGCCTCAGTTGCTTTCGTTTGGGTGGCGACCTTGTCGCAGGGGGGCTCAGGCTCGGCTTTATTCACCCCAGCCATCTCTCGCTGAGAATTCTCACTCTCAGCCACATCTCTCTGCAAGGCACCCTCGCCGCTTCCTTCGCCATGAAGCTCCACAAAAGGTTCCCCCTCTCTGCAAACTAGAAAGGCCTCAGGCGGCTGGGATTCTTCGGCGCGGGCCTCACCGCCGCTGCAGGAACCTCCGTCGCCTTTGGGCAGCTGTGGCCCCTTACTCTCTGCCTCTGAACCCACTTTTTGAAGCTGCAGCACTCCTCCGCACTCCTGCCTGACTGCTTGGCCGACGCTTTTGGTGAGAGAGGGGCCTGGGGCTCCTCAGTAGACATCCTGAGGATGTTTTCCTCTCCAGTCACATCAGGCGCTGCATCTGCCTCTCGATCCCCCTCTGGGGCTACTCTGGAAGGATCAGCTGGGTTCCATCCCTTTGCAACGGCATCCCACATCTTCACCTCATCTGAATCTTCCAGAGACAGTGAAATCAGCTGGGAGCTACTTGCCTTGGCTGAATCCTCCTTTTCCTCCACATCAGCACAGTTCGGCAGCTGGGGAGGTCCTCCCACAATTGCTTCAATCCTGAGGGACACACACTCACTCCGTCCCAGGGGCTTGCTCACCTCTGCCGCTGCATCAGGGCCACTGATGGCTAGGCTGGCCTCCTGCTGTTCCGCTGTAGCACAGCAGTTCTCGTTCGTGCCTGGGGGGCAGGGGCCAGGACCGGGGGTCCCATTGGCATTGGGGCCTGCAGCAGCGGAGATGGATTCTGAAGAGGATTTAGAAGGGTTAGCAGAAGGAGAGTTTCCCATCACTGGGCCTCCTTCTCCCACAGAAAGCTTGGCTTGGGAGGAAGGTTGGCTTGACCCTTACGACGAGACAGATAACCAGGTGCAAATGGAAAGCAGTGATAGCGAAACTTATGAACGGTCAGGGGGGAGAGGTTCACAGGATCCTTTGAGTGAAAACATGGAAGAGAGTGGCTGGGAAGAATCTAGGGAGGAGAGCTCCCATGGAGATAGAGACCCAGGTGCTGGGAGGCAAGGCCGAACCTTTGATAGGAGACGGAGCATTGAGTCCAGCAGGAGGGGTTGGTTTCATAGCCTAGACAGACCGAGGTTTCGCACCACAAATTGGAGAAGGAGAAGCCTAGCGCATCGGGGTCCTCGCCATGAAGATTAAGTAGAGGATCCATGGGAACGAATCCTCAGTACTTCAGCCACGTCTCATCTGAGCAGACGTGAAGCGAAGCTGGTCCACGGAGCTAGTTTGACTAGTGGCTTACCAAGTCTTGCTTGCATCTTGTACCTTGCCTTGTTCCTGAATCCGCATTGCTGTGCGGAGCTTTGCCAAGTCTTTTGGATACTTTACCAAGTTGTTTTGGACATTTGATTGCCTTTCGCTTTTGGATTTGTTTTTGTATTTTTATGGACAATATACCATATTTTTCGCACCATAAGAGGAAAATAGAAAAAATATTTTCCCCCCTACCCTTTCCTCGAGGGAAGAAAGGGCCCTCGGGGAAGGGGAAGCAGCAAGAGGAGGAATGGAGGAGCATCGCGCCAGAGCCCTCTGGGGCGCTGCTCCTTCATTCCTCCTCTTGCTTCTCCCCCTTTTCGAGGGAAGAAAGGGCAGGGGAGGAAAAGCAGCAAGAGGAGAATGGAGGAGCATCGCGCCAGAGCCCTCTGGGGCGATGCTCCTTCATTCCTCCTCTTGCTGCTTCTTTCCCCTCCCCACCCTTTCCTCGAGGGAAGAAAGGGCAGGGGAGGGAAAAGGAGCAAGAGGAGGAATGGAGGAGCATCGCGCCAGAGCCCTCTGGGGCGATGCTCCTTCATTCCTCCTCTTGCTGCTTCTTCCCCCCCACCCTTTCCTCGAGGGAAGAAAGGGCGGGGGAAGGAAAAGCAGCAAGAGGAGGAATGGAGGAGCATCCGCCAGAGCCCTCTGGGGCGATGCTCCTTCATTCCTCCTCTTGCTGCTTTCTCCCCCTTTCCTCGAGGGAAGAAAGGGCAGGGAAGGAAAAGCAGCAAGAGGAGGAATGGAGGAGCATCACGCCAGAGCCCTCTGGGGCGATGCTCCTTCATTCCTCCTCTTGCTGCTTCTTCCCCCCCCCTTTCCTAGAGGGAAGAAAGGGCGGAGGGAGGGAAAAGGAGCAAGAGGGGGAGCAAACCAGCATCCCTCCGCCGCCGCAACGGACCAGAGAAGAGGAGAGGCGGCGACAGGGTGAGTATATCGCCGCCTCCCCTGCCCCTGCATCTTCGCTCCATCAGACGCGGCTGATTTTTCCTCCCACTTTGGGAGGAAAAAAACTGCGTCTTATGGTGCGAAAAATACGGTACCTTTTGAACTGTTTTTATATATTCAATAAAGTAGTTAGCCTTCAGTCCGTCTCTGTGTGATTAAGGGGCCGGTCAAGTCCGTGCATCGTGACATCCGCTTTGCACGCAAGGCTTTTTCCCTCTCTCCCATCCCGGGCAAGGGCTCTGACTGGCTGGCTGGCTTCTCAGGGAGTCGACCCCTTCGACTCTCGGCTGGATCTCAAAGCTGGCAGGGAAGGCCTCAACGGGAACTCCTTGTCTCGGCTGATGGTAAAGCTCTGCCACAATCTCTTCCATCTCAGGGGCGGCTCTCGGGACCAGCTCCTCTCCCAGCCCCCCTTCTGCCTCGGCAATCCCCTCCGGGGCCACTCTGCCGCTCGACCTGGTGATGATTTTCCACAGCTCCACACTGATTCTCAGCCGCTGCTCCAAATCTCCGACGTGTGCGCTGAGGCGATCCACTCTACTCAAAATGCATGGCCCCTTCTCCTCACACTTATCCGGCAGATTGAGTTGAGCCTTTACTGGCTTGGAACAGGCCTTCTTTCCTTGTCTCCTTGCTGAACTCCTCCACCGTTGGGCCCACCTGGAGGATTTGCTGCTAGCCTTTGGCATGTTTGGCTGCCTCTGGTCCGCTCCCTCTCCGCTGCCTGCCGTGGTCCCTCTCCTCCCCTCCCAGGGAGGGATAAGGAACCCTGTCTGCCTTGGGGTGAACCTGCAACCCTGCAGGGAGAATGTCTCCTGAAGCTCGCCTCCGTAACTGCTCGTGGATTTCTATGAGCCGGCTCTCCAGTCCAGCTATCCTCCGGGCGGCTGCCTCGACCCTCAACTCCTCGCCCCTGGTATGCTGCTCACGTTGGCACTGCTGGACCGTCTCCCCGGCCACTGCCCACTCTGTAGCAGCTCCACCAGGGGGGAGGATCGCTTGCTGCAAGCTCAGCATCTGGGCTGTCTCTGGGTGGACTTTTCCCTCACCTGGAATCCATATGCGGATAGGAAGGGTGGCTGGGATGACCTCATAGGGGACGACCTCGAAGTGGCCCTCTTCGCCCTCGCTCCGGTGCTGGCCCCAATCCTCACAATACCTCCAGTGCGATCCAGGCATGGTCAGCGACTGCCATGGGGCTGCAGATAGGTCCCACTCTGGGTTCCATCCATTGCCATCCCAGGGGGGAGGATCATGGGCATCTTCATCCTCCTCCTCTGCCCCGTCTTCCAGCTGGTCTTCAGAGCTTTCCCGAGTCATTGTATTCTCACCGGATAGTAGTCTTCCTAACGGGATAACAATAAGGGAGATTTCTCTTTATGTCAGGTCCTGGATAGGACTGTTAAACAAAGCACGCTCACCAAGGATTTTTCCTCAGGAATCGGTTTATTTAGATCCGCACTCCAGGCAGAGCAAAGAGGAATCTGAGCTTTCCTGCCAAAACGCTCAGTGAAAAACCCTTCTGGTAAACTCCCTCCCTCCTCCCAGACTTAGGCCCATCCCATTCTGCTGGCTCCTTGTCTCTATGGCAGCCAAGGCCAAGCTGTTTGTCTGCCTAACTGCTCTGGCTGTGGCCTGACACTCGGGGCTGTTTACAGAATTTCAGCACAACAATAAAACAAATAAAACCATACATATTCAAATATCATTAAGACTAAAAGGCTTGTCTAAACAAGGAGGTCTTACAAGCTTTGTGAAAAGTTACCAAATTTCGCAAAGCCGGAGTCTCAGGGGGCAGATCATTCCACAAAACTGGGGTGATGATAGAGAAGGCCCTTCATCAGGTTGCCGTCAGGTGGTAAGCCTTCACGCCAGGAACATCTACGAGATTCTGATCTTCTGATCATAGTGATCTCAAGGGACTATATGGGGATAGGCGATTTGAGCTTAAGTTGTCTTTATTTGCTTTTTCAATATCCATATCAAGTCAATAAAGAGTTTATGGGATGGTATAGTATGGGGTATAGTATTAGTTAAGCCTATTTTTAATAGTAACTCTCAAGCATCCAGAAACTATACCTCATGGGTGGCAGTTACCTGAAAGTCTACTGTAATTTACTTGAAATATAAAAAACTGCAACTTGATAAAATAATGAAAAAATGAGGATATTAACTAGAATCAATTTGATAAGCATGGTTTTAATATAATGGTTGTTAAGTAATTATATGTTGTATGAATTAAAATTTCCTAGCTAGGATGAAATCAGAAATAGCAGTGTTTTATGCATTATTAAATCAACATTTATACCAGATGTAATCTCATGGCTGCTTGTTTCTGTAACATCATATAATGATTTTTTAATTGTCTGATTTGGGTAATTGTTTGGAATGAAAAAGTGTGTATGTCAATCCAGTCTTACTCTCAAAGGTAACAGCAATTGAGACATTTTAAGAACTTAGCACACACTTCCAATGTGCTCTCTCTCCCCCCCCCCTCTTTTGAGGCCCATGTCCTACCATTTGTTGTCATATGATCGAGTAGTTACATGGAACGTGGCCTTTTCAGTAGTGATGCCTGCACTAAAGATGAGGTGAACTGCCAAAATTCAGTCTTCAACACAATGCTCTCCCAAGACCCTTATTCTTTCTTTCATGTGATTGTTAGCAAAGAAAGCTGGAAATAATTCTCAAATATCACGTACGGTTGGACAATTTCTTGCAGAGAGCTGACATCTGTATGGCTTAGCAAGAAATCCAATTTATCCTCGATGACGACAATATAAGAAGAGGTTAAAAAGGAAATATTATTCGTAGGCGAACATGCAGTATTTTCTCCTACGCCAACAGCTAGTAGGCTTCTGAGGTATATAGGTTAACCAGGTAAGAAAAATTACCTCTTGCAGTTAACATTAGTGTACGTACATCATGGAAATTAAGCAAGCAAGTATTAATTTATAAGGATTTTATTTTTGACATATGGAAAATTGCATAGCTATAGATAGTACAAAAAGTCATGACTTAATATTTATAATGCCTTCCCTGCTGTTTGCTAACCACCAAATTTCTCTGCGTAATGCATTTTTGTGCATTTTAGCTTTTCATTCATAGGAATCTCTGGAGGGCTCACAGTCACTAAAGGGAGCTGAGATGGGAGCATAGTAACTTCATAATTCTGCTCTCATTTTCTTGTCTTGAATGCTCAGTTCTGCAGGGGGTATAAATATGCTCTGGATGAGTAATTAATAGGAGAAAACTTCCGCAAGAATGTTCTATTATTCTGGCCAATTACACTTTCTATATAGCTTCTGGGCTCACTGTTGCAGTTCTATTAAAGTTACGATGGCATAAATATTTCCCTTTTGCCAATGGACATTACTTTTTAGTCAACGTTTATCATTGCAGAGTTTGGCTAACCAAATGCAATGCTCAGCAGTGGTAACAACTTAAGTAAGGAAGAGGGGGGGGAAAGGTGTCCAAGGGGAACATTTGCTGCAGTTTTGTTAGGAAACTTACATATAAGTGGATTTACAGCTGCAGGAATTCAAATTGTGCAGTTTTAGAACATTCAAATTTAGCAATGGGCATTACTACACAATGAGGCTGATAACCCATATTGTTATACATTGGGGCACCACTTAGCGATGATGTGCACTGATAGAGATTGTTGCACATCAGGACACATTTGCTGTTGTTCTCTCTGCTTTATAGCTAAGTATATGTAAAATTACATTACATTATCCAGTGTTTCCCAAAGTCTGGTCTTTCAAGCATTTTGGCTTGCTAAAGGCAATTGAAGTTTCTTAGAAATAATGGAACTGCCATTCTAATAATTTGTAATGGCTGAATTAGATGTAAATGCATGTGTTATTCTGGAATTAATTTCATTCATTCATTTTATTATTTCATTAGTTGCCCTCCACCCGAAGGTGGAGATAATCTGAGAATAGATAATCTGAGAGTTCACCTGTGCAGTTTCACATCTCCGAGTACTGAATGTGATCCTATGAATGATGGTGACTTCTTAATCTGGATCAGATGTAAAGTTCTTTTACAATCAAGAGGGTGAGGGATAATCTCCATTTTAGATTTTACTCACTCTCTTCCTCCAGCAGTGGTGCTTACAGTTCTGTCAACAAACAATTCAAAATAATTGTATTTCTGACATCTCTGCTAAAAGCATTTTAACACTGGGCTCTTTTCCAGTCTGCAAGACATGTATTACCCAGAATGTTTTGGCACAGAATCTAGGAATGGAAGAGGGAGTCACTGTGGTTTCCTTCTTTAGAAATTCTACTGTTGCTCTATGTCTTTTATGTTACTGTATTGAAATGCACTTCTGGGTTTGGTCTCATGTAAGTCACCCCGAGTCCCCTTTGGGGAGATAGTGGCGGGGTATAAATAAAGATTATTATTATTATTCCCATTTTGTCAAAAGAAGTCTATGATGGATTTCCCCCACCAAATCCTTCCATTCAGAACAATGGCAGCACACTGATTGCAGAAACAGTTCTCACCTATTAAATCCTAGTTGCATTGTCACTATAGAGCTATCTCTAGTGAAAGCTCCTAACGCCATCAGGCACAACATTACCTGCCAAGAACAAAATTGCTAAGCCACTCTAAAGGAGGGAAGCATCCATTCTCCAACAGCAGGATATAGGATCACAGCTTTCCCAACCTCACATCCACTTTCATCATTTTAAATGGCAAAACACACATCCCTTCCTTCAAGAGATTCTGTAGACTGGACCGGTGGAAGAACTTAAAGTTGTCACTATTAGGCAGGATATCAAGTATAAAGATGAATGTATTGCCAAAAATGATCTTCCTTTTTCAGAATATCCTGTTAATAAGAAGCAAAAAGATTATTTAAAAATGGATAAGACATATGACAAAATATATGGTAAGGGAAGAGGCCAAGGATTAACTTCAAAAAGATGATAGATGAAAGAAAGAGAGGGGGACTATCTATGCCTGGCCTAACCCTTTATTTGGAAGCCAGCACATTGACATAAATATTGGATTGGACAAAATTAGAAAATAAAAAATCCTAAATTTAGAGGGAACAGAGTTAAGATTAGGCTAGCATTCAAACCTTTGATATGAGAAAACAAATTTGGAGAAAAAAATTGGCAATCATTTTGTCAGATCAACCATATTCAAAGTTTGGGAGAAATACCAATGTAGATTTTACCAAAATAAAAAAACCCCACTGCTTTGGATATCATAGTTAGAAGCCTCCCAAAGAAGATGGGATAGGTGGCCTACTGAAAAAAACAAGAAGGAAGATATATAATGAAACAGCAACAGGAAATGAGTCAGCTACACAAAAACATATCATGGTACCAATATTGGCAAAGAAAGGAATATTTTGAAAATGATAAAATAATAGGATTCTCGGAAGAGGAAATATTCTGGGACCAGAAAATAAAAACGGAAAAGAAAATGGTAACTAAATTATATAAGAAATTGCTAGAATGGAGTACAGAAAAAGAAAGCACAAAGGAAAGTATGAGAAAATGGACAGAGAACGTAGGAATATCTATAAGATTAGAAAACTGGAAAGAAATTTGAAACAAAGAGCTAAAATACACACATGCATCTGATTTAAAAGAAAACAGGATAAAAATGATGTACAGATGGTACATGACACCAAACAAGTTTGTGACTTCTGTTCTTCTTCCATTCCTTTTCTCAATTTTGTTATAGTTCTCTAAAAGAGTTCTCTATTAGAAATTTTTGTATCATCTATTTTCCCTCCGCAGTTTCAGTTTTTACTGTCCATCTCATCTTTATTTAATAGTCTTTTTTCAAATAGTCCTCTAAAACTTTCCAGTCTGTTCTTTTCATTCCTTTCCCATTATTTTGTCTAAGCCAGAATGTCAGTTCATCCATATTTTTGTTTTCCATTATCTTATCCAGCCATTGTGTCTTCAAATGGGTTTGTTCTTGTTTCCATAGTTTATTTATTTATTTATTTGTCACGTTTCTATACCGCCCCTCTCAGCCCGAAGGCGACTCGGGATGGTTTACACAGGCAGTCTCTGCCCTCAATACAACACAGCAACAAGTCAACCCCCCAAAAAATAATAATAACAATTTAACAATTAAAAACATACAATTGCAGCCTAAGCGTCATGTTGAAAACAGTTTCCATCACATCGTCGTCATTCCTTATATCCAATTAAGCCTTATATTTCATCAACAAATGCCTGCTCAAATAACCAGGTCTTGACTTTCTTGCAAAATGTCAGGAGAGAGGGGGCTGATCTGATGTCTTTAGGGAGGGCGTTCCAAAGCCGAGGAGCCACCACTGAAAAGGCCCTGTCTCTCGTCCCCGCCAGTCGCGCCTGCGAAGAAGGTGGGACTGAGAGCAGGGCCTCTCCAGATGATCTTAAACATCTCGATGGTTCATAGGGAGAGATGCTCGACAGGTAAGTTGGACCCGAACCGTTTAGGGCTTTAAAGGCTCAAGCCAGCACTTTGAATTGTGCCCAGTAGCAAACTGGCAGCCAGTGGAGCTGGCACAACAGAGGAGTTAAACAATAGCTAAATACGTGTACAATACAGTCGAACCCCCTATCAATCAGTAAATGTAAGAACATGTTTATAATACAATATTGATTTATGTTTGACTGCCCATCGCATTGCCTCTTTGTTCTTACATTTACAACAGAGGAGTTGTACGCTCTCTGAATGGTGCTCCTGTTATCAACCTGGCTGCTGTCCGTTGGACTAGTTGCAGCTTCTGAACAGTCTTCAAAGGCAACCCCACGTAGAGAGCATTGCAGTAATCTATACGGGATGTAACCAGAGCATGGACCACCGTGGCCAAGTCAGTAGTTTGGCAAAAATAATACTTGCCGCTGTTGTAAAGAAAACAAAGAGCTCTTCTGAATTAATATCTTCAAAAGTCTCTATTTAAAACATACCTAATAAGTAGAATTCCAGTTTCATGGGGAAATCAATTTTAAATTTTCCTTTTTCATTCTACATGTATCATTTGCCAGTATTCTCTTGTTTTTTGACAGGACCACCACATGTGGTAAAAAGATCCTTCATGGGATTTGCATTTCTAGCATTTATTATCCAAATTTTTATACATTAAACCTATTTTTTGTTATATACCAGCGATGTAACATCTTTAACCAGTTTTCTTGAAGGTCAATGTATAAATATTGATTGCCGTGAATGTGGGTTATTGATTCCAATTTACCCGAGACTTGATATTAGCCAAACTCACATGGTATCTTCTAGGTATTTGAACTTAAAACATATATAAGTTAATTCATATGTTTTGAGGCCATAGCTGGTCTGTTATATAGCTGGTAACATAGTATCTGTTTTAACTGTTTCAAAACTGTATTCTAGGATTGTTTTTAGACAGCAATTAGGAGTTTTTAAATAATATTGTAAAGTTTTTAAAAATGATTTAACTTTATATTGTTTTAATTGGTTATTATTTGTTCATAACTTCAGGAACCTTTGTGAGTTGGGTGGCGATATAAAATATTTTGAAATAAAATAAAATAAGCAATATGTACACTCAGACAATGCGTTTCTTATCAGGATACAATACAGGGTTGTTCCTTTGTTTGTTCCCTTTTTTCTATTTAGTTCTCTCAATGTGTCCCTTTGGTTTTATGTTGAATCCTCAGATGCTTCTTGAAACTCAATTGTATTCTCAAATTCCACTTGGTAAAAGATTAGGCAGCTTCTAGGTAACTTTCCCAAACTTCTTCCATTCATAGATGACACAGCTGGGTAGAAATTACTCTCTAAAAATACTTTCACACAACCTGCTTGTTTTCTAGTCACTGTCTGCTTATGTTATGCTCATTCCATCTGTCAATAGATATGAGTCACATATTCGACCTTTCAGTTTCACTTGCGCACATAAATTTCTTCCAATTTCCTGTGAAACAAACACTTTTAACTCTTTAGAGTTGAGTAATCTAGCATGCCAAAAATGTGCTAGGAGAGTTTGGGGGAGAGTGGGCTGATGTGTTGGATCTCTGGTTTAAATTTGCAACTCATGTAGTATTATTTGCCTTCTCACTAGATATCATTTTACAATAGTAATTAAAATCCTTTCTTTGAACTTCAATTTTTATAACTAGCCTTTAAGAAAAGTTGACTGCAGAAAGAGTGAAGGTGAACTTAGTTCTTAATGTAATTAACCACTCCAAAAACTTTATCCATTGCCATCAGTAAATGTTTCCATATACTGTGTAAATATTTATATGCATGTCAACTCAAAAACTGTGGAAACTCTGTTATCTGAGTGACTATTTCACAATATTGAAGTAGAAAAGATCATGTATTCCTAGAGCTAAAGTATGTCTTTTGATAAACTGTTGTCATAGAACTGATGAACATTTTCTGAATAGTCTCTGCTTGCATGAATGTTTGTAGGATGTCTGATATTTGGCATCTGTGTTTGCCATGTGATGATTCCACAATATCCATCAATATTTTGTGACATCAAACACTCAATATTGGTTTCTGACAGTTGTCGCTGACATAAATATAATCAACATTTGAGAGCTGTAGATATTCAGTGGTCAGTGCTTAATGCTGTCTGGCATATTAATCATTTGTATAATAATTCATTTCAATTGCACTTAGTAACCTGGTAGGAATATATATTCTATTAGTCATGAAATACTCCTTGTGGATAGTAAACGTCTGTTGAAAACTCTTGCAATTTTTTACTTCGAAAATTCAAATATCAACTTTCAAAAGTTATTCCCATTGAACTTAGCAGCACTTAGACTCAAATATTTATTTATTTATTTATTCATGACATTTATATGCCGCCCTTCTCACCCCGAAGGGGACTCAGAGTGGCTTATAAGTCACATGTACATACTGCATCCTACATTATTAGAATAGTACAAATACACAAGTCATAATATATTGTTGCTGGGGGGAGGGACTCTGATGTCACAGGAGACAAGATGGAACTGTCTTCCTGGCTCCCTTTCTTTACTCTGGCCCCAAAAGGACCATTGGTGCTGGGGAGAAGGGCTGTGATGTCACAGGAGACAAGATGGAACTGTCTTTCTGGCTCCCTTTCTTTACTCTGGCCTCAGAGCGGCCATTGGTGCTGCGGGGAAGGGGCTCTGATGTCACAGGAGCAGCTATGGCTGACAGGGAGCGTTGGTGTGGGCTGGTCCATGAGGTCATGAAAAGTCAGAAGTGACTGAATGAATAAACGACAAACTCCATGTTTGACTTCGTAATAGGCGTTGAGCGCTCACATCACGCCTATCCTGCTCGAACTGCACTGGCTGCCAGTAGAATGCCGGATCACCTTCAAAGTGTTCGTTCAAACTTTTAAGGCCTTATATGGTCTGGGTCAAGGAGTCGAAAAAGACGGGTATGAAGGATATATTTCAATGGTTTAATCTTCATATAATAAAGTAAACATTCATCCAAAGGTCAACTTGGAAGTGGAATGAGTGTCTAAATAAGTAACAATAGGTGCCCTCTCTGACCGTCCCACGAAGAATGTATTATTAGCGTGCCATTGACTTATGATTTTCCTTGGGACTTGTTATGGCCAGAGAGTGCACCTATTGTTACTTATTTAGACACTCATTCCACTTCCAAGTTGACCTTTGGATGAATGTTTACTTTATTATATGAAGATTAAACCATTGAAATATATCCTTCATACCCGTCTTTTTCGACTCCTTGACGTCTTCCAAGTACACCCAGTCTCTCTTCCTTATATGGTCTGGGGCCAGTGTACCTGAGGGACCGCCTCATCCCGTATTATCCCACCAGATCGCTGTGCTCCGAGGAGCAGAACTTCTTGGTTATTCCTTCACCTAAAAGGTACCGCCTGACGGCAACTCGCTGATGGGCCTTTTCCATAATAGCTTCAACACTCTGGAACTGTCTGCCTGCTGACGTACGTGCCATGTGGAACGTCCTCTCCTTCTGGAAGGTGGTGAAGACTCTGCTTTTCCGGCAAGCATTTGGAGTAGGATGAACTACAGGCACTATTATATGTCGCCTCAGCCGTGTCTCCACCTTGTTCAGCTTATGGCTTGTGTTTTATCTTATTTTTATCCTATTTTTAAATATGTTTAAGATGTGTTTTAAGCCTGTTTTTAATCATTGCTTTCTACTTGACTGTCTATATATGCTGTGAGCTGCCCCAAGCCTTTCGGGAAGGGCGGCCAGTCAAGTACGAATAAATAAATAATAATAAAATAAATACATAAATAATAGAGATCTGTTATAGTTAAGAAAATTGACAAAATATTATCTAAAATGTTAATTAGACTATTACAAGGATGTCCGTAAAAATACAGTTGTTTTGGGAATACTTCCTGGAAAATATTCCATGTTTGTGTTAAATATACAACATTCGAATGTGGAATATTAATATCTACTCTTAATGAATTGAGATGATCTTATGAAGAAAGACGGCAGTTACAATTTTGGCAATATTGCCATGGTGGCAAATGGCACCCCAAGTCTAGTTTACCGGACAGCAGGTATGTTCTGCTAGTCATCAGAATACAGTGGAAGGATGCTTCCACTCTATCATGCAAATAGGCAACATTACAACAATCAAAAACAAGAATTATGTTGGAGTCTCTTGTCACAGCCTAACTTGTCATTCTCCTGTGCCAAGCTGTTACGATTCCATTACACAAGTTTCTTGGTGATTTGCTTGCAGTGTGGTTCTAAAGACTTTTATCCTAATTTTCAATTTTAAGTAATAATAATAATAATACTGTTTATTTCTATTCCTCTCTTCTCACCATGAAGGGGACTCAGTGCGGATTACAATACACATACAACAGACAATCCCTGTCGGAAGACATACAATTTTACACATAGACAGTACAGTGCAGTTTTTAGAAGGTTTTCTTTCCTGGCTGCATCATACAGAGTGTGCGTCACAGGATGTGGATGCTCCATTACGACATCATTGTTGTTATGACCTTGCGGCATTGCGCCTTTATGTCACAAGGGGGTGCTGTTGTTCCATCCTCATGACGGGAGCCTCTGTTTCCACCACTTCCACATCTCCCTTCTCCCGGCAGCCAAACTTTTTCAGACGTTGTAAAGTCTGTGTAAAAATCCTTCTCCACTTTCCGTGGTCCCCAAATTGTTGTTTATTCACAACTGGGCTGTTGAATTGCTTGGGTGGGCAGTGGACAGGACTCAAATAGCTGGTTGTCCAAGCCAGCTCGGGGATTCGAACTAGCAACCTTCTGATTGCAAGCACAGCTGTGTTACCGCTGTGCTATCTCCCCCCCTCCCCCCGGTCAGCATTATGGAAGCAGCAAAGACCACCAGCACTGAAATTATGATTCTCTGCCATCAACTTCACTGGACTGGCTACATTGTCTGGATGACCATTCATCATCTCTCATAGAAGTTACTTTATTCTCAACTGAAAAATGGAAAATCTAATATAGGTGGACAATAAAAGGGATTTAAAGATGGGCTTAAAGTTAAGAATTGGGAAGCCCTCAAGTGTTGTAACTGGAGGTCAACTGTTACCAACAGTGCTAAGGATTATGAGGAGGCACAAATACAGGGTGAAAGATACAAAAGGAGTACCCAAGCCTAGGAGCAATCACAAGAAGGGCTTTCTCACTCATCTTAAATCAATATACTTCTGGGGACTCAGTTTCAAAGATTATCTCAAAACATAGGTGGGCTTGTGGATAAGAAAGCAAACATTCAAATACTCAGAGACAGCAATCCTGAAATTTCTACTCAAAATACAAAAGAGAAAGTATTTAACTCAATTTTATCTGGAGCCATCAACCATTTACAACTTTATCCAAATCCTTTTATTTTATTTATCATGTACTGTATTTGTTTTATTTAGTAGGTTGTTACTTTATAATACCATAACCAAATTCTCTGATTTAAGAAGTAATGTTTCACTACCAATCACATACCTAGCTTTCAAAGACATTTCTTGTTCTATGTGCTTTCAAGTTTTCTGACTTATAACAACTCTTATCAAAGGGTTTTTTTGTAAGATTTCTTCAGAGGTTTGCTATCGCCTGCCTTTGAGGCTGAGAAAAAGGAAATTGTCCAAGATCACCAAGTGGATTTCCATGGCTGAACTGGGCTTTGAATCCTGGTCTCTTGGGGTGTTATCATGCTGGCTCTTTCAGGTGTTTGAAATAGAGAAATTGATAAAGTAATGTTTATCTCTCAAAACTGCTACTTTCAAACATATCTACTGTATGATCCAATATTAACTTCGATTTTAATTAAATGATCACAGAAATGGATGTTCAGTTAAGATAAATTGGAGAAAGTAGAAGAAATAAACCTCAACATTCTTTTACTCAAGAAATGACACGTTAAGATAATAATTAGAAGTTTGCTATCCATAATCTAACTGCAACCTCTACACAGTCAGTGGTGAGACATGCTGGCATCCTCCAACTTTTGGATAGCCACATAATTCCTGCCCAGGTCTACTGCGTGGTCTACAAATGTTCCTAATTTCAAACTGATCTGATAAATACTGTCAGAGTTGGAAGGAAACTTTAAAATAAAGGATTGGCTATTGCTACATTGATGGCTTCCTCTAATACAGTGTTTCTCAACCAGAGGGGTCAGGACCCCTGGGAGGGTCATAAAGGGTGTTAGAGGGGTCAGCAAAGACCATCAGAAAACACAGTATTTTCTGTTGGTCATAGGGGTTCTGTGTGGGAATTTTGGTCCAATTTTATTGTTGGTGGGGTTCAGAATGCTCTTTGATTGTAGGTGAACTAGAAATCTCAACAACCACAACTCCCAAATGTCAAGGTATATGTTCCCCAAACTCCACCAGTGTTCACATTTGAGTATATTGAGTATTCATGCCAAGTTTGGTCCAGATCCATAATTGTTTGAGTTCACAGTGCTCTCTGGATGTAGGTGAACTACAACTCCCAAACTCAAGGTCAATGCCCACCAGACCCTTCCATTATTTTCTGTTGGTCATGGGAGTTCTGTGTGCCAAGTTTTCTTCAATTTCATTATTGGTGTTCAGAATGCTCTTTTATTGTAGGTAAACTATAAATCCCAGTAGCTACAACTCCCAAATTACCAAATCAATCTCCCAACCCCACCATTATTCAAATTTGGGCGTATGAGGAATTAATATCAAATTTGGTGCAGTGAATGAAAATACATCATGTATATCAGATATTTACATTGCAATTCATAACAGTAGCAAAATTACAGTTAGTTACGAAGTAGCAACAAACATAATGTTATGGTTGGGGGTCACCACAACATGAATAATTGTATTAAGGGGTTGCGGCATTAGGAAAGTTAAGAACCACTACTCTAATATTTAGAGAAGCAACTTTTTGTCAAATCTATTTAGAAAGATTACCTTTAACGGTTTTGGTTAAAAAAAAGTACAGATATTGAACAATTATTACAACTTTTAGATATATTTTAAATAGTTACATAAAATAAACATATCTTGCATGGAGCATAGATGTTTTCCCCTCTAGGAGCAAAGAAATTTGAGAAAGAATATTTACCCATGCATCCATCTATTTGTTTTTTTATATTTAGCACTTCTGTGGGAGATTGGGAAGGGGGAGAGATGTAGGGTATTTGTGGAAAGGAACTGTGGGTACAGCCTTTTTTGCCTGAGAAGACCAACTTCTGGGACAATTTTTATAAATGATAATCAAGCTTAATTTTGGACACTGGCACAATACTAAGTTTGATCAAAGGGCAAACTCCCTGTTTATGGAACATTAGTCAGCCTTAAAACTGCTCTAGCATAGAAAGGTGGTTGTTTTTTTAAAAATAATTTATATATGATATCATCACTTAGAAATCTTTCACTTGCATCCTGCTGTGTTATCTCAAAATCTGCTCAGAGGGTTTCATGGCTACCAGAGGAGATTTCGGTAGGCTGCAATGTGGAGAAGAAGGGACAGTCTAGAAAATTCAGTTGAGGGTTTTGACCTCAGATCCTCATAGCTCAATGTTGGGGTCCTGAAATATTTGGCAACAGTACAATGTTCCTAAACACTACCTGGACTTCTACACAAATCCATTAGCAATAACATGCAGTATTCACTGTGGACTCAGTAGAAAATGCTTCAGCTGTAGTTCATAAAAAAGCGAAATCAGCTTGTTTGGCAAGCCTTGCAAATGCTGATTTATTAGCAGTAAATGTTTAATTTTTATACCTGTTTAATATACCCATATACCCAGTGTTGCAATATATTTTTTCAGGAAGAAAGGGGTCATAATTGTAAAACATTTTAAGAATCCCTGGTCTTGCAGACTCCCCTGCTTCCTCAGTCTTTCTGAAAGATCTGTTTCCAACTGTGAAACAATATAACTGGATTGTGCTCCTACTCAGAGAAAATAACCCAGCTTTAAAGATTCCAGTCAAGAACATTTTGCAACACAACAAATGATTTCCAGGTTCTGCAAGACTGGCCATTTGTTCATTTAGCATATTTGGGGGTCATCTGTCCACATGATGAGCAAAGCAGTTTCTGCATGCTAAACATTACCCAGCTGAACCTTCCCAGAATAAAGATGATCCATGGATGTAGTTCTCTTAACCCGATTTTATATTCCAGTATTTTTGCTTGCAGAGTTTTTCAGTCAGGAGCAATATTAAAATTAATGGAGAATGATGCAATGATTGCAGGAGCTCCAGTGTAATGTATTGGTTTGTACATTGGATTATGTATCTTGAGACCAGGGTTCAATTTCCTGTTCAGCCATAGAAATGCAGTGCATAATCTTGTGCATGTCCTGCCCGCTTGGCCACAGAAAGCCTGATAGTATGTTTCCCTTAGGGTCACCATAAACTAGAAATTACTTGATTAATTAATTGAACTTTTCACTATGTTACATTTCATTATTTTAGATGTGTGTATGCTTGTTTTAGTTTGGAATGCAAATTCATTTCATTGATTAGCTAGCTGTTAGGGATAAATTCAGGGGAAAATGTCACACTGAAAAGGGTAGGGCCTTCCAGATTAAACTGAGTGGGATTCATTGGATCACAGTACATGCGTAACAAGCTAGGGTGGGAGATAGGGAATAATGGCTGCTCATAAACAGGTTACATGAAACACAAGAAATCCTTGTCTCTATAATATAATTGTTTCAATCTCAAGGTCAACACAAATTTCAAGGTCTACACAAAGGAATGCAAAGTTTCCATATCTCAGCAATATAGTTGCTTCAGTCAAAAGGTCTGCACAAATCTCAAGGTCTACACATAATATAATGGCTTAAATAGCAAGGCCTACATGATTGAGTACTGCTGGAAAGAACGAGTTCACCCAAAATCAACTATAGAGACGCAGCTGACCTAGTATGGTCTCGCAATAAGAATACATTCAACAAAACTTATAATATCTGAAACTTGGCATATTGCATTGGAACCCAAAAAGTATAAACCGTCCCAGAATCCCGTAGCTGGGCTGAATGGTGGACGCTGTAGGTTGTAAACAGCGTCACAGATAAAGTGAGCATGCCTCAAGACACCAGGGAAATGTGGTGCTCCACTATAATCTGGGTTTTCTCCAGAGTTATATCCAAGTGGAGTTTTTTGGTTTCAAAACCATGAAAGGGTTACACTCTACTCAAAACAAGTGCTAAAGTGCACTATTTGTAATCCACAGGGAGGAGGTCCAGGATTCCTCCATAGTTTTAAAGATGTAAACAAACCCTCGATTCAGGAGGGAGGAAGCTGGGGACGCTCAGATCCGTAGCACGCTCTGAGAATGGACTGTGAATCCGGTGAACCGATGTGAGGTAAATATTAATCCTGGTAGAAAAATTCGTAAATGCCAGCAATAGCTCCGCTGTGTCACCAAATATGTTTGTAATCCACAAAGTTCTGAAGACTGCGTGGGTGCAGTACGTGGAGCGCCAGGGCTGCTTAAAGGCCGGGACTGTGCTGGATTTCTTTTTTGTTATATAGCGATATATTATAATCCAGAGAGTTGCGGAGAAATACAAAGGTGCAGCGACTGGAGTATGGGAGCCGCTTCGGCCTCTGCAGGAGGGGGGGGGGGCGAAGCTGCGCTTGTCTCCCTTGCAATATGTAGTAAATCCAAAGAGTAGCTGAAGTTTCTACGGTGCAGCGACTGAAGTATAGGAGCCGCTCTGACCTTGACGAGGGAGGACCGGAGCTGCGCCGATGGCTTTCCAATATCAAAGGGCACCAGCTATTTAAATCCATTTTGTGTGTTATTCACACTTCATCAGGGCATGACAAATTGCTATAACATCTAATACAATTGACAAAACAATTAGCCCCTCAAAAGTTTACAACTGTACGAAACAAAGTAAGCCAAAACTGTAACAAATACATACCACATGGTGAGTAACAATAGCATCAATGAATGCAATCCAAAGGGCTGGAGTCAGCAAGAGGCTAAGGGGAAAGGGGTAATTATATAGTGCTTTTGGAAAGGTGTGTTTAATTAAAGGGATTAGAGTAATAGGTTCTGGATTGACAGATCATCATTCAACCCACCAGGAGACTCACTGGCCAGTAAAAGGATCCATTTCCATTTTGCCCTTAAAAGGTGTTGCTGTAAATCACCATGAGGTGGAGTTTTAACTCTTTCAAGTCCACAAACTGTAAAGCTGTCAGGTGAATGGTTCTTTTGTAAAAAAAAATGACTGTACAGGGCAGAGTTCTGGGATTTGCACCGGATTTTGGATTTATGTTCGCAAATCCGGACCCAGAGTTGTCTGGACGTCTGGCCAGTGTAGTGGTGACAACAAGAGCACTGTACACAGTACACGACTCCAGAATGGGCGCATGTTATTTCATTTCTGAGTTTGAGGATCCTACCAGTAGTGCCGTTGGTAATGGTTAATGATGCATTTATTTGTGAGCAAATACTACAATGGTCGCACGGTTTTGTGCCAGCATGGGGATCCTGTGTGAACTTTTTGACACTGTGGTTGGTATGAATTAACATGTCTTTTATATTGATGGTACGGCAATGCACCAGCATGGGTGGATTTGTGAGTCCTGTAGTGGTGGTAATGAGAGGCCAGAAGTTTTTGACTATATTGTAGAGTGCTCTGGAGTGTGTGGTTAAAGTTAATGGCCAAATAAGGCGATTTGAGGTTCATTTGGGGGTGAGTTGTAATAGTTCCTGTCTGGGTCTACTATCTGCATGAGTTCTGGCTGATTGTATTATAGAGTATGGATAGCCCCTGGCACTAAGTTTGTGACTTAAAATGTCAGCGTCCTGTTGATAGTGTTCTTGAAATAATGAGTTTCTTTTTAATTGAATGAATTGAGTGAATGGTAGACTTCTATTTAATGAGAATGAATGAAAACTGCGGTAATGTAATAGGGAGTTGCGATATGTGGGTTTGGTGTATGTGCATGTTTTAAGAGAATTGTTATGTTTGAAAATTGAAATGACTAAGAAATTAACAGTTTGTTTGTCGGAGGTGACTGAAAACTTGATATTATTGTGCCAGGAGTTGAGCCAACTGGTAAGAGTGTCAGGGGTTACAGAATGATGTAGAATAATCATGACATCATCTATAAATCTCCAATAGCCTTTTACGATCCCCCGAGATCACTCCGCTCAGCAGAGCAAAACCTGCTGGAGATTCCACCGATCCGCCTCTGCCGCCTATCATCAACTAGGCAGCGCTCCTTCTCAGTAGCAGCTCAACGGCCTGGAATGCCCTGCCGGAGGAGGCTAGAGCCATACGGGAGCTCGCCCCCTTCCGCAGGGCCTGTAAGACCTTCCTTTTCAAGCAGGCCTTCGGTTGACATATAACGCCTCTTGCTTTCAATCGATTTATGACTCTGTGTTACCGTTTTTTGTCACTTAGTGTAATTTTAACAATGTTTTAATGATGTTTTTAGTATCATTTTTGTTATTTCTATGGTTATAGCATTGTTTTATTTTGTTCGTGAGTCGGCATGAGTGTTGCCTGCCGATCACTATGTATGTCTTGTAACCCGCCACGAGCCCTCGGGAAGAGGCGGAATACAAATGCAAATAATAAATAAATAAAATAAATATGTATTGCATGATATGGTGGTTGGGGTTGGCATACAAATTGGTGTTTTCTAAGGAACTCATGAACAGATTTGCGATGGTGGGAGCTACAGTAGCTCCCATGGAAACTCCATGACATTGGAGATAGAGATTATTGTCACAGCTGAAGTAATTGTATTCCGTGATACAATCATACAATTCAATAAGAAAGCTGGTGGGTGGATTGCATGGGGGAGTCTGGTATATAGGATGTCTGCTATGGTTTGACATGCTTGGTCCGTGGGTATATTGGTGTAGAGGGCTTTGACATCAGTGGTTATGAGCCAATCTGTGTCATCAATGACAGTCTGGCTGATTTTGTTAATCAGGTCTGTAGTGTCTCTTATGTAGGACTTAGTCAGGGGGATGAAAGGTTGGAGTATCGAATCTAGATATTGGGAGAGGGGTTCTAAAAGGCCCCCACTGCATGAAATGATGGGTCTACCGGGGGGGCTTCTTCTTGTGAATTTTGGGTAACAGGTAAAACAAGGGAATTCTGGGATTGGTATTGTGAAGGAAGCGGGATGTTTTGTTGTCAATGTATCCCATGGATTCTGTTTTTTTATGTTTTATTTTATTTTATTGACAGCTTTCCTGCAACTCCAAACAATTTCCCCTCTAAAACATTGAATGTTTGCTTCTCTTTTTATTTTCCTCCCCTCCCCCCTCCCTCCAATGCAACTTTTTTAAAAAAATTATATAAAAAGACACAGAAATAATATACAAAGAGCAGGCAGGCATCTATTTACAAGGGTAGGTCATGATAGGTATGTATGTACACTCGGTCCTCTTCTGTGCACAGGTTGAGTTAGCTCTTCAGGGCTTCCTCTAGCTCCATCATGTCCATGGGGGCCACCTTGGCCACCTCAAAGTAGACCTGGTGAGAGTACCTGCTCCGGATGGCCTTGAGCCTTTGGTCGTGACTGTAGGTCAGCATGAAATTCAGCCTCTTGACCAGTAAGTGCAGATCCTCCACTTCGTAGTCACTGTAATATTCTAGCATTGGGTTCCAGCTGCTCAACTTCTTCATCTTGAGGGCCAGCATGAGGCAGCTGGCAGTCAAGCAGGACGCTCTCTCCCGGACAAAGTTGTAGTGCTGCAGGGTCAGCTCACAGAGGAAGCGGGCCAGCATCTCCATGGAGGCATGGGTGCACTTGGCAAAGCGCCGGAGGAAGTGGTACGCGATGGGGATGTTGATGTCGAACTGCAGCACCTGCAGGATGCTCACCTCCATGGCCAAAAACTCCTTCCTCTTTCCTACCTATTTGGGATTCATTGGATACCATGCTATGAAAATGTGGTATGAATTGAAAAAAGTGTTGTGTTTTTTGTGGTAGTTTTAATTTCATTTTGTGATGTTGTGTTTTTTCTTTGTTTGTATGTTTGAATAAAAATCATTTTTTTTAAAAAGAAAAGTTTTTACAAGAAGTCCCAAAATAACAGATGGGGTTGAATAGGGTTATGTCTAAAAATGCAAATGGAACAGGCACAGAGAAGCATTGTTTTTCAAAACCTGCACTAGTGTTTAGGAATGTTTCATAAACTATTTGCAGTGTCCCATGGTAATATAACCATTTTATTTGTGTTAATTTGCAACACTGGCATTAGATTATACTCAGGAGTTATTTAACTATGACTAATTCGTTTAGGTTTGTCAACAGAAAGGACCATTGATCCAAATGAAATAAAATTATTTTGTGTTCAAAAATTACATTTAGGATATATCAGATTTTAAAAGTGAGGAAACAATATTACAGGCTGATCTATAATGTTAGTATATTATTTAAAATATAAAATCTATCCTGAAGAATATAGCCATGAGCATGTTATAGTGAGCTGAAATTATCTTATGTCTGCTTAACTCTAGATATTAATGGTTAGAGAAAGAGCATTTCATAGCCATGTGGCTGACATTAAAAGTTCTTTCAGTTTCTACATGCCTTTCTGGACCATTCATGGTACACAGCTGGTAAGTGATGAGGAATAATCTTAGTCTTTGGGATAAAAGGAAATTGCATATAAATCTGACTTTCTAAATCATAGGAACCAGTGAACTCCTTCATTAAAGTTAATTCAAGTCATTATTTTATATTTGTTTAAACTACCCTTGGATTAAGTCATCATTTGTGTGGGCTTGCAATATGCATGCCAATTATATTATAGTACGTCAGTATGGAAGGGAGGGGAAGAGCTGAAGCAATTGCCCACATAGTTGACATGCTGAGATATATATATATATATATATATATATATATATATATATATATATATACACACACACACACTCACGCACGCATGCACGCACCCTAGTGACAAAGTATTTTTTGATATCTAGGGAGAAAAGAAAAACTAGTTGGGATCAACTTTCTTTATGAAAATAATTACACTGTATCTGCCTAGACTGATAGTGATATAGAATATGCTTTGGAATATAATGCCTGTTGAGACTGAAATGCACATTGAACTATAAGAACATAAGAAGAGCCATGCTGAATCGGGCCTCAGCCCATCTAGTCCAGCATTCTGTGTCACACAGTGGCCCACTAGTTGTACATAGGGATCTCTAGCAGAAAGGAGGGCAAAACCCTGACCTGCTCCCGACCCCCCACAACCAGTACCCGGGGAAATCCTGCCTGCCTCAATCAACACAGAGGTGGCACTTGGATGTCCATTTCAGTAACTACTGATTCCCTTGGTATCCATGAATCTGTCTAATCCTGCCTTGAAGCTGTCCAGGCTGACAGCTGTCACAATCTCCTCTGGAAGTGAATTCCATAACCCAATGACTCTCTGGGTGAAGAAATATTTCCCTTTATTAGTCTTAACTTTCCTACCTTGGAGCTTTAGGGAGTGCCCCCTAGTCCTAGTGTTGGGTGACAGAGAAAATATTTTTTCTTTATTCACCTTTTCTATCCCATGCATGATTTTATACACTTCGATCAAGTCACCTCTTAAACGCCGTCTTTCAAGGCTGAAAAGACCAAGGCGTTGCAACCTGATTTCATAAGGGAGCTGCTCCATCCCTTGGATCATTTTTGTTGGCCTTCTTTGTACCTTTTCCAGTTCCGTTATTGCCCTTTCCCTGCCTACGCAGTGGGCGGGGAAAGGTTGTTAGCTTCTCCCACGAAGGGAGATGATTGGTTCCATGGCATGGAACTTTCCAGGGAATGGGCGGAGGCTGCCTGGCACGTTGGGGCAGCCTCCTGCGCCATTCGTGCTCCAGGCGTTGAAGGAAGAACACTGAGGATTTCTCGCTGAAGCCAGGTCGGTAGGGACGCGGGCGGGGGAGCCAGCATAGTGAGCTGGGCCTTTGGCTCTCATGGCTCCTTGACCCGGAACAGCCTCCGCGTCATGGGACCTTGGCCACTGGGGACTGCCTTGCCATCTTGGGGTGGTTCGGGCTTTTTCTCCCTCCCTCCAAGAGAACCCCTTCCTTACCTCGCCCAGCAGTGGATGGGCCGGGTGGTGGGGATCGCGCGGCCGCTACTCCCGCCTGCTGCCTTTTTGCGTTTGGCCTGGCGGCGGGCTGGGCCTCCGCGGCTTCTTTTTCCTTTGCCTTCAGCCCCAGGCCGGCGCAGGGTGGCCGGCTGCGGCTGGCCTCCTCCGTGGCCTGATCCGGCGTGGCCGCCCCTCCCTGCGCCCGGGACCGGCACCAGCTTGGGTTTGCCGGCCGGGCGGCCTCCCGCAGCGCGGCATTGCGCTACCGGGAGAGGTGCGCCGCCGTTCGGGGCAGCCTCCTTGCCCGGTGCGGCCCCCCGGCCGGGCGCCACCAGCAACGGGACTCCTTGGTGCTCCTGGGCCTCGGGAGGCAGGCGCGCTACCAGGAGAGGCGCGCAGCAGTATGGGGGGGGGCCCTTGCAGGGCCGGCCCCTGGCGGGCGCCACCAGCAGCATGCTCCCTGGCTGCCCCCTGGGCCTTGTGGCATGGAGGCGGCCATTGCTGGGGGCGGGGTTTCAGGCGCCATCTTGGGAGGGTTGCCACTAGTGGGCGTGGCCCCGGCGGCCATTTTGGAGAGGTCAAAAAGAAAAGGAAAAGGGGGCGTGGCCTCGGCGGCCATTTTAGGAAGGCCAAAAAGGAAAAAAGGAGGCGTGGCCTCGGCGGCCATTTTGGGAAGGTCGAGGCAAAAATAATATGTATGTATATATATAAATATAATTTTTTAAAAAATAAATAAAGACAATACTAAAAATAATAAAATAGAAAAATGCAATACAGAAGAAGGATAAGAAGGAAAACAATTAAATCTGGAAATAAAATATAATAAGTTTTGTTGGGACAATTAATTTTATAGTTAATAAGGAAATGAGCATTTATATAAGAAAGGAGGAATGATAATGGAATATAGGTATATATATATATGTAAATAAAAGCGAAAATGTAGGGGCTGAGCCATGTTGTGGAGCTTTCGCTGTCAGCCCCAGGTATTGTTTTCTAAGAACTGGAGTAGATCAATAGGTATTCCTCATGCCGGCAACATGCCGCCGTTTAGATGTGATAGTTAACTCTTCCATCTGGTCTTTTCTTTTAGGATGTCCCATCGGAAAAAATTGGGTGGCCCTAAGGGGAAGGGCCCTGCGAAACAGGCTGCCACAAGGCGCCCTCCAGCTCCGACCTTATCATCGTCGGAGGACGAGGGTGTTTCAATAGAAGAGCTGCAGGCCTTTGCGGCACGGATGCAGAACGTCGAACGACAAACTGGCTTGTCCAACCCAAGGACCAGCAGTAGGCCGGTTCGTTGGGCCAACACTAAAAGTGTTTTTAAAGATCTCTTGTCTCATATGTCTTTTGTAGAGACCAACATAGCCGCAGGAGGGCGAATGGTGCAGGCAGTCCCGGAAGTAATGGCTGTTCCAGGAGCCCGCGATGAGATGACAATGACGGAGGTGCTGCCCGTGGTCCAGAGTACACCACTATCTGGGATGATGCCACGTGCTACCAGTAGTCCTGTTGGGTCGCCACCACCGACCGCAGGGGAGCCGGCTACCCAGGCCGGGCCATGCGGGGTCAGCCCATCGGGATTCATTCCAGAGGTCGTGGCCGGGCCTTCTTCGTTAGAGAAGCCGACCACCTCCCAAGGTACCTCCACCACATTGTCTTGGCCCTGGGACCAGGTCCTAGCACCCAGCACCAGTCAGGGTCAGTTAGTAGGAGCGGAGGTGGCTTCTTTAACAGATAGCACTCCAGTGGTTCCGACACAGGTAGCAGTAGACATGCCCACATGTAGCACGAGCACAGGGGTGGGCGCTTCCCCTCAAGTCGGTACGCAAGGGATAGTAACACTGGAGTCAGCTAGGACAGGGGAGGCCAACCAGTTTTGGGGAACCAGTAAGTGGCCACCACAGGCCACGCTGACGCAAACCTCTCTAGCGTTGGGTTCACATTTGGCAGATAAAACAATTGAGACAATTTTGAGAAATGAGTACGTAGACTTGTTTTCACTATACTACAAAGAGCAGGAACGTAAAGAAAAGGAGGAGCTTGATGAGGAAGCTAAGCAGGCTCTTAAGAAGAGAAAGGTAGACCAGACGTGGGAGAACTGGTTGTCCTGTTTCACAATTTACTCGTCCCTACTTGTAGAGGCTCATCCGGCCAGGGCCCAGGCTTTGTTTGTGTATCAAAATATAATTCAGTCTGCTTATGTCGATGGCCCACCCAACGCGTGGCTGATTTACGATAAACGCTTCTGCAACAAAGTAGCTAGCCGGCCTGACATCCGCTGGGACCTTATTGATGAACAAATTTGGATGGAGGTGATGAACCCCACGAGGTCACCCACCATTGAAAAAACTGACAGCGGTCATACATTGAAGAACAAAGGTTGGCAGCCCTTTCGTCAGGGGGCTCCCCAGTTACAGGCCCAGCGACAAAAGCCCATGTGCTGGGAGTACGCGGCCCAGGGAGCCTGCTCACGTAGGGGCTGCGCCTATCAGCATGCTTGTTCCATCTGTGGCAGCACACACCCAACGAGAAATTGCCCGAGGGTGCGCTCGTTCAGAGGCTGGAACAGAGATGGCCAACCTAACAGGAGACAGGCACCTCAAACCGCTATTTCCAAAGGGCCCCAGCCCAATCAAGGTTGATAAGCTGGAAGTGTGGCTTAGGGACTACCCGGATAGGTCATCGGCTCATTATTTAATGGAGGGTTTTTCGAAAGGTTTTAGGATTCCTGCACAGGGCCCCCGTACCCACTTTATGGCACCTAATCTAAAATCCACGTGTGGAATGGAACCGTTGGTACAGCAAAAAAATTGATAAAGAAGTTAAGGAAGGTAGGGTCTTGGGTCCATTTAGTTCGCCCCCAACCCCCGTGTTACGTATCTCTCCCCTGGGGATTGTTCCGAAAAAGATTAAAGGGGAATATCGACTCATTCACCACCTATCTTATCCTAAGGGTGGGTCGGTGAACGACGCGATTCCCACCGAACAATGTTCAGTACAATATACGTCCTTTGACGCAGCGGTTCGTTTGATACAACGCTTTGGCCTCGGGGCGGAGCTGGCTAAATGCGACATTAAGTCTGCTTTTAGGCTGCTACCCGTACATCCGCTGGACTTTGAGCTGCTCGGTTTCCATTTTCAGGGCCTTTTTTACATGGATCGAGCTCTTCCCATGGGATGCTTGGTGTCATGTGCGGCTTTTGAGAGGTTTAGTACATTTTTAGAGTGGGCAATTAAAAAGAAATCGGCTTGTAGAGGGGTGGTGCACTACCTCGATGACTTTCTTTTCATTGGGGCGGCGGGATCCGCGGATTGTGTTAAATTACTTAAGTCCTTCCAGCAGTTGACACATGACCTAGGGGTCCCACTAGCAGAGGAAAAAACAGAGGGCCCTCACACGACACTAACCTTCTTGGGAATAGAACTTGATACCATCCAGCAATACTCTAGGCTGCCTCCTGATAAGTTACTAGAACTCACACGCAAGGTTCGGAGCTTTATGCTCCAGAAAAAGGCAACATTGAGGGAGTTCCAGTCCATTATTGGGTGCTTGAACTTTGCATGCAAGGTCGTGGCCCCGGGGAGGCCTTTTTTGCGCCGGATGTGTGATGCTATATCAGGTGTAACATCACCCCATCACCACATCAGAGTTACTCAGGCCATTAGGGCGGATTTTGCAACATGGTTGGAATTTTTATCTGATTTTAACGGTGTTTCATTTTGGAGGCAGGAGTTAATGTTGAAGGATGCACTTCAGGTGGGATCTGACGCTTCGGGCACAGTTGGCTTCGGAGTTTTCTTCGAGGGTCACTGGTGCGCTGAAAGGTGGCCCCAGTTATGGCACACCCAGGGGATTACTACCGATTTGACATTTCTCGAGTTCTTTCCCATTCTGGTAGCGGTCACTTTGTGGTCTGAGAGATTTGCCAACTCGGTGGTACACTTTTGGTGTGATAATTTGTCAACAGTTCATGTCATTAACACATTAACGTCCAAATCGCCCAGGGTGATGGGGGCCCTTAGACATTTCACTCTACATTGCCTAAAGTTTAACATCATGTTTCGAGCCTTTCACATCACTGGCCTCGATAATACCATAGCTGACGCTCTATCTCGCATGCAGATGGAGCGATTCAGGCTGCTCGCACCCAACGCAGACGTTCGGCCGGAACGCATGCCAGGCCATCTTTGGCAGGTTGGAGTGACGAGGCTTTGAATGGTATGGCTTGGGCGTTGGCTCCGAGTTCTCAGAAATCCTACTCGAGGGCCGTTCGGGATTTTAGAGAATTTAGGCAGCAGTACTGTTTACCCGAGGTTAGTCCGCTTCCTTATGAACATTTAGTCCAATTTTGTGTCTACCTCCGCAGGAGTGGTTTGTCCCCAGGATCTATTAGGTCTAAATTGGCTGGGTTAGCCTATTGGTTGAAGGCTCAGGGCTTACCGGATACCACCAATGACTTCCGGATCCACAAGATAGTGGTGGGATGGTCACGCCAGCGGGGCCAGTCCCAGGACGATCGAGAACCCTTGACCCCCACAATCTTGAAGGGTTTGAAGCAAAGTTGGCCCGGAATTTGTCAGTCATATTATGAACAGGTTTTGTTTCATGCTGCAGCTTTAACAGCCTTTTTTGCGGCGTTGAGGGTTAGTGAGTTAGTGGCATTTTCCAAGGAGGACAAAACCCATCGTGCATTGTTAGATTCAGATATACAGATGGGTTCAGACTGTGTCCTCATTTTGATTAGATCTTCCAAAACAGACCAGAGAGCTATGGGGACCAGGATCAGGTTAGCAAGGTGTAGCGATTTAGATTTGTGTCCAGTGTCGGCTCTAACGCAATTCACAGCAATGCGTCCCAAGTGTGCTGGATACCTCTTTTGCCATCAGAATGGGGCCCCTTTAACAAAATATCAATTCTGGACAATAACAAAGAGGGCATTGGATCAATTAGGTTTAGGGCACCAAAAATTTGGCACGCACTCATTTAGAATTGGAGCAGCCTCCTCGGCATCTCAATTGGGTTTACAACCTAATATTATAAAGGGGATAGGTAGATGGAAGTCCGATGTTTTCAAACGTTATATTCGTACCCCGATGTTTTAACAAGTTTTTCTCTTTTCAGACATGTTGATGGGGGCGCGGAGGCGGAGGATCCTTATATGTGGACACAGTTATATCCACTGGGCTGAAAGACATGCGTTGAGGTCCTCCTTTGGCCAAAATCTAGGTTTGGGCAGTGTTGCCACAGTCCAATGGAAGGGCATTCGTGGCCTTCATTGGGCGGGTTTGATCCCTTTATTGTTAAGTAATGAGAGCGAGCCCCCTCCTGATGTTCTGGTCCTCCATGTGGGAGGGAATGATGTTGGTTTACTCCAGGGTAAGGCCTTGTTTTTACAAGCTAGAAAGGATATTTTCAGGTTGTGGCGGGCTTGGCCGCTAGTTCATATTGTTTGGTCGGCGATCATACCGCGCCACAAGTGGCGAGGAGGCGGTGACGTGTGACAATGGAGAGAACCAGGAAGCGGGTCAACAGAGCGATGCGTTCGATGCTTCGGCGTGGTAGGGGATCCTACATTGCTCATGACCTAATTAAGGGTGAGAACCCACATTTCTATAGGGTTGATGGTGTCCATTTGTCTGACACGGCAAATGTTCAATTCCTTTTGGATCTGCAGTTGGGCATTAGGTTGGTGTTGAGGGATGTTGTGGGTGATGGAGACTGAATGGACATTCGTCTCCAATCTGTGGCGTAAATAGTTTAGGGTTAGCCATACATCCATATTCTCTCATGCACTCCTCAAGTTTGGACGGGCCAGTGCACAAATACACTTACCAAGACTGCGGTCTGGGGTAAAGGGGGATGCATTGGTCCTGAGACTTTGAGAGTTCAGTTAAATATTGTTTGAGATGTTTGATTGTGTTCTTCCTTGAGAGGTGACAAGTTTTTGTGTTATAGGGGAATCAGGAGAGTTTCCCGTTGCTACATATAGTTCCCTTGACACCTGAGTTTTTAGTCAAGCTAAGCCTAAATAGGTAACTTTAAAATAAAAGTTGCCCTAATTTGATCCAACTACTGTTGTCTGTCTCGTTATTTCGGGGGTTGGAAGATAAATACTTCTTAATGTGCGGTGACCAGAATTGTACACAGTACTCCAGATGTGGCTTCACCATAGATTTGTAGAGAGGCAATACAACATTTGCCGACATATTTTCGATTCCCTTCCTGATCATGCCAAGCATAGAATTTGCTTTTTTCACTGCTGCAGCGCACTGGGTTGACATCTTCATTGAGCTGTCCACCAAAACCCCAAGATCCCTTTCCTGGTTTGTCTCAGAAAGCTTTGATCCCATCAGTTGATAAGTGTATTTGGGGTTCTTTGCCCCGATGTGCATGACTTTACACTTGTTTAGGTTAAAATGCATTTGCCACTTTGTTGCCCATTCACTCAATTTCGAGAGATCTTTCTGGAGCTCTTTACAATCAGTTTCATTTTTAACTACCCTGAACAGTTTAGTGTCATCTGCAAACTTTGCTACCTCACAATTTACTTCTACATCCAGATCATTTATGAATAAATTAAAAAGTAATGGTCCTAAAACTGAACCTTGGGGTACGCCTCTTTTCACCTCTTTCCATCCAGAGAAGTGTCCATTTATTACCACCCTTTGTTTCCTACAGTTTAGCCAGGTTCCAATCCAGGACAAGACCTGTCCCCTGATTCCATGGCTGAAGAGCTTATTTAGGAGCCTTTGGTGAGGGACTTTGTCAAAAGCCTTTTGAAAGTCAAGGTAAACAATATCGACTGGGTCCCCTTTATCTATGTGTTTATTTACACCTTCAAAGAATTCTATCAAGTTAGTAAGACATGATTTGCCTTTGCAGAAACCATGTTGATTTTCCTTCAGCAATGCATGTTCTTCTATGTGCTTAGTAATTTTTTCTTTAATAATGGTTTCCATCACTTTGCCTGGAACTGAGGTTAGACTAACTGGCCTATAATTTCCTGGATCACCCCTGGATCCTTTCTTGAAGATCGGAGTTACATTTGCCTCCCTCCAGTCCTCGGGTACAGTGCCTGATCTTAGAGAAAGGTTATATATTTTGGCTAGAATTTCAGCAATTTCACACTTGAGTTTCTTAAGAAATCTGGGGTGGATGCCATCTGGCCCTGGTGATTTGTTGACATTTAGTTTAGTAAGGCATGTGAGAACATCCTCCTTGTTTATCTCTATCTGGTTTAATTCATTTAATTCCCTCCCTGAAAAAACTGACTCAGCTGCAGGCATATGTTGTCTGTCCTCCTGTGTGAAAACGGAGGCAAAGAAGTCATTTAGTCGCTCAGCAATCTCCTTGTCTTCACTTATTGTCCCTTTCTTACCATTTTCGTCAAGTGGCCCAACTGATTTTCTAGTTGGGTTTCTGCTTCTGATGTACTTAAAGAAGTTTTTGCTATTTTTAAAATATTCTTTGCTATATGTGCCTCAACATCTCTCTTGGCTTTCCTGATGGTTGCTTTGCATTTAGTTTGCCAGAGCTCGTGTTCCTTTCTGTTCTCCTCAGTAGGAAGAGCCTTCCATTTCTTAAATGGGTTTTTCTTTTTTCCAAACACATCTTTTACTTCATTTGTAAGCCATACCGATGCCCTCTTGGACTTTCCCGGCCTCTTTCTTATTTTAGGAATGCATTTTAGTTCGGCTTGTTTTAAAGTATTTTTAAACAGTTTCCAAGCATTTTGGAGGGATTTGATTTTTTTACTATTCCTTTTAGTTTGTTCTTTACTATTTTTCTCATTTTGGTGAAATTCCCTTTGTGAAAATTTAAGGTCTCTGTGATAGTTTTCACTGACAGTTTGCTATCCAAACTTAAGTTGAAGGTTATTGTGTTGTGGTTACTGGTACCTATGGGCCCATTTACAAGGACATCTTGAACCAGGTCTTGTTTATTAGTTAGCACCAAGTCCAGGATCCCCTTTCCCCTGGTTGGTTCCATGACCATCTGCTCAAGGGAATAATCAGCTAGCATGTCGAGGAACCTTGTCTCTCTTACATGCGTAGAACAAGAATTTAGCCAATCTATTCGGGGATAGTTGATGTCCCCCATTATGACTAATTTATTGCTTTTTGAGGCCTGTTTAATTTCATTTTCCAAGTAGCAGCCTGCCTCTGGAATTTGGTTGGGAGGGCGATAGCAGATCCCTAATGCTAGATTATATTGAACTATATTGAACCTTATATGCCACGTGTGCCCTTTCCTAGATTTGGATGACCTAAAGTTGGTAGTGCATGCACTGGAAACCTCAAGGTTAGACTTCCGCAATGAACTTTACATTTTGCTACCTCTGTACCAAGTTTTGAAACTTCAATTAGTTCAAAACACAGCAGCTAGACTAGTTACAGAAACATCTAGGAGTGAGCATATTACACCTATACTACAGTTACTTCACTGGTTGCCAATTAATTTCCAGGCAAAGTACAGGGTGTTGGTTTTGCCCTTTAAAACCCTAAGTGGTTTGGCTCCCTATTAACTACAGAATTGCCGTCTCCCGTACAATCTGCCTCACACACTTTGGTCCTCTATGGAACACTTACTCCAACCAGCCAAAACCCAACCCAAAGCCCAACGTCCTCACTCAGAGGACGTTTTCATCGGCCATCTCAAGACTGTGGAATAACCTGCCGGAAGAACTTCAACAGCTAAATCCACTGTTGGAATTTAACAGGCAATTGAACACCTATCTCTTCTGGCAGGCCTACACAGTCAATTATTAATGATAAATTTTAAACTCATTTTTGTGTTTACTGTATTTTAATCTTTATTTAAATATATGTATTTTACATAATGTTTTATAACTATGTGTTTTTAACTGTGTTGTGCCCCACCTCAAGGAGAGGCAGCTGGGAAATAAAATTATCATTATCATCATCATTATTATATGTGTGTTTTGAAAAATGTCTTTGAAAATGTTTAAATGAAAAATGTAAACATTTAAAGCTAACTTGGAAGTTCTGGAAATTCCCTCTAGATGTCAATGGGGTAAGAATTAACAGAAGTAACTCCCTCCTGAGCTCACCTAACTAAGAAAAGGCTATGATAAACTCAGTTCAGGTGTTTGACTACCTCAGTGGTTATGACCTTAGAGACAGAGATGGTCTTGGCCAGTAGAAGTGAACCTTTTACATTTCTAATGCCCAAACCACAATCCAAAACCAGATGTAATGCAAATGAGCCATAGGTTCACTCCTACTGGTCTAGGCCAATAGTTTTCTCAACTGCATACCCATATTTTGGTTAAAATACTAAAGAACTTGCCACTCATTGAAGAACTTTGTTAGTAATAAAATTGTGAGCATTAAACCTCAGACTTCAGATGGACATGACAGTGACGTGGGAGGAGGATAGGATGTTAGGGAATCCATGTAAGGCACCACTCCAGAGACCTACAGGGCTGCTTTTCCTTTATTAAAAAAATAGCTAGCTTAAATATACCTTTAAAACATGGTTAATTAATTGTGTAGAAATGCCTCAATGCTACCTGGGGCTCCCATATCTGTAGGGTGTTGAATCCACTCTTGGTATTTTATCTGAGGAGGTATTCTATGTAGTGAACTGAAAGTTATTATTCTTATTATTCTTATTAATTTTATTTATAACCTGCCTTTCTTCACATGGGGACTCAAGGTGGTTAAAATCCACATTAGACAAGTTTAAAAAGTGCAGTACAAAAATTAAAAAACAATTAAATAGTAACAGTGTGGTAAAAATGGTATTACAATACAATAAATACACTAAAATTGCCTTTAAAACTTCTCCCCCCAATCCAACCCAACCTCCCCAAAACCCCAAACTGAGGGTAGGATTCAGCACTTGGGACAGAGCCTTTATTTATTTATTATTTTTTAAAAACAAAACGGCGGATTTAGTATCCCACTGACATGGAAACCACCAGCTACTATTGGTTTGCCTTTACAAAATGATTGCTATATGAAGTGCTTCATCCAATTAAATTGCTATTCTGGATAATTCTATGAAGTCACTTAAAGTCTTTGGAAACCTGGGGCCTGAGTTTGGTGAACTTCCTGGCTGAGAATTATAAATCCCCCTCCATAAACTGTAAATTCCATGATTAAATAGGATGTAACAACTGAAATTAAAGGGGATCATAGCATTCCAATTATCTAGACCAGGCCGTTAGGAATTGTGTGAGTTGAAGTTCAAAACATCTGGAAGGCCGGAGTTTGCCCATGCTTGGTCTGGTGTGGAAGGGCTCCTGATCACAGCAGGAATCAGCAAAATAATTGGCCTGTCAATACTTTGGACAGCTCCACGTGCCCAACTATCAGTGTCAGACTTGATATCTAGGTTCTTTTTTGGCCCTATATTTGCATAGTACATGCTCCAGTCTTTGAATCTTAGCCATCATTTGAAGCCAAGACTAAAAATACACAGAAATGATCTCTTGTTACTTAGGAAAAACCTTGCCGGTCTCATGTGATATTCAAACTGTTGTCACTATACTCATACTTTTTTAAAGAAAGTATCTTGTTTTCTCACTTTAACCCTGATGTTTATTCATTCTTTCACACAATTTATGTATTTGGACTCCACTGCAGCTGTCATTCCACTCTTCCAATTACATTTTTATTAAACCCTGCCATTGCAATTAACAGGGCTCTTCGAATGTCAGGATTCCCCATTCCACTATCAGCTCTTTCTTATAATTTAATTTTTCTACTTAAATATTCCATTTGTACCACCCTCCCCTGTCCCCACTGATGCTAATGAAATAATTTATTCTCTGATCAAAGCACTAATTTGTCCCAGAAGACTAAAGAAGCAGCCAATTTTCAACAGATTTCCCCACTCTGCTAATACTAAGGGTGGGAGGATGAACTGAAACCAGCTTGGTTTATCATGGTGGTTTGTGTCAGTTCAGCTCATTTTGTTAAAATCTTCACAATGAAGCATTATGTTACCAAATACTTTTTCACTCCTGCATTCTTTAAAAGCCACAGAACAACAGTATGCAGCCTGTAGATCAGGAACGGGCCATGCCCAGGCTGTACAATTATGGTGCTATCATTACACTTTAATTTCCATGGCACATCCCATAGAATCATGGGGGTTTTAATTTTGGCAAGGCACCAGAAACCTCTGGTTGATAATTCTAAATACCCCTTTCTACATTGCAAATCTCAAGAATCCATAGGAAGGATCCAATGCAGTTAAAAGTAAAATCAATCCTATAACTCAGTAATGTTCTGCATTGTTTAAATGTTTTGAAATTAAACACTAAACCTTCACCAGTCGCTTCTCTGGCTAGACTTCATAGTGTAATCCAAGAGTATCTGAAGGAAAGCATCACTGGATGCAAGGCTAGGCCTTAGAAAAAGAAGTGCCCCTTTTCATGTTCTCTTGCGACAAAGCTTCCTTTGAAGCCAATAGGCTTAGGATGCACGTCTTCTGTAGAATTAATGCAGTTTGACACCACTTCAATTGCCCTGGCTCAATGCTATGGAATCATTTGAGTTGTGGTCTAACAACTCCAATGTTTAGCCTTCCCTGCCAAACAATGCTGGTGCCTCATCAAACTACAACTCTCATGAGTCCATAGCATTGAGCCATGGCAGTTAAAGTGATTTCAAACTGCATTAATTCTGCAGTGTAGACACACTGTTAGGACCTTATCAGATGTCAATTTGTAAAGCAGAGGACAGCGGGGGAAATCGTGGAGCAGCAGAGAAAACTGTCATGCTGTGTTTCTTACCATTGGGGTCTGTAGTATCCCTTCCCATGATGGTACCTTTTTTTTACTGCAACAAACATGAGCCTACCTAATATGGCTGATTTCAATTTCCCTTCTTCCACGTGGAGCACAAACTACAGCCAGCTGCACTCAGTGCATGGAGTTTCCCAGTCCCTTGCTGCCCGTTGAGCCAATCAGAAGGGGGAAAAGCCATGACATTTCTGGATCTATAAATATGTGGGTGAACGCCTCCATTTTCAGTAGAACCTGGGCTTCAAAAGAAGAAAATCATGTTCCAGACATCCTCCATTGCAATTTATTTGCTGCTGCTCACAGCTCTAACCTACCTTCTGTCTGTGCCTTGCTTTCAGACTCAAAATGAAAAAAAGCAATCTATATCTTTTTCAATCGAAATGTATTTATGTTTGCGGTTTTGAAAACCACAGGCAACAAGGATAAAATTGTTCTAATTTGTGGCACCATTGTTTTGCTCATGCAAACTATAAGTATGTGAGTCACGCTGCTCAATTGACTACAGGTTTTGAAATGCAAAACTGTTGTACAGAGACATGTAATGCATGTATTGAGGCGAAACCACATGCCCCGCCTGCATCTAAAGTATCTGCTGGAAAGTATGGTTGCTTACCTGTAACCATGTTTCTTTGAGTAGTCACCTATGAAATCCACACATATGGTAGTAATCACCGCACATGCACAGCAGCTTGGAAACTTCTAACAAGCTCTCTAGCTCCAGGTGGCTATGGCCCCGCCTGTTCTCCCAGGAAGCATATAAGACATGGGCGGGGCTGCTCCACCATTGCAGCAGCAGAGTCACTAAGGTATGACAATTAGTGGGGAGTGGAGATGTGTGGATTTGCTAATCTACCATATGTGTGCATTTCATAGATGACCACTCAAAGAAACATGGTTACAGATAAGCAACCATACCTTTTCTCTTCGTGGTCCCTATGAAATGCACACATATGGTAGATTAGCAAGCTACCTACCATGGTCGGCGGGCGTCATGCCACAGTTGAGAAGAGCTGATTGCCCCTTGGAGAGGACATCCAGCTTGTAGTGGGCAGTGATGGTGAGTGGGGTTGGCCAAATTGCTGCCTTGCAAATGCCTTCCAGTGGTACTCCATGCATAAAAGCCACTAAAGATGAGACCGCTCTTGTAGAGTGGTAGCAGGAGGGTCCCTGCCTGCCTGCAGGTAAGTTGGCCGAATCATGGATATCACCCAACCTGAAATCCGCTGAGAGGAAACTGGTAGGCTGGCTGTATCAGATCTATACTTCTAAAAAAAAGTCTAGGCGACTTTCTGACAGATGCTGTCCTATCAATGTGGATATTCTTATATCCCTGAAGGAAGAGTTGAACCAGTGGGTCCTGGAAACAGGAGGGTAAGCCTGCCCTTCTCCAGTAGAGCATTTTATAGAAGAAAAGGTGAGCTGAGAGTCAGCCAGATGAACCAAAAAGTCCAGCAGAAGTGATGTAGGAGCAGCTAAGGGATCGGCATCATGCTGCCTCGCAAATGTCTTGAAGCAGTTCCATTTAGCCGCATAACAGTGTTTCGTGGATGCTTGATGAGCTGCATTAAGGATGGCTCTTAGAGGCTCAGAGAGAAGTCTGGTCTGATGCACCACGTAGTCAGACGTAGATGGCGGACATGCGGGTGGAGCAGGCAGCTGGAGTGATGAGTGAGAAAATCGGCCTGCACTTCAGTGGAAGGATGCACCCTTCCGATAGTATCATCAGAGAGGCGAACCATGGTTGGCGTGGCCACTAAGGAGTGATGATGATGCAGCCTGCTGCATCGGTGTATATTTTCGACACTACCCTCGTTATGAGAGGGATCAGTGGGAACATGTACAGGAGGGGCCTGCTCCAACTGTATAGGAAAGCATCCCCCAAACAACCGCAATGGGGATCATTGTTTGGCATAATACTATGCACACTTTACATTATCTGGCATGGCAAAAACATCTACTGCGGGTGTTCCCTATTTCTATAAGAGAGTCGACGTCTTGTCTGGAAGAAGTTCCTAGTCGTGATCCATTGGAAGCGCTCTGCTGAGCTGGTCAGCAACAATATTGTCTTCTCCAGGGAGATAAACTGCCACTAGTCATATGTTTTGGGAAATGCACCATTCCCATATGGTGAGGGTGAGATGCAGAAGGGTGCGGGACCTTGTGCCACCCTGCTTGTTTATGTACCAGGTGACAGTGGTATTGCCTGTTAGGACTTGAACAACACGGCCATGGAGAGATGGCTCAAATGACTTAAGTGCCTTGAACACTGCTAGAAACTCCAGGAAGTTGATATTGTGTGTGGCCTCTTGAGTGGGCCAGTGGCTATGAGTTACTAGGGTCCCAGAGTGTCCCAACCGGTGAGGGAATCATCTATGGTGAGTTCCACTGTAGGGTGCGGAGGACGGAATGACATCCTGGCACATACATTGGACCGGTGCAGCCACCAAAGCAGGGAGTGATGGACATCTGGAGGGACAAGATGCACAGTTGGCTTCTGACGGTGCAGGTCAAAGACTTTGAGGAGTCATGCTTGAAGAGGCTGTAGCCAAAGGCATGCAAATGGCATTACCACAATTGTTGAGGGCATATGTCCAAAAAGGGATTGGATGTCTTTGGCTAGCACTTTGAGGTTGTGCAATATGCGTAGTATTGCTGCCCAGAGGGCCTGAAAGTAATCGTCTGGAGGAAAGGCTGAAGCCTTTGTGGAATTCAGAACTGCTCCAATAAAGCAGATCTGCTGCATTGCCTGAAGTCGAGACTTCTTATGATGGCTGACCAAAACCAAGCTCTGGAGCAGGGACAGCTTGGTCTGTATGTGAGAGAGAAGACGTTCTCAAGATTGGGCCACAAGATGCAAATCATTGATATAAGAATACACCGTGATGCCCAAAAGTTGGAGGTGTGCTGCCACAACAGCCATGCACTTAGTAAAAACCCTGGGAGCCGTAGAAATACCAAAGGGCAACACTCTAAAGGAAAATGCTTGATCTCCAATCATGAATGCCAAAAATCTATGACGGCGGGGTGCAATCGCAATATGGAAGTAGGCATCCTTGAGATCAAGAGTAGCAAACCACACCCCCTGTGGGAGGAGAGACAGGATAGTGAGAAGTGTAACCATATGAAAATGGCATGGCCCTTGGGTCTAGTATTGGGTGTTATCCGCCATCCTTTGAGATCAAGAAATAAGTGGAAAAGAAGGCTCAAAAGCCTCAGTATCAGCTTATAAGCTAGTTAAAGAGGCTTATGAGTGTGCTGTCAAGGCGGCCAAAAATGAGTACTTTTCCGCCTTGATAGCGTCTGCCAGCTCACGCCCGGCTCAACTGTTTAAGGTAATTCGGTCTCTGACGACGGTCCCTACTGTCCCAAAAAATAGCGATCAGGCCCTCACTGCCGGTGCTTTTCATAACTTTTTCACAGACAAGATACTGAGCCTCTGCCGGGACCTTCCGGCCACAGTTGATACAGTAAAAGAGCTTGAGACTCCGTGGCCCTCCGCCGGGCCCACCCTCGACCGGTTTCGGCCACTGGATGCAGATGCTGTTGATAAGATAGTGGCTGCAGCCAGGCCTATCACCTGCTCCCTCGACCCGTGCCCCTCCTGGCTTGTTAGATCTTGCCTGGAGGGGTTACGTGGGCCTCTGTTGAATATCATAAACAGCTCCCTTGAGCAAGGAGTCTTTCCAGAGTGCTTGAAAGAGGCGGTGGTAGCTCCATTACTGAATAAACCGTCATTGGATCCTGCGGTTCCCTCCAACTACCGCCCAGTGTCGAATCTTTCGTACCTGGGCAAGGTGGTTGAGAGGGCAGTAATGGAGCAGCTGCAGTCCTTCTTAGATGATGCAACATGGCTAGACCCCTTCCAGTCCGGCTTCCGTTCGGGGCATGGGACGGAGACGGTGCTGGTCTCCATCACAGACCATCTTCGCTGCCAGCTCAACCAAGGCGGGTCTGCGCTGCTCGTGTTATTGGACCTCATGGCTGTGTTTGACACGGTCGACCACAATCTATTGATCCACCGCCTGGCCATGGCTGGAGTGAGGGGGACAGCCCTAAAATGGCTGACCTCCTTCCTCCACCAGCGGTCTCAGCGTGTGAGGAGGGGCGAGGTGGTCTCTGAGGGCTCCTCACTAGTTTGTGGAGTTCCGCAGGGGGCCATTCTCTCCCCTCTGTTATTTAACATCTACATGCAGCCGCTTGCACAGCTGGTGCGGAGTTATGGGCTGGAGTGTCACCAGTACGCCGATGACACCCAGCTCATTCTGAGGATGGAGGGCAGGCCGGGATCCATCCCCGATAATTTCCAACACTGCCTCGAAGCCGTTACTGGATGGCTACGAGCCAGTAGGTTGAGGATGAATCCGGCGAAGACGGAGATCTTGCGGCCGGGTCGCCCGGGCGGGGTAGGTGTCCAGCTTCCAACCCTGGACGGTGCGGCGTTATGCCCATCGTCTTCTGTGAAGAGCCTGGGGGGTCCATCTGGACTCCCAGCTGACCATGGAGGCCCAGGTCTCTGTGGTCAGCAAGGCTGCTTTTTTCCATCTCCGACAGGCAAGGAGGCTGGCCTCCTATCTCTCCCGGAGCGACCTGGCCACGGTGATCCAAGCCACGGTCATCTCAAGGCTAGATTACTGTAACGCGCTCTACGTTGGCCTTCCTCTGTCGGCGATCCGGAAGCTCAAGCTGGTGCAGAACACTGCCGCCCGGCTGCTGTCTGGCACCCCAGCAGGCCGCCACATAACACCTGTCTTGCAGGATCTGCACTGGCTGCCAATTGAGCACCGGATCGCCTTCAAAGTGTTGGTTCTTACCTTTAAGGCCTTGCACGGCCTGGGGCCAGCGTATCTGAGGGACCGTCTCACTCCATATTGCCCTTCGAGATCACTACGGTCCGAGGATGCCAACTTCCTGGGGATACCATCGGCAAAGCTGGCACGATTGACATCTACCCACCGGAGGGCGTTCTCTGTCATAGCTCCCACGCTGTGGAACGCCCTCCCGGCCGAAACCAGGGCCTTGAAGGACTTGCTTCCGTTCAGACGGGCTTGCAAAACCCATCTGTTCAAGCAGGCTTTTGGCGAATAGGCCCGTGTATCTTTAAGTGTGTTATTGCTGAATTATCTCACTGTTTTAATTTTGCCACTGCTATTTTAACTGTTTTAACTGTTTTTATTATCTTGTATTTTATTGTGCCTTTGGCTCCTGTGAGCCGCCGCGAGCCTCCGGGAGTCGGCGGCATAGAAGCCTGAATAAATAAAATAATAAATAAATAAATAAAAGTAAAGGGAAGGAGGAAGTGGAACAATCACTCCTTTACTCAACAATGTCCGTACTTCCTCCAGGAGCATAGGAGATATGGGAATGGTATGAATAAAACCAATGGAAGAACAGAGCAGGCTACAACAATAAAACCTATGAATAAACCCAACCCATGGTGTATCCATAACTTCAATGGAATAGCCTCTATGGACTATGTCCAGAACCCAAGCGTCTGTAGTGATAGCGCTCCAAGCAGAAAAGTCTAAGGCGAGCCTTGTGCCAAATTTGATGTGAAGAGTAGACCCTGCACCTACCATGCTCAGAAGTGTGGGCAGAGTGTGTGGAGATTAGAGGATTGAGCTTTTGTTTAGCCTGAGCCCTTACCTTATAATAATAAATAATAATAAACTTTATTTGTACCCTGCCACCATCTCCCCAATGGGGACTCGAAGCAGCTTACATGAGGCCAATCCCAACAACACAAGAACAAAGTAAAACCAAACATAAAACAAAATAATTACCAGGCAGACATGACCTGTACCCTGACTATCCCTAGCTGGGGCAGGAGATCTTGAAGCTAGGAAAGAATGCTGCCCAGAGTAATATCTTGGTTTGGCCTGAGAAGATGATTGTGAAGAGAAGCAATATTTATATGCTGCTTGACGAACGTTTTGCTTACTCTTAAGATGGGTATCGGTGTCTGTATTAAACAAGTTGTCATCACAGCAAGGCAAATTTTCAGCAAGGGTTTTCCCCTCCTCAGAGAGGGAAGATGCCTGGAGTCAGGCATGCCTCCGGATACAAGTAGCCTTTGCAAAGAATCTACCTGCTGCATCTGCACTGTGTGTCGCTATCTCTTTTTGCGCTTTTGCAAGGGTGAATGCCTCCTGATGAAAAGCTTTAGCCAAAGGCTGCTGTTCAGGAGGGAGTGAGGTGACATAAGAGCCCATCTTATTCCAGAGAAACTTTTGATAGGAAGCCATATAAGCTCCATAGTGGGCCAGGCGGGTAATAAAGCCACAGCCAAGATGCACCTTTTAGCCCATGGCCTCAATCTTCCCGCCCTCCTTATCAGCTAGTGCCTTAGGAGGATGTGAAGACCAGGAAGCCCCTCCAGGAGAGGTATGCTGGGCAGCTGAAGCCTGCTTCGAGGCCACAAAGCGTGGTGAGATGGAGCGTCAAGGCAAGGCCTGTTCGGGTTGGGAAGGCTGTGGCACAGATAAATTTGCTGGTGTAAGCAGAGACTCTCCTGTTGAGTGCCAGCTTCCTGCCACCTCCAGAAGGGGCGTGGAAGGGGCAGAGCCTTCTGGCTCCATCACTGGGTGGGCTACATCCCCTTTGGGGAGCTTGGCCATGCCCAGACATTTCCATTGCCGCCCCTCTGGGAAGCATGCCCAGCTGGAGAGGGAGAAGACAGAACTTTTGTGGGAAGCCCATGCAGAGTCTGAAGCCTCTCCTGGCTGCTGCTGCCAAGGCTCCATGGTAGCAGCCGAAGCTGCAGTCTTGGATTTCTTCTTTTTCTTTCCCTGGGCAGCTGTTCCTGAAGGTAAGGGTGCCCTGGGAGACTCAGATTGGCGGTGTTTATGCCCTGGTGTCGAGGGAAGAAGTGCCTTTTCACACAAAAGAGTTTGGAGAGGTTTCTGCTGGCTTTTCCTAGCCTGAGGAGGGAAAGCACGGCAAATAGCACAAGTTTCAATAGAATGGGCTTCCCCTAAACACAAAAGCCACGTTAAATGCTCATCTGAGTTAGGAAGATTAGCACTGCAGGAGGTACATTTCTCCAAAGGGATAGAAGTCATACTGGCCTGAGAATAAAGCATAGTCAAACAATCCAAGTCAGGGCCACTAGCTGAGTAGAATAGTCAACAGTCAGGGTCAAATACCAAGTAAAGCAGGATGAGACGAAGCTGAAGTCAAAAACAATCCAAAGTCAGTTTGTTTGAAAGAGAGAGAGAGGTTCCTAAACACTGCTGCTGCTTGCAAGGGCAGAAAAAAAGGAACCAAGGTGACAGCCCCACCTGTGCCTTATATGCTTCCTGGGAGAACGGGCAGGGCCATAACCACCTGGAGCTAGAGAGCTTGTTAGAAGGTTGCATGTGTGGTGATTACTACCATATGTGTGCATTTCATAGGGACCATGAAGACACAAAAGTGACTTATTTTGATAAAAATGCTCAAGCAACTGAAAGAGAGATCTCTGATGGGCAATCGCAAGGGTCATTCTATGATAAAAAGGCATGTATATCTGTGTCTCAACTCACTCCAGCCCAAACATCAACAGTAACCAGTACCTCCCAGTGATCAAGCAGCTCCATCACTTCGAAGGTCAGAAAGAAGCACAAAGGCAGTTCTCCCAATTCACTTGGCTTATATGGCTAAGATAACAGACATTCAAGAGCCATCATCCTGGAATGAAGTACAAAAGTTGCCATTGAGTGAAAAAGAGAAATGGCAGAATGCAGCATTGGAAGAATCACACTCTTTGTATCAGGATGGAACCTCGGAGCTTGCTCCTGCACTCAAGGATAAGGACATTGTTGGATGCAAACGGATTTTTAAACTCAAACATGATGAAAATGGAAAAATTCAAAAAATATCCAAAAAGTGGAAAAGAAACAAAGTAGCCAGCCATGGCAGCAGCCTCTCTTTTCTGTTGAGGAGTTTTAGGATGGGGGGCCTCTTTCTCTCCTTCAGTTTCTCTTCTCTCTTTCAATCTCATTCACATTTCATTTCTAATCTTCTATCAGTCTCAATCAGTATTGGAAGGGATTTTGAAAGAAAGGTACTTGTGTGGGAGGGAAGGAAGAACGGCAGTTTCATTACGTTGTAGGGATTTCTTTTCTTTTAAAAATATTATATTAGTCTGAGTTACCTTAACTTTTAGGAGTCCTTCATCACACAACAGTAGCAGGTGAATTCCCTCTCTCTTTCCTTTAACCAATTACCTTTATCAACCACTGCCTGCTTGTGCCTGTTTCTTTCAACCTTTTATTTCTTTGCAAGAGGAGTACTATAACTTAAACTTTTAGGACCCATAATCACCATCAATCATAATCACCAACAGGTGATAAAAGGGGGGGGGTGGCTTGCCTTTGATTTACAGCTTCAATCTTTCTTTAGGTACTTTCTGGAAAAAATTGAACTTGTAACAGCCTGTTTCAGCCTTTCCCTTCCTAATAACATTACCATACCTCCCTGGCATACGACAACTTCCAGGCACATTAAGGACCAGTGAGAGGGAAACTCTTTCTCTTCTTCAACCTATTACCTTTACCAACTGCTGCCTGCCTATGCCTGTTTCTTTCAACCTTTTATTTCCTTGCAAAGAGGAGTACTATTTTAGGATCAATAATAACAATAATACATAATAAACAATGCCATTACCATACCTGGCAAGAGGATTACTATATCTTCCAAATAACAACAACAACAACACAGTCCTAAACGCTTGGGAAGTGTTTGACCTGTGATTTTGTGATACGAAATCCAGCATATATTTTCTGCTGTGTCATACTGCATTTTTGTGTCAGAATAATACTACTACTTAATTTATAACCTATCTTCTCTCCCTGAAGGGACTCCTACCTTTCTCTTGTTTGGAGAGCTGACTTAAGGGGTGGATGGGTGGGCTGGTTGGGTTAGATGTACTACTTGTATTACATCTAGCCCGGCTGACAGAGACCCGTAAAAGAGCCTTCTCGGTGGCGGCCCCTACGATCTGGAATTTCCCGCCTGCGCTCAGGGCCACACTGGCCCGGCCAGATTCTGGCCTGAAAACCTGGCTCTTCCGCCAGGCTTTCGGGGACTGAACTGGATGGATGGCATCCTTTTACAGCTCATATCTGCTGTTTTAATTGATGTATCTGTGTTTTTAAAAGGATGTAAGTCGCCCGGAGCACCATTGGTGGAGGGCGACTCACAAGTAATAAAGTATTATTATTTATTATTATTATTATATTAATTTATTTCAACTTTCTTCTCCCCAGCTTCTCCTATGCATCCAGCCTTCTTCTAGATCTAGAGCAGGGGTGGTCAACCTACGGCCTGCGGGCCAGATGCGGCCCAATAGCTGATTCTGTCCAGCCCGAAGAGAAGGGCGTCGGGACTGGGGACAAGAGGAAGGGGTGACGCTGCCACCATCCCATTGCGGGCTCTGTGGGGCCTGTGTTGGCAGACAGGCCGAAGGAGCGGCGGCTTTGGAGTGCCTGCCATCCCTGGAGGCGATTCGGGCCTGCAGCGGTAGCACTCGACCACCTAGGGGGGCTGATCTCCCTGGCGACCCAGAAGACTTGATCGTCTTCCGGGTCGCCAGGGCAATCAGCCGCCTCAGATCACTGACTGCTCCCCCAATATATTATAATGTTTATATATATACTATAATATAATAATTATGATATTAACACTAATAATATATGAATATTATTGATATATTAATATGTTAATATTAAGGATATGTAATATATAGTAAATACAGTAAATAAATAAATAAATAAATAATGTAGATTAGAATGTAGTTCCGCCTTTAGGTGCGGCCATCCATAATATTTTTTGGCTCTCGTGTGGCCCCTTGGAAAAAATAATTGCCCACCCCTGATCTAGAGCCTCACACAAGCTTTCTGGGGCCTCTCCTCTTCCACTGCAAAAAGTAATCTACCACCTGCCCCACAGTGTCCACCTGCTACCTTTCTCTTGTTTGGAAAGATGATTGACATAAGATGTGGGTGGGTGGACTAAGACAAACAGACAGGCAGTGGCACCTTGCCCCACAGTGACCACCTGCTACCCTTTCCTTGATTGGATAGCTGAGTAACTTAAGGAATGGGTGAATTGGTTGCGCTAGATGTACTGCTAGTAATTTATATTAATTTGTTTTCTCTTTCTTCTCTCCCCAGCTTTTTTTATCCATGAAGCATCGACCCATTATTTATACATTCTCCAGTTGCCAACCACTGGCCTGCGAGCCAAAACACTGCTGCCTGCCTGTCCTGAAGTCATCCTTCTTCCCCTGTCCCTGAGCCCCTCCATTACCCTATTTGGGGCTTCTGCCGCCTTGCCTTCTGAATCAGTGAAGCTGATGCCCTTTTCTGGTAGAACAGAACTGCTAGAAGACTTAAAAATAATATTACTTCTCCAAAAACATTGGGTTTTTTTCAAACATGGCTACATTTCCCATAAATCGTTTTTAGTTGATCATACTGAAGTGTTTTTCTTATAAGGGAACATGCTGCTTGTGGATGATGTTGTATTGACACAAGCATGAGAAGAAGAAATGCAAAAGCTTAGGAAGCTGTTGCTGTTTTTTTATTAGTAAGGGAAGTTTAATCAATTCCTATAAATTGTGGGATGTGTGGAACTCTGCATCTTTCACAGTTGACAGGAAGGAAAGGCGCCCTGCTACTGCTTCTATCTGTAACTGGAGAAATTACAAGGTGGGGGCATCTTTTGGGGGTTTATAAAAAGAGATTTTATTTCTAGAAATGTAGAAACATGGGAAAGAATTTTCTAATAATCAGGGGATGACTCAAATGTTATGAATCTTGTGGGGGCTGACAGTGGTAAATTTTCCCTCCAAGTGTAGCCATTTTCATCCCAATACCCCTAAACATGACAGAAAGGTGAGCCTGGGAAGCCCCCCCCCCCCCATTGCATCTAATGGACAAGATCTTAAGAGTTCAAAAATGGATCTTTTAGGTGCTGTAAAGGAAAATGGTCTTCTGGCATTTGATTGTACTGGGAGACTTTAACATTCATGCAGAGACAACAATAACAGGAGTGGCTCAAGACTTCATGGTTGCCATGACCCTACTGGTTCTCTTGGACATCTCGGTGGCTTTCAATACCATCGACCATGGTATCCTTCTGTGCCGGCTCTCTGGGATGGGTCTTGGGGGCACGGCTTTGCTGTGGCTCCAGTCCTTCCTGGAGGGCCGCTCCCAGATGGTGAAGCTGGGAGACACCTGCTCGGACCCCTGGCCTGTGACCTGTGGGATTCTGCAGGGTTCTATTGCTATTTAACATCTATATGAAACCCCTGGGAGGGGTCATCCAGAGTTTTTGAGTTTGGTGCCATCTTTGGTCCGACTTGGCCACGGTGGTCCATGCTCTGGTTACATCCCATATAGATTACTGCAATGCTCTCTACGTGGGGTTGCCTTTGAAGACTGTTCGGAAGCTGCAACTAGTCCAACGGACAGCAGCCAGGTTGATAACAGGAGCGCTATTCAGAGAGTGTACAACTCCTCTGTTGTGCCAGCTCCACTGGCTGCCAGTTTGCTACCGGGCACAGTTCAAAGTGCTGGCTTTAGCCTTTAAAGCCCTAAACGGTTTGGGTCCAACTTACCTGTCCGAACGCATCTCTCCCTATGAACCATCGAGATGTTTAAGATCATCTGGAGAGGCCCTGCTCTCAGTCCCGCCTTCTTCGTAGGCATGACTGGTGGGGATGAGAGACAGGGCCTTTTCAGTGGTGGCTCCTCGGCTTTGGAACACCCTCCCTAAAGACATCAGATCGGCCCCCTCCCTCCTGACGTTTCACAAGAAAGTCAAGACCTGGATATTTGAGCAGGCATTTGTTGATGAAATATAAGGCTTAATTGGATATAAGTAATGACGACGATGTGATGGAAACTGATTTCAACATGACGCTGAGGCTGCAATTGTATGTTTTTAATTGTTAAATTGTTATTATATGTTTTTTTTCGGGGGGGGGGTTGACTTGTTGCTGTGTTGTATTGAGGGCAGAGACTGCCTGTGTAAACCATCCTGAGTCGCCTTCGGGCTGAGAGGGGCAGTATAGAAACGTGACAAATAAAATCTCTATGCAGATGACAACTGTGGGGGCCTCTGAAGGGCCTGTTTGCATTGCTTGATGTACTAGGGTTGCCTGCCTGCAACCCTTTTGTATTGTTCCCTGCAGTTTCAAATGTGTATGTGCATTGGGTGGGAGGGGCTTGAGTTTTAGTGCCAAAGTTGCTCACAGGCACCTTAACCCCTCCCAAGGTCACTTGAGGAGGGGGATTTCTCCTCCTAGCTCAGCCTAACAAAGAAAGCAAGGACGCGCGGCCTGGAAATCTGGGCCTCAGCTTGGACAAGGCATTTCAGTTTACCTAAACCCATCTGGGATCAGCTTCAAGCATATCAAGGTATACTGCAAGACCTTGGTGACCTTGTGTGATCCTAGCGCCTTCAACCAGCCTGCAGACTGTAAAGGAAAGTCCGCTTTCAACAAAGGGTCTGCAGATTTAGGGCCTTGGAGTTTTCGTAATCCCGAAGCCATTGGAAGGACAGGGACCACTTGAAACCAGACAGAGAACTGCATCTCTTTCCTACAACTCCCAGGCAAGTAGCTAAATTTCCCCCCAAAGACTTTGCTGTAGCATCTAGTAACTAAGAGCGGAAATGAGCCACCAGGTTGTAATCAAGAAAACTATTGAACTTTACCACTCAGAGTTCAGTGCCATCATTTAAAGCCTGGCCAAGCGTCCCTTTCTTCATTGGAAGGCATCCGCGACCCCTAAGGCATCAAGACCACACGTCCACATTTAAATTTGTGCAAAGGGCCTTAGCAAAGGTGGCACAACATCAAACTCTACTACTCTTTTCCACCTAATTCCAAGGAAGCCCGTCAGGTGCTGGATGAGTGCCTGGCTGCTGTTACTGTCTGGATGGGGATGAATAAGCTGGGGATCAGTCCTGATAAGACAGAGGTCCTCCATGTCGATTGTAAGCCAGATCGGGGTATAGGGTGGCAACCTGTGCTTGACAAGGTTGCACTCCCCCTGAAGTCACAGGTCTGCAGCTTGGGTGTTTTCCTAGACTCATTGCTAACACTTGAAGCGTAGGCAGTGACTGGGAGGGATTTTGCACAATTGAAACCCACACAATCTCTTCAATCTTCCGGAGAGGCCCTTCTCTCGCTCCTACCTCCATTGTAGGTGTGACTTACATGGACACGGGCAGCTACATTGTACCTGAATAAGAATTCATTTATCATTAAATGTTGTCCAATAAAGTCTATAATAGGTTAAGACAGATAGTTATGGTGTAGATAGTTCAAAATGATGATGACACCCATTTTGAAATTTGCATAGCCTACCCAATGAATTAAACTGAACTGTTTCTCATGATTAGCACAGATAAATTTATTTTATGAATGGAAATTATATATTCCATTGATTGAATGGGTTCATTCTAACAACTGCATTTAGCTCATTCAAAGAACAAAATGTGTATTACTGCTTTGAAATCTTTTGACAAGACATTGAAGCTAGTCATTTGTTAACTCACCAATACTTTTTGGCTATCTTTGCCCACAAAAAATGTATCGTACAAGCATGCTCCTTATCGGCCATTTCTTCACATGGATTTGATCAATCTTTCTCCCAATTTACATGTTTAAGAGTAACACAAAGCTGGAAAAGTGTAACTATAACCCAGGTCTACTGTGTGCTACTCTGTACTTTTGGAAAGTTTCCACTAAAAAGAACTTCTGTTTAACAATGACAAGCATCACTGAAAAACAGATCTCTGCAGGGATCATTTTGTATTAAAGCTAGACACTTGCTGAAACATCTAAATTGAACAATGAGTGGGTGGGGGAAAAGACAAAATATTTTCATTGCTGAAATCTCTTTACAGAGCCAATAATTATCTCCAGGGTGCTGCCACCTACAGATTGGAATAGCAAACTCTTGCTGCGTGCAGGCTGTGCCCCCTGCTGGGGAAGAGGCATGCAAGTCGAGAAATACTTTTCCTGCTTTTCCCTCTTACGATGCTTGCCTGTAGAAAAAGCCCTGGAGTACGATTCATGTGTGGGAGCATTTCACACCCAAAGTAAGATGCTGCCAAAATTATATTAAGAGAGCAATTAATGTACCTCACAGGTCTAGCGTATTAAAAAAGAGGGCAAAGTATGAAGTGTTGGAAGTGCTCATCTCCTTTTAAGGAACCAACAGGTGCTTTAAGCTATATGACTGGCTCTACACTGCCATTGAATCATAGAGTTGGAAAAGACCTCATGGGCCACCCAGTCCAATCCCCCTGCCAAGAAGCAGAAAAACTGCATTCAAAGCACCCTCGACAGACGGCCACCCAGCCTCTGTTTAAAAGCTACATTATCTGCTTTGAACTGGATTATATGAGTCTACATTGTCATACAATCTATTCAAAGCAGATAATCATTTTGTATGACAGTATAGATCCAGCCTATGATGCCAGTTTAAGTTTCTACAGAAGAGAATTGGTACATGCATATCACAATGGCCCTCAGCCAACAGCTTCAGAACAAAGAAACAATGAATAGCTAACTCTAATTCCAGCTTCTTCCTTTTTGGATTTACTCCAAAATCTTTCCACTGTTGAGTCAGAATGTTTTTGTGTATAGTATACAGGGAACACACAACCCCCTTGCTACGTCAGCTCCACTGGCTGCCAATCTGCTACCAAGCACAATTCAAAGTGCTGGTTTTAGCCCTATAAAGCCCTAAACAGTTCCAGTCCAGCTTACCTGTCCAAATGTTCTCCCTCTCTGATCCATCTCAGAGACTAAGATCTTCTTGGGAGGCCCTGCTCTCAGTCACACCTCCTTCACAAGCACGACTGATGGGAACAAGAGACAGGGCGTTCTCAGTGGTGACTGTAAAGGATTATCGTTTCTTCTAACAATCCCAACAATTGTAATGGATTATTATTAAAATTCAATTACTGGTTTTGGAGGCTGTTGAGGCTTTGCCACCAAACTCTTTATGCTGGGGTAACTTTAGTATGAACACTGGCTACCACCACACTTCAAAGCAATGTTCAGCTTTTAGTTTGGCAAGAGGATTTAATAGGCTGGAATGTGCTGGATTTGCGCTCAGGGCTCTGAACTCTGAGGTAAATAATACTGAGCTTCTTTCAAATTAATGCAGCCACCAATCTTAAAATTCTGCTTCTCCAAACTACTATGGAACAAGGGCCGTAGCCAGGATTTTGATTAGGAGGGGGGGCTGAGTTTGGTTCGGGGGGCTGAGACTGGGTGGAAGAGAGTCTACCCTAGCAAACCTATTGTATTGTTATCCCAATAACCCAATTAATGTGGGATATAATGATCATGGTGATCAGATCATGATATGAATAAACATAACAGTTTAAATAATGTACCAGTAAGGCCTTCTCGCGGACCACCCTGAGAATTTCGGGGGCTGAACCCTCCCCCAACATGCCTGTATGGAACTATTTCACATAGAGACACTCTTGAGACAGTTGATGTTTTAACAAAGAACAAAGTTGTTCATTTGTGTGAACAATACAGGGACTTAAGCTTAACAGTTGCAATAATGAGTTGGAGCGTATGGTTACTTTAAAACAGTTCAATGCTTAGTTTCAAAAACAACTCTTCACTCCCTCCTTCAGGAAACTAACAGACTTCCCTTTGACTAGAATTCCTAAAAAACCACAGACAGTCCTGTCCCTTGGACCTGTCTATTCTCTACACTAACTATTCTTCCTAATAGCTATCTATAAACTCTAACTCAGTGTTTTTCAACCTTTTTTGAGCCATGGCACATTTTTTACATTTACAAAATCCTGGGGCACACCACCAACCAAAATGACACAAAATGACACTCTAACACAGTGGTTCTCAACCTTTCTAATGCCGTGACCCCTAAATAAGGTTCCTCGTGTTGTGGTGACCCCCAACCATATTTTCGTTGCTGCTTCATAAATAATTTTGCTACTCTTACGAATTCTAATGCAAATATCTAATATGCAGGATGTATTTTCAATGTTACAAATTGAACATAATTAAAGCATAGTGATTAATCACAAAAACAATATGTTTGGGGGGAGTATGGACAACGGATGGTGGGATTTGCAGTACCTTCAATCGATTCAGCTCTGACTTCCACAGACCACTGAGACCCCCACAAATTACAGAACTGGACCAAACTTGGCACAGAGAACCCACATGACCAACAGAAAATATTGGAGAGGTTTGAGAAGAATTGGCAGTGATTTAGGGGAGATGTAGTTCACCTACATCCAGAGAGAACGGAGAACCCAAACAACTATGGATCTGGACCAAACTTGGCATGAATATTCATTATGCCTAAATTTGAACACTGTTGGGGTTTAGGGAAAATAGATCTTGACATTTGGGAGTTGTAGTTGCTGAGATTTATTGTTCACCTACAATCAGAGCATTTTGAACTCCACCAACAATGGAATTGAGCCAAACTTGGCACACAAAACCCCCATGACCAACAGAAAATACTGGAGGGGTTTGGAATGAATTGACTGATTTAGGGGACATGTAGTTCACCTACATTTGGAGAGCACTATGAACCCAAACAACTATGGATTTGGATGAAACTTGGCACAAATACTCAATATGCCCAAATTTGCACGCTGGTGGAGTTTTGAGAAAATAGCCCTTCTCATTTGGGAGTTGTGGTTACTGGGATTTATGGTTTACCTACAATCAAACAGCATTTTGAATTCCACCAACAATGGAATTGAGCCAAACTTGGCAAACAGAACTCCCATGACCAACAGAAAATACTGGAAGGATTTGGTGGGCATTGACCTTGAGTTTTGGAGTTGTAGTTCACTTACATACAGAGAGCACTCTGCACTCAAACAATAATGGATTTGAACCAAACTTGGCACGAATATTCAAAATGCCCAAATGTGAATACTGGTGGAGTTTGTGGAAAATAGACCTTGACATTTGGGAATTATAGTTGCTGGGATTTATAGTTCACCTACAATCAAAGAGCCCCTAGAACCCCATCAACAATAAATTGGGCCACACAGAACCTCCATGACCAACAGAAAAATACTAGGTGGATTTGGGAGGAATTGACAGTGATTTATGGGAGATGTAGTTCAACTATGCACCAGAAAACTAGCCTGCCTTCTCCTCAATGTGGTGTCCTTTCATATTTAAACATGACTACTATCATGCCCCCTTCTCTCAACCTTATTTATTACAAGCTAAACGTCCCCAGCCCTATAGTAAAAACAAAAACAGACCAACTATACCGGAGGCGTTCCTGCACCAGGAAAGACACTAAAGGAGGGGGGGGGCTCGGCTCCCTGCCTCTTCCAGGGGGTGTAACGAGCAAGGAAGCGACACCAAAACAACAAGGCAGAGGGAAGGAGAGAAGGAGGGGAGGCCCAGAACAATAGCGAGTGCCTGACTCACTCCCCAAATGAAAGAGCCCCCTGCTCTAAATCCTAAAAGGAAAGAAAGGGCTCTCCCTCCCCTCTGAAGAAGAGGGAGAAAGAAACCCTCAGGAGAAACCCCAAAAGCAACGCTTTCCTGCTCTCTTTTTGGGTCCCTCCTCGCAAAGCATTGGGGACAGTCAGCAACCCCACAAGATTGCACAAACACACCGACAGACTCCTCCTCAAGTACCTCCAACACTGCACCACTTCCTCACACAGCAACACACAGCACAAACTCTAATCCCGGGAACTCCTTCAAAGAGCAGCCAAACTTCTCAAGCCACACAAAACTCCCCCCCAGCCTGAAAGTGTCTCCCAAGCAACCACGCAAAAAGGAGGGAAAGCAGTCCCGTCCCCGCTTGGACAGGGAGCCTTGCCTCTGCGCCCCTTGGAGGGAACAACCCAGGCTTGAGCACCTCGGTCGCTCACTCCTCATGCAGCAGGAGAGCAACTCCCTGAAGGAAAGCAGCAGCCATGCCGATCGTGATGAGGCCAGTGGCTCCAGATGAGGGGTCAGTGTGGCGGACAGGGGAGGGCAGGCGGAGGAGGCAACCTGCACCTGCCGCCCCCCGCATCCAGGGGCTCTCACTGCCGGGGCCTGCGCCGGCCCCCGACCTGCCTGCTTCTGCTCTGAGCGGCTGAGGGAGGCCCAAGCCGCTATTCCATCCTAGCCCTGCAGGCCTCAAGCCCAGGAGAAGGCCTACATGTGCCTCCTCAGTGAGAGGCAGCGCCCGCGCAACAGGCCCGCTCTGGCTCTGATAGAGGGGCCAGAAGGAAGGAAAAGAGGAGGACGCCGAGGGACCTCTCACCCGGCAGCAGAGGCGCTGGAAGAGATAGGAAAGGGCCTCTGAAAAGTAAGTAGAGGCACCTTCCCCTCACCCGGCAGGCAGCAAGAGCCGGGCACCAGGCTTCCGGCAGCCATCCCGGGGAGCCGGAGGGGGCGGGGCCAAAGGAGGCAGCTCCGCGACCCCTCGGAAATGACCCCACGACCCCTCTGGGGGTCGCGACCCCCAGGTTGAGAACCGCTGCTCTAACACAGTAATACATATAGTTAAAATGTTTTTAAATGTATTTATACACTCAGTGTGAAACCTGGACCTGTTTCGATGAACACAACATAGATATCCTGGCAGGAATGGCAGAAAGACACAAACTTCCCACACAGAACTCCCATAACCAAGAGAAAATACTATAAGAATTTGGTGGGCATTGACCTTGAGTTTTGGAGTTGTAGTTCACCTATATCCAGAGAGCACTGTGGACTCAAACAATGTTGGATCAGGACCAAACTTGGCATGAATACTCAATATGCCCAAATGTGAACACAGATGGAGTTTGGGAAAAATAGACCTTGCCATTTGGGAGTTACAGTTTCTGGGATTTATAGTTAACACACAATCAAAGAGCATCCTGAACTCTTGCAACAATAGAATTGAACCAAACTTGGCATATTGAACTCTCATTACCAACAGTACTGAAAGGGTTTGCTTGGGAATTGACCTTGAGTTTGGAAGTTGTAGTTCACCTACACCCAGAGAGCATTGTGGACTCAAACAATGTTATGTTGTGTTGTTGTTTGTTTTCTATCCAAAATCACAATGTTGGAAGGAGGCTCACCACTTTAAGGTCCCTAAAACAGGCATGGGTGCTTTGGACTTCAACTCCCACCATTCCTAACAGCCTGAGGCCCTTTCCTGTTTAAATGGTTGAGGGGAAAAAGGAAAAGAGCCTGAGGCTGCTAGGAATGGTAGGAGTTAGAGTCCAAAACACCTGGAAGGTCCAAGTTTGCCCATGCCAGCTTTCGACAGAGACCTCTTCCTCCCCCTTAGTGCCCTTTCTTCCCCCTCCTGCTGACCACTTATTTTTTCTTCTACACTGCCACTTCTGCTGCCATTTTGATCAGAGGGGGCAGTGTGAGCGTGTTCAGGAGGGGAGGGGGAGGGAGGAAGTAGTGACCTGTGCGGGCACTACTGCGCAGACTCGCCCCAGAGCAAAGCGAGGCAGAGCGAGCAGAGCGAGGCTGGAAAGAAAGGACCCCAAGTGGAGAAGAAAAAGTGTTCGGCAGGAGGGGAAAGAAAGGGTATTGGAGGTTCCAAATTTCCCACAGCACACTTGATGATCGCTCATGGCACACTAGTGTGCCACAGCACACTGGTTGGGAAACACTGCTCTAACTAACTGACCATTTTGGCTTCACTGACTTCTCTTCTCCTAACACTCCCAAAACCTAACCTTCTTCGACACACCAACCCAGATTTCTCTCTTCGACACACCGACCCTGACTGAGCTGTCAGATTTTAAAACGCACTCTTAAAGGCATTTTCCCCCTGCACTCTAGGCTAAGTTCCGCCCATCTTCTTCCAGCCAATTACAAAGCTCTCCACATTTCCCTCCAGGCTGCTCCTAAGCTCCGCCCCCTCTAGGAAATTGGTACTCTATGAACCATCTCTCAAAATGGCTGCCAAAATTCCTGGGCCTACTTCCTGAGCTTGTCTCTGGCCTAAAGGTGGCGCCAGGGGCGGTCCGACCTAATCTGGGGGGGTACGCAAAGAAAATTTTGCCCCCCCGCCGGCGCGTCACTCACCGCCGCCGCCATGACCACGCCGCTGCCATGCCCACGCCACCACTGCCACGCCCACACCGCCGCCACGCCACCGCTGCTGCAACCGGCCCCATCGGCCGCGGCACACCTCCGCGGTTCACCTTTCTGTGCATGCCTCCGCGCCTCCGCCCACCGCACTGCCCTGCTCACTGCCCGACGCACACGCACAGAAGCACCTACAGGCGCTAGTGCCTGTAGACGCTCTGCGCATGCGCGAACGTCCGCACACGTGCACCCGCTCCCAAGCGCCTGCCGCTTTGGAGCCAGCGTGCTTGGGAGCGCGGGAGCGCGTGCGCTGACGTTCGTGCATGCGCAGAAATGTCTACAGGCGCTAGCACCTGTAGGTGCTTCTGCGTGATGCGGCGCGTCGACGGCGCAGGGCAGTGCGGCGCGCGGTGGGGCGCGGAGGGCGGCACGGTGGCGCCTCCCAGCCGGTGGTGCCCCTCCCAGCCGGTGATGCCCTACACGACCGCGTAGGTTGCGGAATCACTGGGACCGGCCCTGAGTGGCGCCTCGGCTATGGAACTTCTGCTCTGGTGAAATTAGAGCATCCCCTTCCCTCCTGACATTGAAGAAGATAATATGTTACCAAGCTTTTGGATAGCAATTTTTTTCTTGTGCAACAAGAGAATAAGGAACAATGAACAGACCAAGAGAGTGGCTTTGGATTACGATTCTGGATGGCATGATTTTAATAACTAGTTTTAAATTTAATTGTTATGTTTGGTTTTAATGTAAATGCTTACTGTATTGTACATTTACATTTTGGCATTGAATTGCTGCCTAATTTGTAATGCCACTTTGAGTCCCCTTTGGGGTAGAGAAGAGTGGGATATAAAGGAAATAAATACATTTTTTTGGCCTCAACAGTAGTATCATGGGTTGTATGCTGTCAAGATTACTTTAAAACAATACATATAATATACACACACACCTTGATTCCCTGAGAGCAGATTTGTGTCTTGAAGTTCACAAATGAAAACGGGGTTTTCCCTTTAAGTATTTTGATAGTTCTTAATGTGGTGGCAATGATCATGTGTCTAGAACAGGCCTGGGCAAACTTAGGTCCTCCAGATGGTTGAGACTTCACCTCCCACAATTCCTAACAGCTGATAGGTTGTTAGGAATTGTGGGAGTTGAAGTGCAAAACACCCAGAGGGCCAAAGTTTGCCCAGGCCTGGTCTAGAATGTACCAGTTCAGGTGCAAATGAAGCCTTATATGACACACATTCCTTGTACATGGAAAAATAATATATCAACGAGAATAGAGATCATTAGCACTTGTCATCTTGGCTATTCTAGCATTTGAAATCTGTCTGTATTTTACTATACAACTCTACATGCATGATTACAATGATGAAACGTAAGCCAAGATCCCACCTCTTCCTTTCCATGTAACATGCTGTGTCCTGGCAGAGATCCCATTGCCCAGATTCTTAGGTACAACTCTGTGGTCAATATACACCACTTGTTCTGCAGATATCCTCTCTAGAAATCTCCAGGTAATCCAGTATAACTGTGTGGTCAACTTCTAGTGGAAGATAATCTTGAAGTCACGTTGAAATACCTAGAGATTCCTAAGAGAGCCATTTTAATCAAATCTGCAAAAGTTAATTGTGGAGGGTTGTCTGTATTTATACCGACATGAAGGGTGAGCTGATATTTATAGGATTTTCTTTTCATGTGCCAAAATGACTTGGTTTTAGATATTACATATTTAAATTAGGCCATTGAAGAGTAAAATTTTCTTCTCTAGGTAGCAAAATCGCACTCCATGATTTTAAGGCATTGGTAGTAGGATCTGTGAAGCAAATATTGAAAAAACTGTATATGGTAGCTTTTTTATACTCTTCCAGAGCAAGGGTGGCAATTCTGTGGCTCTCCAGATGTTCTTGAGCTGAAACTTTCAGCATTCAACTCTCAACACAACCATATAACCCAGAATATCAAGGCAGATAATCCACAATTGTAGTCTTGCCAGGAAAATGAAACAGTGGAGTCAGAATGAAGATGAAGCATCTAACCAAGGAGCCATTTCCTTGATCCTTTATTGGCATAATCGGTAGGAAACAAAACATTTTCTGAAACATTTCTGATTAGATATGTTAGTTTTGACCTCGACAATGAATGGCTGACACATCATCTGCTAAACTGGGCTGAGTTGCTGATCATTGCTGTTTCACACGTACACTTGTTTACTACCTAGTACTTTTTTCATCCATCGTCATGATTTGCCAATGAACCAATGGTAATCCTACACACAATATCTGTTTTGAACTAGTTTATTTAAGAGCCCTTTCAGTCAGGCCCTTTATCCCAGGATATGATCCCAGGTTTTCTGCTTTAACCTGGATTATATGAGTCCCCATTGCCAGGTAATCTGGGATAAACAGAAAACCTGGGATCAGATCCTAGGATATAAAGCCTGTCTGGAAGGGCCCTGTGTCCATACTGCCATATAATCCAGTTCAATGTGGATTTTTTTAATAGCTGAGGGGACAGGGTCTGGGAGTGCTGGGAATTCTAATCAAACAATATCCAGAAGCTATTTTGGATGGAGCTACACTGCCCTATATTCCAGGATCCAATCCCAGATTATTTGTTTTGAACTAGATTATATGAGTCTCCACTGCCATATAATCTGCAATAAGAAGATAATCTGGGATCAGATCCTGGGATATAGGACAGTGCAGAAGGGACCATAATTTTCATCCCATACCTAGAACAATTAGGAGGCTGAAGTTGCAATGAAGGTCACCCAGTAAATTGTGAATGAGTGAAAGTTTAAGAAAGCTCTTGCTTTGAAAATTATGGGGGATGCCTAACAATGGTTTTGATAACTATTGAGCTGTGGATTTGCCTGTATTTCTCATTCAAAGATTACATGTTATATGGCTTAGCAGCAAGATAATAAAATCCTTCCATTCTTTGGAAGATTTCCTTTTCAGTTTAACAAAATTGTATTAAGCAACACCGGGTGTTTACAATTGATTTTTCCCCACCCACTAGGAACAATAGTGAAACACCAAAATCAATGCCAGCCTCTGTAAACAGCCACTAACTCTTGCCTGATTGTTTTATAGTGTCACAGAATGGGAGGGGAGGTCACTTTAACTTTTCCCCTTTCCTCAAGTGATTAATGAAACCAAGCAAATGAAACAGATGATTGTCATTCAGACCAGCTTCCCTATGAAAGCAAGCTCCTCGGGTAACTTGATGTTATGGTGTGTATAAATTGTATAACATGGAATTACTCATTGCATAGTACTTCAGAACCCTCATTAACTAGCTCTAGTTTCACTCTTATCTGCAATAATCCAATAGCTCAAGTAAAGCAAATTATAGATGTGTAAGGTAAATGATATCTGAATTGCCATTACTGAAGAATGGAACGGCCCTAGTATACTCTAGAAATAATAGGAGTAAAATTGAATTATGTGGAGCCTATAAGCGTGTGTCACAATGGAGCAGGTTCAGAGAACCAGCATGATGCAGTTGTTTGCATTTTCAACTAGGGACTTGGGAGACCAAGGCTCAAGGCTCTACTCTGCTTGCAAACACACTTCATAGATCTAGGTTCAAGTGGAGCCTTGAACCTAGATCTCCCAAATTCCTAGTTGTAATGTATCATGCTGGCTCTCTGATGTTGGCCCATTCATTCGGTTTCAGAGATAGGCATTGGGATTATTCCAATGAACAAATATTGCCAGGAAAACCTAATGCCTCCTTAGCATCACACACACACACACACAGACTTCTTAAGCAAAAATATTGATTCACAAAAGTTAAAGAATTAAATCACAATATTATTTTTAAAATGTGGTTCAAAGCAGTTCAAAACATGTAAAATACAATTGCCGTATAAGCTTAAAGGATTAAAAGAATTAGAATATTCACAAATTGGAAACTACTTTGAAGGCACACAACAAAAATTGTTTTGTCACCTTTCGTTTTTGGAATGGATGTGTAATTCTTCACTAAGTTACTTTCCAACAGAAGCAATTACTGATATTAATACATTTCATCCCACTACAAGGAAGATTTCAAGTGTTATTTGTAATTTCACGGTTAATTAAAATTCCATGTTTTTCTGTTGCTGCAGAAAATAATATGTTCTGCACAGGAAATCCAGTTTCAGTGCAGAACTCATAATTTCTATGTATATTTTTTTCCTACACAGGAAACACTGCTTCCTGTACAATTTTTATTTTTTAAAAAATAGAAATCAAACAGGCAAAATTGGAAGCAGAATAAATAAAACTCAGACTTTTTGCATTTTCTTCATAAGAAATCATAATTTTTTAACTGATAATAATTTAAAGGTGCAAAGTTTTTTCCAACATTTTAATGAAAAATTAATATTTTTATTTTTTCTGTACATTATGATCTGTACAGAATGGACTGGACTCATTGGCTGACATGCAAGGTGGTATCTACTTACCTTGGGAAGTATTATCGGGACACACATAAATTGTTCCTAGTAACAATTCTCACTCCTCTCTTTGCTTTACTGTTTACAAACACAGAGTGAATTCTGAGGGGAGGGACGGAGAGTTCTTTGTGTGGCAGTTGAATTCTGGATACACCTAAATATGTTCACCTGATTACAGCATGGTCCTGAGAATCCAACAGCATTACTTTGAGCACGTGTAACATTTTTCAAGACCTAAGGCCTTCAGAAAGTTAGAAGGTGGCCAGGCTTCAAAGCCTACACTATAGGCTTGATACTGGTAGAAATTGATTCCAGAAGGTCTGGGCTTCAATCTAAATTGGATTCTGGAGGAGGAGATGACTCAAAAAACCATATGCCTGGTTTTCCAATGTCTGAATTTTCCTGTTCCTAATTAAAATCTCAGAGGAAGCTCTCTTTTTTTGTTTACTGATGACTAACTCATACACCATTTATCAGTTTGGACTTAGCGCTGGAAAAAGAAAGCTATGTCAGAGCTATCCACAACATCTGCAGCATATTTATGGTATTTTTAAAAAGTATATCCCTTGTATCCAAATCACCTGATGACATGGGATATCTACAAAATAAATTTCATCTCAAGGTTTAGCCCCAGAAAAGCCCCAGACTATAGCCTCTACATAACTCAGAACATAACAATATCCTCGTTCAGTCAGGCTGCAATCCATCCATCCAGCATTCTGAAATGGTGCCATAGCAACATGTCTGGAAGTTACACACATTCTCTCTTATGGCAAGAATGGGCAACCTTTTCCACTCCATCTCACACTGGTGGATGGTGACTCAAGGAGAAAAGGAGGATCTGGGCTCAAATAATACCTCGGTTTATTCCTTTGGCTAGGTGTGCTTGCGTCCCTGTGAGAGTTCTCCTTCATACACTCCAGGTATCTACCCATCCAGTTACACTCCTGTTAATACATTTGTTTATCATTTTCAATATCCTTCTATGCATTTGGATTTTCTTCTTTTTCTCTCTGTCCCCCTTCTCTTGTTTGGATTTATCCATTTCTTCCTTCCTTCCTTCTTTATGTCTGTCTGTCTTTCTTTATCTTCCCACCCCTCTTTCTTTTAATCACGCACACAAATACACACATATGCACCTTCAAGCCATTTCTGACTCTCGCAACTCATAAGTTCAAAGGGTTTTCTTGACAATTTTTGTTCAGTGTGGGTTTGCCTTTGCCATCCTCTGCAGCTGGAAGTGTGTAACTTCCCAAGGTTGCCAGTGGGTTTCCATGGCTGAGTGGGGATTCTGGTCTCCAGGACCATAGTCCAATGCTCCAGCACTACCCCTCACTGGCACCCTGTATTGGTATAGATAGACAAACCAATATCTTTCTGGGCCACACCAGCTTTGCATGTACTCAGTGAGATAACCATGGTACCACTTTCAACACGTGTCTGAATTATTTTTAAACAAAAATCTGCATGCATTTTGCATTTATTTTTCCTAAAGATTTGTGTGCAATTTCCCTTAATATATTTTTTTACATTAAGCCACTGTCAGTTTACTTAAAATGTAATTCAAATAGGATCTTTCATCCTCAGGTGGAAGTTTCCCAACCCATTGAATACCATGCCTTCACTCATAGTTGTTTTTAAGAGACTTTGAATAGTTGATGACAGAAGTAGAATGGTGCTTTTAAAATAAAGTTTAAATAATTGAGTTGTGCTTAATTAGAATACATGCAAATCATCAACTGGGTGCATTTTGAAGTATATTTGAAGTATAATAGGGATACCTGAGTCATGCTCAAGTATCCCTATTTCCCTTTTCAAAGGGCTACCACACTGAAAAGGTTCTGGAGAATCAACAAAGGAGAGGGTTTCTGAAACTGTATGTTTCAGTTTTTACTAACACACACATCTCGGTCTCTTGCCTATGTTATTTATTTATATATCACTGATTTAATTTTTTGGAACGGATGTCAAGGCTGGTTGTAATGTATTACAGACATTAACCAGACATCCATAAATAAATATCTCCCTATAGTTATATTATGGTATTATTGCTTTTTTAAAAAAATGGAATAGCATTCAGCAATTTGACTCTCTTTTTTGTAATGAATGTTGTTATATAGATACATTAAAACAAAACCTACATATAAAGAACAAAACATCATCAGCAATGAAAGATTAAAAATACTTTTTCTAGAATAATATTTCTATATCCTAAACATTAAAACCCCCAATAACTCCAACTACAAACAATCTAGGTTATCTAATTTAAGGGCTTTACATTATCTGCCTGGTGGTTATATACTCTCTGTTTTCCATGCTCCTTTAGTTAAAAAAAGAGAACAATTAGTACATCCTTTCTCATTAGCACACTTCTAGTCCACCCCCAGTGATGGCTGTATTCTCTCAATTGTGATTAAACCTGTCCAGTTATAGGAATGTGATGTATATACTGTGTTTTTGTATTCAGTTTTAAAAGGAGGGCTGTGTTCAGGTGGGGGGAACACAGCAAGATACAATTACAACCTAAATTCTAGAGCATTTTTGGAACTGACATAGGGTGCATCTACACCAACAATTTAATGCAATTTTAAGGTAGCTTGACAGCATGGTGATTATACACCACATGCTGTGAACATGCACTGCAGCACCTTTAAACTGAGATAAGCAAAGTTAGGGATATTCTGAAACAAAACCCTTCAACATTAAACACATTGCACCACTGTGCAGAATGTCAATTGCTGTGCAGATACCCAAAGCACTCTGCTGACATGAATATGCACATTCATGGGGGTGGGGTGTGTGTGGAAAAACTGCATTTTTCTGTCAAGCTGCAGATAATGGAAGTGGTTTGGGGCAAGCTTTTGCAATGCTTGTAAGCGCCATCCAGCCCCCAAATTGGTTCCTAGCTTTCAAAGTAATAATCCATATTGTGAAGCCACTTCCTTCTATGTCAATTTTACTATGCTGATTAAGTGATCATATGTGCCCATAATTAAGGTGTGAACCAAAAATGAAGTTGCACAATTCTGGTGACAATGGAATAATTTAAGCAGAATACTCTTTAGGGGACTTTGGGTGCCAAATAAATGTTCTTATGTCAGGACTTTTTATACTTGGAGATAAAAAGTATATTCATAAATATTGGGGAAAATGGTAAAAAAACATTTTTTTCATGTGTTGCAAATTGAATCCAGGACTGCTGAAAATTTCGTAGTTTTGTTCTTATTCTGCACTAAATTTGCTTTTGTCTTCACAGGAAACAACATTTTTTGGAGTTCGGAAATGCTTTGGTGTGGCACATCATGAGAAAAATAGAAAATGTTGATCTGCCTTTAATTTGCTTTCATCATCCTCAACATTTTCTAAAAGATATGACAGAAATTATGAATTTAAAAGGATGAATATAAGAGGAAGGGAAGCAGAGGACTTCCAATGGTTAGTTCTTAAAAGTATGAGTTGTAATCTTTTTATATGTAACAATGGATTCTTCAGATAGATGAAATGTATTCGGAGATTGTTGAAGGTTGTGGTATTTGTTGCTGTAGTTCTCAGAGGTTCTTAAAATCCCAAGAATTGTTTTATGGTCTTCTGACAACCTAAACAAAAAGAAACAATGTACAACAGAGCAGAATATTAAAACTTACACATCTTCTTCCTATTTTTTGGCAATTTCCAACACTAGGTATAACATTTATTTTCATTCTTGAGTAGGTTCTGAGACACATTAGAACTAAAAAGTGTATTTTTCCTTTGCTTTCTTTTTAATTTTTATAGAATTATTAGTATTATTGTACCCCAGTAACAAGGGATTTTTTCCTTTATGACATTTTAACAGTAAGATTTTTTTAAAAAAATCAAAGGTCTTCATTTATGATCAAGTCCAGGAGTCTACAAACTAGCCAAATCTGCCCCCCCCCCCACCTAAATTTTAGACTGCTATGGCCAGAATTCATGCCCTGTTGGTACCACCAGTTTCATCTTGCTCCTTAATTCATTCTTCTGTTCCTTTCTTTTCTTCTCTCTATCTCCCTTCAAAACAAAGGAAATACTCTTCATTCCCTACTTGCTTCTTAAATTTCCTTTCCTTCTTTCTTTTTCTCTATTTCCCTCTAACATGAAGGGAATTCTCTCCACACCCCTGTTGCTTCTTAACTCTAATTTCCTCTAATTTTCTTTCTTCTATTTTCCCCCAAAATGGAGGGAATTTTTCATCCCATTTTTCTCCATCCAAAATGTGAAGAAAGAAATAAAATAAAAAGTGAGAAAGAAAATGAGGTAGGAAAAAAGAGAGGGAAGGAGGGAAGAAGAAAAGGAAGAAGGTATGAAACAGAGAGAGAAGGAAGAGAAGAAAGGAAGAAAGGAAGGTATGTGGGAAAAGAGAAGGAAGGAATTCATAAAGTGTGGCATAGTGGTTTGAACAAACTGTGGCACTAAATCTCCTGGGGACTTTAGCCAAGTCTCACACTCTCAGCCTTAGATGAAGTCAAAGGCAAATTTCCTTAGAATAAATCTTGACAAGAAAACTCTGTGAAAAATTGCCTTCGCGTTGCCTTAATTCTGAAACAAATTGAAGGTACACAACAACAATAAACTATAGTCTGACCCCCCAAAAGTCTGAGGGACCATGAACTGACCCTCTCCTCAAAAGTTTGAAGATCCCATTACTTTTGCAAAAATTCGAAACAAAGAACCAGTAGCAATCACTGATACCCAGTCATTTCAAAATATTCATTGGGGCAATGTATCCCCTCCTTCTCCATCTCTCATGCTTGTGTACTTACAGATAGCAAACAAAGGTTTAAAACTTTAAAAGTCAACTTTTAAGAATGAAGGTATTTGCCTCCCTGGCAAGCTATATTGGTAGGTTACTATGTACTGCCATCCTGTGGCATAAAAAGTCAAATGAAGAATGTCTAAGCGAAATTTCTATATGGAATATTGCTCTCAGATTTTTCCATTTGGGTATATATGGGAAGAAATAGGAAGGAAAGGATATAACAAAATCTGAAATATAGTACAGTCATTGTGACATATTAAGATTGAGGTATACGTATTCTTCAGCTGGCATTTGAGAATGAATCAGTTTTTCTGACAAAGATCTTTTGTTTGTATAAGTATAAATGTGGTTTGATGGACAAAAATGCAACAAATGAAGTTTTCATTGATTTCAACATTTCTGTAATGGAAGAAGCTCAGAGATGGCAATATGCCTAAATCGGAGCTAGGAATGTGTCACCTTTTATGCGGCGTTGGGCAGCACTTCAACCCATTTAATTCACAATGATGTGACTTGAGAGTGACTGGGGAATCCTCCTTGTGCAAGCCACACATATCTGGACATAATACATTTGAAATGTAATTTATTGTGAAAATATTTATATTAAGGAAAAAAGCAGTATCTATGTGAGAAAATAAGGATCAGATCTGAGAATCATTGATAAAAGGGTACTTTCTAGTGCTTATAGGCTCTTGACTGGACCTGTTATTAGAGACTGCATTGAAAGGAGAGTCAGTCAGTTCATGGAGACTTTTCAATGGCTGCTATTCTGGATGGCTATAGAGAGCCTTTGATATCTGCTGGAGTCTGGTTCCAGGGCTCTCTTATGGATATTAAAACAAGTGGTTGTTCAAATCCCATTATAGACAATGGAATATTAAAATTATGCCACTTATTTAGAATGTCCCTTATATAGAATAGAAAGCTTTATATTCTTGTCTTTTTAAAACAAACAAACTATTGTTTGCAGACATGGAGGACAAGCTATATATCACCTCCTCTACCAAGAGCTGCATGATATTGTATATCACTTGCCTGAGTTGCAACTCTTTAGAAAACCCTACAGCCTCTTCATTTTTCAAAGTCCAGGGTTCCATTTGATGCCAACATGGAATATAAATTGGCATCATAGATTGTGTAAGGTAAAATTTTAATATGATATTAAAATTTTTGTTAGTAATTCTTACTAGATATCACTGTCCAGAACTATGGTAGGTACTCTCGTCAAGCATCTCTAAATGTAGAATGAACCATTGAAAAAGAAGCAAAAAGGAAACAATAAAAACTGACTCAAAAGACTTCCCCACTATTGTCAATAAAAACGTATAAATTTACCTCAGATTTTTTTTTATCTATTGGAAGGAAAGATAAACATTTTGGTTAAATCATTTTTATCAGCATTGAGAGAAAATGTAAGTAACAGGTTTGTCCCTTTTCCAGGATTTAGTGACAATTTCTACCAATTTAGAGCAGTGTTTCTCAAACTGTGCTCCTCCAGGTGTTTTGGACTTCTGCTCCCAAAAATCCCAGCCCAGCCGTTAGGAATTGTAGGAGCTGAAACCCAAAACGTCTGGCGAAGCACAGTTTGAAAAACACTAATTTAGAGGTAATTTTAATTTTAAAAAGTCAGAATCCACAAATGTTAATAAAATGCAAATATGGAAGAAAGTAAAATTGGTGGATTCTCATCCCTTGTTTGTAGGGCCCTGCATGTTTGGGTGGTATAGTGATACCTTGACTTTAATTCATTTAATTTAAGCTTAATGTGTTCTGTGAGCTCTTAACTTAAATGCATTAAGAAAAGGTTTTCCCCTGACATTAAGTCTAGTCATTTCTGACTATGCGGGTTGGGGCTAACAGCAAGAGCGCACTCTGCTCCCGGATTCAAATCACAACCTTTTGGTTACCAAGTTCAGCAGCTCAGCAGTTTAACCCCTGTGCCACCTAACATTTTTGTTATGTGTTTTTAAATAAGAAAATGTACTCTATAAAAAATATTTAATGCAAACATGCACTTTCAGATGGAACAATAAAAAAGAAAAATCAACTTTAAAATGGTAGAAGCACAAAGTTGTGGCAAGGAAGCAGAAAGCACAAAGTTAAGAGGCAGAAGCATCATTCTGTATTAGGCTTGTTTGATCAAGGAAAAAATGGTTCAAAATGTGTTTGGGATGTAGGGGGCACTGGTGATTCGATTCTGAAATTATTTCTGAAATTTCTGAAAAAAGTTGGAATTTTCCAAATCACTTTGTTAATGGTAAGCACGATTGTGCAATATGCAAAAACCTGCAAACGGGACAAGCAAAACTTTGGGGATTCCCTTTCCCTCAGTTTTAGAACGCTACTGACAAAACTTGCCACAGTGGTAGAAAATATTCTCCTCTGTCAGAATATTAACTTTCAACGTGTATAGAAAATCCCTGGGGTTTTGACAATTTTAAAAGTAATTCCAGTAATTTATTAAGGAATATTACAAGAAGAAATGTCCTGTCTCCAGGATTCTCTTGGAAATTTTAAATATATCTGTTTTGCATATTTATCTAGAGCAGGGCTGTCCAACTTCTACCGGACCGGGGGCCTGAGTCAGTGATTACCTGGGGGGCCTAAGGGTCTGCCTCTGCCCCCAGCCCCGCCCCCTCCCCTGGCCCCGCCCCCTTCCTGGCTCCGGCTCCGCCCCCTCCCCGGCTCCAATTCCATATATTTAATATTAACATAAGGGGGGAGGGAGGGAATGGCACACATGGGGGGCATAATTAAACAATTATTATATTATTATATTTCTGCCCCATATATTCCCACCCCCTCTTCCCCTTATTTCCAAATTAAATACATTTATTATTATTATATTTCTGCCCCATATATTCACAACCCCCTCTTCCCCTTATTTCCAAATTAAATACATTTATTATTATTATTATATTTCTGCCCCATATATTCACAACCCCTCTGTCATGATGCAGGGTCTCGGCCCGGCCCCTTAATCACACACACAGAGACAGTAATCAGTTAACTATTTATTGAATAATAAAAGACAGGTGAAAAAGAGAATTGTCCAAAAAAGTATCAAAGTTGCAATCAAAACAGGCAAAGTGTTCTTAGGTAAATCCAAAGGCAAAAGCTTGGCAAATGCTCCGCAAAACAATGCGGATCAAAAACAGACTTGGTCCGTGGCAAGGCAAGCAAGGCAAAGTTCAAGAAAGCAAGCCCAAGAAACTTCTTGGCATGGTACGAGCCTCAATCCTGGCTCCGTGGATCTTCACTCACTTCACTCCCTTCAGATCAGAAGTGGCCGAGTAACTGAGGATCCGTTCCCACGGATCCTATCCTTAATTCCCCTGGTGAGACCCTTGCCGCTCTAGGCTGCGGCGCCAATCTGTGCGTCGGGACCTAGTGCTCCTCTGGCACTCTAGGCTTTGGTGCCATTCCCTCCTGCTAGACTCAATGCTCCGTCTCCTATCAAAGCTCCGTCCTTGCCTCCCAGCACCTGGGTCGCTATCTTCATGAGAGCCTAACTCCCTTTCAGCTTCCATGGGCTCATCCTCCGCTGTTTCCCTGATCCTTTCCTGCGACCCGTTACCACCTGGTTTCTCATACTGATTATCGGAGTCAGCACTTTCAGTGTCAGCCTGACTTTCCCAGCTATCATAGCCATCAGGCCAGCCATCATCCCAGGCCAAGCTCTCTGTGGGAGATGAAGGCCCAGCTAACTCATCATCCCCTTCCTCCATGTCCTCATCAGCCACAGCTGGCCCTAATGCAAGTGGGACCCCCGGTGCTGCCCCCTGCCCCCCAGGCACAAAAGGAACTGGGTTGCTACACCCTCTTCCCCTTATTTCCAAATTAAATACATTTATTATTATTATTATTATTATTATTATTATATTTCTGCCCCATATATTCCCACCCCCTCTTCCCCTTATTTCCAAATTAAATACATTTATTATTATTATTATATTTCTGCCCCATATATTCACAACCCCCTCTTCCCCTTATTTCCAAATTAAATACATTTATTATTATTATTATTATATTTCTGCCCCATATATTCCCACCCCCTCTTCCCCTTATTTCCAAATTAAATACATTTATTATTATTATTATTATATTTCTGCCCCATATATTCACAACCCCCTCTTCCCCTTATTTCCAAATTAAATACATTTATTATTATTATTATATTTCTGCCCCATATATTCACAAACCCCTCTTCCCCTTATTTCCAAATTAAATACATTTATTATTATTATATTTCTGCCCCATATATTCACAACCTCCTCTTCCCCTTATTTCCAAATTAAATACATTTATTATTATTATTATATTTCTGCCCCATATATTCCCACCCCCTCTTCCCCTTATTTCCAAATTAAATACATTTATTATTATTATTATTATATTTCTGCCCCATATATTCACAACCCCCTCTTCCCCTTATTTCCAAATTAAATACATTTATTATTATTATTATAGTTCTGCCCCATATATTCACAACCCCTTCTTCCCCTTATTTCCAAATTAAATACATTTATTATTATTATATTTCTGCCCCATATATTCGCAACCCCCTCTTCCCCTTATTTCCAAATTAAATACGTTTATTATTAATTATTATTATTATTATTATATTTCTGCCCCATATATTCCCACCCCCTCTTCCCCTTATTTCCAAATTAAATACATTTATTACTATTATTATTATATTTCTGCCCCATATATTTCCTGCAAGCAATGAGTCCAGTGTTACAGGCACAGCTGGCTTCCCTGTAATGCTGGGCGACGCCTCCTCCTCTTCTAGTTTAGGCAGAGAGGGAAGGGAAGGGGGCGTGGCCAAGGCGGAGGGGACTCAGCCAATAACAGGAACCTTAATTTGCATTCCTTTCGGAGCTTATTTAGAAAGGATTGAAACTGGAAATTTACAAAACTGGAATTTTATTTCTCATGGCGGTTGGTTTTGATTTTTCCCTTTCTCTGCTCAGGTATCAATATTTGCATAATCCAGTTTGAGTCATCATCACTGGAAAGGTTTAGGAAGAAGTGAGGTTTATATACGGATGGGCTTGCAAGCAAACTGGATGTGAGGGCGATCACTGAAGTGAAGGGAGGGAGGGGAACCTGCGAGAAGGAGCAGGAGGCGGCGCGAAGGGTGGCGCGTCACAGAAAGCTCCTCTTCTTGGTTGGGGGGGAGGGAGGGACTAGGAGGAGGAGGAGGGAGCCTGCTCTTCCTCCCCGCCCCGCCCCTCCCCGCCCCGCCGTGAAAAAATATATTAAAAACTAGCTGAACCCGGCATGCGTTGCTGTGCCATGTCTCCCCCTCTCTTCTCTCTCTCTCTCTCTCTCTCTCTCTATCTCTCCACCCTCTCACACTCTCTCACTCCTGCCTTTCTCTCTGTCTCCCTGTCTCTCTCTCTCTCACTCTCCTCTCTCTCTGTCACTCTCTCTCAGTCTCTCCCCCTCCTTCTCTCTCTCTCACTCTCCTCTCTCTCTCTCTCTCTCTCCCCCTCTCTCACTCTCTCACTCCTGCCTCTCTCTCTCTGTCTCCCCCGTCTCTCTCTCACTCTCCTCTCTCTCTGTCACTCTCTCTCAGTCTCTCCCCCCTCTTTCTCTCTCTCTCACTCTCCTCTCTCTCTCTCACTCTCTCTCTCTCTCTCCCCCTCTCTCACTCTCTCACTCCTGCCTCTCTCTCTGTCTCCCCGTCTCTCTCTCACTCTCCTCTCTCTCTGTCACTCTCTCAGTCTCTCCCCCTTTCTCTCTCTCTCTCTCTCTCTCTCTATCTCTCCCCCCTCTCTCACTCTCTCACTCCTGCCTCTCTCTCTCTGTCTCCCCTCTCTCTCTCTCTCACTCCCCCTCTCTCTTTCTCTCTCTCTCTCTCTCTCTCTCTCCCCGCGGCGCCTCTTCCCCAGTCCCTGACCCGGGCCGGGCGGAAGAGACCGTGTCCGTTTCGCCTCACGCGGCCTCGGTCCAGGAGCGGCGTGGTAACGGGTGAGGAGAGGGGCAGAAGGCCAAGGAGGCGGCGCCGCGGCCCGGGTCCGAAACAGGAAGGCAGCCGGCGAGAGAGGCCGAGGACGCAGCGGGAAAGGCGTCCGCGCGGCCCGGCTCCATGCGGCGCCTGGAAGGTCAGTGAACTACACCTCCCAGAAGGCTCCGCGCCGCTCGCTGGGAAACGGGCCGGCGCGGAGCCTTCTGGGAGGTGTAGTTCACTGACCTTCCAGGCGCCGCATGGAGCCGGGCCGCGCGGATGCCTTTCCTCCTTGGCCTTCTGCCCCTCTCCTCGCCCGTTACCACGCCGCTCCTGGCCCGGGCCGCGTTTGGCGAAACGGGCAAGGTCTCTTCCCCGCGGCCCAGGCCAGGGACCGGGGAAGAGGCGTCGGAGAAGGTCGAGGAGGCGATGGCGTGGGGCGGGTCGGAAAGAGGCGGGCAGCCGCTGCGGAAGGCCAAGGATGCGCGGAGAAGGCGGGCGTGGATGCGGCAGGTAAGGAGTCGGGGCGCAGGGGTGGGAGGGAGGAGGAGGAGGGGCGGGGTGAAGGGGAGTCGGGGTGGGAGGGTGTGTTGGAGGAGGAGGAGGGGTGGGGAGAGGAGGAAAAAGAGGTGCCGGGAAAGGGCAGCTTCCTCCTGCCTCCTCAGGGATCGGGAGAGAACCGGGCAAGCGAGGAAGGCTCCTTGCCGGCTTTGCCGCCAGGGCCTTCCTCGGTCCGGTCCCGATCCTGGCGGAGGTGGGAGGAAGCTGCCGAGATGGTGGCGGGGGTTGCGGAAGGAGGTGGGAGGGGCTGGGGGAGGGAGGCGGGTCCCCCCTCTTTCCATGCCCCCGCCGCTCTTCCTGACCGGGACAGCGGCGGGGGGGTACGGAAGGAGGTGGGAGGTGCTGGGGGGAGGGGAGGCGGGTTCCCTCCTCCTTCCTGCCCCCTCCCCCGCTCTTCGTTACCGGGCGGCGGCAGGGGGCGTGGAAGGAGGTGGGAGGGGCTGGGGAGGAGGGGAGAGGTGTCCCCTCCTCCTTCCACGTCCCCCGCCGCTCTTCCTGATCAAAGGAGGATGCGGAGGAGGCGCTCTGGCTGCCATGTGCGAACGTTCTAAACGTTAGCGCTGGCAGCAAAGTGGCCGGGGTGGGAGTTCCGTTGGCAATTTTTTGGGGATCGTTTTTTGGGGTGTTGGGAGGTACGTAGGTCGGGTTTTTTTGGCGTTGTCTGTAGCCAGTGTAATGGTCCAGTCGGTTGTAAAGTTTGGTGTTTCTGCGAGCCATAGTTTCTTTGTCTATATACGACATTAAACGGACTGAGCAAATTTATATATATAGATAATAATAATAAAATAATAATAAATAATAAATTTTTTTTTATTTTAAACAGCCGATTTCTTTTTTAAAAGGGTAGGGGGCGTAGGGAAGGGGCTGGGGGCCGTATACGGCCCGCGGGCCACCAGTTGGACAGCCCTGGTCTAGAGCACAGTACTCTGAATATGAGAAATTGGAATATATCTCATAATATTCGATTAATTGACTACATTTGTTTTTTTTCCAAGATAAGTGGAGGCCAGGCCACTCTTCTCCCAGATCAGGAGGGAGGAATCCCCAGAGGACCGATTCCTTGAGACGACCGTGTCCTACCCAAGTTGTTTCCAAAAGGACAACATGTAACCCCAAGGAGGGGGAAGGGGCCTTCCAAAGTTGTATTGTGTTGTTCCCCAAGGAAAATATTAGATTAGTAGATTTCTAGTTTCTAAGTGCACAACTTGTAACCCCAAGGAGAGAATAAGCCCTTAAAAGTTGTATTCCCTGCCTCAGGAAGGGAATTATTAGCAGCAAAGGGGAATTCTGGTTTTCCAAAGCACAGAAGTCAAACCCCAGGAGAGGAAAGGCTCTAAAAAGTTGTATTCCCTGTATCAGGAAGGGAATTATTAAACAAATCGTAGTAGATTTCTAGTTTCCAAAACTACAACATGTAACCCAAAACATACAAAGGGGGCTCCTTAGTGGTATTTTGTGTGGTTCCCCAAGAAGATTATTTGTTCCCAACCCAGTCCTTCCCTTGCAAAGCAGTGGCATGACACCTTTCCCACCCAAGCAGCCTGCCCTAGTCCCTTTGCTTTCGCGTTCCTGGCTCTCAATGAGCCCACGAGGCATGTGTGGCCCTTTTTAAAGGGCAATGGCTGCTGTGCCGAAACCCTGCCCCTCCTGAGGTGGTTTTCCCTCATTGGCTGGAGGCAAGCACCCCAGCATGCAAGCAACTGGTTGCCTCCAAAGGCTGATTCACTTCCTGGATCGGGGAAAAAGATGGCAACAGTGGCTTCAAAATGACAAGGATACTTTTCGATTCCCAAATCACTTTGAAATCACTTCAAAAATGGATGTATTCTGATTTTAATCCGCATAACGAAGATTCTGACTGAACCTACCCAGGCCTATTCTGCTCTCCCCCCCCCCTTCTTGACCAAAGCATTGTCTCTTGGGCTTCCTCTACACTGCGATATACTGCAGCTTGAAACTGTAGTATATGGTCAGTGTAGACTCAGATAATGCAGTTCAATACAGAAACTGCATTATATGAGTTTGGAACTGCATTTATAATTTTTATTGTTAATGTTGGTTACTTGTGTTTTGGCTATCTTGTTTGTTTTTCTATTGATTTTATGTATTATTTGTTATTTTATTTTTATGTCTTTTACTGTATTGTGAGCTGCCCCGAGTCCCTTGGGGAGATGGGGTATAAATAAAGATGATGATGATGAAGGTGGTGATGATGATGATGATTACATGGCAGTGTAGATAGGGCCTTGAATGTCTTCACTCCTTCCTAAGAAAAACATGGAGTTAAAGACAGGTTGCTATAGAATATTGCTGCACAGAGGGTACATTCAGTGTCTCTTGTGAAGTTCTGTGCCAGTTATTAAAAGCTCTATAAAAATGAGTGAAAGTACAAGTAGAATTCTTTGGACCACAAAAGCAGAAATGGGATATTTCCCCAATGGCCAGAATGACTCTTTTTATCTGGGCTGCAACATTTCAAGAATGACTGTTACTGGAGCGGCTAGACGATTGGAGGTGCCAGGCTATTCACAAAACATCTCATGGGAAACCTTCCTGGAAGGAGTTCAAACTGATATGACCAGAGGCAAGCCATATTATCAAGCAGAAGATGCATTCTCTAGGTGAGGATTGCAGTACTGTATTTCTTTGTTGCAAAACAAAGGTACAATAAAAGCTAAATGAATTATACTCTTTTATTTTGACCGGGAGTGAAAACTACAAAGTAGCAGGTTAGTCACTGAAACATCCGTGTATGACAACTGTGATAAATCCTCAGGGAAATAGAATCAATTAAATTTAGATGGTGGACAGCCAAGTCAACCAACAATAAAAGAGATCAATTGAAACAACATCTATATCCTTGACTCATAGACTTCATTGCGGTCTCATTGAACAATTACTGCCTTGTCACTGTGGAAGTTACGAGAAGAATTTTGTATGAAGAGACTTTTGCCGACCTCCCTGTATCTAAATAAGCTGCAGAAGATAAGTTTTCTTTGAAGATAGCATTGTTGTTCATCTTCTTGACAGGACAGTTTGACCTCAGTATTCATGGAACCAATATATGAAGTTTCATTTATCCACATTCACTTATTCACTTTGGACCTCCTCTACAAGTTGCACCTTCTTCTCAGTACTTCTATCATTTGTCCCATTGCAAATAATAGTGTTTATTGTTATCTGCAGATTTATGTGTTGACAAAAAGTCTGGGAATGTATTCCCCATGAATTTGAAGATTGTAATATATCAAGAAAAATACTTGAAAGGCTGAGAAGTACTTTTCATGCTTTCACTTTTTGAAACATTATTAAAAGATAGATTATGAAGAGACAATACAAAAGAAAATATACCTAAAGAAAAATGAATTCACAAGGAGATAGATTTCCCATTCAACTTGGGTATTTCATTTTCATCTCACTCTGTGCATTAGGCTTGGTCAATAAAATATTTTCAATTTTTTTAACCCCCCCCCCCCAATATAATGAAAACAAATAAATGAAATCACTGATAGATAGAGATATAGATAAGAGATATCATAGATGATTCACTCTGACTTAGACCCCACAATTGATACAGCTCTGGTGAATCTAACCTTAGCACCTGCTTGTCCTGTGTTGATGGATACATTTCCATTTGTTCAGCCTGAGGATGTGGACAGGATTTTTGGAGAGGTGAGAGGCACCACATGTGCTCTAGACCCTTCCTGGCTCATAAAACAGGCCAGAGGGGGACTGGTGGAGTGGGTCAGGGTGGAGTGGGTCAGAGAAGTGATTAATGCCTCTCTACATCAGGGCAAGGACTGTTGAAACCACTGGGAGAGGTCATCCATAGTTTTGGAGTTTAGTGCTAATATCTATACATAGATGGCACTCAACTCTTTCACTCCTTTTCACCTCATTTCAAGGAAGCAGTTCCTGTGTTAAACAGATGCCTGGCAGCTGTAATGGACTGGATGAGGGCAAACAAATTTAAGCTTAATCCAGACAATGAATCTGGGAGACATCTCCAAACTACTGGGGAGGGCCTTCTCTCAGTCCAAACATCTATTCAGGAACGCTTGGTGGGAATACGGGACAGGGCCTTTTCAGTGGCTGCTCCTAGATTGTGGAATTTCCTCCAAAGAGAAACTAGAATGGCTGCATCCCTACTGGTCTTCAACAAGCAGGTCAAAACCTTCCTCTTCCAACAGGCTTTTGGGGACGGGGAAGCTCTGGGGAGGGAGGGAGGGTGGGTTGGGGGCGAATATTAATTTTAAAGGCCATTGAAATATATTTGCTGTATTTTAATTCTGTTTTTACCATACTGTTATTAATTAATTGTTTTCTAACCTTAGTAGTGCTCTTTTTAAACTGTTTACTGTGGGTAGTTGTTAGTTGCCTTGAACCCCCATGGAGAGACAGGTGGGATATAAATGATGATGTTGATAAATACCTTGATCTGCACTTAAACTCAATTGTCACTGACAAAATTACCATCTGTCAGCTGCAAAAGGCCACCCTACTAGGATCTGCATGCATTATTTGCCGATACATCACACAGTCCTAGGCACTTGGGAAGTGTCCGACATGTATTCTAATACAATAGCCAATCTTGTTTGCTGTGTACTACTACTAATAATAATAATTATTTCAAATAATAATAATCAGATGATAGATCTGTGTGTGTGTGTGTTTATAAATGTGTGTGAGAACACACAAACAGATTAAAACTATAACATTCAGAGTTAGTTTTATCAACTGAAAGCCAGTAGACATATTTTCAATATATAAATTTTATTTACATACATTAACAACTTGCGGTGCAAACAGAACACAAAACAATGAGCATTTTACAAACACATAACTCCACTACCAAGGCCTGATCAAGTATCATTTCCTTTGCCATAAATTATGAGTCAACCAGTAAACAAATGTCATATCCAAAATTTCTGACCAACAAGTTTGTATTTTTCCCTTATCACTCTCTATCTAATGAAAACCAACCAATATGAATCAAATTCAGACCAATTTCCCCCTGAACACCCTCATTTCCATTGATAACTTCCAGTGTGAGATTGGTTATCTTTCAGTTCCTTACAATTATAAATCTTGCCACTTGAGTAAAATAATCATCAGTTCTTTTTTTTATTTCCAAGTTCAGCTGTGTGGCATCAATTAGTAATGCTAATCTAGCATCTAGTATAATCCTATAATATTACCTATTTTCATGAATATATTGTTCCAAAACTCTTCTGCTGGGTGCATGCAACATCTTCAGTAGTGCTTACTTTGCTTCCTATCCATCTGGTGTAGTTTAACTGGTGTGGTGTACAATCTTCATATTACTTTATACACATTTTCTTCTGTATAACCACTTTCAACTTTAGAACCTTTTTCAGTCAAGATTAGGGTTGCCATTTTTTGATATAAGAAATAAGGGACATTTACGGGATTTTTCACAAAAATAAGGGACACTGAAACTCAAACATTAGGTAGAAATAGTTTTATTAACAGAATAAGATAATGATTGAAACTCACAAAAGAAACTGACTTATACCCTCTTAACAGTACATGGTGTGTTTCTGCATGCTTTGTCATGCAGAAAAAACATTATTAGAACTACCTAATTTTCTCCATCTGTATTTAGTACTTGACTTTGCTGACTTTAAAAAGTGCACTGTCTAAACATTAAAATAAAATAAATTTTATAAGACAGTACATCTTCATGATTATTATGTCAATAGTTAATGGTATTGTATAGTATGGGATACACAGCATTGTATAGTATTGGGATGCACAGCTAGGCCTATTTTAAGAGTAACTCTCAAGCAACCAGAAACTATCTTTATCCAACATGATCCAACATTCCCCTTGGGTAATGGTTAATTCGTCTACTGTACTTTGAAAAAGTCCTGTATCGCCTTTTCCTTCCAGCGGGGATGCAGGCTGCCCTGAGAGTTGGAATCCCCGGGCAGGCATTGCCGTGGAAACCACAGCGCACACCTTCCTCTGGTGAATCCCGCCCAGTCCTGTACTGTTAGTCAAAAATAAGGGACAGGGCCTGAAAATAAGGGACACAAATTTTAGGGCCAAAATAAGGGACGCCCCTTAGAATAAGGGACATATGGCAACCCTAGTCAAGATCCATCAAAGCCTCTCGATCTCTTTCCCATACCCATTATAACAACTTCAGCCCTATTGCCTTGTCTATTAATCCATTGTTTATTTTCCCAGTTAGTCCTTTCCCAAATATTTCTTGCTTTTTATGTTTAGCTAGCAATTTTTCATATTTATTTAATTTACTACATATAAGATTTTTACATAACCAGTCCTTTTCCCATTTATATAGCTGCTGTCTTTCAAACCAATTGTTGCTGTAACTAAATAAATTTGCCCATCAATTTTTTTATCAATTCCTTAAAGGGGTCACTTTGGGAGTAATTGCTGTCCAAGACTGTTGCCATTATTATGTTTTTGTGGAGGAACTGCAAGATGTTCACAAATTTGTCAGGGTACTCTGGATTTTTTGAAAGATGGTCCAGAGACTGCTGTGATTCACTGCGTCAAATGCCTTTGCAAGGTCAATTAATGCCAGTAAGAGGGGCTGGTTTTGTTCCCTGCATTATTCTTGAGCTGTCATGTAGTGAACATCTTGTCCACTGTTCCTCTGGAGGGGCAGAAGCTATTCTGGGATTCTGGGAGGGTGTATTCTGAGACAGGTGAAAGGCGGTTTGCAAGGATTACTGTGAAGATTTTCCCAGCAGAGTATAGAAGGGAGATACCTCGATAGTTTCTTCAGTCTGTTCTTTCCTCTTTTTAAAAAAGGGTGATGATGGTGGCATCCTTGAAGTCTACTGGATTTTCTTAGTCACCCACACTTTTTCAATGAGCTGGTGTTGTTGTGTCAGCTCAGGTCCTCCCTCTTTAAAGATTTCAGCAGGGATCCCATCAGGTCTGCTGGCTTTGTTATATTTTTGTTGGCTGATGGTATTGCTCGGTTTTTCCAAATTAGGCAGTGCTGCAAGCTCATCCCTGATTTGTTGTGGTGGGATTTGTGAGAGAACCTCTTTGGCTACATTGGAGCTACGATTCAGGAGGCTTTGGTTGTGCTCTTTCCAACGTAATGCAATTGATTATATTATACCTAATATAAATATAAATAGTACTGAGAAAAGAAGGAAACCCTGATTTACTCCTTGCTTAATATTTAAAAGTTCAGTACTCAAATAGTTAATTATAACTTTAGCTGAGTTTTCTGAGTATATTTGTTCTATTATATGTTGAAAACCCTCTCCAAAATTGTATTTTTTTTATCAGGGATTTCAATACTGTCCAACCAGAGTCAGAGGCTTTATATATATCCAATGCAATAATATCTACCTGAGCTTTCTCACTTTTGGCATTCTCTATAATGTTTATCAAGCTGTGGATGAAGTCAGAAATTTGCCTTTCCCTAACAAACCCACATTGGTCTGGGTAAATATAATCCTCAGCAAATAATTTTAACCTATTTGCCAAAATTGCTGAGAAAATAGGTATTAGTATTGCCCTGGTATATTTTCATGAATTTAGTATGGGATTTCTCCTCATTATTTCATTAAACAATCTCTGTAATTTGGGTACTAGGAATTCTGTATAGGTTTTGTAAATTTCAGATGGAATTCCATCTTCGTCTGACTTACCTTTCCTTAATTTGTTAATCGTGTCTCTATTTTTCTCTTGTGATATAGATTTCTCCATGTCCTTACTATGTGTCTTGCTGAGTTTCTAATCTAATTTTTGTTTTAGATATTTATCCAGCTTGGCTATATCCACTTCTATACATATTAGAATAGAAATCCTATATCACTTTAATTTGATCTACCATTCTGGCACATAAGATAACATTACTATCCCTAATACTTCCAATCTCCTTTCTTTCTCTCTTTGTCTGTGCTATTTTTGCCAGCAGTTTTGAACTGGCAAAAATATTCGAAATAATATCTGTTTGTGTACATCATATCTTTTTAACCCTTTCTATATTTCTAGCATACAACTCTTTCTTTAATCTGGAGATATTATTTATAATTTTCAGATCCTTTGTTAACAGATACTTTGATCCAAGTTCTTTTATTTCCACTATCAGTTGGTTTTCATGTTCCCTTTCCTGTTTCTTCAGTATACCCAAATATTTACTAAACAATAATTTCAAAACAGCTTTCATTGTATCCCAAAACACCTCACATGAAGGGAGTTCCCTTCATCTCCCAAATTTCTGCCCATTCTGTATGAATATTCTTCTTTATAGATTTTTTGTTAATAATTTTTACATCCATCCACATTATTTTCAAATGCTCATAGTCAGCTTGATAATCTAATACCATATTCACACCTCGATGGTCACTTATTGAATTTGAATTTACAGTGACTTCATTAACACATTTTGCTAGAGGTGGTATTATGAATATATATAAAGCTACAGTATATACGGTACATTAGGTATTTACTAGAATTGATTATATATAAGAAACTAGAATTGATTATATAAGAAATCTTAAGACTGATGCTATTACTGATATTAAGATAATTCTGTGCATTGTGTTTTCTCTATGTTTGTTTTCTCCAATATAAGGATTTCTATTTATTTTATTGGGTCTCTTTGAGTACCATTCCCCTAATATTTATATTTAAGAATATTTATTTTTTAATTTAAATGATACCAGGTTTCAATCTGGCATTGCCAATTTATTCTGTTTGGCAAAATACCATAGACGTTGGAATTCCCAGTCCTCTTGTCTATTTGGCTTTCTAAATGTTTATCAACAATTATATTCAAAATTAGTAATAAAATGATTTGTATGATTAAAATAACAGGTCTGTAAAGACAATCAAGGTCCTTGAAGTCTGTACTCCAAATACTGAAAGTAATAAAATGTAAAAGAAGAAGTAGAGAGGTAAAAATGTTTGAAAATATGTATGTCAAATCTGTATCTCTATCTATCTGCCTATCATCTATTGATTGATGTTGGTATTGGATGGAATTTTGTTGATCAAGGGAGAAAGGGTGACAATGCATGTTGCCATATTGGCCTTTTCACCAAAGTAATGTATACCCACAAATACAACAGTATGTATCGGTCAATAATCAATAAACAGGTATGAAATATAAACTTATATTGGGTAAACAAGTACAAATTTACAAGTATAATGTTGATGCTCCATACATCAGAATGAGTAACAAACTAAACATAAATTTGCTGCTTGTGAAGTCAGTCAGTTGAACTGAAGAGTCTGTACAGCACACACGACCGGTTTCGACTTTTTTAGTCTTCCTCAGGCAACTACAGTATGTTTAAGAATATTGTAATATATGCCATTTACATATAAATACATTTCAATCAGGTATGAATACTCACAATTATACATTTCTTTGCCTCCCTCACCACTTCAGAAGGAATGGGGCAGGGCTAAGCCAGCACAATTTGATGGAGCTCACCAGGCCCCATCCCAAAGAAGGAAAAGGGGCCAAAAAACCCCAAGTGTATTGAGGTGGCAAGACTCATTGAATCAATTATTGAATGGCAAGCTGCTTTGGGTCCTGTCCATAGAAAAAGAGTGGGATAACAAAATAAAAATTATAATAAAAAACACATAGGTTAAATCCAATTAATTAATTGGCTCTACTCTAGTTAGGACTGAAAATAGGATTTTGCAATATTGTTTTGACTATATATCATGATGTGATTCTTTCTTTTCAACTATTCTATAATCCTTCCCTAGCTCTGGCGTGGAGACAGGAAAAGTTGACACTATGATGATAGCAAAAAGTAACATTGTACTTTAGGTGCACATTGATTCTGAAGCTCAATCACCTCTCCTGAACCCTCTCAGAGGCACAATTGCACTTTAAAGCAAAGTATGAATGCCTACTTTTCTTATTCTTATGCAGAAATGTGGCTGCCTTTGGCATCATTACCCTGTTCTGCATTTTCTGCATACTCCACTATAAAAACAGCATATTGTTTCTAACAGATTGTCTAAATTCTAAAATAGCCACTAGGGTAGCATTTATCAACATTTTACTATAGCCATTTTTTTTGCAACCTCAGCATTCAGCTAAAGGAACCTCATCTGGGGTCACGACCAAAAGTTTATTTTATATTGTGTTGCTCGTTTCTGTCGGGACGATATAATTTTTCACTAACGTTTTCTTAGCAACAAGTAATTTTAACAATTCTCTTTCCTTTTTGAGAGTTTTTGGAAACCATGCCATTTCCCAAAGCTCTCACAATTTAGGAATTATTCTGTGCAAAATTATTTTGTGGTTGTTGTGTCCAGAAAGCTACATTTTGTGGTTTGTGTTGCAAAACCTTGGTTGCTTTCCTCCTTAGTTACCACTCAATGATGGTAAGACAAGTGAAATAAAGAGTGGGATATTAGTGTTTGGAGCCCTTTTGATGTCTTAATTAAACATTAGATTTACACTTAGGCAGTTTGTGAAGCAAATGTTAACTAATTCATAAGCATATTTCAGTGAGGATGGTTCTACCTAGACACTATAATCGAGTTTGGAAATGGATTAAGACAAACTTGTTTTGCTTTCCAATGCCTACACAAACACCTCAGAAAATGGCATGAGGCTGAGATGGTGGCTACAATATCCACTGAATGCAGATTGAAACTGAACCTTGGAATCACAGTATCCACTAGAGGTATGTGAAATACTTGTTTCCCCCATTTCATCTATTCTTTTGTTCCTTTTGTTTCAGGCTGGAGCACAAAACAGGAACACTCCCCCCCCCCCATGAAAATTAGCTCAAAATGATAGAAAGCGGGAGCAGGTACCGTTTCCTTGGCTGCTTTTCATGAGCACAGTTTAATCTTTGTTATTAATCCCACAGCAAACAAAAAGTAAATCGTCATTTACTCTCCTCTTCCAGGAAGTAATCAGTCTTCCTTATTTGCAAGTGGGAAGCCTCCTTAAAACGCCTTGGAGAATGTGTGGCTCCTCTCCTCTCCTCCTCAGCTCTTGGAGCTGCAGCCTTAGATCATTTGTTGTTGCTGCTGCAGTGATGCCTCCATCTCTCATGCAAGAAAGGTGCCTCCTCTAGTCCCCCTCATCTTCCTCCATCATGTCTCTTACTCTAGAGTAAGCCAGGCAGGAGCAGCAATGACAAGGCACCAGCGGTAGCTCCAAGAGCCAAGGAGAGGGGAGGAGGAGAGGGTAAGAGGTGAGAAGGAGGAAGAGGAGAGGGGCTGAGGCGCCTTCCTTGCATGAGAGACAGAGAAGGAGGAGGGTACCCAGGGCAGCAGCAACAGCAGCAAGTAAGGATCCAAGGTGACAGATCCAAGACAAATCATGTCATTGACAAAAATGATGGGAAGGAAGGGAAGGAAATCCAATTTGGAACCAGTTAAAATAGTGAGTGGGTCTGAGCACTGGGCTGTGTGTGTTGAGAATCATTTGGCAGGAAGGAATGGTGCCCTGCACGCCTCTCTCCTGCTGCTGCTCCTGGAAAAGTTAGAAGGCAAGACCAGTGGGGGAAACGGGATGTTTCTAAGAACATTTTATTTATAGAAAGAAAAAAAATCTAAAAAATCAGGAGATTACTCAAACATTATAAAACTTAGTAGGCTAAGAGTGGTAGATATGACCTCCAACGTGTGGCAACTTTCACCCCTCTAGCCCTCAAGATGAGGGGAGGGGGAGCCTGGGAAGGACCCCCATGTTGGCCAATGGTCTAAAAATCTTTGTGCTTTTGGACCTGGAAGAAAAAAGCTCATTCGAAAAGGCACCCATTATTCAGAAAGGCATGCTCAAAAATTAAAATGGGGTCTTACAAATGAAACAAACAGAAATTGATAGCAATTCTATACAAATGAACAAGACTAATATTCACAGTTAAACAACCTTTGGAAAAGGCAAGGTTTTATTCTTAAACAGTCTACTGATGCACTGGTGTACAATCCATGTCCATTCAGGATCAGTGCTGGATCATAGCATTGCATATAAAATGGGAATAAAGGGCCAGAAAGTGTTATTTTCCATGGGAATGTTGTGGTTGGTTTCCTCTCCTAGGGGAGTAATTGTTTACCTTCCAGTCAGCTGTTTTTCAACATTATTAAAAGTGCTTCAGTGCTAGCGGTGTTCTGACAAGGTCTCTGCATTTTCCAGTCCCAGTTTCTAGCCTTGCATATAGTATGCTATCATCATCTGCAGACCATTACCTGCCTTGTTCTGGGCTTTCTGTTGATTTTTTTAAATGCTTTCTTTGCTTGCTGTATGCTGCAGTACACATTGGTTGTGTACATTTTGTGCACATACTGCTCTCAAGCAAGCTTTACATTGGATTACAGTGTCTGTGTAGACCTGCCCTGAGTGAGACCATACTCTCTAACTGTCTGACAGGAACAGTCCTGATTATTTTCCTGTTTTCTCAGTTTTTCAATCTGTCTTTTAATATTCAAATATTCTCTTTTACTCGCATTTTCCTCCTTCATTCCTGAGCTTACTTCAGTTCCTGAAAACTGAGTTCAAAGTGCAATAGCATTTTGCACTCAGTTAACTCTGTAGGGGAGGAGGAAAGCTCAGATCTTGCCTTTCACAATGGTCTCAGGCAAAATAAAGTGCTTCTTTCTGTGTCCTGTTTTTTGTGTTTTTCCCATTAATAAACTTTACTCTCTTAACCACACTCTGATGTCACTTGGTCCCCAAGTCCCTATTTTCATCTCTAAATTGTTGGAGACTATAGTCAAACCCTGTGAAGAGAAGAGAGAGCTCTCTCCCTCCCCCCCTCTCTGTGTGTGTGTTCATCTGAATCTGATCATCCTGCAATAGGAAAGCACAGTAAAATCTCAAAGATTTCCCATTGTCATGATTTCCCGTTGCTGTGTTCCAAACTGCCACAAGAGGGTGGAAGATGCACACAATTTATTCAAGTAGGAGGACAAAAAGGAAAAACAATCTTTAAGATTTAATGCAGAAAGTGACATGTACTGAATATGGTTTTTGAGACAATGTTAAAGTAAGTAATGTATATTGTCATTTACCGTAAACATCACCAAAATTGTTAAAAAATAAATAGATGTATATCCAAAGAGAAAATGGTGCAAGCAAAGGTTTAGAATGAAATCAGTAAATCAAATATAGGAAAAGAATGAAGTTCACTAGAATGTAGGAGAAAAGCTGCAAATTATTATTACAGCTAAAAATGATGGACAAGGCAATTCCCAAACCATTTAAATGTATCTAAACCAACAAGACTAGGCTGTCTTAGGTATGTTGTTTTATTCATTTGTAGATAGCAGCCTGAGGTTTCCTATGGATGGATGGTTAGGAAGCATCACATTATTTGATATCAACTGCACTTGTGCATGCTAAATTAAGACTGTCATCCAGTTGCTAACTGCAGGGCATTTAAAATAAAAGTCACATACACAGGCAAAAATTTGCCATTCACGTAGTGCAATGCGATTGAGTAGTCATATAATGGGACAGAGTTTAATATTTTCTGAAATATCTGTTGCTGACAATGGCATTAGCACCTCTTAATATTTTCCCCTTGAGCACAATGAGATTTAGGGGAAAGACCACACCTTTTGCAGCGTCTTTTTCTTCTAAAACAAATAGCTTAACTTGAATTTGAATTTCCTAGATCTTTGACAGCTGATCTATTGATTTCTTATTAGAATGAAAGCAAATTTAGTCCCAAGTTTGTTGTTGTTCCTGTTGTTTTAAACATACAAACAAACATAGGATTTTCAAGCCTTGGTACTGGATCCCACTCTGATATAAATAAATTGAGCAATTAATCCCTTTCAATCTACATTAACAACAGACTTTCCTGGAAAATGGGAAAAGACAAGTGCTACAGATTTATTATTTATTTACTTGTATTGAAGAAACTAGTTCTCACGACATTTGCAATTCCTCTTTGGTCATGGAAACCCACTGGGTGTCCCTGCGCAAGTCCTTATCTCTCAGCCTTGGAAGATGACGACGAAACTCTGAATAAATCTATTTCATCACACTAGAGAATTAATCCAGTTTAAATCCAGTTTCTGCCTCCTGCAAAATTCTTGGGTTTGTAGTTTAGTGAGTCTGTTAAAGACTCCTCCCTAAACTACAAGCCCCAGAATTCTGCAGGAGGCAAAAACCGGATTCTCTAGTGTGATGAAGTAGTTAGACTCATAGAATGAGCGAGTTAGAAAAGACCATAAAGGACCTCCTGTCTAACCCCCCCTCCCCCAATGCGGGGATACACAATCAAAGCATTTATCGCAGATGGATATCCAGCCTCACTTTAGAAACTTTCAAAATATGCTACCTCAAAATACTCTGAGGCAGCATCCTCCACTATGAACAGCTGCAATTGTCAAGAACTTTTCACTAATGTTTAGATGGAGCCTTTCCCCCTGTAATTTGAAACCACTGTTCTGTGTCCTGTGACCTCATCAGATGGGGTAACTTTTGGTGGCATATGCTGGTTCCTCTGTAGTTTTGCGACTGAGTCCACCAACTCCCAACCCATGATGTAAAACCACTTATGTCGGGGCTCCATTGCAAAACTATAGAGGAGGCTTCCTGTGTTATAATAGAGATCAATGGTGGTGTGGTAGCTGGGTGGTAGATGCTTCCCCCCATGGGATGAGGTAGGGTGGAAGCCAGGTGATGCAGGGTGTGGGGCAAAGGGGTTCCCCCACATGGCACCTCCAGGTTTGCCACAATGTGTGGCGATTCCGGCTGCCCACATGATGAGATGATGGGTAGGCTCACTATGCAAAATATGGAATAATCCAAATGTATCTATGTTGTCAGTAATTTAGTTCTAGCCTCTTAAAATACTTATTCTGTAATTTTGTTAGTCATTGTGTTTGGATGACTAACACCAATGACTAAGAGAAGCTAGATTAGACTAAAAATAATAAAATACAACATATATTTGAGACGTAATTAACTTGAAGACAGATTTTCCTACTCTTCCCTTTGTTGTGGCCTATAATTTTCTTACACTTACTAAATTCTATTATATTTGCTTAAGATTTTCCCCTTCGAAATGACCTTGCCTAGTCAGAGGGTGCATACTACCAACACCAAATTCTTTCTATCCATTAAATTTTCATTTTTACTGTTGAATAAAAACATAAAGTAATACTGTAAGATGACAAAAAAACATGGAAAAAAGTAATTTAATCAATGTTGACTATTCATGAGAAGAAAGAGAGGGGAAAGAAAAGGGATTTCCCCCACGATCTCACCTAATGTATACGTGTCTATTTAAACTTTATCCACCAGTAATCTCTTTCTGTTCTCTTCCTCCCTGAAATAATTTAAAATGTTTTCTTTTCCCTTCTGCAAAAATTATCTTCAATTTTCATTTTATTCATTAATTTATATCCCACCCTTTGTCATGAGATTTCAGAGTGGCAAACATTTTTATCTACTATCTGACTAGTCTCACTGGCAGCTGTATATACTGGAAAGATGAGTGGATCAATGCAAGCTGTCAATAATGTGGCTTGGAGAGTCAGGACACATGTATACTGACACTATAATACAGCATGGAACTTGTTTGGGAGGAACTGCTTTCACTGTGCAAGTGATAAGGTTGATGAGTCTGGAACTGGTTAAAGGCCAGGTGGGTGATTACATTTAACACAGAACCTGGCCTCAGACCGCATTGTGGAATTTCCACCATTTCCTGCAGAGATGTGCATCAGTGCTCCAGGGGCATATTTATTTATTTATTTATTTATTTATTTCTTCAATTTTGTATTCCGCTCCTCCCTACAGGCTCGGGGCGGGTGACAGTAAAAATACACATGGACAGCCAAGTCACAGACTCGCTGCCCTACAATTAAAAACATTACACAGTTAAAACTCACATTCAGCAAGTCATGAGGCACAGGGGATGAACAAAGAGTATACAAAAGCATACCGAATATCATCCATTTGGGCTAGGTAAATGCTAGTTCGAAAAGAGCGGTCTTACAAGCCCTTCTAAAAGGGGTTAATTCCGAGATGGCTCGGACACTGTCTGGTAGAGAGTTCCACAGCACTGGAGCTGCCGCTGAGAAAGCTCTCTGACGGGTCGCGGATAGGTGGCAGGAGCGGACAGATGGTATAGTCAGCAGATTCCGTTCGTCTGACCGCAGTGATCTCGGGGCAGATACGGGGTAAGGCGGTCCTCAGGTACGCAGGCCCTAGGCCGTATAGAGCCTTAAAGGTCAGTACCAACACCTTGAAGACAATTCGGTACTCAATAGGAAGCCAGTGCAGTTGCCGGAGAGTGGGCGTGATGTGATCCCTCGCTGACGAGCCCATCAGCAGGCGTGCCGCGGCGTTCTGCACTAGCTTGAGTTTCCGAAGTGTCGATAAGGGAAGGCCAACATAGAGGGCGTTACAGTAGTCTAGTCTCGAGATGACCGTCGCTTGGATTACCGTCGCCAGGTCGTTCCTGGACAGGTAGGGTGCCAGTCGCCTAGCCTGTCGTAGGTGGTAGAAGGACCCCCTGCAGACCGCGGAGACCTGGGCCTCCATGGTCAGCAGGGAGTCCAACTGAACACCTAAGCTCTTAACCGATGATGACGGGCTAAGCTGCTCGCCATCCAGGGTAGGCAACCGGCATCCACCCAGCCCAGGACGACCAGGCCACAGGATCTCCGTCTTCGACGGATTCACCTTCAGCCGGCTGGCGCGCAGCCATCCAGTCACGGCCTCCAGGCATCGATGGAAACAATCGGGTAACGTTCATATGGGGTGGGGGAAAAAAGGGAAAATGACAGTTAAGAGCAGAGGTAATCAATTTTCCCTGTCTGTGGACAATTCACCCCCTGCTGTCCAACTATGCCCTTGGAGCCCTTTTCAGCAGCCCCCACTTTGGGATCTATAATGCACTGTAGTAGAAGTAGGTGTCTATAATGCACTTCACGTTTTGCAAAGCCAAAATTCTTTTGAATAGCTCTGCCTTTTCACAGCCACATGATGAGATGATTTTGCAAAGTTATGCCTCCTCTCCACACCTGGATATACACCTGAAAATGAGGTTATCAATCATACTAAAAGAAAATTCTGGTTTGCTATTGATTTTTTTACTCTAGTATATTTCTAGTTTTCCAAACAGATGATTGCATCAGATCAAAATATGAAGTAGGGCCAAAATACATTTCTTTAGGTATGGAGAGCATGGGGGAAAGCAACAGAGGTACAAGAGTAGGAACCTGTTGTTCAAATTCCCATAAAAGATACCTGTGTTTTCAGTCATGTAATATTTTGCACACTTGTTTCACCTAACATTCTCTAAAGGAGGACTTAATCCAAAATAATTTTCCTGAAAAGACTATGGAAACTTCCTCTGAAAAACTGTAATATAGGGTGTAGCTCTTTCTACTTGTGCCAAATTATACTCTGCAAAGATTTGTCTTTGTTTACCTTAATATTACCTCCCTTTCATGACCAGATTCTTCTGGTTTGCTGTATCTCCTCCATAACTGGGTTGATAGTAGAAGGCTGAGAGGCATACTCCTTTTCTATATATACCACCATCAAAGGTGAAGATTTACTACCAGTGAAGATTTTCAGGTAGGATATAACCTTACATGAACCTAGTCATGCAAGCACCAGCAAAAAAACCACAATATAGGCATTCCGATTTTTTCTTTTCCAGATGAAGGCCTGAATCCTATTGGTCAGTCCCAAATGAAGACATATATAAATTGATTCAATGAATTTACCCTGAGACTATCAATAGGATTCAAGCCTAGATGTGTAATTAAATACCTCTTCTAACTTATACACAGCATAGATCAGGGGTGGGCAATTATTTTTTCCAAGGGGCCACACGAGAGCCCAAAAATATTATGGAGGGCCGCACCTAAAGGCTGAACTGCATTCTACATAATATCAATTGAATTTCTTTAATAATAATAATAATAATAAGGCACTACATTGCATTTTTGATATATTAATAAGATTGAAAAGAGTATATGTTATGAGCAATGAAAAAGAGAGGTTGTCATAGGAAAAAATGACATTTATTCACTAAAATTTTACATTTGTATCATTTGCGTCTCTGTTGGTCTTTAACAAGTGCATCAAAGTCAGGTTGAATGTCAGAGATGGAGATGCGAAGCACCCCTGACAGATGGCCATCCAGCCTCTGTTTAAAAGCCCCCAAAGAAGGAACCTCCACCACACTCCCAGGTAGAGAGTTCCACTGCTGAACGGCTCTCACAGTCAGGAAGTTCTTCCTAATGTTCAGGTGGAATCTCCTTTCTTGTAGTTTGAAGCCATTGTTCCAGGGCAGCAGAAAACAACCCTGCACCCTCCTCCATATGACTTCCCCTCACATATTTATCCATGGCCCTCATCATGTCTCCTCTCAGCCTTCTCTTCTTCATGCCCAGCTTTTGAAGCCCAGCTCTTTTAGCCGCTCCCCATAGGGCTTGTTCTCCAAACTCTTGAAAACAATTTATACATTATATAAATGTAACGTTCATTTGTGAGATTAACATAACTCAAAAACCACCGGGCAAAATGCTGACATGTACTAACACACAAGGAGTGACCATAACTCAAAAATTGATGTTGTCATTTGGGAGATGTAGTTGCTGGGAGTTATAGTTCACCTGCAATCAAAGAGCATTCTCAAATCTCCCAATGATGGAACTAAACCAAATGTGGCACACAGGACTCCATGACCAATAGAAAATACTAGAAGGGTTTGAGGGGCATTGCTCTTGAGTTTGGGAGTTGTAGTTCACCTACATCCAAAGAGCACTGTGGACTCAAAAAATGTTTGATCAGGACCAAACTTGGCACGAATCCTCAATATGCCCAAATGTGAACACTGGGGAAATTTGGGGAAAATAGACATTTGGGAGTTGGAGTTGCTGGGATGTATAGTTCACTTACATTAATGATGCTCGGCGGCGGCGCTTGCTCCCTCCCTCCCTCCCTGGCCTCCTCCTCCTCTTCTCCTCCCAACCCTTCCTCCCTTCACCTCCGCTGGCCGCTCTGATGCGAAAACGTGGAGGGAAGGGGGGGGGGGAGAGGCAAGACAAGCACCCTTCCTGCCTTCCTTTCCACCCCAGTGCATTGTCCCACAATGCACTGGGGCAGCAGCGACGATGACTGGGGGAAGGGGAAAGGAGGGGGCGAGGAGGAGCCTGCCCAAAGAGCTGGCGAGTGTGAGGGTTTTGCCCAATCCTCCTCGGCAGGACTTTTGCTAAGCACGCTGAGAGAGATAGTGGTATTGTCCTCTCTCAGCGTGCCTAGGAAAAGTCCTGCTGAGGATGGGTGGGTGTGCCTGGCGTGAGCAGTGTAGAAAGGGAAGGGAAGAGACGGAGGACAGCGAAGCCATGTTCTGCGGCACCTCTTGCTCCTGGGCTCCTCCTCTTCTCCCCTTCATTCCCCTCCATTGCTCGCCAGCCTCCCTGCCGGGGCCTGCCTGCCAGGGCCCTTAGGCAGGCTGGACAGAACCGGCCGGGGGGGAGGGATACAGCCCATGGGCCATAGGTTGCCCACCCCTGGCATAGATTGACAGCTGGATGATTATGTTATAAATCTGGCACCTTTCAGGGAACTGGCTTTCAGTCCCAGTTTTGATAAACTAAGGGTCTTTCTACACAGTCATATAACCCATAATATCAAATCAGATAATTCACAATATCTGCTTTTGAACTGGATCATCTGAGTCCACACTAGCATATAATTTTGGGTGCTTCCATTAAACCCACTTCAGAGTGGGTTTAAATCCCCACAACCCGGGAGGAAATCAGGCTTTCCTCTGGGTTATTCCCCATTGCAGTGCAGTAACTATCACACTGCAATGGGGCCACTAAACCCCAAAAGCCTTTAAAATACAAGGAATTTTACTGGGCCACCATTAGGCCTATGTGACTATTAACACAACATTGGTACATTCCAGGAGCACCCCCCCCCCCAATAGGCCTAATGGCAGCCCAGTATGTTTCCCTGTATTTTTAAGGCTTTTAGAGAGAGATTTGGGGAGAAGGTTGGTGCCATCATAGTGTTATCGAACAACCGCCAATCCCCCAGGCTAGTTGTCTGACAACCGGGCAAGCCCCTTGGACCGACCGCGGGGCAGAGACCGCGAGGGTTCAGTTAACCTGGCGAGCCCGGAGCGACTAGGTCCTCGTATCCTACCCGCCTCCCTTGATCCAATTATGCTCACCAATGCTGCAAGGTAGAAGCCACGAAATTGTTTATTCTGCTCAGCTGAGAGGATGCGAACCGCAATACTCTGATTCCCGCAAGGAACGCATGCGTGTACATTCAAAACATTGGTTTTTAAAGGTTACAGAACTGTCAAAACAATTGAATTTCCCGCCTGCCCCCTTCTGGGCCGGCTCCGTCGATGATTGGTCGGAACGTTGAGACCAGCTGATGGATGGGGTGTTGATCGGCTCTGGGGAGCCTATCGGTGCTTACTCCCATTTGCCACCCTAGCCAATCAGGAGTCTGTGGCCATATATGGAGTTCCAGGAAGGGGAGCTCAGACGGAAATCGCTGTCAATATAGCATATGAATAAAACAAAGAGTCCTGGTCAGGTAAACGACCTGAAGTGACACCTGGGAGTGATGAAATCAATGGGATGGTGCGTCATTCTTGAGAATGAAAGGGGAAAAGGGAAGAGGCCTGATGACAGGGATTCACTCAGGCCTTTGTGTGACAAAAAGGCTTATCTTGGGGCACACCTGGGTTTTGAAGTCAGCTGTGGCTCCCGCTGTGAAGAGTTGTTGTTCAATGGCCAAGTTCCAAAGGCTGATTTAGTTAGACTGAAATCCGACCGTTAAACCAGTCTTTAGACTGATGGAACGTGGGCCCGGGGCAAGAACTCGGGTGACCAAAACAAGGTTTCCATCAGAAAGCTCATGCAATATGAACAATGGTGATCCACAAAAGATTTGGAATGGGAATTTGGTTACATTTCCCCTCAGCTGACACAATAGCAAATACAGGGAGTCTTTCTTTACATGACAAAAAGGAGAGAAGGGAAGGGTTACATGGGGTCAAGGGAGACATGGGGGCAATCTGATACAGATACATGAAGGCAAAGATGAATTTTTATTTATGATTTCTGTTTCCCTGCTGTCAGCCCAACGCAAACAGACGTGGCCCCCTGCTTCGTAGGCCAAATCCTTTCTCAAAACTTTTCTTTCTGAACTCAGAGGTGTCCCAAGAGTGAGGGGAGAGGGGGAAAGAGGAGAATAAGGATAAAAAGTATAAAAGCAAAAATAAGTTCCTTTCCTCCCTTTGGGGGTCCCGAACTCGGATTCCCATCCCAAGCGGCCTTGGCCCTGCCGCTTGAGCTACCGCAACTTTCCCTTGGACGCAGCCTCCACGCAGTCTTAAGGCGCCCGGGAAGCGGGAGAAGAGAAAAAAAATATAAAAATTCAGAAGAAATAGGGGGAAGGTCAGAAAGAGAAAGGACCCTTCTGGACAGACTCCAACGGGGTTTGGGGAAGGGGTGTGTGGGTTTCCACCCGGGAACAGGCGTGCGTGCTGAAGTTGGGACTTGTTCACTCGCGGAACGACCTGCAGCTTGAGACCTGTTGCCTTCGGTAACAATAGAGCTCAAAGAAGCAAATTGGGCTGTGGGGACAGACTTCTTGGACTACAGAAACAGACCCAGGAATCTGTCCCCACAGAGCCCATAGCTCATTAGAACTGGAAGACCCAGATCTAATGGCTATCTTAATTGTGAATAAAGCACGGTTTTCATGCTTTGTCTTGAATTAATTCACTTTTACAGGAGACATCATTTAGATGTCTCCAGTAAAAGCACGAGAGCTCATGCAGTTTGGCCCCTGTCTAGATGGACCCTCTGTTCAATGTGGATTTTATACAGCTGTGTGGAAGGGGCCTAAGTCTTGACCTATAAATTCCCATTCATTCATTGGGTCTACCCTACTTGGAATGAACCATAAGTTTTAGGCAGGATTGCCATAACTGAATATTTCTAAATGACAGATGCCTTTTGTAGTCTCTTCTAACAGTATAATTATATGATTTGGCAACAAAGGTTAAGAACTGTAGAATTAATGAATATTTTGAACTCTAAAATGGATTATGCCCATAATATCAATAAAATGTAGGGCGCATCTCCTTAAGTGGGGACCATGACAAAATGTTGAAGCTAAAGTTTCAGGTTCAAGTCAACCCATCCTTTCCCCATCATATGACTGTCTCCTCAGACAATCAGCACTCTGTCCTCCCTGAGCGTATTTTCCTCTGTATTTAGTACTTTTTCTTAATATTTGTTGTCTTTGTAGACCTTAGTATTACCTCCCATTAATGACCAGATTATTCTGTTTTGGCTAGCTTTGGGGAGGGATGAGGCAAATTATTTGTATATCTGGTGTTTTAAATTGCCCGTATTTTAAATGAAAATAATCCTGGGGATATTTAATGGCAAGGGGAGAGGAAATGAAAACAGAAAAGGCTAACTAGTAGGGTCAGTACCCACAGGATTTATTTGTACTTGCTATAAAACGAGTGCTAGGGGCACAGGACAAAATGTGTTGCCCCTTGTGTTCCCTTTTCTGCAGTCTTTGAAAGCAGACAGAAGCCTCCCCGATGACCTTCCAAAACCAGAGCTTGTTCAGAAATAGTGTGAAAAAAGCTCTGGTTTTTTTGTACTGCCTTTGGCAAGTGTCTGCCCAAGATCATGACAGAGGTGTTTGGGGGAAAGTCACTGCTCATTCGTCAAAAGTCAGCAAGCACATAGGCATGCCAATGCTGCATTTTATGCCAAACAAACCCCACACCACAGGCAGAACAAAAAAACGACCTTTATAAAGCAGGTTTTTTAAAAAAAATTCTTAAAAAATCCCATAATTGGGGCTAACTTTAATACCACATCCATATAATTGCCCTTATCAGAAGAATTCATTTTCCCCAACTTACAGAAGAAATATTAGCTTCTGTCTGTCTGGTTGGATATCAGTTACATGTGGCTCTTATATCCTTTCTTACTGGATAGAATAATGCCAAGAGTTCTTGCATTTGTTGTCACAATATTATTCTCTGTGTATGTGCTTTCTATGAGAGAGAGAAAATCCATTTTCAGAGCTAAATTAGACACCCTATCCCAAGTATTACCATGAAGCTCCTTTTTGGTTTGCGTTTATTATTTCACTTGTCAGCACACAATACCACCTGCAATATAAAGATCTTACAATATAATACAATGCCCTTTCAATGAAACCATTCATATTATAAATACTTTGAACATTGTAGCATTATCCTCTGAAGATGCCAGACACAGATGCAGGCAAAACATCAAAACATCAAAAGAAAATGCTGTTAGAACACGGCCATACAGCTCGGAAACCACACAACACTCCATTGTACCATCAGCTAGCACTACTTACTAGTTTTCCACAAGGCAAATTAATTGTAACATCTAACATCGCTTACGAAACTGTCTGCTGCTGTTATTGCACTGTCACTTCCAGTGATTCCTGGAGTTCTTTATGGCCTCATAAATCAGTCAAAATTTGCCTCCCCACTTTAATGTGGTACCTTTATCTCGTACTTGACAAATGCAACTGTCTTTCGGGCTGCAAAGGTCGACAGCAGGCTACACTTAAGGTCGAGCACCCACCTCAACCCGGGCAGGCCTCGAACTCATGACCTACTGGTCAGAGAGATCTTATGCAGCTGACACTTAGCCAGCTGCACCACATTCCTGGTGTTGTGTCACTTATTAAAGCACAGTGCTATGGAGCACAACACTGAATGTGCCTTCAGTTATTGAATTATAGTGATCACTTGAATTTCATAGGGTTTTCTTAGGCAAGGAAGGCTCAGAAGTGTCTTTGCCAGTCCCTTCTTTTGAAATACAGTGTTCCCTTGCTACTTCGCGAGAGGCAGCCAATCAAGAGAGATTGCAAAGCAAAACAGAGATAGCTAGCAAAAAAAGGGTGTGCGGTGCCTTTAAATCTCTCCTCGCTTCTGCCTCACCCTCTGAATGCGATATACATATTGCGTTCCTACTTTGCGGGTTCCCACTTTTCGTGGGTGGCCCTGGAACATAACACCCGCGATAAGTGAGGGAACACTGTATAGCACACAGCACCTGGTACTTGTCGGCAGGCTCCCATCCAAGTACTAACCAGGGCTACCCCAGCTTAGCCACCTAAATCAGACATGTTCTGGTGCCTTCATGTATCTAGGCATAAGTAGAACATTGTGATAATTAAAAGTCCTAGATCCAAGGGCCTTTCCTGACTCTCAGCGGCAAAACCCTCTTCTCCAGTGCTCAGGTTGAAGGGGAGGAATATCATGATATAACTGTCTTGAAAATGGGTGTTCTTTCTCATTAAAACTTTGCATTAAAAAATTACAGTTATATACTCTATGTAATTATGATTGAGGAAATACTAGCAATAGGCACAAAGTATGAGCAGTAAGACAAGTTTTGAAATCAAATTAAATAAAATAGATTTCTCACAGAGAAAGAATATGTGACATAGATAGAGGCCCTTTCTTTTTCTTTCTTTCTTTGTCTTTCTTATAAAAAGCGTCAGAATATCAGAAGTCTGGAATTATATCAAGGACACACACTGGATGGGGTAGCATATTTAGGATCACTAATCCTTATATTGCACATTTTAAAAAATAAGTGTCAAGTGAAGAATTATGGAAAGATGTCCAAATTGACAGGGTAAAAAAATGAGGTAGCCATTTTTTAATCAGTTAGCTGTTCTTCACAAGGGAAACATATTCTCATTTCACAACATTATTGCAAGTTAGACCAAGAATAGACTGTTATCAATGCTCCCTGTGACCCAGATATATATTAAGCCTCTGTGGAAGTTTTTCAAAACTAGATGTGGCTTAATGGTTTTTTGCACTGAAAACAATCTCCTGTGAAAAAACCCAGCATTTTTAAAATTCCATAACGAATAACATTTCTATTTAGAAAATGTTTTCTATGCAGGAAAACTATTTTTTGTACATAAATATTATTATTATATCAAAGCAACTTCCGGGCATATAATGATGCTTTTAAGTTGTACTGCCTGATATAGTCTATCACCAGGGCTGTAGCCAGGATTTTGATTCGGGGCTGAGTTTGGTTCGGGGCTGAGACTGGGTGGAAGACGGTCTACCCTAGCAAACCTTTTGTATTGTTATCCCAATAACCCCATTAATGTGGGATATAATGAGCATGGTGATCAGATCATGATATGAATAAACATAACAGTTTAAATAATGTACTAGGCATGTAAAAAATGAAACGGAAATTAAAAGAAATCGTAAGTGATTCGTATGTAATGGGCCTTTCAAGTTTATACGGATCGCAAGGCCAATCCCGGAAGTGGACTTTCTTTTACGCACCCCCTGGGCCCAAAATTTCGTTAGATTATTAAATATTTTGTTAGATTATTAAACAGGAAAATTTCCCCTCCAAAATAGCTTTGCAGACATAACTCACAGTGAAATCGGGGCCTTTCCATGCTTGAAGCCTAATTAGAGTGGAAGGCCTCCTCAGGAAGTGAAAAAGGAGCCGGAAACCATAGAGAGATCCAGATCGGCACTCCTAGAGGGCTGGAGGACTGACGAAAAAGCGATTTAAACACCCAGGAAGGGGGTTTAGATAGAAGAACAGAGTAGGAGGACATAAGAACTGCTGAGAGAAGGGCAGCAGGAGTGAAAAGAGCACGGAGAGGAGAAGGAAGAGTTCAGAATCCAGAAAAGCCATAGAGTTCCAACGGAGGTCCTAGACTGCTATGGTAAAACTGAATGGGGAGGAGAACTCTACAGATTAGCAAGGCTTGCACCAGAGGTAGGCCTAGGCATTTATTTAATAATATTAATAATAATATATTAATGCATTATATGTGTCCCTGCAAAGGAACCCTGTCCTTTAATAATATTAATAATAATAATATATTAATGCTTTATATCTCCCTGCAAGGAAACCAAGGGAAATGTTGCCCCTTGATTTGCCTGTGTTTAAAACAGTATCAGTCCTGTTTCCCTGCTTTGCCTACTTTAGAACTACTAACAAAATTTCGTAAGTAATTAAGTTACATTTCAGAAATTTTTGGGAAATTTTTTGTAAGTCTTTGATATACTAATCAACCCCCCCCCCCATTTGATTTACGATTCACCATTTTAGGATTCTAAAACATGCCTATAATGTACCAGTAAGGCCTTCTCGCGGACCACCCTGAGAATTTCCGGGGTGAAGCCCCTTAGCCCCCTGGCTACATGCCTGTCCATCACTGTTTTGAGTGCTTATATGAGTAAGGTATATCCCTGTTGAAGTCTTTCTTATTTATTGATAAATCAAACGCCCTCATGTGGGGAATACCACAAACATCTTCCCATAGAAACTACAAAGCTGTCACCAATGTATTATCATAGCCTTTGAATCAGAAACCCTACTGTGCACAGGCATTACTGTTACAACTGTTTGTGTGTGTGGGGGGATTTGCAGGTTTTCTACAGCCTTTTGACACATTGGTTTTCAAGTTGATTTCAATTGAACTATCATAGCTGCAACAAATAGAATCCTAACTTTTACTATTAAGAAAGATATATTCTGAATTCTCAACCAGTGAGGTCTAGTTATTCACCAAACTGTGAAGCTCAGGATTCGAAAAAGTACAGCCAAGACAGTTAAAATGAAATCATCATGCTATCACTGTGTAGTATGACAGGGCCCACATATCTCTGTTAATATGCATGGTCCCGTTTTTTGTCTAATCATAGGATCATAGAGTTGGAAGAGACTCTATGCGCCATCTAATGCAACACCCTGCAAAGAAGCAGGAAAATTATATTCAAAGCACACCCAAGAGATGGCCACCCAGCCTATGTTTAAAAGCCTCCAAAGAAGGAGCCTCCACAACACTCCGGGGAAGAGAGTAGGAAATTCTTCCTAATGTTCTACTTTCCTGTAGCTTGAAGCCATTGTTCTGCATCCTAGTCTCCAGGGCAGCAGAAAACCAGCTTGCTCCCTCCTCCCTATGTCTTCCTCTCACATATTTATACATGGCCATCATGTCTCCTCTCAGTCTTCTCTTCTGCAGGAAAAATATGCCCAGCTCTTTAAGTCACTCCTCATAGGGCTTGTTCTCCAGACCCTTGGTCGTTTTAGTTACCCTCCTCTGGACAATTCCAGTTTTCCCCTTTTCCATGTAAAGGGTCAAATTATACAAATGTATTGTAGATATCTTTTTCAGTGTGTCTTAATGTTTGCTGTGACTTCCAGAAATTCTAGTTGGGTCTTCCTCTTATAGCCCCTGACTCCACCTTTAGTGACTGCACCCTACTACTCCAGCCCTTTCCCAAGTCGAGTTCAAAGAACCTGCCTTTCTTCTCAGTGTGGTTCTACACAGATACTATAATGGGCGCATCTGTATAAACCCAAAGAACTGACTCCACATTCCTTGTGGAAACTGGTTACTGCATTCATAAATCAATACATCTATATTTGCATCTATGACTTTGTTTTATTGTCATCACCCTACAATAGACTGGCTTATTTATTTTGTCAATTTGAGGCCCAGAAGTGTTAGGAAAATGGACACAATGATATTTTTAAGCAATGCGTCATCTCTTTATGTTTTATGTTGATTCAAAGAGAAAGGCATTTATTCCTACAGCTATTCATCTGCATTTTTGGGGTGAGCGGTTATTAAATGATATTTATTTTTATACAAATTTGATTAATGCAAACATATGGTTGATTCTGATCATCAGATGGCTTGAATAATACTGTTCATATTTTTCCTGTTCACATTAAAATCAATAAATTAATCTGAAATGTGGATTTATCTGTTTTTCCAAATCTAACATTTATTCTAAATCAAGTGGTCATAAAGGAAGTACACTATTAATAGCAAATTTCTTCACTTGTGGGTTCATAAGAGTGGGTGTATGGCCCCTTTTACACTACATATAATCCATGTTATCAAATAAGATCATCCACATTATAGGCTTTGAAGTGGATTATATGAGTCTGAATTTCTTACTGTCTTGCATGAATAACGGTTTGGTTTTGCTCTCCAAATGTTCCTGGGCGGCAACTGGTTAGGAGATGACACAGAGGGACTGGAGTCTACACTGCCATATAATGCAGTTCAAAGCAGATAATCTGGATTTTATATGGCAGTGTAGAAGGAGCCTTAGAAAAGCAGATACAGGGCTTCTCCTGTTCCCAGTGTTCACATGGATACGCCAATTGAAATGAAGACTTCTGGCCCAAGTATATCATAGAGTCACTCTGGAGGACCTAAAGAATGCCTCAGGTGGCCATATTTTTTCAGTAATTGATAAATGAAATGGCAGGTGCTGGTCCCGTGTATATGGGGACTGTACCATAACAACTTGTTGTCTTCTTTTTTCCCCTTTCTTTTTCATACCTTTTTTTGTATAAGTTGTATCCTATGAACCTTTCCACTCATCTTTCCCCCCTAATGCTTTTAGCATACCTTATTTGAGATATAAAGAAGTCCAGGTAGAGGAAAGTTTTCATGCCTTTTTCAAACCAATTATCTATATTTACATGATAACCGCATTTTTTCATAGATATTGTGTTTAGTGGTATAGGTAGAAAAGGTGTCACCCCCTTTAAAAAAAACCCAGGAAACTCAGGTTTGTCTGAGGTTTCTGGTACTTTTTCATCATTGGTAGCAGCTGATTGTTCTGTGTTCTAGTCTGAATGTTAAATCCATCCCATACAAGAAAGAAGGCATGAAAGATTGAGTTTTGCTTCAGAATATTTTCAAATAATAATAATAATATATTTATTTTCAAACAGCCAATGTCCTCCACAACTTCTATTCTATTGGGGATAATATATTATTATTCATTCAAATGGCTTCATGGGAACACTGGAGAGGGCAGCAGTACCTGAAATCCTGTCTAGTGGATCACAATAGTTGCTGAAGATTGAGGGCAATTTCCAATACTTTTAAATCACAGAAATATTTAACTTCGGTAACCCTCTAAGTACAAACCCATCTTTTTCTATTGAATACTGTATATGCTTTATACATTTCTGTAAACAGCATCATGCTAGCAGCAAAAAGCAATTCAAATACATGTTGAGGGAATGACAGAATTAATTGGTATTGCATCACAGATATTCTCTCTAGCAATGAATATATTTGACAGGCCCATCTGGATCATGTCTTAAGAATGATGGATGGCCTGGAAATCACACCTATGACCTTCTTTCTAATGCTTGTATAAACCAGAGACATTACATTTCTGGTATATATTTCCATCAGAAATCAAGTCAAAATTTAGAGCTTTGTCTATGTGCAACAGCAAATAATAGTATGGCACATCATTCATTCCTAATGGATGTCACTTGGCAAAATAATTTATGTTGAGCTGAATCCAATTACAGTTACTGCTCCAAGCACACTTAATTGGGAGTAAGTAAGTCCTTTTGGACACTGTTCATGGAAAACAATGCTTAGGAAAGTTGCTTTGAGTGAGTGACAGTTCCCAGAATTCTCCATGCTGGCTGGGGGAGTCCTGGTAGTGACAATTTAAAAGTGACTTTTCCAAGCTCTGATGCTGTCTGTATGGTTGATATCAGCCTCCTTTAATAAAAAAAACACCCATCTTGATCTGTTCCAATAATTGGCAATTGAGCTAATACGATATATAGAAGAGACAGAAGAGATATTACTTCATCCCCTAATTGCATACTTCTTGCCACTGCTACGTGCTCATTATTTAACCAGAAACATATGTGGTATTTTACAATGCATCTAAAATCTGTGCCCCACCATCTGATCAGGCTTGTTTGATGGGAACATGGGAGAGGGTCCTTTTGGTGACTGGAGAGTCCAAAATGGTACTGTCCTTGCTCCACTTCCATCAGCAGGTCAAAACATTTGCCTGCCATCAGGCTTTCACAAAGTGACAAGGGTTGGCTTTTAATGCTGTGCAATGCTGTTTTTAAGGTTTGTATAGTCTTTTAATGAACATTAATATTTTACTGATTAATGTTTGCATTGTATAAACTACTTAATCATTTTTAAAATCTTGTATTTGATATATGAATGCATTTGTGTAGCCTTGAGTCGACTTTGGGCTTCAGAAAGGTGGGATAGAAATATTGCAAATAAATATTTATTTATTTATTTACCACGTTTGTATACCACCTTTCTCAGCCCTGACTCAGGGCGGTTCACAGTCGGCAACAATTCAATGCCTCAAAATTATAAAATACAATTAAAACATTTAGCGTATAATATAAAAACTGTACAAAGCCATAAAAGCATAATCATCAGCATCTCCTTACTAAAATTGTTATCCAATTGCATCATTAAGTCATTCAGTAATTTCATATTTACCTGATTATGCTGTATTTGCAAAAGCTTGCTCGAAGAGCCAGGTTTTAACCTTTTTATGGAATGTCAGAAGGAAGGGAGCTAATCTTATCCCCGTTGAAAGGGCGTTCCACAGCTGAGGGGCCTCCACTGAGAAGACCCTGTCTCTCATCCCCACCAAATGCATCTGTGAAGGAGGTGGGATTAAAGCAGGGCCTCCCCAGAAAATCTTAGAGTCCTAGATGGTTCATAAGGAGAGATACGTTCAGACATGTAAGCTGTTAAAAACTAATATTGTCTTAAATATGCTGTTAGGTACCTTTAGTGGGGGAAAAGGCAAGATAAAAATGAATAAAACCATTATCTTCATCTTAAAATACTGCAGGACAGTCTTCAAACTGGAATTATTTCATTTTCCTGGCAAAGCGCATTCTAAACCACCATTCATCCTGACAGTAAAAAGAGAGTAAAGGAATGCTAAACAGCAGGGAAAGGAGAAAGGTTGAATGGACTCCTGCCCAACTCATATTGTAAAGGCTTTATATAGTCTGATGTCTTCTCAGGAGCATTCACGTATCTGTTGAGACTGAAACTCCAAAAGCTTTTTCCCCAACTTGATTCCAACTATCATCCTGAAGACTGGTGGTACAGGAGCAAGGCACTGGGGGTTAGTTTTCAAAAGTCTCAATTCAAGAATACCTCTGGCACGTGGCAGTCATTATAATGACATATTTATTACAGAAATCACGATTCTGACGAGGAGTCAGGAGAGCTTGACTAACCTACAACCCATTGAACCGCAATACGTGATAGAAGTGTTTTCCACAGACCTCTCTTACAAGAGCTCTATCCTGTCAACGTCTACTGGACTGATTCATTTCAAAGGTCCTTCAGTGCAATTTAAATCAACCTGCATTGATCTTCCCCTTTATTTGAAAGGCTTAGCAGTGCTTCATTTCTTTTATATAGATGTTTAAGATGCTTGCTGTTATTTTCCCAGTGAAAGTCAGTGGAACACATCTTAGATGTCATTTGCTTTAGCTTTTAAAGAAAACCTTTAAAAAGCTAAATAAAATCAAAACTAAAAGCATGTTCCGTTTGACAGGCAGTGGCAATAGTTATTTCTCTAAATAAAATAGTAACTGATCAAAACCAAGTGAACTATAACCAAATGATTTTAAATTTATTTAAGCTTAGTCTATAAAGGTTTCTCTTTTTGCATGTAATATCAATAAGCAATTTAAACAATTCAACCTTACCATCTATGGCAAGTTGCAACACAAACAAGAGGAATTGATATAGTCAATCAATCATTTTAACTCACAGCTTTTCATTCAAATAATATATTTTCTAATTTTGGCTATAGGCAAATTTAGGTTTATTTCTGTGCACATTTTTGTGTGTTTACTTTTATATGTGTATATGTGATCAAACCTAAATCTAGTTTTTTTGTGTTTCATTGCCTGTGTGCCTATGTGTATACCATTGGTTTGGGGGAAAGTCTAAGAATAGACCTGGGGAAAAGTGATTAGTTGATACAAATGATGGAATGAATAGAGAGAAAATATCATTTAGATCATTTTTGAAGCAGTTCATGTCATAGGATCATTCCTGGAACTGTTTTCTGCTGTGAGATGTGAAAATGCATCTTGAAGTAATCCATACTTGCAGTAGCAACAACTATTATTCCTTTTCTTTTTGTTATGTGTAAACTTCACAGTTGCTCCTTAATATTCACTTCATAAGTTGGAAAGTCATTTTTAAGAAGAACAAATATAATTGAACAGTAATAAGACAATGCATTCTACCTCTGTTTGCTTATGTGTGACTTCAGCAAGTCATTATATTCTTGAAAGCAAATTTCTTTCCAAACTCTACTAGGATGTTACATGGTCATGTAAACACAAAACTTAGATAATTGGTGATGCCTTAGTGACAGTGCACTCAAGAAAGTACTATATGTGATACACACACATTATCTGAATTAGCTCTAAAAATTCCAGTAGTTGATAGTTTGTTCAAAGCAACAACAGTTTAATAAGCATTTATGTTTCATTTTGGTGCCATTTATCTGGTGGATAAGATCCTTATTATCAATAAATAGCAGGTCCGTGTCCATGAAATGAGTCATATTTTCCTTGTAGATGTCCATATGGATGACAGCACAGTTTACATCATTCTTGCTACTGACAGAAAGAGAGAAAATGTAGCACAAATTGGGCCTTCTTACATATAAGCCTTTCAGCAAAGCAAACACATCATCTTTTACTTTCCTCGTGTGGGAACCATCCATTTGTTGCTTAGTCATTGCAACACAATCCCGTAATAGTTCACTGGATATCTCATGCTAGAAATTATGTGTTTTGTGCCTGTATGTGTGTTGGTCCTATGTACATGTTCTAACAATATCTAAGGTTGCATCTATATTGTAGAATTAGGACCTCATGGGTCACCATGAGGCACTATTTGTGCTTTCCGTTTCACTAGTGATTGCTGGCAAAGCGATACAAAATGGAAGGGGGAATCAATATGATGAAGTCATGAGTTAACACCACTTTAGCTGCCATGGCTCAATGCTACAGAATCCTTCTATTTTTTGTTTAGTGAGGCACTAGCACTCTTAGCAGGATAAGGTTAAAGACTGATTTCAATTGCTTTTACCTTTCTTCACCCATTCTCTGATCACTATACTTCTATTACCACTACAGGTGCTGAGTGGTGATCATCATAATTTTCACGCTGGGTGGTCTCTACTAATGCCAGAACATCAGGGAAACATAAGTGCAATCCCCTGTCCCTGGGTTGCCTGCGTCTGAGGAAAGAGAATGGCAGGATGAACAGCCAACTGTTTACCCTGGCCCAAAACATGGGTGAACTCATGAGCATCCTGCAATTTTTTTTAACACAGAACAAAACTGCATTAAGCAGCCTTCTCTAACTTAAAATGAATGTACCTCTGTGTCTGGAGGATACTGCCAAATCAATTTATGCTCAAACTAATTCATATTGCCTTTGTAGATGGACTCTTAAGTTTAAGTGGCCAGCCATGATCTGAAAAGAAAGCGTTTGGTAGAGTTAAACCAGAAGTTCTCAAACTTTTAAAGCCACTTTTTCATTTCAGAAATTTGAAATCAGTGTCTTTTGTTCTGTAAACTTGCTTCCCTTTGAAAATTAACTGAGTGGGTGCCCCTTTGCCCGTGCAGCCTATACAGACAGCCAAAATTTAGGGAACTCTTCAGGGCAAAATTTTGGAGTGGAACATATAGAGAGCTACAAGGGTAAAGAAGCCATGGGGTAATGAAAGATATACAAACAGCACTTCATTTGTGTAATGTTGAATGTAGGCCAGATTTGTGCACAATGGCCACAACATAGGAGTCTTTTCAGGTGAAACCAGCTGCAGAAAAGCAGAGCTCCTCCATGTTGTGAGAAATTCCCCCTCCCCATCACTCCTCTGGTGTCAGAAGTATTAACTATATGCAGTTGCTTTTCTTTTCAAAGAATAACCTCTGCACAGGTCTTTCCCGTCTATTTTAACCTTATTTCAAAGCTCCTGTATTTCAGCTTCAATGGTGCTTCACTCACACATAGTGCTTTTGAGACCATCTTTCCAATTCTCAGGCTACATTTTGCTGAGTGGTTTTTGGAGCTGCAATTACACTGAACTAAGTGCAATCGGGATTTCATTTTGAGCATCCACTCCCCCGGAATGGAGAACCTTATTGTGGTAGGCATGTATTAAATTTCATCTGGACCATTTTATACTTCAGTTCTTGACCAGATGAATTCAGCGGTATAGCTTAATTGCTCAGATCTTATGCCCACAAAGCTTAATTTATATCCAAGAACCATAAAACCTTCCACAAAGCTACACGCCAATAAAAAGAACTCTATGAAATGTTGGCTATTTTAAACTTCTGAATGTGCTATATACAGTCATATATTCAGATCCAAATTATGCACAGGGCAGATTTCCTAAGGTTGTACAGCTATGCATTTGCTATAACTTTAAAAAATGTGAACATAACTCAAAGGTTTTTAATGTCATAGTAGTGTAAAATTGGTAACAAAACCATAATTTTAGGTTCAGATATTCTGACTACAAGTCAATAATAACTTCATTTCCATTTTTTCTGATAAAATTGACAATTTTTAAACTTTGCATACACTAGATAGGGGAAATATGACTGTAGGAGATTCCTCATAAATTGAGAGTTCTGAGGATCAGGATATGGGGCACATCTATACTGATCATATAATCCAGTTTGAAACTAGTTTCAAACAGCAGTGGCTACAAAAATGCACATGACTAAAGTGCACTGTAGTATAAATTAAGGCCATTAATGCACAACAAGAAAATCTGGGTTAAACCCCTTCTGTGAGGCCTAAATCTAAATCACATGACATGGCAAAATTGGCTCCACAGAATGTTAAGCCCTTCACCCACCTTTACTGGAACACATTTTAAAATCCAGAACTAGGGGATGGCTGGGCAGCAGGGGGGCAATTGACTTCTTGGAACAGGTAATTGATTATTTCCATTGCTATCTGCCACTTTACATTTTTCTCTATCTTTTATACTTCCAGAGTGCTAGTGCACATCTCAACTAGAAATGGGTGAAAAAAGCCACACTCTCAAGTGCCTGTCTAGCCACAGATACTGCAGATTCTGGAACTGGTTTGAGGCCACCTTCCATGATTAATGTAATCATCTTTATGGCCCCAAACCTGTTCCAGACATTTCTCATCATCCACACAGTGAAGTGGGTTTTTTGTTTTGTTTTTTTAAATCCAGAACTGGTTACAACCTGACCTAAGTGGTCAATGCAGATATGCCTGTACTATATTTAACTCTTAAAAGTCTGGGTTGGATCAATGTATATTCAAATGTCTTAAAGCTAAGTTAGCTTACCACCTCTTTCCCTTCCCACTCATTGAGACTCCTCTTTGAGATATACACAGGAACTAATAATAATAATAATAATAATAACAACACTTTATTGATATTCCACCCTATCACCCAAGGAGACTAAGGACAGATCACAGTACACATATGTGGCAAACATTCAATGCCATTTGGATAGACAGGACAGAGCAGACAGAATTGAGGTATGCTGTCTCAAGGTCCAGCTTTTCGGAGTCTTTGGAGGTTGTGCTCAAATCCAGCCACAGGGGGATGCTGTCGCTCCATCCTCTATGATGAAGAGGACTTCCTCCTTTCTTTTGGTCACTGGCTTTTTCTGGTCTTTTTCTTTGTGGTGTCATAAAATACTTCCTCCTGTGTTTAGGGGTACCTAATTTCTCTACTTAAAGCTCTAAACTGTTTTTGAACTGCTTAGGTAAACAGCGAGTTGGGTTGACGGTCGGGTACTCATTCTAACCTAGTCTTCAAACTGGCAACATTTTGGATAGTAGATCTTATTGCTGCTGCTGGTGATTTAGCAACTGTGCTATAAACTGGCCAGATAGGTACCAGATAATTGTCTCCATGCCAGGAATAGCTGTTCCCATTGAATCTGACAAATGGAAAAAAATAGAAAAATGCTGATTTGCTTTGGAGCAGTGGGGGATATCCTAGTATTGCAGCCTTATTCATATTCTAATTGGAAAGAACTGATGGTTTTAACAATGATAAAAAGAGCAAAATTTACATATTTCACCATTGTTGTCCAAGATCCAGGTGTGTGTTAATGCAGGATCCTATAGTTTCTGCCAGAATCAGTGATCTCACCTAGTCCTGAAGATCCAAGCTTCTGGTCCTCATCACCTCTCGGGGAGAAAAAGCATTGTAAAGTGCTTGGAAACCATGTGAAACTTGTGTCGGCTACCTTAGAGAACAGGAATGGTGTAATGAGGAAGTTTCAAACTTTATAGAGTCAAACACCAAGATACACCATTATATCTTGGTCTCTGAATCTGATGCATTGAGATCACCACTGTGAAAATTATGGAAAGCTTGCAAGCAATAGTAAGGCTGAGGTGTAAATGGATTATCCCTTTGCAGGCATGTAGCCAGGGGGGGCTAAGGGGGCTTCAGCCCCCCCCCCCCCAAATTCTCAGGGTGGTCCACGAGAAGGCCTTACTGGTACATTATTTAAACTGTTATGTTTATTCATATCATGATCTGATCACCATGCTCATTATATCCCACCTTCATGGGGTTATTGGGATAACAATACAAAAGGTTTGCTAGGGTAAACCCTCTTCCACCCAGCCTCAGCCCCCCGAATCAAACTCAGCCCCCCCGAACCAAAATCCTGGCTACGGCCTTGTCCCTTTGTGTCATGATTTTGATGATTACCTGGTAACACTAGTAGTAGTTACAGCATTGCTACAAAAGCATGAGAAGTTTTAACAAGTATTAAGTGTTAGGAATTAAGTGTCAGGACAAATGACCTCAGTGTACAATGTCACATTGCAGATTGGGTTATCCTTACAGTCACTCTCGGCAGCATTAAAATGAATGGTTACACTGATTTTTTGTGTGTGTTAGAAGAGGCTTGAGAAACTTCAAGTTGCTTCTGGTGTGAGAGAATTGCCCGGCTAAAGGGACATTGCCCAGGGGATGCCCAGATGTTTTACCATCCTGTGGGAGGCTTCTCGCATGTCCCTGCATTGGAAGCTGGAGCTGACAGAGAGGAGCTCAACCTGTCTCGCGGATTTGAACCACAGACCTTCAGGTCTGCAGTTCAACTGTCACAAAGGTTTAATCCATTGTGCCACTGTGCCTCTGTTCTCTAAATAGCTGAAATTTTTGACATATTCCTAGGTGTGCTATTGACTTTCTGTTAAATTAATACTTGGGCTCTCTAATCCTTTAAAAATAGCATTGCTTGAACAAATATAGAACAAACCTTTGACAAATAAAGAGATCCTGGTTTTTATAAAATGTTTTGCAATTCCTGCAGGAAAACATGATCTACATAGTGAAAGGTTTCCTATTATTAAAAAAATTACCAGTTATTTTTTGTTAATGTTTAGTGTCTTATTGCAAGCACCTTGGATACAGTTTTATTTGGAAAATTGTCACTGTGGATTAAAATGTGTATCTTCCAGTGCTCTAGTGTTGTTGTTGTTCTTTGCCTCAAATCCATAAAAAAGAGTTAGAAGCAATCAAGATGAACTAGCTGTCCAAACTGCTCAAGTCTTACATTTACGCAATGTCATTTGGCAAGCCAAAATTACTTTCCCTTTATTGACATGGCGCTATTATCCACAGTGACACGGCCACTTTATGCGATGCTGTCAGTCTCATTAGTTTGCCACAGGAGGAACAAGGTTTTCATTTGATGTCCTTCTCCATGTTACCTTTGGACAGAAAATGCTTGAATAGGCAAACGGCACTGAGCCTGGGCTCCTTCTTCCTTTTATTCTCTCATACAATGTGGGCAAACCCAAACTGGTGTGCCTTCAGAGCTGACAAAAAGATTCTTGCCCAAACTTCAGAAATTTTGTCAGAAGTTTCTGGCTGCCTTCACATGTCATGGGCACTAAGACTATTGACTTAGATGTCTGATCCTACGCCATAAGACTGCACTTGACTTTGCCATTATAATTGCACACTTAAAACTAGCAATGTGTTGATGACGCTAAGGTTGAGTGAAGCAGTGGCTAAGGAAGTGGGTTGTCAGGAAGAAACAGCAGCTCTACCTTCGAGGATCAGGTTCTGCCATTACCTGCAATAAACTGGCAGGCAATGCCTGCTGATACTCACTGGACTGATGAGGCAGCTGGATGAATCAAAAGAGGAAAAGACAAGGACTTTCCAGAGGTGGAGCCAACAACATCTGGTTTCTTATGCAGGCTCCTTCATTGCTAATTCCATCTCATCACCTGCTGATGGTTGAGAAGGGTGTTAGAAGGTACATTGACCATCAACAATAGGATAACAACCTGGTAAGGAGAAAAGGATGGGGACACCTTGGCTGACACTAGGGAAAAGTGATAAATAAATAAATAAATAAATTTTGGCTTCCCTAGACAAAAAGTTCCAAAGTCAAGGGGCAGCCACCAAAAAGGCCTGGTCTCTCATTTCCACCAACCAAGATTGAGATGAAGGTGGGACTGAGAAAAGGGCCTCTCCTAAGGATTTCAGGGCTTGGGCAGGGTCATACAAGGGGATGCGGTCAACCAAATAGCCCGGACCTAAACCATCTAGGCTTTTGCTGTTCCAACCAGCACTTCTTCCGGCCCAAGGGCCGGAAGAGTGACACTGATCACCTGGGGGGCCCCAGGTGATCAGTGAGCGAGACCAGCGTAAGTTTCGCTCTTCAGGGCGTGGGTAGAGCCTCCTGCACGGCCCGCCCATTTTCAGGAGGGTTTCCCTGGGTGACGTTAGGCTGGGTGATTCAGCCTGACGTCACCCAGCCTAACGTCACCCAGGGAAACCCTCCCAGCAAGCCTGGATGGCTGGCGGGGGAGTCTTGTCTGGATTAAGTTTCAATTGGTTTGCCCACATCTAATCAATTACCCGCCAGCCTTCCAGGCTTTTAGGTGGAAAAAAAGTAGTAGAGTTGGGTATCATCTGCCAGCTCCCGTGTCCCTCTGAGCAGAGGGACACGGGAGCAATGGCCAGGGATTTGAACAGGAGTTCCCTGCCAGCCTGGATGGCTGGCGGGGGAAGAATACTAGAAGCGCCACTGCTCACACTTTTTCAGCATGCGAGCTACTCTTAAAGCAACCAAGTCCAAAAGATCTACCTGCACCCACTCTTAAAGCAACGTGCGCAAAAAGCGCCTCTCCCACCGCCACCGCACACTCTTGCCACCGCGCGTGCTCCTGCTGCCGTTTTCCGCCAACGCAGTGCTTCTTTCGCCTGCGGGGCATTGCAGGAAGGAGAAAGCACGAGGCGGGGCATCCAGAGGGAGTGCTCTCCCCTGACTGTCTCGCCGGCAACGGAGGCTGCACAGCTGCTTCTGGACAAGAGGCAAGGTGCTCCCTCCAGAGGCCCCGCCTCGTGCTTCCTTCTTCCTGCAATTCCCCGCAGGCAAAAGAAGCACCGCGAGAGCGGACGCCAGCAGCAGGAGCGTGCGTGCGAGCAGGGTGTGTGCGCGCATGGCAGGAGCGCCCCATCTGGCTGGTGAGGCCCGAAGATCACCTGGAAGAGGACCGAAGATCTACTAGTAGCTCCTGAGCTACCTAATGAGCACCCCTGATCTAGATAATCTGTTTCATCATGCTTTACTTCTACTGTGTAGATACACCACAGTATTCCACTCATTAGGCTTTCCCAGTCCTATTAAACCTGGTTTCTTATCATATTTTAATATTTTAAAACATTTTTTCATTCTTAGTCTCAACTGCAAATACAGTTCTGATTTCCCTCTCACTAAATGTGCATGGAACTATTCTTTTTCAATGTAATCCCTTTCACAGCTCTGATCTGAGGACACATACCAGACCCTAACAAACATTTCAACATTTTGCAGCAATTAATAGGATTAATATATTGCTACTCCAGTTCCTACGTACATACTGAGCTTATTAAGAGTTCTGTAAGTTCCCAGAAATGTCCAAAAATTGGATGCAACCCCCCCCCCCAAACCAAAAACACAGGTCTTTGAGTAATACAGTGCAAACATTATTTCCTCTCTTTCAACAAAGGTGGAAAAAGTAAAACTTACATAAAATAAGCCTCCAATTGCTATCCCCAAATGCAGATCTCTCTCAAGATCTTCAGTCGTCACCTCCAGTTCCAATAGTAGGATTGACAACCAGGCCTTTTTCCTGCAGGATGGTGAAGTGATTTTGCAAAGCATGTCTCAATCTGGAAGATTTCCTTAAAGAATTGTTAATTTTTTTAATTACACCCCCAGTTGGACCAAACAAATAGGGAGGGTAAATTGTGGGGTCAAACTAGGAAGGGAGTAAATTGTCATGTTTTGAGATATATCTATATATATTAACTAGCTGAACCCAGCACGCGTTGCTGTGCCCTATGTAGGAAATGTGGGAAAGTCTTAGTATGTAAGGGTTTGGAAATGATTTGAGTATGTGTTTTGTGTGTGTATATATGTGTATGTGTGTGTGTATGTGTGTTTCTATTTGTGTGTGTGTATGTATATGTGTGTTTATATTTGGGGGTATGTGTGTGTGTGTTAATATATGTGTTTGTGTATGTATGTGTATGTGTATATGTGTGTGTGTATATATGTGTATGTGTGTATATTGGTGTTTGTATATATTTGTGTGTGTATATATATGTATGTGTGTATTTGTGTGTATGTGTGTTTATGTGTATATATATGTATGTGTGTGTGTTTGTGTTTGCATATGTGTGTATGTATGTGTATATATGTTTATGTGTATATATGTGTGTTTATATATGTGTATGTGTATGTATATGTGTGGGTTTGTGTTGTTTGTGCAGGAGTTGGATTTCCCCCCCCCCCCATTATTATTTATTTATTATTATTTATTTATTTATTATTCGGTTTTATATTCCGCTCCTCCCTGCAGGCTCGGGGCGGATCACAATAGGAGTAAAATGCACAATAAAACATACAATAAAATTCAGTAAAACACAAATTCATAATCGGTAGCCAGCAGATCACAGAACTTGGATCTTAGTTCGGACGATGATATATCTCTTCATTCAGGCCAGCCAAACGCTAGTCTGAAGAGGGCAGTCTTACAAGCCCTTCGGAAAGGGCCGAGTTCATGAATCGCCCGAGCATGGTTAGGCAACGAATTCCAGGTCATGGGGGCCACAAATGAAAAGGCCCTCTGTCTTGTACTGGACAAGTGGCAGGAGCGGGGTGATGGGATGACTAACAAGTTTTGCTCCTCCGAGCGCAGTGATCTCGGGGGAACATACGGGGTAAGGCGGTCCCTCAGGTACTCAGGCCCTAGACTGTGCAAGGCCTTAAAGGTTAACACCAACACCTTGAAGGCAATCCGGTACTCAATAGGCAGCCAGTGCAGTTGCCGCAGGATGGGCGTAATGTGCTCTCTCACCGGTGCTCCCACCAGTAGGCGAGCAGCGGCATTCTGCACCAGCTTGAGTTTCCGGATTGTCGCCAAGGGAAGGCCCACGTAGAGGGCGTTACAGTAGTCCAGCCTCGAGATGACCGTCGCCTGGATCACCGTGGCCAGATCGTCCCTGGACAGGTAGGGGTGCCAGTCGCCTAGCCTGGCGGAGATGGTAGAACGCCGTTTTGCTGACCATGGAGACCTGAGTCTCCATGGTCAGCAAAGGGTCCAATTGGACACCTAAGCTCTTTACGAGGGATGACGGGCTGAGCTGCTCGCCATCCAGGGTAGGCAACCGGCACTCATCCAGCCCAGGGCGACCAGGCCACAAGATCTCCGTCTTCGACGGATTCACCTTCAGTCGGCTGGCACGCAGCCAACCAGTCACGGCTTCAAGGCACAGATGGAAACAATCGGGTACGGAGTCCGGCCTGCCGTCCATTCTCAGCAAAAGCTGGGTGTCATCTGCATACTGATAGCACTCCAGACCAAAGTCGCGGACCAGCTGGGCCAGGGGGCGCATGTAAATATTAAATAATAAGGGTGAGAGGATGGCCCCCTGGGGGACCCCACAACTTAGTGGGAGCCTCCCGGAGACCACCTCCCCCCTCTCCACACGTCCCCGATCCTGGAGGAAGGAGGTCACCTATTTAAGGGCGATCCCCCCCACCCCAGTCACGGCTAAACGGTGGGCCAACAATGCATGGTCTACGGTATCAAACGCTGCTGTCAGATCTAACAAGACAAGCAGGGCTGACCCGCCCTGGTCCAGCTGGCGGCAAAGTTGGTCTGTAATGGCGACAAGCACGGTCTCCGTCCCATGCCCAATACGGAAGCCGGACTGGAAGGGATCGAGTCCAGCTGTGTCTTCTAAGAACCGCTGCAGCTGATCCGCTGCTGCCCTCTCAATTACTTTGCCTAAGAAAGGCAAGTTGGAAACAGGCCTGTAATTGGAGGGAGCCGAAGGATCTAAATTCGGCTTCTTCAGCAGCGGTCTTACCATAGCCTCTTTCAATCCCCCTGGGAACACTCCTTGCTCAAGGGAGCTATTTATGATCGTGCCCAGGGGGCCTCGTAGCCCCTCCTGGCAAGGTCTAATTAGCCAGGAGGGGCACGGGTCGAGGGAGCAAGTAGTTGGTCTAGCTGCAGCCAGTAGCTTATCGACAGCTGCTGCGTCCAGCAGTTGGAAGCGGGTGAAGGTGGGCCCGCCGAGTGGCGGCGGAGTCTCGAGTTCAGCCACTGTATCAAGAGTGGCTGGGATATCCCGGCGGAGAGTCGAAATCTTGTCGGCAAAATAGTTCTGAAAAACCTCAGCTGTAGGAGACAAATCCTTATCATTTGGGACCGCCGAGATTGTTGTCAGTGACCGAATTATTCTAAAAAGTTGAGCTGGGCGTGAACTAGCCGACTCTATCAAGGAGGAGTAAAAGACCTTTTTGGCCTCCTTGATAGCTCGCTCATAGACATCTTTAAATTGCTTACCGGGAGGGGGGGCCACCTCAAGATGAACTTCCAGGACACTGTGATCCGACCATGGAACCTCTTCTAAAGAGGCTAGGGTCACTTGAATTCCGGCCGCGAAGATCAAATCCAGGGTGTGCCCGGCCTGGTGCGTGGGACCGGTCTTGCAGAGTGAGAGTCCCAGCGTCTCCATGGTGGACACTAGGTCCATGGCCGCTGTTGAGGGGGCATCGGCGTGGACATTGAAGTCCCCCAGAACAATAAGCCTGGGAAACCTCAATGCCCACTCCGATGCCACCTCCAGCAGCTTAGGTAGACTTCCCGCTGGTGCGTTGGGTGCTCGGTACACCAGCAGGAAGGCTACACTCTCACTAAGGTCCCACACCATGCCTGCGCACTCTATTCCTGGGATGTTCGCGGTCGGAATCGTTCTGGAATTAAAAGTGTCTCGACTGAGAATGGCCACCCCTCCCCCCGTCTCTCTGTCCTCATCTGGTAACTGGCAGTGAACCCCGGGGATGCCAACTCGTGCAAGAGGATCTCATCTCCCTCCTGTAGCCATGTTTCGGTGAAACAGGCTAGATCTACCTTCTTTTCCAGGAGGAAGTCCCTAACGGTCCCCGTTTTGTTTCGCACGGATCTAGTGTTCACCAGTACCAGAGTTGGAGGAGAGTTAATTGGAGACTCCCCATCTGAGTGCCTAGGGATAGCTCGTAGGTCAGAAGGGGGGCGAGTCTTTCCACGACTCATCCTCCTTCTCTCATAAGGCCTACGTCTACCGTCCCAATTACCCCTTCCCGAGATCACCGGTATCTCCCGCCCCTGCATAACGTCCATTGACAGTTCGTTTAAGTGTCTGGCCTTCTGCCCGTCCTCCGAAAAGGAGGGGCGTGTTGATTTAGTCCGTCATTATTTTGGGTAAAGCGGCCTGATGGTAAAGGCAGCTTAGCAGGAACCCCTCCCTCATCTCCTATGGGGTTTCGTTGTAGTCCTGTAAATGGTAGTCTCAGGTCCAGGGACAGTGATGGCTTAAGTCCAGTAATCAACCCTGTATCAGGGAATATAGGTCTAGCCATGGGTGTGGAGCCAGTAGAATGTCTACGGCCCCAGCTGGTAAACCCCAGTCCCCAAAAGGTCCTAGATCTAAATCTCAATCCCTTTGTGGTTCCCGGTGATTTGGCAGGCCTATTCATACCAAGAGCAATTCCTCCCTGGTCCACTGAAGATAAGCCACATCCCAGAACTTCTTTCTGGGTAGGATCAGGAGTAGGTGGGACTCTTGTATCCCTCAGCTCCTTTGGTAGCTGGATAAATAGTGGCTTAGACGTCAGATGATCCTGCTGAGGCTCAGTAGCCAGGTCTGGAGGAGCTGTTATGGGGCCTCCGGCCTGTAGGTGGCGCTGGAGTTCTTCCTTCTCTACTGAGATGGACGAGGGTGGGGCTACTACCCCCACACTGGGCGGGCCGGAAGGGGCCGATGTTGGTGACGAGGCATCACTTCCGCGGCTGCCCTGATGCCGCCTGCGTCTCCAGCGGCGTTTCCGGCGATGTTTCCTTTTCCCCTCTCCCATCATCAGATGGAGGGGGGCCAGCATCTCACCCTCCTGCGCTTCCGGTCCGTCGGCATGCTCATCCTCCGAGGGCGTGATCAGCGGAGTTCTCCTTTTCCGGCGTCGCTGATGACGTGTGCGCCTGCGCTCTGGTGTCTCTCCTCCCAACTCTGATGGGGGGGGAGATGCGTGTTCCTCTAGCGTGTCTTCAAGGCCACACGCCATTTTGCCTCGAGCCTCCAGCTCTCTTCTGGCTGGAAGCGACAGCGATGGGCGCCTCGGCCGAAAACCTTCGCACCGCTCGAAAACCCGCTCCACATCAAAGGGTTCCTCCTTCTCCGGTCTCCGCTCTGGGCGCGGCCCAGCCATGCCTCGACAGGCGGACCAGGGACAAGACCCAGGGTCCAGCCCAGCCTGGGCAATCGGGCAGCTGGTCCCGAAGAAGCAGCTCGGCTGTGAGGGCATCCCCTCCTCCGATCCCCTCAAAGGGGAGCTCTGAGGAGGACCTGGGGAGGTCTGAGGAGGACCCGGCTCCGCCACCGCCCCCTCCGGCTCCTCTTCGGGCCCATCAACCCACGGTAAGTCCCCCGTTGGTGTTTCTGGGCAGTTCTCCGCCTGGAGGTCCCATGAATGATCCCAGAGGAGGTCCGGGGAGGCTCGGCTGCGGTCCGGGATGGTGTCGCTTCCCTTTACACAGTCCACGGTCGCCATGATGGATTGGATAGGTTGGGGGGTTGCAGAAACCAACTGCAGTCGTTCGCCAAACCTTTTAAATTGCTCTGTCAGCTGGTCGAATTCCGTTCGGAGCTGGTGTAGGGTTATTAGTCCAGATGTTAGAGGTGCGTATAGTGCAGCTGCAGGGAGGTCCGATTGAGGCCCAGGCTCCCTGAGTGCCCTCTGTGCCTTCAACTCGGCCTCTAGTCCCAGGCAGAAGTTATAGAAACCTTCGTAGTCCTCGTCCTCCAGTTCCAATCCCATCTGTTGAGGACCCACACCGGCCTCCTCTGGGGGCCGGGGGTCTACTACAACCGGTGGTTGGTCCATTTTCTGGTCTGGTCTGGCATTAATCGCAGGATTTGGCAGGTCGAGGCGGAGCGCTCCTGCAAGCTGCTCCTGCACTGTCGCCATCTTGCGTAGTTATGGGTTTCTAGGTTTTTTTTGGTAAGCTTGCTGTCTCTTCCATGTCCGTCTCTTCTGCTCCCTGTTCGCCCTTCTTCGCCACCTCCCTGTCGAAGGGGGGGGGGACGAAGGGGGACGTTTGCTAGGAGGACGGCTGCAGCACATCCGCCTTGTCCGTTGCCTTCTCGCTGTCCTCCCCCGCCTCCCTTCCGCTCCCAGAAGAGGAGGGCAAAGGGAGAGAGATCGTGCAGGCCCCTTTCGCCCTCCTCTTCACGGAGCAGCAGGGAGGCGGCAGAGGAGAGCAAGAAGGGAGCAGAAGAGGAGCCTCCTCGCCACATGAATGCCCTCCGGAGCCTTCCACGCGGCCACCGCTGGTCCCTGGCGACTGCCATCATGTTTTGGTGGACTTCCGGCCGCAAGGGGCGGGACTTCCGGTTACTGGTAGTAGGCATGGTATTTTGTCCGTGTTTCCTGCCGTGTCCTTTTTCTTGAGGGACAACTTCCGGCGGAGCCTTTTTGCCCGGACCGGAAGTGGTCTGGGCGCCATTTTATTTGTAGTTTTTTGGGTTTTTTCTTTTTTGGCCTCTTGGTCCCCCGGTTGTCCTGAGAAGCGGCGGAGATGGTCAGGAGAGGCCCACCCAAAGCCCCTGAAGCCGCTGAGGGCGAGGGGCTGGGCTTCACCTCATGGCCACAGAAGCTGAGCTGCCTCCCTGCTGTAGTGTGGAAGAGTTCTGCCGCTTGTCCGGGCTGGCTTGGGATCGCCGCCGGATCCCCCCATAGGTTTGAATGGCAGTTTTGGGGGGTTGTGTTTAGGGGTCTCCGGAGGTATATAGGGCGGGTTTTTTCTGCCACGAATGTATCTCATGGTATGTGGAAATGTGTTTGGTGGGTTTTGTGGTTCTGGGGGTTATAGTTTTCCCGTGTATGATCGTCAATGCACGGACCTTCTCTTTTTATATATATAGATAATTAACCATCTGATTTTGATTCTAATCTTCTAAATTAGCAAATAATCTTCTAAATTAGCAAATTTGCGTCCTCCCTCCCAGACCCCGGTCAAAACATCAAAACACAAAGGAGTGAAACACAATTCGGTCTTTGACTCATATTTCTTCCCTTTTCTCTTTGAGCAGCTGAAACAGAACTTAACAGGAGGCAGGAGAGTTGGGATACTAAACATTTCCATCCCGATGATTACAGCAAGAGGAACATCCCTTTTATTGGCAAATTATTAACACACATGGTTACGGGTCTCGGACTAATCCCGGAGGCCTTTCAATGACCGTGCAAATGCATACAGCAGGTCTACGAAGCAAATCTACTCATCCATAGTAGCATTCGTCTGCTCAATATCCACAAACAAAACAATGAAGTACGATGGGGATGCCCTCTAAGGACAGCTAATGTGAGAGCAGGTTGGTGTTAACATCCCTTTCCTTTTGTTTTCCTGTCAAAGGGAGGGAGGGGTAAGAACTATCTTAGGCTACAAGCCACCGGGAGGCTTACGTGGAGGGCTCCACACCAAACATTTCCTGGGAGGCATACACCATGTAGAGGAACCCGTTCTTGTCCTTCTCGCTCTCATAGACCTCCGAAATGGGCGTTAAGAAACTCACCATCCTGTGTCCATTCACCAGCAAGAAGAAAGCCTGGTTGGAGTTCAGCTGCAGGCGGCGCCTGATAATCTTGATCGGTTCACTCATGTTCACATGATCTGGGACCAGAAATTTAGTTTTGTCCAGAACAGGAAGCTGCTTCTCTCCTTTATACCTTTCAATTATTACTAGTATCTTTGTTGGATGCTGCTCCCAAATAATTTGGACATCTTCTACTCTGCAATAATCACTGGGATAATTTAACATCATAAAGCAGTCTAACTATTTAGGACTTCTTTTAATATCTCATAGAAGCATTATTCTGAGAAGAGCTAATAAAAATATGATCCTTTGTTCTTTACATGGGTTTTAATTAAAATGAAGAAATTCTAGGTAAGACCATGTGCCTTAATATTTGCTTTTTATATGTTGCTGTCTTAGGAAGCTGTATTTTCCCCTTTGAGTGCTACACAAGTGGTAGAAATTAGTTTAGTTTTAAGTGCTTTATTGATATCTTTAATGTCTTACAGAAATGGTGTTCAATATGTTATGGAGAACAGAGATGAAGGTAAAGAACCAACAGGAGGTAGGACACAAACAGATGGAAGTAAATAGAACATAGTGATGTAAATCACTATTTTCAGAGACAGCAATGAATAATTTTAGCATTACTTTTTGCTTTAAAAAGCTTTTGGAAACCAGTTTTTGAACACTATTTGAACACTGTTAACTTTTAAATTGATATTTTAATTTACTGTTTTAATTAATATTTTAACTGAGATTTTATTGTTTCTGTTTGTTGGGCATCTAATGATTGCCAGTTGTAAGCCGCCCTGAGTGTCCCCCCTCCCTCCCAGGGGATGAGAAGGATGAGACCTTTTTTGTGTGTTTCAGGAGCGACTAGAGCAACTGCAAGTCGCTTTTGGTGTGAGAGAATTGTCATCTGCAAGGACATTGCCCAGGAAATGCCCAGATGTTTGATGTTTTACCATCCTTGTGGGAGGCTTCTCTCATGTCTCTGCATGGGGAGCCGGAGCTGACAGAGGGAGCTCAAACTCTCTCCCGGAGTTGAACTATTGACCTATTTGTCAACAGCCCTGCCGGCACAAGGGTTTAACCCATTGCATCACCAGGGGCTATAGATTCAAAGTAATAGATAGCATTACAAAATATTACAAATGTTTACAAATTAAGCACCAAAACATCATATTTTACAACAAATCAACAGAAAAAGCAGTTCAATACAAAGTAACATTATGTAGTAATTACTGTATTTATGAATTTAGCACCAGAACATTGCAATGTATCGAAACAGCTATGGATCCAGGCAGGAGGCAGACTGTGTTGGATAATACAGAATGTTGGATGAGCAAAGGTTGGATAAGCGAGACTCTACTGTATCAACAAAGGAGAAGAGCAATAACCAGGAGCTCTTTTGAGCTCTATGTCACTGCTACACTGGCGGCAAGTCAAAACAGGCCCAGGTTTCACACTGAGTCTATAAATACATTTAAAAACATGTTAACTATATTTAACCCCATCCAGTGGGGTTAAATTGGGTTTGGTTCTGCTGGACAGTGTGGATTGCGTTCTGCCATTGCAGTGGTATAAATGTGACCTTTGTGAACTCCACTCCTGATCATCACCAGGGTTTTTGGCACATATAGATGTTCTCTCAGACAAACAATCCAGATTCCTTTCTTCTAAATTAGTACAGTTATATAAGAATGTCCCTGCATCCTCCCTCCCAATTTCTCCAAGGTTTAAGGAAGATCCAAAAAGGAGCAAGAATCACATTGGATTGACTATGATTACTATGATTGATTACATTACTAGGAATATTGACAAGAAACTCTGTAATGATGATGTTTCCTAAGGACAGGGTAGAGATGTGAGTTATATTTTCATTGCATTTCTCCAAATCCTAACCGCTTTTACCTTATATCATATTTGGTACTACAACAGATAAGCAAAATAGAATAGCAGTAAGTGGATTTTAGGATTATTGGGATCATTTGTATTAGGTTTATGATGCAGGCTCGAGGTAAATAGGATGAATGGGCAAGGAGGGAAAACCAAGCACCACATACCAAAAGATACCTTTTTTGTTGCTCTTGCAGGCAGTCTCTAAAGGTAAATTATCTTGTCATCTAGCTGCCTTTGTCACTCTAGCCATGTGCCTATCATGTCCAGTGGACCATTTTAATGTTAGGGTCAGATCTCCTTAGGCTATAAATCTTTGCCATTCAGCAGCCTTTGGCAAAACTGTCTGCATGCCACTGAGAATCATTTGCTTTGGAGAGCTGACTTGTCCCTGTGACTTGAACAAAGGCAAGCACTGAGATAGAGCATTGATTCTTTTCTGCCTAGTGATATAACAATATACATCCAAAGGGCTGTTTTAGAACATGTCCATGAGGGATCTGCATTCAACAAGAGGAAATCTGTAAATCCCTAGTATTGTTAAAAGCTGATCATTGGTCACATGCTTTGCCATTCCTCATCCCTGCTCCCTTACAAAGAGCCGATGAAGGTGGTGCATGAATCGGCCGAGGCTTTGTGAGCTGAAAATAAATAAGTGCTGCTTTAATCTTCAGCTGTGGGATGAAGCATTTCATCATGTAATCAAGTTGTGTCATTAAGCTGTAAATGCAGGGGGAAGGTAATAATGGTTTACATGTTTGCTAGCATTTTCATTTCCAGAGGGCTGATAGATGCATCACTGACAGCAGACACTCATCTTCTGCAAGGCCCAGGAAATGACATGATCTCTCCACAGCAAAGTGGAAGTAATTTCTCCCAGAGACCTTGCCTTTCTGGTGGAAACTTCTCAAGTGGGAGAATTTCTAAGCAGCAGATTTCCCATGAAATGATGGGTCAGAAGGGGCTTTCATTAGTTGCAGTTAGGATATTCCTACCTTTAATCTGAAGAAGTTGGTTTGATAGGGGTTTTTTAAAAAGTAAAAGTGATATTCCATCCCCATTAAATAAGTGCAACCTGAGGAAATACAGCAATTCTGGCTTTCATTGGTGACTAATGTCTTCCAAGGCAAACTGAATCTACTCCAGAAACATTAAGAGAGTTATCCAGAATACTGAACACTATCCGCAAAACTGATATGGGAGCTTCTCGCTACTGTACCAAATAGGGATGTTATGTTTAACTTGCTTTATTTTGATATGATAATGAGAGTAAACACTCAAATATATTTCTCCATGCCTTCAAAAACAGCTTCAACTAAGGATAGCATGTCTCCTCTGAATGAATACCTGGAGGCCGTAATGCGCTGGATGAAGAAAAACAAATTGAAATTGAATCCAGACAAAACAGAGGTGCTTGCCATCAAGGGTCCTAATGTGGGGATGAAGGTGTGTCAACCAGTTTTGGGTGGGGTTACATTTCTCCAGAAAGACTGTGTTCATAGCTTGGGAGTTCTCCTGGCTCTGTCTCTCCAAATGTTAGCCTAAGTAGATGAAATGGTCAGGAGTGCTTACTATCAGTTTAGGCGGATATGCCAGCTGTGCCCCTTCCTAGATTTGGAGGACCCGAAGATTGTGGTGCACACACTGGTCACCATAAGGTTGGACTTCTGCAATGTGATTTACCTTTGTACCAAGATTGGAAACTCCAGTTGGTTAAAAATGGCATCCAAATTGGTTGCAGGAACATCTAGGAGTTGAGCATATTACAGCTATGCTAAAGTCACTCCACTGACTGCCAATTAGTTTCCAGGAAAAGTACAAGGTGTTGTTTTGACCTTTATAGCATTACATGGTTTGGGTCCTGATTACCTACAGGATTGCCTTCTTCCATACAGTCTGCCCCAAACACTTAAGTTCTCTGAGGGGCAGCTACTATAACCAGCCAGAAACCGACTTGTGACCCTAACCCAAAGTTTTGTCCCAAAACTGTGGAATGACCTGTTAGAAGAGCTCCAACAGCTAAATGAGCTGTCAGAATTTAAAAACCATCTAAAGACTTATCTCTTCAGGCAGGCAAATAAAGAAATATAATAATTGTTGCCTTGTGGCATAAATTAATAAAGAGGATTCAAAAAACCCAAAAAATGAAGCACTGGAGTGGTTTGTTTGGGTCTTTGTGGGCAATTGGCTTATTGTTATTTGTTGGGGTATGTGTTGTTGTCTTCAGAAAGGGAAAAGACACTAAAAGAAATATTTTTCCTCAAATTGTACAAAGCGCAATGGGGAAAACACCTCTAGTGGCTTTCTCTTACAAGAACACTCATGGAAGCTGAGGAAGTTCTCAACTGATCATCTTGTTGTGTCAAGACAGTTTATCTTGACATAAAATGAGACACTTGCAACATTTCTTTTCATCTTAAGTTTGCAGAATCACTTGTTTTCTCATTTACCGTATTTGTTGATTGCCATTTAGATCTTCTTCCCACCCCCCAATGGCTTGAGGCGGCATATATTAATTTGCCCCTTCAAGAGTTTGAAGTGGCATACATTATTGTAGCATCATGGGAGTTGTAGTTTAGTGAGGCACCAACATTCTTCAGCAGAGATGGCTAATTGTAAAACTGCAACTCTCATGATTCCATAGCATTGAGCAATGACAGTTAATGTGGTATTAAACTGCATTAATTCTATAGTATAGCACCCTAAGTTCCATTCTAACCTGTTGTCACAATGCACGGACTTGGCGGGCCCCTTAATCACACACACAGAGACGTACTGAAGGCTAACTACTTTATTGAGTATAAAAACAGTTCCAAAGAATATAGTCCAATGTGAAGTGATATAGTTCAAAAGGCTTGAAGTTAGAATGTCCAAAATAACGAAGCAAACAGGCAAAAAGCTTGACAAGGCTCCGCAACCAATGCGGATCAGGAAACAAGGCAAGGCTCCGCAAACCAATGCGGATCAGGAAACAAGGCAAGGCAAGGCTTGATGACCACAGCTTGGCTCGTGGCCCCACTCCGCTTCACGCCTATTCAGGTAAGACGTGGCCGGAGAACTGAGGATTCGTTCCCACGGATCCTATACTTAATCCTTCGGCCGAGGTCCTCGATGCTCTAGGCTTCGTCGTCTCCAATCCCTGCTGACGGACCTCGGCCGGTCTAGGGCCCAGGACCAATCCCTCCTACTAGCCTCGATGTTCCATCTCCTATCAAAGGTTCGACCTTGTCTCTCGGCAGATGTGTTGCTATCTCCTGAGAGCTTTCCTCCCTAGCCATTTCCCATGCGCTTTGTTCCATATCTTCCTCAGGGGCTCCTGGGAAGATCTCCTCCCAGGTGTTCATAACTCCCTGGATCGCTATCAGACTGCACCTGGTGATCTGAATCATCCCTTGGACCAAAACACATTTCTTCCCAGGCCAAGCTCTCTGTGGGCGAAAGAGGCCCTTGAGGGGAAAGCTGCCCTTCACCCCAGTCATCTAGCTCATCCTCAGAATCCTGTTCTAGCACGGCCGGTTCTAAAGCTAATGGGACCCCAGGCCCTGTCCCCTGCCCTCCAGGCACAAACGAGAACTGCTGTGCTACACCTGTGGGAAAAGTGTAACCTGTCACATATTGAATAACCCTTCACTTCAGGCCATGTTCATTAGGACAAAGTTGTGATGTGACTGATAAAATCTCACTCCTCAACATGTGACAATTGTACTTGTTCCTTGAGATGCAAGATTTGGCCATGGACATGCATTAATTATATTTCATTTGGATCAAGACTGCCTTTTAACAGTATTTGAAAACTTCAGTGGATCCAAATAATAATAATATTAATATTATTATTACTATTATTATTATTTGTAACCTGCTCCCTCTCCCCAATGAGGACTCAGGGCGACTCACATGAGGCCAAGCCCAAACAAACAACAAATTATAATAAAAAATCAAACATCAACAGTAAATGCAATAAAAATACATACATATAAATAAAAAACAATATACAACTGAATATCTAAAAGCACAAATGTAGAGCAGGCCGCAGGCACACAGAGAAAATGTTAAAACTCAGAGTGAGATAAGCGGAATAGCATCCTTTACGGGGGAATGGACCAGAAATGGGGCATTGAGGAAAGCAAAGGTAGAAATTAAATAACTACTCTCCAAAGGCACAGCGGAAAAGCCAGGTTTTCAGGTGTTTTTTAAAGGTTTCCAAAGTGGGGGCTTTCCTAATCTCAGAGTCGGGGGGCCACAGAGGAGAAGGCCCTCTCCCTTGTGCCCACCAGGCGAGTCTGTGAGACTGGCAGAGGCGACAAAAGGGCCTCCTCCGAGGAGCGGAGGGTTCGAGCTGGTTCATGGAGGGAAATCCGGTGACGAAGGTAAATGGGCCCCGAACCGTTTAGGGCTTTATAGATGATCACCTGAACCTTGAATTGGGACCAGAAAATAAATGGCAGCCAGTGCAGTTCTTTAAACAGAGGGGTTGACCGCTCCCTGTAACTTGCCCCAGTTATTAATCTGACTGCTGATCGCTGAATCGCTCTTCCTCCAAGATGCCCCAGAAGAAGCAGCAGGCAGGAGGAAGGGAGGAGGGGAGAGAGACTGCTCCCTTCTTCGCCAAGTCTTTCTTGCCTCCCTCCTCTCATTGCAGGAAGGTAGAAAGAAAGAGGCAGAAACAAGTTTTATTTTTGAATTCTCTCATTCCTCTGCATCCTGCATCCGTCTCCCTTCCTCCCCCTCCAACTCCTTCTTTCTTTCCTCTCTCGTCTTCTTCCTCATTTCTGTATATCCTTCTGCTTTCTTTTTCAACTCCTTCCTTTCTGTCTGTTTGCCCTGCTCGGCTGTTCAAGGCAACACGAGCACACATTTAACACACACACACTCTCCTATTAACATCCACACCTGGAGGCAGCTGCCTCTGCTGCATTCACCCGAAAGGGCGGCGCATCTGAGTGAAGGACCTTCCTTCTCTCTTTTCCCCTTTTCTCTCCCTTCCTTTCCTTCCTTCCTTCCCTCCCTTCCTTCTTTTCTTCCTTCCTTCCCCCTCCTTCCTTCCCTTCTGTCCTTCCTTCCCCTCCTGCTCCTTCCTTTCCATTATCCCTCTTTCCTTCCTTTCTTTTTCCTTCCTTCCTGTCCCTCCTTCTTTTCTTCTTCCTTTCCTTCCTTTTCTTTTCCTCCGTCCTTCCCTTCTTTCCTTTCATTTCGTTCTTCCTTCCCTTTCTTCATTTCCTTCTTCCTTTCTTCCCCTTCCTTTCCTTCAATCCCTCCTTCCTTCACTCCCCTCCTTCCATTCTCCTTCCTTTCCTTCTTTCCCTTCCTTCCTTTTCCCTTCCTGTCCCTCCTTCCTTCCTTCCTTCCTTCCTTCCCTTCCTTCCTTCTTCCCTTCCTTCCCTCCCTCCCTTTTTCTTCCTTCCTGTCCCTCCTTCCTTCCTTTCTCTACCTCCCTCACTTCCCTTCTTCCTTCCCTTACTTAATTTCCTTCTTCCCTTCCTTCCCTTTCCTTCCATCCCTCCTTCCTTCACTCCCCTCCTTCCTTCCCCTCCTTCCTTCTGCCTTCCTTCTCCTTCCTTTCCTTCTTTCCCTTCCTTCCTTTTTTCCTTCCTTCATGTCTCTACTGCATTCCTTCCTTCTTTCCTTCATTCTCTTCTTTTCCTCCTTCCTTCCCTCCCTTTCCTTCCTTCCTTTCTTCATTTTCTTCTTCCTTTCCTTCCTCTTCCTTCCCTCTTTCCTTTCCTTGCTCCTTCCTCCTTCCTCCCTTCTTTCCTTCTTTCCCTTTCGTCCCTTTTCCTTCTTCCTGTCCTTCCTTTCCTTCCTTCACTTCTTTCCCTCCTTCCTTCCTTCCTACTTCCTTCATTCTTCATTTCCTTCTTCCCTTGCCTTCCTTTCCTTCCTTCCTTCCCTCCTTCCTTCTAACTTTCCTTCTTTCCCTCCCTCCCTCCCTTTCCTTCTTCCTTACCTTCCTTCCTTTCATTCTTCCTCCCTTTCTTTCCTTCCTTCCTTCCTTCCTCTCTTCCTTCCCTCCTTCCTTTCCCTCTCTCCCTTCTTCATTCCCTTCCTTTTCCTTCCTTTCCTTCTTTCCCTCCTTCCCTCCCTCCCTTAGGTTTTCCCAGTTTTTCTATTAAAATTAGGTGCCCCAGCTTATATTCAGACAGGCTTATATTTGAGTATATATGGTAACTCCCTTTCTGCTGGCTGCCAGTTTGCTTCTGGGCACAATTCTAAGTGTTGGATATATTTCCTTGTATATATATATCCAAGCTCTGATATCATCCAGATTGTATTTCTTGTATGAGCTGGTCCAAGCTCTGAGATCATCCAGAGGCTTTTCTCTCAGGTCCCATTTAATGCATTTGAAACTGCATTAAGTGGTTAGTGTAGGTTCATATAATACAGTTTAATTGCACTGAACTGCATTATATGAGTCTACACTGAGTATATAATGCAGTTTCAAATTGCATTATGTGGCAGTGTAGATGAGGCCTCAGTCCCACCACTATCACAAGCACATTTGGTGGGGATGCAAGAGGGGTCTTCTCAATGGCTGCCCTATGTTTCTGGAAGTCCCTTCGTAGGGCAACCACAATGACCTCTGTTGTCCTTCCAAATGCAGGCCAAAACCCTTTACTTCAGGCAGACTTTTAAAACTAAGTTTTTAAAGAATGCAAATATCTGATATGCAGAATAATAATAAGCAAAAAAGAAATGTAAACATCTAATGTCGATTAAAAACAACTACATAAATCAGATTATGTACAAAATAATATCATTATAAATTAATGATTACTAAACCAGAAAATAAAATAACTAACTAAATATAATTATCTTCTGGTGAAGGAGTACCGCTCAAGAAGGGCCAGAAGATGAGGGCTGTCCTTTCCCAGAGGGAGGGAGGGAGGAGGGTCTCAATCTCAAAAGGCTCTGGGCAGCAATTCCTTGCCAGAGGCATGAGGGCTAACAGGGTTGTTCTCTTCATGGCTGATGCAGTGCAAACTGCCCTCAGAGAAGAAGCAGCACTAGCAAGCGAAGTAGGGAGGGGGCTCTTCTTTCTTTGCAATAAAAACAGGCAAGCAGGTAGGCCCCACCCAGGGGTCATGACCCCCCAGTTGAAAACCTTGGTTTTTATGAATTGTTTTTAACATCTAACATCTATTTATCACCTATCATATCACTCTAAAATCTATCTATCGTATTTAAACTGAATTGTTTTCATAATTATAATAAATTTAATTCTACTGTAATATTATTTAAAATGATGTTTTTGTCATTTTTTCTGATTTGTTGTTCGGGCATGGCCCCAGGTAAACTGCTCTGAGTCCCCTTTGGGGAGATGATGCGGGTTATAAATAAAGTGTTGTTGTTATTATTATTATTATTACCTTTTGTATGTTTTAGTTGTATAGCTTTTGAAGTTGCTTTGGGACTCAATCCAGAGAATAAAATGTGATTCTAGTATTTCTACCACTACACATGCTGCTACTACCACTATAGCTAATATTGTTTTGCTAAAAGGTGTTTTTACAGATTACAAGGTGTGAGGCCGCTCTAAAGTCTCCCAGTAACCACACGAAATCTGCTTCTTGATCCAACGGAGTTTATTAGAGGTACAACACCTGTAAAGCCAAAGCATTGGCTCATTCCCCAAACACACCTTATATACTCCAACCCCCTCCCTATATCACCCGCAATGTCCATGAAAGGTTGCATCATTCCCTCTGACTCAGAACCCTACTGTCCAATGGATATTACATCATATCCTTGCTGAGTCAGCATATGCGATCAGTGTCCACTGTCCGGAAGAGGTTGCATCACATCCGTCCTGAATTGCTCCCAGGAGATTACATCATCCCTGGGAAATCCCCCAAGGTCCCGCACTCTCATGTTAGGGCAGACTGGGAGTTCTGGAGCCTTCCCCAAGGCTAAGAACCTCCAGCTCTGACAACAAGGAGTAATATATAATTTTATAATTGTCTGTTTAGGAATTTTTAACATGCAACTTGTGGATAAACTAGCTTTACCCATCATTCCATGTAACCTTGCTTGCGTAAAAAGTTCTGAGGAGGAAAAGCTGTCTCACCCATGAAAGCCCTCCACGTTCCCCAACTCCTAAGGTCCTGGTTCATGTGGAGAGACTTCATGGTTAGAAGGTACTTGCCTCTTTAAATAAAAAAAATTATGATGGGGCGAGATGAGGTTATCATGCCTCCAGCCTCATATGTTGAATAAGCACACTTAAAAATATCTCAAATCATTTATTTGTGTTTTTCATTGCTGCTGGAATTCCAGAACTGGAGTGGAGATCACAGAAGTTAGATGAGGTCAGTGAAGATATGTTATTATTAATAACACTAGTGACCACATTATGTAGAACCTTTTCAACGTCAGTTCACACTCTTCCAATAAGATTTATAGTGAAGATTAGTAGGGTCCTCGTATAAAATGTAAGAAATGAAACAATCATAACAGCACCAACAAAATACACTATGTATTCATAGTAGCAACAAAGAAAACCCCACTCCATGTTAATAAATACAGAATACGCGAGAGTCACCTGGATAGCTCATCTGTAGCTGTGGCTACTGGCTATGATGACTTCTTAGACTTTGCCCTTCATGTGAATAAAGCCATCACTATTCACAAGCATTTAAAAGGAACCTATTTGTTTTGACTACGTAGTTATGAGAACTGCTTTCCACAAAAGCTCTGTGTAGTTTCTTAGAAGGCTGCAAATAGAACAAACTTCATAAAGTGTGGCTTTCCCCTAAGCCTTCCCATATTTGACACCAGCAGCAATTTGGCTGAAGGGAGTCATGTCTTTGGGGACAGCTTGTCCTTCGGGGAGAAGATTAAAACGTACTTTAGCTCACTTGCCCACAGACAGAACATTGCAAGTACTTTGTATCACAATCTAGTCTGTCTGGATATTTTTTAAAAAGAGTTCCTAACAGTAAGATCAATGGTTTAGAACACTTTTCCAAATCAGAAACAGTGTTGTAATTTCTGTGAGCTGGAATCAGTCTAAAATGAGGTGGTCTATGAACATTCTCTTTACGCATTTTCATGTATTGATAACAGAAAAGAGGAAAGAGCAGATCTGCGGGCAAATCAATTGGACACTTCTTTAAATAACCAAATAGTCACACTCCCAACAAGCCCTTGATGCAACTATATGGACAAACAAAATGTGTGAAATATCAAACTTTGGATGACAATGGTAATCTTTTGATTCTCTGTGCCTTGATTATAAGGATTCATGAATGCTTTTTGTTTTTGACTCTGGTTTGTTTCTATTGACTACTATGGGAACTTCATCAGAGTCAACTTAAATGTGAAGTTTAGTAAGAATTATATTTTCTAGTGCAGACATAGTCCTGAAGGGATTGTGAGTCATGCCCATTAATTTTTTTTATGGAAAATGGTCAATAGGTTTTTTAAAAAATGTGGTGGCATTGCTATAAATTTGCAGGCTTAGTATTCCTTTACGAGAGGATTATGCTTGCCAAATTGCAGACAAATTGATAGTGAAGACTGTGTGTAAAAAGAGCCTTCCATTTAAAAGGATTGGGGAAAGGGAAGCTAGGTTTAACCCCAATTTATTCCTTGTGATATTGTTAGTTGTGCTTATTCAGGGTGACCAACTTTCAGCAAAGAATTCAAGAGAGATTTAGTCTTGACAAATTTGGAACATTTGTAGTGGTGTAGCATCCCTCCAACAAATGTCAATGGAATAGATAATATTAAATAAAACAATAAATGTATATTGTATATAACATACAAGTCACAATATAGAATAAAATTATGAAAATTAAAATACTCTATTAAGTAAACATGTAGCTACTAGCTTTGATAGCAAGGGTGAGGTGGAACTGTTTGAAGGGTCAGCACTTATTTATTTATTTTTTATTTTATTTATTTTGGGATTTATTAATCGCCCATCCCAGATGGCTCTGGGCGATTTTACAGTAAAAACACACAACTAAATTCCTGAAACATCTAAAAACATCTAACATCTAAAAACATCTAAAAACAATTAACAATCTAACCAGTTTCTCAGCCGAATGCCCTCTCAAACACCCACGTTTTACAAACCGTGTGAAAGTCTTTTAGATCACGGGTGGCTCTGACGTAAAGAGGGAGGGCGTTCCAAAGTGATGGGGCGATCACAGAAAAAGCTCTATGCCGGGTTGATGTCAAATGGGCATCCTTATGGCCTGGGACCTGTAATAGATTCTGATGGTCTGATTGAGGCGATCTCAAGGGTCAACATGGAGAGAGGTGTTCCCGTAGGTATGCCAGCACTTGACCATGCAAGGCCTTAAAGGTTAGAACCAGCACCTTGTGAGTAATCCAGAGCTCGACCGGAAGCCAGTGCAGTCAGTATAGAACAGGTGTTATATCGTTCCTCATGGAGGTTCCCGTGAGGAGTCTGGCTGCCGCATTCTGTACTGTATTGTGCTTACCTGTCTGAACGTATAGTCCCTATGAACCATCTAGGATGTTAAGATGATCTGGGGAGGCCCTGCTCCCAACTCCATCTACGTCACAAATGCTCTTTTTGGCCTTCCATAAAAAAGTTAAAACCTGGCTATTCTAGCAGGCATTCAAAGAGGAAGTGTAAATGACATAGGATTTGGAACAATGGACAATGAGATCAGATTATGATTTTATCTTGGAAAACTATTGATGTTTTTTGTGTAAGGGACTGGAATTGTGGCTTTGATCATGCCTTGCTTAGGCTCATCTCCAGCCCCTCCCATTCTGTAAACAGGGAGATAAGCAAGCAGCTGTGGCCTTGCCAGCAACGGCTCGAGCTTTTGGCGTGAATGCCAGGAGCCTCTTCCCGGGCTTTTCCAGCTAAGGGGAGGGACTTAGGTTCAATTGGGAGAATGTCTATATAAGGCTGTACCTGGGGACCCTTCCCCAGGTCTGTCTTTTTCTGCCTGGATTAAGGATTCAATAAACTACCTTTTCCTTCAATACCTCTTGGAGTGAGCGTGGTTTGTTGGACACCCTACCGGAGCTTACATAAAGACAGAACTCAACATTCTTCTGCAGTGGTGACTACCTTCCCACTGCAATGGGCTCTTCCCAGTCTCCGAGCTGGTGAGAATCCAACCCAACTATGAAGAAGGTGTGTGCCCTTAAGGCGGAGGGGCACGACACCCCTCCCGGAGAAGAGGGGCTTTGGCCACAAGAGAGCAAGCGGCAGAAGGGACCTGGGCACCCAGAGGCCCCCACCAGGGAGGATGGAGTCGGCGTCTCCCAGACCCGAAGGATGGAAACCGTGCGTGTCGGGCGGGAACCGGATCGGAGGCCATGCCACGCCAGCTGGGAGAACCCCGATAAGATAGATGTGGTCGAGGAGAAGCGGCAAGCTTTTGAGAATATGCGGAGACTATTCCCTGACCTGGTGCGGCGGTTGGAGGCGGAAGACTGGGGCCTAGAGGCTGAGAGTAAGGCGCCACGGCCGCCCAAAGGCGCCGAAGGATTCCAGCCGCCTGAGGCCATTCTAGCTCGCGGAGCGAAGAAACCTGTGGGGGAGCCTCACAGCGAGGAAAGCAACAAAGGCGCCTGGCAGAGAGATGGAGCCATGAGTAAAAACTCCCATCGAGAGACGGCAGGGGTGAGTAGAGCCAAGCCTGAACCCCCCTGCAATGTGGCGACTACTCAACCAGAACCAAGGGAGACAAACTTAGTTTTAGCCATAAAAGGAGCCACGCCGCCTGGGCCTGCTGGAGAGGAGAGAGAGTGGGCCATAAGCCCCCGTAACCTGGTAAAGAGTGAAGTGGAGAGTTAGATCTTTTGGGTGGTGGCCCTCTTCACATGGCAAAGCTGCGGGGGAGCTGGGATGGAGGCCGAGCCGCACCAGAGAACGGCGGCCCCGCAGATGGAACCCACTGGGGAAAGTGCCCTGAGTGATGGGATAAGACCACGGAGAACTCCCAAGGGCCTGCTGACAAATTCCTAGCCACAGAGGGGCCTGGCATGGTTCCAGAAAAGAGCCAGACAGGCCGGATTGTAGTCCAAGATAAAGAGCCGGGGCCAGTTACCAAGGTGGCAGCTGAGGCGGAGAAAGTTTTGACCGAGAAAAAGGAGCCTGCCCTCATGGCCCATGGTGCTAAAAGTGGAGAGCGGGGGAACATGGCCGGAACCAAGGAAGGGCCTGTTGCAGTTGAGGAGGTGACAGACGGAGATGTTGCAGCGCGAGCCCGAGTCAGGGGTTCGAGTGAGTTTCAGTTCCCGATTCACCTTTGGCTGACCGAGGCTGGGTCTTGGCTTGGAGCCGCCAGGGAATGGGCATCCTTTGACCTACCAGCACGGTCGGGGGAGGGGGTCCCTGTACAACCGGGACCTGCAAACCCTGAACTTTGTTTAAACCCAGACCCTGCGCCTGGAAAAGACCTCTGGCTAGATCCAAAGGCTGAAATGTTCGGACCTAGCGTGGACCCACCGTCCCCGAAGACAGAGACTATTCACACACCGCTCGGGTGTCTGATCTGTGTGATGGACATAAATTGGTTAACTGTGGTAGAGGGGTGTGGGGAGATGCTAATGTTGTGTCTTCTAGTGCTTCGACCCCTAAAAGAAGGAAAGCTGTTAATACAGTCTCTCTTTAAGAGTGGCAGAGATGGCCATAATTTGTTTGAGATAGGTGTTACATAAAGGGGCTGCCTCACACATGTATCGGATTGTTATAAAAGGTATCAGATAGACACGGAACGAGTTAAAATGATTACGAAGATTCTTTGGATATGCTTTATTGATGCTTTTGGTTAATGTGGGTTATCAGGTATATATGAGGCACCCAGGCCTATTTGATATATAAGATATATTTAAAAAATGTTTGCATGTATGTAGGATGTATTAGACCTGATTGGGCCTTCCCACTTGGGCTGGTCACTTTAATTGCCTTGGGTTATAACTCTGCCTCTTGGGACAGTCATATGTCTGTTATTGCAAATTATAGTTAGCTAGAATGGGGACATTGTTATTACTGTTTTGATTGATATATCTATGGGTTAACTTTGGTTAAGATTCAAACTGAATATTTCTTGCTAGATGAATATGTGATATGATGCTTTCTAAACTGCCCGGGTGTTGAGAACACTCCGTCTGGTTACGTTAGATGATGCTAGAAGTTCATTAAGGTTCCTTGTTTTTGGACTGCTGGGGCGTTGAGACTACTCCACCTCATCAGATAAACTGTTATAGCTTAGATAAATGATAGTTGTCCTCGGGGCGTTGAGACTACTCCGCTTCGATTAATATATTGCGATGCTTTAGATTGTATTGATTATGCTGTGTATTGATTGGATTGATTATTGATTATTTCTGTGTTCTATCGTTTTCTTGGAGGGCCGGTATGTAAGGGACTGGAATTGTGGCTTTGATCATGCCTTGCTTAGGCCCCATCTCCAGCCCCTCCCATTCTGTAAACAGGGAGATAAGCAAGCAGCTGTGGCCTTGCCAGCAACGGCTCGAGCTTTTGGCGCGAATGCCAGGAGCCTCTTCCCGGGCTTTTCCAGCTAAGGGGAAGGACTTAGGTTCAATTGGGAGAATGTCTATATAAGGCTGTACCTGGGGACCCCTCCCCAGTTCTGTCTTTTTCTGCCTGGATTAAGGATTCAATAAACTACCTTTTCCTTCAATACCTCTTGGAGTGAGCGTGGTTCGTTGGACACCCTACCGGAGCTTACATTTTTATTGTTATGATTTTAATCAATGTGTTATGTTTTTAATTTGTTCTAAATGCTGTTTTTATGAGATTGTTGTAAACAGCCCCGAGTCGCCTTCAGGCTGAGAGGGAGCGGTATACAAATGTGCTAAATAAATAAATAAAATAGTCGAAGTCTCCGGGTCACCGACAAGGGAAGGCCAACATAAAGGGCATTACAATAGTCAAGACTTGAGGTTAGTGTGGCATGAACCAATGTGGCCAGGTCATCCCCAGGCAGGTAGGGCGCCAGCTGCCTAGCCTGCCGAAGATGGGAAAAGGCCGATTTACTGATGGCGGAGACCTTGGCTTCCATTGTCAATAACAAGTCAAAAATGACATCAAGGCTTTTGACGGTGATAGCTGGAGAGAGAGGTTCACCGTCTAAGGTGGGCAACCAAACCTCATCTAGTTCAGGACGACCCAGCCACAGGATCTCCGTCTTTGCTGGATTCACCCTCAGTCTACTGGAACCTGTTACGGCCTCAAGGCAAGATGTGAAGTTATCAGGAACTGAGTCTGGTCAGCCATCCATCCGTAGAAGGAGCTGGGTGTCATCAGTATACTGATAACACTCCAGCCCATAACTCCATACTAGCTGAGCGAGTGGTAGCATATAGATGTTAAATAACAGTGGAGATAGAATGGCCCCCTGAGGAACTCCACACACAAGTGGTGATTTTTCAGAGGACATTCCATTCCATTCCACTCGTTGCCAGCGGTTCCGGAGGAAGGAGTCCACCCAATTAAGGGCAGACGCTTGGACCCACAAGGCGACAAGGCGGTGGGTCAAAAGATCAGAATCAACCATGTCAAAGGCAGCTGTAAGATCTAACTACACTGCCGATCCGCCTCGGTCAAGCTGGTGTCGGAGTTGATAAGAGATGGCAACCAACACAGTCTCAGTCCCATGTCCCGAATAGAAGCTGAACTGGTAAGGGTCCAGCCAGGCCATGTAATCTAATAATTTTTGGAGCTGGTCTGCTACCACCCTCTCAATTACGTTGCCTAGGATATGAGTTATGCATATCATTTTTAAAGAAAGAGAAATAATCTGATATGCAACTTTTCTACCTGATGACAGGAAACCCAAATAGATGTTCACTCTTTCATTAATAATTTGTTTGCATTTAAGCTAGTTTAAATGCAGTGCCAGAGGAGGTAACTGAGGCATCTGTTGGTTCGATCTTGTGGGATTCCTTTTGGCTTATTTTTCCTGATGACATGGATGGGATCTTTGGGGCTGTGAGGGCAACCACGTCAGCACTGGACCCTTGCCCTTCCTAGTTAATTAAATTGACCAGAGGTGGGTTATTAGATTGGTTTATGTTAATAATTAATGCATCATTGGCTCAGGGGAAATTTCCATCTGGTCTGAAGCAGGCTGTGGTAAGACTAATTCTGAAGAATACCTCCCTTGACCCTACAGTTTTGAACAACTACAGGCCAATCTCTAACCTCCTCTTTCTGGGCAAGGTGCTGGAGCAGGTGGTCGCTTCTCAGCTCCAGAGATTCCTAGAGGACACTGATTTCCTAGACCATTCACAGTCTGGGTTTAGGCCTAGCCACAGTACCGAGATGGCTTTGGTTGCCTTGGTGGATGGCCTCTGCAGGGAGCTGGACAGGGGGAGTGTGACCCTGCTGGTTTTCTTGGACATCTCAGCAGCTTTCGATACCATCAATCATAGTATCCTTCTGGGCCAGCTCTCTGAGATGGGACTTGGGGGCATGGCCTTGCTGTAGCTCCGGTCCTTCCTGGACGGTCGCTCCCAGTTGGTGAAGCTAGGGGACACCTGCTTGTATTTATTTATTTTTTTGTCACGTTTCTATACCGCCCCTCTCAGCCTGAAGGCGACTCGGGACGGTTTATTACAGGCAGTCTCTGCCCTCAATACAACACAAGTAACAAGGCAAAAAATAACCATATAATAACAAATTAACAATTAAAAACATACAATTGCAGTCTCAGCGTCATGTTGAAATCAGTTTCCATTGCATCATCGTCATTCCATATATCTAATTAAGCCTTATATTTCATCAGCTTGTACCCCTAGCCTTTGACTTGTGGGGTCCCACAGGGTTCTATTTTGTCCCCCATGCTCTTTAACATCCACAGGAAAACACTGGGTGAGGTCATCTGGAGTTTTGGAGTTCGGTGCCATCTCTATGCAGATGACACCCAACTCTACTACTCTTTCCCACCTAATTTCAAGAAAGCCCCTCTGGTACTGGATGAGTGCCTGGCCGCTGTGACAGTCTGGATCAATCCTGACCAAACAGAGGTCCTCCAAGTCAATCGCAGGCTGGATTGAGATATAGGGTGGCAACCTGTGCTCGATGGGGTCACACTCCCCCTGAAGTCACAGGTCCGCAGCTTGGGAGTCCTCCTAGCTGTGACCGTACCTCGTCAAGTCGGATTTAGCCATGGTGGTCCATGGAAGGGAACAGTTGAAATGCTAACAACTCAGCTCATGTCTGCTCAATAAGCAATAGACAATTGCTTGAACAATCTTAAATGGACTCTTGCTCCGTAAAAACGGAATCCATCTAATAAACTCCTTCACTGAGTTCAAGAGAATAAATAAATAAATAAAAACAACTGGTCCAATGAACGGCAGCCAGACGACTAACTGGTGCGAATTACAGGGAGCAGTCAACCACCCTGTTTACGAAGCTCCATTGGCTGCCATCTATTTTCCAGTCCCAATTTAAGGTGCAGGTTCTTACCTACAAAGCCCTGAATGGTTTGGGACCTGCCTACCTTCGTGACCACATTTCCTTTTACAAACATAAGCAATCCCTTCAATCTTTCAGCGAGGCCCTTCTTTTGCTCCTACCTCCATCGCAAGTGTGACTTGTGGGGACGAGGGAGAGAGTCTTCACTGTGGTGGCCCCTTGGCTCTGGAACTCACTTCCCAGAGAAATTAGGCAAGCCTCCACCCTGGCAGTCTTTAGGAAGAGCTTGACAGTTTGGTTGTTCCAGTGTGCCTTCAATGAATGAATGAACAATAACCCCTGACCTGACCAAACCCTGCATAAAATGCCCTTGGAAACACTTTATTATACCTGCTAGTGCAATTAAACCCTACTTCCACCCCTTGAATCCCCTGTCCAGATACATTACATTACTCTCTCACCCAGTGTTTTTAAATGTTTAATCTTTGCAACCGGCCCTGCCCACGGTGATCAATTTTTTTGTGTTCAATTATTGTGATTGTATATTGTTTGATGTGTTTATTTATATTGTTTCTTGTATTTTATTTTATTTTTTAATACTTTACAGTTGTATTCTTATGTTGTATATCTGCATTGCTGTATTGTTGATCCTTTTGAGTTCCCTTGAGGAGATGGTGGCAGGGTATGAATAAAGTTTTATTTATTATATATTATTATTTGCAGACTGTCTTAGCTGGATTCCTGTTGATGCATTTTTAGCCATTGAAGAGGTTGCATACCCGTACTTCCTCTGCAGTGGCCAACCTCCTGGACCTATTATAGGACCCCACAATCATTCAATGTTTGAAGGAGAATGGATGGTTGGTCAAGTTGTAGAAATATCTGCAAGTAGACACAAAATGATTACCTCAGCCACTGAGATCGTGCGGGACAATGGTGGACCTCACTGTGTTATGTAAGCACTTCATGCTGGTTGCAGAAGCATACACAGAGATTACTGAGATAGACCCTCCTTATCTCCTTCAGACACAGTATGGGATGGGAATTCGCAGCAACTCTGGAGTAGGTTCTGTGGGTTGGTAAATGTCTCAGTGAACTGTAATTCTACATGCAGAACTACTATGCTATGCTGAACCATGTAGGATTGTAGCTGAAATTTGCAGGTTCTGAAGCTTCACCAAATACTTTATTTTGGCCCCTACAGCTGCAACCCTGTTCCTTCTGCTGGTACCACCTAGACTGGCATAATTATCTGGCATAGCATGGCAACAGACTGGTGGCCCATTAAGCAGTTAGTTAACTTTTATTTTCCATATCTGTATTTTAAATTGAATTCACTGCTCTTATTGCACATATAAGTATAGGTCTTTCTATGGAAAGCTACCAAAATGGTTGCCATAGATGACTTTGCTTGTAGTTGCTACTTGATCATCCATCTCCTATAAAGTTCAAAATTTCACATCATGCATTATAGCATTCAAAATAAAAAAGCCTACTTCAAATAGAGAAGCTGTGTAAAAAAACAATCCCCTACCCCTTAATTGCTAATGTTGCAATTTGCCAGGGTGATGGATTTCATGCTATGCCGCCCACATCCTTATGGTTATTTCCCAGTTATATTTATTATTCACTTCATTAGGTTCTGATGATTTCTTCTTAAAGTTTCACCACTATAGTGATGACAGCAAATGCTCAACAAATTTCTTTTCCCACCTTTTATAAAATGAAGAGAAAAGATAAATCTTTCCCAGTATCTTTTCTTCTACTTTCCTTCTTAAAATTAATGTCAAATATCTTCAGGTTTTCTCTCATATTCACAGAACAAAGCATGTTATGTTGGTTTGGTGTCCATATCTGACATGCCAATTCCCTAATTTCTTACATATGGCAGGCATGTAACTATATATCTCTCAGGCAAGCTTACTGGTACATTATTTAAACTGTTATGTTTATTCAGCTGATCACCATCTCAATATCCCACATTTAACAATATTCTATGATTCCATGTAACCATAGGGTCCAATACAGAATTAAAGGAGGCTTGGAAACGGACTACTCATGACTGGAAGAACTTCCTTCCAACTTTCTTCACAACACTTCCTTAGATGCACGCACAAATACTTGAAGTTGGGAGGTCAACCTCTGGCCCAAGCTTACCATAGATGGAGAATTGGCAGATGCCCTCAAATTCTTCCAGAAGCAGTGATCATGGATAATTGAAACCACAAAAAAATGATCCTACAGAGAAGACGTTGATGTGTTTTGCAATAGCTGCAGTTCCAAGCCATCTTCAAAAGCATCCCTACATCCAGCACATTATAGTGGTTTAATCAGGAGACTATATACCAAAGTAATCTATACCCACAAATACAACAGTATGTATAAGTCAATAATCAATAAACAGATATAAAATATAAACTTGTATTGGGTAAACAAGTACAAATTTACAATTGCAATGTTAATGCTCCATACATCAGAATAAGTAACCAACTAAACATAAATTTGCCACGTGCGAAGTCTGTCAATTGAACTGAAGAGTCTGTGGGCTCACAACCGGTTTCAACTTTTTTAGTCTTCCTCAGTCAAAATATATATTTCTCTAACAGTCACTTAATATTTCTCTCCCAAGTAGTGTTCTATATCTTTTTTTCTTTTTGTAAATTCTATCAAAGGAGGGTAAGTTTCCATGAATTTATATTTCTTAGATACTCTACTCAGTTCTTTGATTCTTATTGTGAAAAATATATTTTTTCCAGAGGAAGACTAAAGAAGTCGAAACCGGTTGTGTGCTCTACAGACTTTTCAGTTCAACTGACTGACTTCGCAAGCAGCAAATATATGTTTAGTTTGTTACTAATTCTGATGTATGGAGCATTAACATTGCAATTGTAAATTTGTACTTGTTTACCCAATACAAGTTTATAGTTTATACCTGTTTATTGATTGTTGACTTATACATACTGTTGTATTTGGAGGTATGGATTACTTTAGTATATAATCAGGAACCCATTTAATTTAGATTAATCAGGAGACTGCCAGTGCATGAAAATCCCTGACTAGGCAATAAACATAGCAATAAAATACATACCATCAACTAAAAACAATTAAAACAGTTGAGCAAACAAAACACATAAAACTATAAACAGATTACAACATATAAAGTGCATAATTTCATTCAGCCATTATATCACAACAGATGCCTATTCTTATATTTTTATACCCCACTTTATCTCTCTTGCAGTAGACTCAAACCCATGTATAGCCCTTGCTAACTCTGACACCAAGGAAAAGTAGATCTGAAAGTCATCCATATACATTCCTTCCTTCAAGAATAGGGGAATTGAAGATTTATATTCTTAGATGGAATACACACTGGTGTGCCTTGTCATTATGTCAAGTTATGACACTTGACATGACAACAACATGTCTTTCTTGTTCCTCTCCTTTGGGGCAGGAAATAACAGCCCTGCTCTTCAGTTATCCAGTCAAGCATCACAATCACAAGATAAAACATCTTGGTTTTCTGTTTTGTGTATCTCAAGGCTCTCCAGCTTTCCAAAATAAAAAATGCATCCTATAAAAATAAACAAACATTATTTCAAAATATTATAATCACATTCCCAACATTTTTGTTTGTTGGGGAGATTTATTTTTCAATAAGCAGACTGCTATTAGGCTTTAAAAATTATTATGAAGTCAGTCTTTTCTCAACCTTTTATAGAAGTATCTGTGAAACATTTCCTTCCCAAGTGATATTTTTCACTTTAGAATGAATAGTTATGTTGGTTGGAAAGTGCCAAGTATGGGAAAAATCTATCAGTTCAAAGTTAATATCTTTATGCTATGGTCACATTTACCCCTACATTTCTGGTGATACAGCTGAAAATAAGATAAATGGTTCCTATTTTTAGAACATATGCTAACCCATAGGAATTATTTGCTTTTAAGAATGGTAATCTCAAGGTAGCATTCTGATGGCTTATTTTTAACACATTCCCATGAATTAATGATAGTTATCACTTAAAACATTGTACTTCGTTTTTAAAAAGTGACAGTATCACAGTCCACATGACTAGAATTTATTAATAAGAGTATGCTGTTATTGTAGGAGATGTCCTGAGGGCCCTTGGAGTGAAAATTTGGTCAGGCTTATTAGATCATTCTTTTTCTTAAAGACCTGCCTAAACATAACTGAATGGGAGTCCATCACCTTTTAGAAATAGTACAGTTTGACTCATGACATGGCAGATAGGTTTGCTCCTCCTAATCCTGTTTTATGCTTAGAAACATATTGGTCTCTCAGTGTGAAAAGAATGCAGAATTGCACAGTTTTAATATTTTTAAAAGACAAGAAAACTAGAAGAAAACTTCATTTAGTTTACAGCCTTTCTATAAGTCTTTATTTGGCAACCACTGGTAGTATAATGGTGGCTGCCTCCATAGAGAAACATCCCAGAGTCAAGGAGACATCACAGGAACAGCTGATGGTTTGTACATGGGATACATACGCCAGTATTATTACACAGATGAAGCCTCAGATGTGCACTGAGGGAAAAAATCACAATTTTACATTCATGTTTCTTTACTCCATTACCGAGACCTTTTGCCTATGGTTGACTACTGGTTGCTAATTAAGGGGAACATGAGTCATGTGATAAGACTCATAGTAAACTATAGGCAAAGGATCTCAGGGAGCTTCCAGACAGCAATTTAATGCAGGTGAAAATGGGATAAAGTAACCCATTGTCATCTTTGTTGCTGTCTCCATGCCTACTCTCAAAAATGGGGTTTCCCAGTTAAGTGTCCCGATGCCATTATGGTAAGTACTGCGATGGCATGGGGCTACCCCCTCCCATATACACACCCACACACCCAAAAGCCCTTAAAATAAGTTAAAAAATGATGCACCAGGAGGCAGGGGCAGGTGTCAGTAGCGATTTGGGCCCCTCACCTCCTGGCACTTCATTTTGACATGCCAGGAGGCCTCTGGAGAGGCATCATAGTAGGGCGGCAAGTTGTTAATTATTTTAAGGGGAGAAGGGGTTGGGCTGCTCTCCTTTGTTCTCTGGGCTTGGAGATGGGTTGTGGGGATTGTGGGGAAGCAGTCCTGCCTCACAGGCCCCATACACCATTAAACCTGGACCTTTCAGGAAGGCCCGGGTCTAATGGGGTATCACATTAATTCAGGCCAAAGCAGGGTTTACCTACTTTATCCTGAATTAATTCACTTTTATCTAAGCTGTCATTTGGATGTCTCAGCTAAAAGTCTGACAAGTGCAAACAGAGGAGGTTAGCTACTCTGAAAGCACACTAAACACAAGGGAAAAACATGCATTCAATGGTTCAGGTGATAGTCTACATATATAAACATGAAATAAGTACATTCAAGTAAACAGGAAAACCTCCCAAAATGGTATAACCAGACTCTGTGTTATATATTTATAAATGTGCATGTACATGAAGATATGAGAGGCATCATAAACAATTACATAAACCAACACTCATGGTGAGTATTCAATTACACAAAGCAATGTCACATGTACCAATGAAGTAATGCAGTCTATAATTCACTAAAAGTGATATATTCAACAGAAAGATACCGGAATATCAAGTCTGATTCGCTCCCAATGTGCCTGTATGTGTTCCGTTGGCTGGATGAAAACGACTTCTCAAACGCTTCTGGATAATAGTAAACAAAGTTTCCAGTTCTCTCTGCATGGAGAGCTGCCTCCATGCACACCAATAGTGGGTGTGTAGGCAGACAGAGGAAATGTGGAGGGGAGGACCGAATGTTCAAACGTGGTTGTGGAGACCCGTAAAGCAATGGGGCAGGTCGTAATGGAGTATTGTAAACCCGGAAGTGGGTAGCGAGGAGCAAACAGCACCAAATCAAAACTTTTCCATTGAATATATCACTTTTAGTGAATTATAGACTGCATTACTTCATTGGTACATGTGACATTGCTCTGTATAATTGAATACCCACCATGAGTGTTTGCTTATGTAATTATTTATGATGCTTCTCATATCTTCATGTACCTTTATAAATATATAACACAGAGTCTGGTTATACCATTTTTGGAGGTTTTCATGTTTACTTAAAAGTCTGACAAGGCCCACATTTTGGGCCCTGTCTGAAAGGGCCCTCTGAAACAAAGTATAAGACTCTGAGGAGGTCTTACCTAAAAGTGTTCCTTCACATTTTGTGACTGCTAGTTAATTTGAATCCTGGTGTCAGACCAGGAAACATTACTTAGTTACCTGCTGATAAATAAGTAGCTGATGAAGAATATTGGTGATATTTTCCTAAGTAAAAGGAAGTGAGGGTAGAAAACTATGAATCAACAGACTTCCCAAATTAAAGGAAAACTATAAGAGCCAAGTCTTGGTTAAAACAGACAAAGAAGGGTCCAAGCCCAGATCACGTGGTACAGAATTCCACTAGAAGAGAGCCAGCTTTGAAAAGTTCCTGTCTCTTCGCCAGACAGTCTGCTGAAGTTCTTTAGATATTCAGAATAAGTTTATATTAAAGCAGATCTGTTACCCTCCCAAACAAATAACATTGTTAACTGCCTGACACCTAGCTATGTGTGTTATTTGAGAGGCAGAAATTTTATCTTCATTAATAAATAAAAAAGGATGAAAACTGAACTCTGCATGCTCTTTTCAATTGCCATTTGCCATAGTTATATTTTATTTTGTATTTTTGTTGCCATATAGCACTTTTCTCATGGCACTCCAATAAATAGCAGCAGAGTGATCCAGAAATGTAATTTGTTTTCTCTCTTCCATTAATATATAAGAGAAGGAAAATAATAGTTAGCTGGAATTGAACTTTTTGTATCTGAACCCAGATAGTCTCTAGGGAACCAACCCCATTAATGTCTGTGGGTGGGATAAACTTTGAGGAGTTTCATCTTCCCTGTGAGCAGGCATCCTTTATAATGCAACAGTCGCATCTGTAATCTATATTTGGTGAATGAGCTAGCAAAGAGAAGATTTTCCTCCAAGCAGACACATACAATATTTTAAATTCCCAACACATTTATACAGTTATACAGTTGGCTCACCACATTTGTGGGTTTGATCTTTAAAGATTTGATTATTCACTGATTTGATTAAAATATTCTGTCTAGGAATCCCTAGGTCCTCCAGTATGAATCCATGGTCACTTTCAACTGGAAGTTAATTGTATAGCTATGTCGGAGGACCTAAAGATTTCTAGAGACAATACCTCTCTAGGAATCTCTCAGTTTTTAGCAAAAGTTGACCATAGAGTCATGTTTGAGAGATTCATAGAAAGGTGTTGTCTCAGGTTTAAAAATGAGTTTTTATTCACAGTTTTTCCACATTTCACATTTGTGCCCCTAACTCCAGTAAATGTGAAGGTTAATTGTACGTGTATAATTTCAAGTATTCTTTTTTGAAAGTATTTAGAACTACGGTAACTGTTATGTATTTGTTGTGTCATTTTTCACTTATTCAGGTAGTCATTGTCTTTGTCACACCATTTTTAAAAACAGGGATTAAAAAGAAAATGACATTTATAAGTTAAAAAAGGAAAGAAATGGGGAAGACAGATTATTTCAGGTGTAATTATACAATTTTCCGCAGTAAGCTTGATGCAGGCGAAATTCTTTGATCTGTGTGTGTATGGTCCCAAATACACAACAAAACAGAAGATTTTTTAATGTTTCTTGTAAAGGGCCAATATACATATGTATCTGCTCTACCCTTCCCATTTCATTGCTATCTGTTGTTCTCCTGGTTATTTCCTCTGCTTCACTTTTCTAGTTCCTTCTGCGGAAATATGACATTATGGGAGATATCTGGCACTGATTGGGAAGTACACCCAGATAATTAATTTCACTCATCTTTCTTTCCATGCTGCATCTCAACATTCTTTCACTGCAGAGAATATGGACGGTAAGTCACTGTGCTGCTAAAATATGAACTGTAGGAGGCAGGCAGGCCTCAGTGTGAATGAAGCTCTAGATTACTAACTGGAGCTACATACAGGGAGCATACCACCCCCCTGCTGTGTCAGCTCCACTGGCTGCCTGTCCATTTCCGAGCTCAATTCAGCTTGGGAGTGACCCTGAATTCATCGCTAAGCCTGGAACCCCAGGTTTCGGCAGTGGCCAGGGGAGTTTTTACACAATTTTTACACCAGCTGCACCCATACCTTGGGAAGTCTGATCTGGCTACGGTCGTCCACGCTCTAGTCACATCCCGAACAGATTACTGCAACGCACTCTACGTGCAGCTGCCTTTGAAGACAGCTCAGAAGCTTCAACTTGTCTAACGGGCGGCAGCCAGATTACTAACTGGAGCTACATACAGGGAGCACACCACCCCCTTGTTGTGTCAGCTCCACTGGCTGCCTGTCCACTTCCGAGCTCAATTCAAAGTGCTGGTTTTGACCTTTAAAGCTCTATACGGTTCTGGCCCAGCTTACTTGTCCTAACGCATCTGCCTCTACATCTCACCTCGTAACTTAAGATCATCCGGGGAGGCCCTGCTCTCACTTCTGCCAACATTTCAAATGCGGCTGGCAGGGACGAGAGACAGGGCCTTCTCGGCTGTGGCCCCCCACCTGTGGAATGCGCTTCCAAACAAAATACGATCAACCCCATTCCTCCTGGCATTTAGAAAGAAGGTAAAATCGTGATTATGGGACCAGGCCTTTGCACAGTAACTCAATGCAGCACTTTACCCGGAATGGACTGATATGATGACGCACTTGAGAATATGGCTTATCATTTATGGATTGGTGGATACAGACGGAATATTTTAATTTGATTGATTGTTGATAGTTTGTTTAATTGTTGCTGTTTTTAACTTTGCTTGTACTAATGGTTTTATATTGTTTGTTGTTTTCCAGCATCTAATTGCTGCCTTATTAGCCACTCTGAGTCCCCCCCTCGGGGGATTGAGAAGGGCAGAGTAAAAATACTGTAAATAAATAAATAATAAAATAATAATAATAAATAAATGAAATAATTTTTTCTACTGATAAGCAGCAAGGAAACTGAAATTAATTGTTTGGTGAAGGGGGTGGCATGTCTCTTTTTGGCTCAGACCATAATATAGGAGTAGAATCACTCATATGAAACAGGAGATAATAATTGAAATGAGATCCTGTCTTCAATGTCTGTCATTAATACAATGCAAGGATAAGTAAACCAAGTGTTTAAGCATAACCACAGGTGTGTGTGTGGGGGGGGGGGTAAATGGGTGGGTTATGGGTTCAACACTCCCCCCAATTTTTTCAGGTAACCCCCCCCCCCTCGGTTTTCTCATAAATTTTAACGGGTTAACCAAATCCCCATACTACGTTTATGAGAAGAAAAATGAAAGTTCCTCCAGAACTGCAAGCATGATCTCAACCAAATTTTGATAATTTATTCACACTAGCATTTCTGCCAATTTACATTGGAATAGCAGCAATAGCTGACATAGTGAAAGCGATCAAGTTTTGACATCATGGATGCTTAACCAACATTTTCGACATGAAGACAACTTAATCCACCAAAACGGACATCGGAATTGAACTACAGGTAAAACTCCATAAGAAAACTTAAGTTTAAAAGCAGTTTACGATGTTTTCAGGTATATAAAAACTATGATAATTGGTGCTTGCTTTAAAAGTTTGTATTTTAATTTCTCCTAAACTATCAAGCATTTTGTAATAACTAGTTTCCAAATTAAAGATATTTTGTGTAGTTTCTAAAAATGTAATAATATGTTTGGATCCTGATTTTTCGATATTCCAATTTAAATTTTTAAATGTTTATTGGATTTTTTAGTACAGAAAAATACAGCAAAAGGGATAACAGGGAAGGGATTGAGTGGGGGGGGGGGTAGGGTATGGGAAAGGGGGACATGGGATAAGTTAAAAACATACGAGCAGCAACAAAAAAGAAAAAACGTACATTGTGCACAAAAGAGAAATTTTGGGAGTTAAGAGACAAATCTGTTCTTATTCATTTCCTATATTACAGTCTGTGCTTATTGACTCAGAACAGCTATTTCTTCTCTTTAGTTCACTCTTCCTTTGAGCGAAATTACATGTTGTTCTATTAAGGAAAAGAAAAGAGAGAGAGAGAGAAATTCATATTTTCTACTATATATTTAACACTTTCTTCCCTGCTTTCTATCTCATATTTAAATCTAGCTTCCATATTTTTTTATAATACCCTTGGAGGGGTGTCCAATCCCATTTTCCATCGGCTCCTTCTTTGCCATATCTTTTTTCCTTTAGTCTTTCAGTTAATAGCTCCATTTGGTAAGTGTCAATTACTTTATTTAACCATTCTTCCTTGGAGGGGGAGTCTTTAGATTTCCAATATTTGGCGAACGCCAATTTGGCCGCAGTGGTCAGCAAAATAAATAACTTTCTTTCTTTAGAAGAGAGTTCTGTTTCAACTATACCTAAAAGAAAGATTTCTGGTTTTAACCTGATTTTTTTGGTAAGGATTTTTTCTATTTCTTCCTTGATCATCGCCCAATAAGCCCTAGCTCTCGGACAGAGCCACCATAGATGGAAGAACGTGCCATGTTTTCCATCACAGCTCCAGCAGTTCGGCTTTGTTCTCTTATATATCTTTGCCAATTTTGCTGGTGTCAGATACCAGCGGTATACTAGCTTTAGCCAGTTTTCTCTGTACCTATAGCAGTATGATATATTTATATTATATTTCCATATTTGTTTCCAGATTTCTGGTTTTATTCTAAAGCCTACATTTCTGGACCATTCCCTCATGAAATTTTTTATTTTGTATTTTTCGTTTTCTATCTCCAGTAGGAGCTTATAGATCTTAGATATCATTTTTTCATTCTTTCCCATGATGGCCTGCTCTAGCTCTCCCATTTGTGATTCAAAGCCTGTTTTCTCGTCCTGTTTAAATTTTTCCCTTATTTGGAAATATGTGAACCATCCCATTTCTTTGCCCTCATCTATCAACTGTTGCCTGGTTTTTAATTCATAGCTAGTTTCAGTTCGGATTAATAATTCTTTATATGTATACCACTTGTTTTCTCCTAGTTGTCGGATTTGGAAGGCCTCATTTGGGGATGTCCACATAGGTGTTTCTCTTTGAGTTTTATTTCTATATTTATTCCAGACTTTCAATAATGGTTTCCTTACACAATGGTCATTAAAATTTCTATCTATTTTAGCCTTGTCATACCTAATATACCCATGCATGCCAAATTTTAAATCATGTCCCTCCAGGTTTAAGACTTTATCATTGTCTAGTCTGCCCCACTCTCTGAGCCATACGAGGCAGTTTGCCTCAAAGTATAATTTAAAGTTGGGGAGACTTACTCCCCCTCTTTCCTTGGGCTCATGGAGTATTTTCATTTTTACCCTAGGTTTTTTTCCACTCCAAATAAATTTGGAGATATCTCTATTCCACATATCAAAAATGGAAGAGTTGTGTATTATCGGGAGTGTGGAGAAAAGAAAGTTTAACTTTGGTAAAACGCTCATTTTTATTGTGGCTATCTTGCCGAGAAATGATATATTTAATTTAGACCATCTTTCTAGGTCTTTTTTTATTTCTTTCCATTTTACTTGGTAGTTATTTTTAATCAGTTGCGAGTTTCTAGTTGTTAGAGAAATTCCCAGATATTTAATCTTATCCACTATCTTCAATTCTGTTTTGTTTTGTAAATCTAATTTATCTTTTTCCTTCACATTTTTAGTCATCATTTGGGTTTTTTCTTTGTTAATTTTAAACCCAGCCACTTTCCCAAAGCTTTCAATTTTTTCAATCCACTTTATCAAGGTGTCCTTAGGGTCTTCTACCACTAGGGCCAGATCATCCGCGTACGCTAGTACTTTGATGTTTTCATTTTTTATATTTAACCCCTTTAACTTTTTGTCTTGCCTAATGTCTTCTAGTAATATTTCTAAAATAAAAATGAACAGTAAGGGAGATAACGGGCACCCTTGGCGAACCCCTTTTTGAATTCTTATATTTTCCGTTTTCCTTTGGTTTATAATCACTTTCGCCTGTTGTTCTTTATATATGGCTCGTATAGCGTTAGTTATTTGGTATCCGACATCCAGTTCTCTTAATAAGACATCCAAAAAGTCCCAATTGGTCTTGTCGAATGCCTTTTCGGCGTCTATAAATACCCAGGCGATCTCCCTATCTATATTCTTATTATAGAACTCAATAGAGTCTATTATCAATCTTATGTTAGTCTTCAAATATCTGTTGGGCAGGAAGCCGTTTTGGTCTGCTTTAATCCAGTCCCCCAAAAATCTTTTAAACCTGTCTGCTAAGATACTTGTGAAGATTTTATAATCACTGTTTAGCAAAGATATAGGCCTATAGTTTGATGGGCTCTCTAGGTCTTTTCCTGGCTTTCCTATCACCGTAATATTAGATTCTTGCCAAGAGGCGGGTATTATCCCCTTAGTCATTACATTATTAAAAAGTTTTTCCATTATCTCTACCATCTGGTCACGGAATTCCTTATAATATTCTAACGGATATCCATCTGGTCCTGCGGCTTTACCCTGTTTTCCCTTCTGAATAGCCTTAATAATTTCTTCCTTAGATATTTCCTCATTTAGTATTTTTCTTTCTTTTTCACTTATCTTTTTCAATTTTCTGTCTCCAATAAATTTCTGAACATCTGAGATTTTTATGTCGTCTTTTTTATAAAGTTCAGAATAGAAAGCCTCAAAGGCTTTTCTTATCTCGGCCTCTGAAGTGTATTCTTTTTGTTCAATTTTTAGTTTGGATATTATATTCCTTTTCCTCCTTTCCTTTAACTGCCAGGCTAGAAGTCTTCCTGGTCTATTGGCTGATTCAAAGTATTTTTGGTTGAGGTATTTTAAATTTTTTTCTATTTTTTCCAGATCTAATATCTCCAATTGTTTATGAAGAAGGTCCAATTTATTTTTTATTATTTTATTTTTTGGGTCTTTCTTAAGTTCCTTTTCCTGTTCCTCAATTTTTCTATATATTTCCTCAACAGTTTTTTCAGATTTTCTTTTCCATATTGATTGCTGCTTCAAAAAGAACCCTCTCATATATGCCTTTCCGGCGTCCCAGATTACCTCTATCTTATCATTGTTCTTGCAATTGATCTGGAAGTATTCTTTTAGTAGGTTTTTGCTTTCCTCTATTAATTTTGGTTCCCTTAGAATCCTAGTTGGAAATTTCCAGTGGAATTCTGCTACTGTTTTCTTAAATTGTACTACCATGGGGCAGTGATCAGAGATCGTTCTTGGTAGTATTTTGTTTTCTTCAACCAAATAAGACATGTTACTAGGTATTAAGATATAATCTATTCTAGACCAGGATCTATGTCTATTTGAAAAATAAGTGTAATCTTTTTCTCTTGGATGGGTCTCTCTCCAAATATCTCTCAGATCAAACATATCCTTTAAATCAAAAAAAGATTTGGGTAGTCTCCCATTCCATTGGTTACCCTTCTTGTCCAATGTGGTCCTGTCAATCCCTGGATTTATAACTCCATTTAGATCTCCCAAAATAATAATATTGTCAAATTCCTTTTGGTATTCTAAGATTTTCTTTTCTAATTCTTTAAAATAATTGGTTTTTGCACTCTTGAGTGTCCACTGAAGTTTATTGATGGAGCCTGATTTCTGTCAAAGTGTACTGACACAATGTATTGTCGAAGGCTTTCATGGCTGGAGTCACTGGGTTCTTGTAGGTTTTTCGGCCTATACAGCTACAGTATGTTCTAGAAGCATTCCCTTTTGAAGTTTCGCCTGCATCTGTGGCAAGCCTCCTCAGAGGATGCTTGCCACAGATGCAGGTGAAACGTCAGGAGAGAATGCTTCTAGAACATGGCCGTATAGCCCGAAAATCCTACGAGAACCCTGTACTGACACAGTTTTCAAGTGTTTCCAGCAGGCATTGTGGTATTCTTTTGTAACCACTAAATTAACAATTAAGAGGCTTTTTCAGGGGTTTTTAGGACTTGAAACTTCCTGGCTAAAATAGAAATTTGATTTAATTAAGTCTCTATAAAAATATAGAATGAGTCATAGAATTTGAATATTTTTGTGTTATGGACCTACCATTCATGTTTCACTAAAAAAATAAAGTAGTTCCAACATTCCCACAGTTGCATCATATTGTTTCTTTAAAGCATACCAGTAATACGTTTTACTGTTTTACTTTGAGCATTTGAAGTTCTGCCAAAGATGTTCATTTAAAACAAAAGCAACATGAACAGAAAGAAGGCTCCCAAATGCCCCCGAGTGAAAGGTCCAGCCAAGTGCAGCAACTTGTAAATATTGCTGTTTCTAGTGAAGGCATTTATGAGTTATACAGGCATCATTGTACAATGAGAGACCAAGTGGATGTTGTTTTTTATGTAGCTACTGGATTTTTACAGACATGATTCAAAGCGGGAAAAATCAATGTTTGAGGAATATAACTACCAGCACAGTAAAGAACAATGGTTTCTATAACTGAAGAAAATGCAGAGATAATTTCATACATAGGTAGAATTACATTATATTGAATCTTTTTTCATGTAGTAAGACAATAAGTTCTCAGAGAACAAAGCGGTTGGCAAGAGGAGGTTTACAATCCATTCCTATGAGAGAAACCATTTGTCATTTATGCTGGGATTAGGCTGAGATCAGCAAGGTCCTAATCATAGAAGGAATTGTGTTGACAGGGTTGGTAGGGCTCCATAAAAAGTCTTTGGATGAAGTAAATAGAGTAGGGAGAAGCAAAAAGATTAAGGGGTACCACAGAATAGGTAACAGCTCAGGATACATCCATCGAAGGGACTGAAGGAGTAGAAAATGAAGAAAATGCTAAGGCTGCAGTGAAGACATTCTCAAGAGAGAAAATTAAGGACAGGGCAGTGAGCTGCCTGAAGGCTGGGTGCATTCTGTCAGTTTAGAAGCTAGACAGTGATAGATTAGGCAGTAGGCATGGTTTAGAACCCAAAAATAGGAAATCGGAAATCTAATGGGGGGGGGGGGTTCTTTTGATTAGTAAAAGAAAGACTTACAAAAAAATTTCCAAAAATTTCTAAAATGTAACTTAATTACTAGCGAAATTCATTAGTAGTTCGTATGCCAGCGCATGCTTTCATTCAGATGGTTTGGCCTACAACTCCCAGAAATCCTAACAGCTGGTAAATTGGCTGGGATTTCTGGGAGTTGTAGGCCAAAACTTGAATAAATCACACTGAATTCTAGATGGGACTCTCCAAATAGGAAGGAGGGAGGGAAGGATGGATGGAGGGAGGTGGGTATTCTATTCTTGGAAGCAGCAAAAAAGGAGGAGCCCCCCCTCTCCTCGCTGCCTCTCTCTCACCCTGATCCTGAGGGAGCGAGGGCCCAAGTTTGCCCAGGCTGAGAGGAAAAGGAAGAGGCCTGAGGCTGTGAGGAATGGTGGGAGTTGAAGTCCAAAACACCTACCTGGAGGGCTGAAGTTGGCCCCTGCGATGGGGAAGAGAAGGGAGGGGGGAGAAGCCAGCAGGAAAGAGGAGGGGGCAGAGAAGCATGTGAGAGAGTGCAGGGAGAGAGAGGAGGAGAAGTGTGTGTGTGTGAAGTTGGCCCCTGCGATGGGGCAAGACAGAGCAACGGGGAAGAGAAGGGAGGGGGGAGAAGCCAGCAGGAAAGAGGAGGGGGCAGAGAAGCATGTGAGAGAGTGCAGGGAGAGAGAGGAGGAGAAGCGTGTGTGTGTGTGTGTGTGAAGTTGGCCCCTGCGATGGGGCAAGACAGAGCAACGGGGAAGAGAAGGGAGGGGGGGAGAAGCCAGCAGGAAAGAGTAGGGGGCAGAGAAGCATGTGAGAGAGTGCAGGGAGAGAGAGGAGGAGAAGTGTGTGTGTGTGTGTGTGTGAAGTTGGCCCGTGCGGTGGGGCAAGACAGAGCAACGGGGAAGAGAAGGGAGGGGGGAGAAGCGTGGAGGACTACACTTTCCAGAATGCCTAGCAGCAGCGTCACTTCCAGTTCCCCATAGAAATGCAGGAAAAAGAAGAAGATGAATGAAGGCGGGAAGGAAATGAGGGGGAGAAGACAGGGAGAAGTGAGTAGTACAATAATTAAGAATTTATTACGATCATAACGCAAATTGTTGGCCTCAAGGACCGTAAAAGAAAGTCTACTTCCTGGTTAGCTGCCGTGATGCGTATAAACTAGAAAGTCCCATTACATACGAATCACTTACGATTTCTTTAAATTTTCATAACTTTTTTCTCCTGCCTATTAGGCAGCTAAAACGTTGTGGAACTGCCAGCTCCAGACTCATGAATGGCCCTGTGTGCATGTGTTATATAAAAAGAACAATTTCAACTTTTGCTGAATGTAAGCACAATGACAAGTAGTGATGCCAAGTCAAGAGGGCAGTGAGTGAGCAAGTGCCCAAATTCATTTGTTCTAACTAGCCAAATCTTCTATGAAAGACATTGTGGTAACATTTAAATTTTGTTCATATTCAAGCATTCTATTTATCAAATGTAAAAACAACAGCAATAGTGGCAACATCAGCAAAACAGCTCCTGAAGAGTAGCTAAACTTTGTTTAATGGTAATAAGAACATTCCAAAAGATCAAAATTATATGCTTATTGAGTTTAGTAGGGGTGGCTCCAGTAAATCTATATGAGGTCTTGCAGCCTCTTCATTTTATTTGCACCAATGACACTTGAATCCATTTGTATAGCTTTATTTGTCCAACAAGGTGTAACAAAAACAGAAGCCTTATTGTATAAGAAGCCCTCTCCCCCCCCCCCCCCGCCCTTTTTACAGCCATTCATTCAAGCCTCTCAGTCCAACAGATGTTGTATTTATTTATAGTTCAGGCACCTCAGATGAGCTAATTCATTATATGGCCTTGGAAACGAGGATGAATTGTGGAAATAACCTATAGATGTACTGAACCATAAAAGACAGCATTAAAATATTTGAGGTGTGGCCAGAAAGCAAATCTCCTCTCTGAACAAATTGTCTTGGATTATAAAGCATTCTCTCTCTCTCTCTCTCTCTCTCTCTCTCTCTCTCTCTGTGTGTGTGTGTGTGTGTGTGTAAGAAGGAGAGGGAGGGAGAGAAAGCTTGGCATTGCATAGCATGTTCCTACATCAAAACCGAATTATATATAAACATATGATAATGACAGCTATCTGTTCCACCACTTCCCTCTGTGTCGTTCAGCATAGAGTATAAAATTAGAATATTTAGCAATCATAAGAAATGTAGCAGCTATAGGTAGCATGTGGTGAAAAGCACCCCCTTGTTTCTGCGGCTTCCAGATTTTCCCTACTTTCACTCTTTCATTCTTGCTTTAAAAATGGCTAAAATAATGGATCAATTTGATGCTGGATATTTGGAGTTTTTCTAAGTGCCGCAGATAGCTGAGGGACGCCTGGCAAGCTTCACTAACCTCAGTTATCACAAATCAGGAATCAGGTACCAGGAATCTCACCAGGTTGAAGGCAAACAACATAGACTTTATTCAATTTGCACAAACGAGGCACTTGCACAGCACAGATGTTTGAAGCGTACAAGTGTAAAAGCATAAGCAGACTTTTATGCACAAGAATTCTCCCTCCCTTTCCCTTGATTGGCCAACATTGAGAAGCCACCTGGTATTCCCCTGGCCTCAGGAGATGGGTCTTAGCGAATGTGTGTCATGGTTGGAAGAGGTGGCAATGACATTGCCAGGGATCTCCTACCAGCTGGGCAGGGAGGCCCCAGGGCTTCCAATGGGTTGGTGGAGGTGTTCCTGGGGGTGGTGAGGTCCTTAGAGGTCAGACCAAGACCTATGTGTGTAGCAATGGAATGCTGGAGACAAAGAAAAGTCCAAAATATGGATGATGCAGAAACCGGATCCTGCCAGAGAAGACATTGGGGGTTGTTGCCTCAGACATCTTCCCATGCTGGGGAGACAAAGAAAGAGACCCAAAGATGTATATTTGCTGATGGAATTGTAATCAAGGTTTCATTATTCTCATCATTACTGAGTATAAGATGGAAAAGGTAAATAGCTTTATTTGTTTATATTTTATCCCCTCTGCTCATGCATGTTTCGTGGGTCTGAAACATGGGTCACCTATCGCCAACACCTATGACTCCTCGAATGCTTTAATCAGCGCTGTCTTTGCTCACTCCTAAATACACACTGGACTGACTATGTGATAATGTTGCTGTCCTTGAGCAAGCAAGGATCACCAGCATTGAGGCCATGCTACTGAGAACACAGTTGCAGTGGGCAGGGCACGTCTCTAGGATGGAGGACCACCGCCTCCCAAAGATACTACTCTACGGTGAAATCACCATGGGTCAGTGCAAGAGAGGCACCCCCAAAAAGAGATATAAGGACTCCCTGAAACAGCATCTCAGGCTCGGCCAGATTGATCACCAACAATCGTCCACCCTGGCCTCATATTGGGAGGCATGGAGATGCACTATCCATAATGCTGCGGCCTCTTTCGAGAAGACACGCCAAATGGGTCTCAAAAAGAAATGACAACACAGAAAGAGCCACAACTTGGAGACAACATCACCCAAGGAGACTTTCTGCTGTGCTTTCTGCAACCAGACTTGCCTATCTCGGATTGGCCTTTGTAGTCATCAATGCGCTTGTAAAAAGCGATGAGTTCTTCCTAAGAATCTTTGTTCGCGAAGTAATGCCAGGGATCCCCTTTGCTTGTGCACATACTCATGTATGAAAAAAGAATTTAAAAATAAAAGAAATAAAAAGAGATAGTAGGTGCTTGGAAATGGAAGTGTTCCAGATATATTGTAGCCATCCGGCTTGTCTTTTGGCTGAGAAGAAGCAAGAGAATAAGCTGAGCAATCTACATTGAGACTGTGGAGATTCGCTGGGGTGGACTGACTCAAACTGAACAGCTGAGTCTGGCATATGTGCCAGTGTGCTCAGAGACTATGGAGTGTGAGCTGCTGCTGGGCCATTGCAGGCTCGAGGGAGGTTGTGGGACAGAGGCCATTTCCCGTTCACCTGGCCTTCTGTCCTTGAGAAACTATCATTTCCATGGAGGTTGAAGTATGTCCCCTTTTTATTAGGGATGGGGTTGGGGGGTCTTTGATAACAAGTTTTGGAACCTTTCAGAATGGCATTTCTAGTCTGCAATGATGTAAAGCAGGAATCTACAACCTGTGATCTTCTAGGTGTTTGGGCCTCCAACTCTCAGAAGCTCTAGCCAGATCCTGGACTGAGCTCACCAGATTCCTTCACACAACGTACAGCTACTTCTGGCTCCATCCCCAAACTGTTATCAGCATTCTATGACAGAGCAGATTGACTTCTCCCTGCGTTAGGTCTAGTGGAGGAAAGCCCATCCACCTCAAAGTGGGTGTTTTGACCCACTTTGGAGTGGATTGGCTTCTCCCTGTTTTAGGTCTAGAAGAGGTAAGCCTATCCACTCCAAAGTGGGTCAAAACACCCACTTTGGGGTGGATGGGCTTTCCTCCACTAGACCTAATGCGGGGAGAAGCCAATCTGCTCCAAAGAGGGTCCAAACACTCACTTCGGAGCGGATTGGCTTCTCCCCACGTTAGGTCTAGCGGAGGAAAGCCAATCCACTCCAACGTGGGTCAAAACACCCACTTTGGGGTGGATGGGCTTTCCTCCGCTAGACCTAACGTGGGGAGAAGCCAATCCCCTGGGTTAGAAACTCTGTTCTCTCTTCCCACGTCAGTCCAACATGGGAAGGGAGAAAAGCGCTTCCAAGACGCGTTTAACAGAGCTCCTGGCCCAGGTCCCTGTCTTCCACGAGAGGGACCTGGGCCAGGAGCCCTGTTAAACCTGGGTTAGAAGTATTTTCTCCCTCAGTCTGACGCGGGAAGGGAGAAAAGTGCTTCCGAGTCCTTCCGGCTAAATGGTGGAAGAGCTTCGAAATAGGACATTTAGTTTAATTCTTCGAACACGGTAAATATATTAGCTTTTTTTCCGACACAACCCTTCAACTTAAGTTTGGATAGCAAACTGTCAGTGAAAACTAACACAGAGACCTTAAATTTTCACAAAGGGAATTTCACCAAAATGAGAAAAATAGTAAAGAACAAACTAAAAGGAACAGTAAAAAAATCAAATCCCTCCAAAATGCTTGGAAACTGTTTAAAAATACTTTAAAACAAGCCGAACTAAAATGCATTCCTAAAATAAGAAAGAGGCCGGGAAAGTCTAAGAGGACATTGGTATGGCTTACAAATGAAGTAAAAGATGTGATTGGAAAGAAGAAAAACTCATTTAAGAAATGGAAGGCTCTTCCTACTGAGGAGAACAGAAAGGAACACAAGCTCTGGCAAACTAAATGCAAAGCAACCGTCAGGAAAGCCAAGAGAGATTTTGAGGCACATATAGCTAAGAACATTAAAAAAATAACAAAAACTTCTTTAAGTACATCAGAAGCAGAAACCCAACTAGAAAAGCAGTTGGGCCACTTGAAAATAGTAAGAAAGGGACAATAAGTGAAGACAAGGAGATTGCTGAGCGGCTAAATGACTTCTTTGCCTCCGTTTTCACACAGGAGGACAGACAACATATGCCTGCAGCTGAGTCAGTTTTTTTCAGGGAGGAATTAAATGAATTAAACCAGATAGAGATAAACAAGGAAGATGTTCTCACATGCCTTACTAAACTAAATGTCAACAAATCACCAGGTCCAGATGGCATCCACCCCAGAGTTCTTAAGGAACTCAAGTGTGAAATTGCTGAAATTCTAGCCAAAATATATAACCTTTCTCTAAGATCAGGCACTGTACCCGAGGACTGGGGGGAGGCAAATGTAACTCCGATCTTCAAGAAAGGATCAGGGTGATCCAGGAAATTATAGGCCAGTTAGTCTAACCTCAGTTCCAGGCAAAGTGATGGAAACCATTATTAAAGAAAAATTACTAAGCACATAGAAGAACAGGCATTGCTGAAGGAAAATCAACATGGTTTCTGCAAAAGGCAAATCATGTCTTACTAACTTGATAGAATTCTTTTTTTTTTTAAAAAAAAGGTTTTATTGTTTAAAATAGACAATATACACCAAAACATACAGACAGGGTGCTTGCACTTCATGACCTTCGGGTAAGGGTAGAGGGGGGAGGGGTGGGGGGGTCAACATCAAGGGTTGCATACACGTCGTCTCATTCCTGCTAACAACACAATTACAAAAACAATATTACAACAAAACTACATAAACACATGGGATGTCTTCTCCCACGGCTTCGGATTGGTTTTGTTTCCTGAGCTCGCCAACATTAATATCTGTTATTTCCCTGAGAGGAAGGGTGGGGATTCTTTACATATAATATCCATCTTATACATTTTAAATCCAATATCCTCTCAATCCCTCCTTCCTCTTTTCTTGTACATAGGAGATAAAGGGTGTCCATGTTTCCTTGAAGGGCTCCGTAGCCCCTTGCCTCATTAGGTATGTCAGTTTTTCATTTTCAGCTACCTCTAGGAGCTTCTCTATAACCTCGTCCTTGTCTGGGCTCTCTTTTTCCCTCCAGTGTTTAGCCCAAATTATTCTAGCTGCCGTTGTGATATGAGTGAGTAGTCTTTCCGCTTGCTTGTTCATCTTTTGGGATCTACAATGTTTAACAAAAATAACTCTGGTTTATAATCAAATTTAATTTGTAAAATTTCTTCTGCTAAATCATGAACTTATATCCAAAACCCCTTGGCCTTATCGCAGGACCACCATTGGTGAAAGAATGTACCCTTGATTATATCACATTTCCAGCACTTGGGGTTGCCTGTTTTATATATTCTATTGATTTGGGCCGGGGTTATATACCACCTAAAGATAATTTTAAGTAGATTTTCCCTCAATGGGTATGCGGCAGTGAAGGTTAAATTTTTCCTCCAAATCCTTTCCCAACTCTCCCTTGCAATCTTGTGTCCCAGGTTTTTTTCCCATTTATCCATGTATTCTTTTATTGGGCTTTTTCATGCTTTTTTGTTAGTATAAGTTCGTATAGCTTAGATACCTTTTTCTCTCCACAAGAAGTATTATTCTCGCAGCCGTTGTTAGTCTATCCTCCCATCCTATCTCTTTGTCCTGTGCGTATTTTGCCTTTAATTGATTATATTGGAACCAATTTATTTTATCATTCCGCATTTCCTCATGGTCTTTTAGCACGTAGTTCCTACCTTCCTTCTTGAGAACTTCCTTGTATGTTGGCCAGATCTCCTTATCCGTTTTGTATATTGTAAAGGCTTCCACCGGGGAGGCCCACATTGGTCTTTTTCCGCATATCAGGTGTTTATATTTCGTCCATATTTTCATCAGTGGGGCTTTTATAATGTGATTCATGAAATTTTTGTCCTGTTTAATTTTATTGTAAAAGAGGTAGGCGTGCCAGCCGTACTTATTTTCCCATCCTTCAACTTTTAAAACTTGATTATCCTTTATCTCTAGCCATTCTTTTAGGTTCACTAAGCAGTTTGCGTCATAGTATGATGCCAAATCGGGTAGGCCAAATCCTCCATATTTTGGCAGTTCTTGCAGGTACTTTAATCTAATTCTGGGTTTTTTGCCGCACCATACAAATTTGGCCAGGTCTGATTGCCACCTTTTTATTAAGGTCTGATTTTTCAGAATGGGCAGCATCTGGAACAGGAAGTTTATTTTGGGGAAGATCTTCATCTTAACCATCGAAATCCTGCCCAATAAAGTCAGGTTTAGTTTTTGCCAGTTCTTCATCTCTTCTTTTACATTTTTCCAATTTTTCTCATAATTATTTTTTGTCAATTGGCAGTTTTTAGAAGTGATATTGATCCCCAAATATTTTATTTGTTTTGAGATCGGGATTTCATATTTATTTTCAAGTTCCTGCGCTTCTTTATTGTCCATATTTTTTATTAGGAGGGCCGATTTTTTTCTATTAATTCTGAGGCCTGCCACTTCTCCAAATTTTTCTATTTTTTTAAGCCAATTTCCCATATTAGCTTGTGGATCTATTATCACACATGCCAGATCGTCTGCGAAGGCCGATATCTTGTACTCCTGCTTCTTAATTGTCAGCCCTATCAGATCTTTATCCTCAATTATGTCTTTTAACAGCAGATCTAACACAAAATTGAATATAAGGGGGGAGAGTGGGCACCCCTGCCTGGTGCCCCTTTGAATCTGGAATTTTTGTGACCTCTTACCATTGACCACTACCTGTGCCTGTTGCGTTTTATATATTGCTTTGACTGCCCTCGAGAAATTATATCCTATGTCGATCTCTGAGAGAAGGCAATCTATAATTTTCCAGTTAACCTGGTTGAACGCCTTTTCGGCGTCCAAGAAGGCTATTGCTGTCTTGACATTAATGTTTTTGTCCAGGTATTCTATAATATCTAATATGTTTCGGATGTTCTTTTTCATAAATCTCCTGGGGAGAAATCCTGTTTGGGCTTCTGTTATCCAATTACTGAGAAATCCTTTAAATCTATTTGCTAGGATATTAGCGTATATTTTGTAATCCAGATTTAACAGTGCTATTGGTCTGTAATTCTGTACCAGATTTGGGTCTCTCCCCTCCTTATGTATTACTATAATTTCCGCTTCTTTCCAACTGTCTGGAATTGTCCCTTTCTTTATGATATTATTCATTAATCTTTTTAAGTGAGGTATTAACTCATCTTTCATCTTTTTATAGTAGGAGTCTGTGAACCCGTCCGGTCCAGGGGATTTTCCAGGTTTTAAATTATCTATGGCCATCTGAATTTCCTTATCTGTTATCTCCTGGTTTAATCTTTCCCTTTCAGCTTCGGTTATCTTTGCCAGCTTTTTTTTTTACTAATGTAGTCCTGGATTTTTACCCTGTCTATCTTATCCTCCTTATATAGGTCTTGATAGAATCTTACAAATTCGTTTGTTATCTCCTCTTCCTTTGTATATAACTTATCCTCCCTTTTGATCTTTAGTATCGTATTTCTCTGTTGTTTTTTCTTACATTGATTTGCAAGCCATTTACCTACTTTATTTGCCCCTTCAAAATTTCTCTGTTTCAAAAATTTCAACTGCTTTTCAGTTTCCTTTGTTGTTAACATTCTAATCTGGTTCTGAATCAATTTTATTTTACCCTCTATCTTGCTCGCTCTAGGATTTTTCTTTAGTTTTTTTTGGCTAGCGTTAGTTTTTTTTGTAGGCTATCCATTTCCAATGTCCATTGTTTTTTCTTACGGCTGGCCTGCTCTATGAAGTTTCCCCTCATTACAGCCTTGCTGGCTTCCCATAGGGTGAAGATGTCTGTTTCATCCTGGTCATTTATTAGGAAGTAATCCTTAATTAATATTTTAATTTTTTGTACGTCGGTTTCTGCCTTTAAAAGTGTGTCACTTAGTCTCCACTTATATTGTCTCTGTCCCCATCTCAAAGTTATTCCCACTGGTGCATGGTCTGAGTAGAGTCTATCAAAGATTTTTGTTTTTATCGTAAAGTTGGCTAAGTGTTTTGTCACTAAGATCATATCTATTCGTGTCCAGTTTTTTCTTCTTGCCGAATAGAATGTATAATCCAATTCTTGTTCATTATGTTCCCTCCATATGTCCTTTAATTCATTCTCCTTTAACATGTTGAAGAAGGAGTTTGGTAGCTTGTTTTTACAATTCCGTATTTTTGGGTTTTGTATCTTCTTATCTAGTTTTGGATTGCATATCCCATTAAAGTCCCCCATAATCACACATTCCTCCCAGTCGGCCGAGTTAAATTTTTCATTCAGTTTTTCAAAGAATCTGACCTTCGAGTTATTGGGTGCATATATGGATACAAACAATATTTTTTTGCCATTTACACTTCCTTTTGCTGCCACCATTCTTCCCTCCCCATCTTTAAATTGTAGCTCTGGTTTTAGACTTTCATTTATATACAAGGCTACACCCCTGTGTTTTTTTTCCGTAGCTGACATAAATAATATACCCATTCTCTTCCTCTCTAATAAGTCTCTCCTTGACTCCTTCACGTGGGTTTCTTGCAATGCATAAACTTGCGCCTTTTGTTTTTGTAAATAATGAAAAACTTGTTTTCTTTTCTCCGGGATATTAAGCCCGTTAATATTAACTGAAAAACAATTTACCTCCATTATTTCTAGTCTTCTCTCCCCTCCTCTAGAAATTGTCCTTCTTCCTCTGATTCCGTTTGGAGTTCTGAGCCTTGATCTAGGTCTGAGTTGTTTGTTTCTTCTTCTTCCTGCTCTCTATTTTCACTCCTCATGTCGTTTGGTAGGCCGGTACTAAATCCTCTCTGTCTTTCATTTCGGTCTCTTTTAACTTCCGTTCTTTGTTCTTTTGGAGTGGGGCTGAGATTCCCCTTGTTCTTTTCGTATCTTCCTTTCTTTTCTAGGTTGTTTGCATCATCTAGTATATGGCTCCACTTGTTGTAAAATTCATTACCTGCCTCTTCTGTGTCGATCCAGTATTTAACTGCTCTAAACGTGAACTGGAGGCCTTCGAATTTATTCCATTTGAACCTTATCTCATTGTCCTTTAATACATCCGTCAGGAAGTAATACTTCTTCCTGTTGTCTAATACCGCTGTCGGTATTTCTCTCATGATCTTAATTGACTTCCCATTGTGGACATATGGGGCTGCGAAATGGTTTTTTATGATTTTTTCCTTCATCTTGCAGGAGCTATACTGTACAATAATGTCTCTCTCTGACTTATTCTTTCTTGAGTATACTGTACTTATCCGATACGCTTTTTCAATTAGTTCTTCCACCAGTTCTTCTTCCTTCTGTATCAGATGAGCTGACATTTTAGTAATTAATTTCATAGTATCCTCGGCACTTTCCCTCTCCATCTCTGGCATACCTCTTACTCTCAGAACAAAGTCCTTTTGAAAGTTCTCTAATTGGGTGGTCTTTTTTATAAGTTCCATTTGGATTATTTGGATCTCATTAGTCTTCTTTTGTTCCACTTGGATTTTTGTTTTTGTCTCCTCCTCTTGTCTTTGTATAGTTTCCACCTTCTCGTATAGTCCCGCCATCTCTTTTCTTATAGTTGTAACATCTTTCTTCATTTCTTTTCTTAGCTCCTGGATCCCCTCTTTGATTTGTTTCCTCTCTTCTATCCCTTTTCCAACCATTTCGCTCACCTTTTTCATTTCAAAAAGCATTTCCCTCTTCATCTCTGAAATCATCTCTTTAACTTGATCCCTCATACTAAGTTCTTCTTGGTATGATTCTCTTCTTGGTATTAAAATCTTTGCCTCTCTATCATTTTTCCTTCTAGTTCCCATCCTTTCCATTCTTGTAGATTTATTCTCCTTTCTCCCTTTAATTACTTTTTGCTTTACCTAGTGTGGGTTCTCTACCTTCCTCAACCAGCCTCAGTCAGATTGCCTGTCTGTGATTTTCTGTCTTTGGGGCTCCAAGGTCCTCTCCTTTTCACTAGCCCTTTAAACTTCCTGATGTTGGTTCACCCTTCCTCCTCTCCTCCGTTTCGCAGCCTCTGTGCACCTTGGTAAGGAGTTTTGCGGGATTGTATTGGCTTTACGTAGTTTGCGTATCTTTCCGTCGTTTCCCCCGTCGTCTGCGCCGCCGTTTCTCGCGTCTTCCACTTCAACTTGCCCGCAATCACCCGCTTACGCATCAATTTGGGTGTTCTATAATTTAGTTTCTCTATGTTCTGCTTCTCCCGGAAGTGTCCTACTCACCCAAATTTGGGTTTTCTGGAGTTTATTTTCTCTATGGTCTACTCCTCCCGGAAGTGTTCTACTCGCGGTTTCGTCCCTCCCGGATGTCTCCTGGATGTCTCCTGGATCTCCGTCCGAGTCTCCGCACCTTGCGAGTAAGGGCTTTAATTTCTTTCTTCCTTCGTCTCCTGGTAGGTTGCTCTTTGTATATTTTTTTGAGTTATTTGGGGCCCGAGCCTCTTCTTTATCTCTATTTAGTATTTTTTGTTTCTCCTTTATCTCCTTTCCAGTTTCTTTCTCGTACCTTTTAAGGTTGGGCTCTGTGTTTTCTTTGTTCACCCCTTGGCGTCTTCTATCCATCGCTCGTGGTCCAGAGGGTACTTTGTTTTATATTTACTTTCACTCTTTCCCTCTCCTTAGTTTCCCCTCGGTCTTTCTGGCGTTCCTGGGACGTGGGGTGTTATGGCTCCTCTCCTGTGCGGATGCGGAGACCGCTCTCAGCTGCCGGCCCTAGGCCCCGGGTGTCCGAGGAGGGGTTTTCTCCGCTCAAATGCAGGCAGAGTCTGCCCCTCCTTGGTGAGACAGCCCCCGGACTTGGGCACCCTCCCCTTCTCCAGAGGGTGTCGGGTTTTGGTTGTATAACCCGGCTTTCTGCAGTTGAGTTTGAGCTCAGTGACGGAGCTCACCTTTTAGGCTACCACCTCCATCTTGTCCCAGGCCGGAATTCTTTGAGGGTGTAAATAAACACATAGATAAAGGGGACCCAGTCGATATTGTTTACCTTGACTTTCAAAAGGCTTTTGACAAAGTCCCTCACCAAAGGCTCCTAAATAAGCTCTTCAGCCATGGAATCAGGGGACAGGTCTTGTCCTGGATTGGAACCTGGCTAAACTGTAGGAAACAAAGGGTGGTAATAAATGGACACTTCTCTGGATGGAAAGAGGTGAGAAGTGGCGTACCCCAAGGTTCAGTTTTAGGACCGTTACTTTTTAATTTATTCATAAATGATCTGGATGTAGAAGTAAATTGTGAGGTAGCAAAGTTTGCAGATGACACTAAACTATTCAGGGTAGTTAAAAATGAAACTGACTGTAAAGAGCTCCAGAAAGATCTCTTGAAATTGAGTGAATGGGTAACAAAGTGGCAAATGCCTTTTAACCTAAACAAGTGTAAAGTCATGCACATCGGGGCAAAGAACTCCAAATACACTTATCAACTGATGGGATCAAAGCTTTCTGAGACAAACCAGGAAAGGGATCTTGGGGTTTTGGTGGACAGCTCAATGAAGATGTCAACCCAGTGCGCTGCAGCAGTGAAAAAGCAAATTCTATGCTTGGCATGATCAGGAAGGGAATCGAAAATAGGTCGGCAAATGTTGTATTGCCTCTCTACAAATCTATGGTGAGGCCACATCTGGAGTACTGTGTACAATTCTGGTCACCGCACCTCAAGAAGGATATAACGGAACTGGAAAAGGTACAAAGAAGGGCAACAAAAATGATCCAAGGGTTGGAGCAGCTCCCTTATGAAATCAGGTTGCAACGCCTTTGTCTTTTCAGCCTTGAAAGACGGCGTTTAAGAGGTGACTTGATCAAAGTGTATAAAATCATGCATGGGATAGAAAAGGTGAATAAAGAAAAAATATTTTCTCTGTCACACAACACTAGGACTAGGGGGCACTCCTAAAGCTCCAAGGTAGGAAAGTTAGGACTAATAAAGGGAAATATTTCTTCACCCAGAGGGTCATTGGGTTATGGAACTCACTTCCAGAAGAGGTTGTGACAGCTGTCAGCCTGGACAGCTTCAAGGCAGGATTAGACAGATTCATGGATACCAAGGGAATCAGTAGTTACTGAAATGGACATCCAAGTGCCACCTCTGTGTTGATGGAGGCAGGCAGGATTTTCCCCGGGTACTGGTTGTGGGGGGTCGGAAGCAGGTGAGGGTTTTGCCCTCCTTTCTGCTAGAGATCCCTGTGTACAACTGGTGGGCCACTGTGTGACACAGAATGCTGGACTAGATGGGCTGAGGCCCTATTCAGCATGGCTCTTCTTATGTTCTTATGTTCTTATGAATTATGTTAGATTCTGACAAACCTACCTAGCCCTAATGCCTAGTATTTTTAACTCCCTGTGTGATTTGATATCAGGTGCTCTTTTGCTGAATGCTAGTGGAAAATGTTTCCAGCATATTAAATATATCATAGCTTGAAAACATAAATAATTCTCAGCTGTAGCTACTGAGAAGAAAGATTGGTTATAATATCTTGAGAGAGAATGGTAAACAACAACATTTCGAAGAACCTTGAATTGTTACTGTTGCCATCTTCCTCATTGATGGCAGCAAAAGCTTATGCTATTCCAGTTACATGAACAATGTTATTTGGAGAAGGGGAGCAGAATCCATTTTTCACATCAGGATATTCTCTTTGTACATCTTGTAAGATTTTAAAATGTTCCATCCTCCAAGAACAAAACAATTAATATAAGCCATCTTGTTTTCTGTTCTCTTGTTTATGGAAACAACAAAAGAAGCCTTCATGCAAAAAAAATTGTAGTGTTCTCCTATGGAGAGACAGTGTAGAAAAAGCTCTTACAGAATATTTGTGTAAGTATACAACATATATTTTCTGCGAAGAGAGCACCTTGGAGAGGAAGATAGAATAATGAGCTCAATATTATTTTTCTGTTACATAAATACAGATTCTTACATCAAACTGGGCACCATCTTGTGCTAATGTGAGCAGCAGCCTGCCAGTTCCTTTGGCATCCACTATTAAATTGGCACAGAACTTTGTATAATGACTTAAAATGTGTGTTCATTCACCATGGTACCCCTGGCTGCAGACATTCCTGTTGTTTCAGAAATGATCTCCTGGTTTTGTTATTTCTTTACTGAGGATGATCCCAAAGCAGTAAGTTGGCAATTAGGCAGTTTATTATTTGTGTTTGTGTGCGTGTGTGTGTCAAATATAGGCTTTCAGAATCACTCTGTGCTATGGCTTGTTGCCAACGTTGCCTATAATGTTAAAGTTAGAAATCTAGGTGTGCCTGTAGTCATCAATTGCACATTTGCATGTTTACAGACATCCTGTTTGTTTTCTTCATCACATCTTGCATTGTTCTAACCTGCAGCCGTCGTCCTCTTCCCCCTCTCACTTCCATTAGACCATGCTCGATTGTATACAAGAAACAGGTAACTAAATCTATTTTGTCTTGTTTACAAAAAAAAGTTTCTGAGTAAGGTGTTATCTGTACGCAGATGACGTCCAAACCTGTCGCTCCTTTCCACCTGTTACTAAGGAGGCTGTCCAAACTTTGAACCAGTGCTTGGCTGCTGTGTCTGACTGGGTGAGGTCTAGCAAATTGAAACTACATCCTGACAAGACAGAGGTCCTCCTGGTCAGTTGAAAGGCTGAACCATAGGGTTACAGCCGGTGTTGGATGGGGTTACACTCCCCCTGAAGACACAGGTTTGCAGCTTGGGAGTGATCCTGGATTCATCGCTGAGCCTGGAACCCCAGGTTTCGGCGGTGGCCAGGAGAGCTTTTGCACAATTAAAACTTGTGCGCCAGCTGCACCTGTACCTTGGGAAGTCTGATCTGGCAACGGTCATCCACGCTCTAGTCACATCCCAAATAGATTGCTACAATGCACTCTACATGGGGCTGCCTTTGAAGACAGTTTGGAAATTACAGCTAGTCCAATGGGTGGCAGCCAGATTTCTAACAGGAGCTACATACAGGGAGCATACCATCTGTAGCACCCATGGGTCCGCCCGGGCCACGGGGGGAGGGGTAATGCACCGGGGGTCCCGTTGGCATTGGGACCCGCACTGGCTGAAAGGGACTCGGAGGATGAGTTGGAAGGCCCAGAGCAAGATTGGTCAGCCGTGCCTTTGCCCAGTCCACCGCCAGAGAGTTTAGCCTGGGATTTCGAATGGGAGCATTCTCCCGGGGAAGGAGCGGACCAGGTGGAGATGGGAGGCAGTGAAGCAGATAGCGGAGATAGTTATGAATTCCCAAATGGCCGAGGTTCCCAGGAGCTGGCCGAACAGCAGATGGAGGCCAGCGGCTGGGAAAGTTCGGGGGAGGCTTCTTCTCAGGAAGATAGCGATACTAGGCTGGAAGAACGGGGCCGTTCTCATAACAGGCGCAGGGACATAGAGGAGGGCAGGAGGAGCTGGCATCTGTCCCTAGACCGTCACCGTTCGGAAAGTAGAGACTGGAGGCGCCGGGCCCTAGATCGTCGGGGGTCCCGGCCGAGGATTAAGTACGGCCCCGTGGGAACTGATCCTCAGTTCCTCCGGCCACGTCTATACTGAATAGGCGCGAAGCGGAGTGGGACCACAAGTTAACAGTGGTCATCAAGTCTTGCCTTGCCTTTGCCTTGTTTCCTGAGCCGCAGTGATTTGCGGTGCCTTGCCCTGGTTCCTGATTCGCATGGGATTGCGAAACCTTGTCCTGTTTCCTGATCCGCATTGGTTTGCGGAGCCTTGCCTCGCTTCAAGCTATTTGCTAATACTTTGGACTATTGACTTTATACTTTGAACACTTGCATTTATTGGACTATATACCTTTTGGATTGTTTTTATACTCAATAAAGTAGTTAGCCTTTGCTACGTCTCCGTGTGTGTGTTAAAGGGGCAGTTCTAAGTCGGCGATTGTGACAGTTGGCCGGAGAACTCCTCGAACCCCTTTCGCACCACGGGACGTACCAGGAACCGCAGGCAGCGCACCCAGGCTCCCATCGTCCCCACTGTTGCCATGGCTAATCTGACCGATGCCCAGGTGCAAGAGATGCAACGAGAATTGGGTGAGCTGCGAACCCGGGCCGGACGGCACCGGGTGAGCCCACCCGGCCGCTTCAATGGCAATCCGCCCAGGTGGAAGTTTTTGTTTGCCAAGTGGAACTTTATTTGGAGCAACGCCCACCGAGTTCGCCAACGATCGAGCCAAGGTGGTTTTTGTTTTCAATCTGCTGGACGGGTCTGCGGCAACGTGGGCCACCGCATTGATCCGGGCGCAGTCCCCCCATACCAACACGCTGCAGGCTTTCCTGGATGCGATCAGGGAAACATGGGGGGCCCCGGTGAATGAGGAACTGGCTGAGAGGGATCTGGCCCGGCTGACGTGTAAGGATATCTCCTGTCCCAGTACATCTCCCGTTTTCGAGTTCTGGCTTCCCAGACGCAGTGGGGTCTGCCGTCGTTGCGGTATCACTACATTGCGGGACTGCCGCCGGAACTGCAACAGGAGATGATAAAACATCCGCGCCCGCGGATCTGGAGGCTGCCATCACCTTGAGCCTTCGGATGGAAGCGGACTGCAGACCAGGAGGCGGTGGGACAAGGGCGTGTTGGAGAAACCAGTGGCGCGGAAGGAAGGGGCTGGACAGTTTCAACCCCGGCAATTGCCCGTGCCGGCAGGCCCGATGACCCGGAGCCCATGCAGTTGGGTACAGTTCGGCCAAAGGTAGACCAAGCGGAGAAGGCACGGCGTCAGCGCCTCAACTTGTGCTGGTACTGCGGGGGGGCTGGACATTTTTCTAAGGAGTGCCCCCAGAAACCGCGCGGCAAGACCCCCCGAGCCTCTGCCGCCCTCGGAGGGGCCCACAGGCCGAAGAAGCCATCCAGGCGACGGGGAAGGGACCGGCCGGGTGTAAGAGGGTTCGCCACTCGGCCGCCGCCGCTAACCTCCCCCTGAACCCAAGACTGGACAATTGTTCCTTGTAATGGTCAGTTTGTGCTCGCCCGAGAAGGGGCCGATGATGGTCCACGCCATGATAGACTCCGGGGCCACCAACAACTTCATCGATGCGGACTATGCCAAGTCTGCCGGATTAAATTTTCTTGATCTCCAAGAGCCCAAGGGCGTCCAAACCATTGATGGGAGAGTCCTGAAAACAGGGGCTGTAACTCAGTATACGGCTCTACCAGGATGTGGACTAGCGCCCATAAAGAGGACATGTCTTTCCTTGTGACCAAGCTCCCGGATTTCCCCATTGTCCTGGGCATTGTGTGGCTCGCGCCTCCACGACCCCCAGATCTCCTGGGCTAAGAGGCAGCTAATTTTTTCCTCGGACCATTGCCAGGGCCACTGCATGACGGCCCGGCGTGCCTGGCCCAAGAAGTGGAGAATGTGGCCACCCTGCCCAAGAAGTATGCCGGATTTTGGGATGTCTTCAGCGAAAAGGAGGCGGAACGCTTGCCTCCGCACCGGCCCTATGACTGTGCCATTGAACTGCAACCGGGGGCCCCGATCCCGCGGGGAAGACTCTACCCTCTCTCGGAACCAGAGCAACAGGCTCTCCGAGATTTCCTGGATGAGAACCTGCGGAGGGGGTTCATTCGCCCTCCCAATCCCGGCTGGGGCCCGATCCTTTCGGTCAAGAAGAAATCGGGTGAGTAGCGGCTGAGCAATGACTACAGGGAACTCAACAAGATCACGATCTGGAATCGCTATCCCCTGCCCTTGATCCCCGAGCTCTTGGAGCGGATGCGGGGAGCTAAGGTGTTCACTAAACTGGACCTGAGGGGGGCGTACAACCTTGTCCGGATTCGCCAGGGTGACGAATGGAAGACGGCCTTCCAGACCAAGTGGGGCAGTTTTGAATACCTGGTGATGGGATTCGGTTTGTGCAACGCCCCTGCCTGTTTCCAACATTTCATGAATGACATTTTCCGAGACCTGTTGGACCGCTACCTGGCGGTCTACCTAGATGACCTGCTGATTTTTCTCTCTCGGATCAGGCGACCCATGATCGCCATGTCAAGGAGGTGCTCCAGAGGCTGCGGGCCCACGGGCTCTATGCTAAGCTGGAGAAATGTGCTTCGACTTGCGTGAGGTGGACTTTCTGGGTTACCGATCTCACCTACGGGCATTGCCATGGATGACACCAAGGTTCAAGCCGTGGTTGACTGGGCACCCCTGCTAGCAAAAAAAGACATTCAAAGATTCCTGGGCTTTGCCAACTACTACAGAAAGTTCATTCCTGACTTTGCCAAGTGGGCTGATCCGATCACCCAGTGTTTGCGGGGAAAGGTGCCGTTCCGTGGACTCGGCGGCCGATGTGGGGTTTCGCAAATTGAAGCAGCTGTTCACCACCCAGCCGCTTTGCAGCACTCCCAACCCCCGCACCCCTTTCATCGCCCAGGCCGATGCTTCGGATGTGGCGGTGGGAGCGATCCTGCTACAGCCGCAGGGGACGGACTTGTTGCCCCTGTGCCTACTATTCCCGGCAGCTGACGGCTCCGGAAAAGAACTACACCATTTGGGAGAAGGAACTTTTGGCCATCAAGGTGGCTTTCGAGGTCTGGAGACACCTGCTTGAAGGGGCCAAGTTCCCGGTGGAGGTTCACACCGACCACCGGAACTTGGAGCATCTGAAGTCCCAGCGCAAATTGAACCAGAGGCAACAGAGATGGTCCCTGTTCTTTGAGCGATTCAATTTCCGCATTCACTATGTGACCCCCAAGCAGACCAAGCAAGCTGATGCGCTGTCCCGAAAGCCGGAGTATGTTCGTGAGGGCGACGGGCCGTCCGAGGCCCCGGTTGCTTAAAGCGGAGAACTTTGCGGCGGCTCGGGCGCTCCCCGGCCAACCTCCGGTGGCTCCGCCAGCCCCCTGGCGACAAGAGACCCTTGAGTGTGCGGGTCCAGGCTCGCCAGCGGACCGACCCCTGGGTGCAGGAGCAACTGACCAAGGGGCCTCCAGCTCCTTTCCAGGTAAAGAATGGGGTACTTTACCACCGGGACTCTGTCTATGTTTCCCCTGGGCCCGAGCGGGAGGACATTCTCAAGCTGTGCCACGATAGCCGGCCGCCGGCCATTTTGGGCTTTTCAAGACTCTCCAACTGGTCCTACGGGACTTTTGGTGGCTTAAAGTGCGAAGGGATGTGGAGGACTATGTGGGATCCTGCCCTGTGTGTCATCGGGCTAAGAATCAGGGGGGCAAGCTGGTTTGCTCCAGCCGCTTCCGACCCCCTCTGCCCCTTGGAAGATGATTTCGGCCGATTTCATCACTGACCTCCCCAAGTCCAAGGGCTTCACCACGATACTGGTCGTGGTGGACTGTTTCACCAAGATGGGTCACTTCATCCCCTGTGTGGGGTGCCTACTGCCAAAGAGACTGCTGATATGTTTGTGCAACATGTGTTTCGCTGCATGGACTTCCACAGAGCCTGGTGACTGACCGGGCACCCAATTCACTTCCCAGTTCTGGAAGGCCGTCCAGAAGCTGCTGGGGATTGATGTGCGGATGTCCACGGCTCATCACCCGCAGACCGATGGCCAGACCGAAAGGGTCAATGCCACCTTGGAGCAGTATCTGCGCTGCTATGTCAACTATCAGCAAACCAATTGGGCGTCCCTCTTGTCCTTGGCAGAGTTTGCTTACAACAATGCGACGCAGGAATCCATCAAAGAGACTCCTTTCTTTTGCCAACTACGGACACCACCCTCGGTTCTACCCGCCGGTGGACCCGTCCGTGGATGGTTCCGAGGCTAAGGATTGGCTTCGAGAGCTCACTGCACTCCAAGACTTGCTACGTACTCAATTGGACCAGGCGAAAGCTGACTACAAGCGGATGGCTGATCGGCGGCGCCAGGAGGGCCCTGACATCCTTGTGGGGGATAAAGTTTGGCTGTCCACCAAGAATTTGCCCACGCAGCGACCCACCCGCAAGCTGGACGCGAGATTTTTGGGTCCCTACTAGGATTTGGAGAAGGTGGGGCCTGTTTCCTTCAAACTACCACTCCCAGCGGACATGAAACTCCACCCGTGTTTCATCGCTCGCTGTCCGCCCGGCGAAGGGGTGCGGCCTGACGTGACGCAGCCGCCTCCCCCCCTGTGATGCGGGAGGGCGGGGAGGAGGTCGAGGTGCAGGACATCTTGGATGCCCGCCCGCTAAAGGAAGTTGGAGTACTTCATTGACTGGAAGGGTTTGGCCCGAAGAACGTGCTTGGGTCAAGGCTCGAGATGTCCACGCCCGGAGTTGGTGGCTCGCTTCCACCGCAACTACCCTGACAAGCCAAAGCCCCGGGGGCGGCCCGGGGGGGGCCCCTAAGGGGGGGGATAGTGTCGCACCCATGGGTCCGCCCCGGCCACGGGGAGGGGTAATGCACCGGGGTCCCGTTGGCATTGGGACCCGCACTGGCTGAAAGGACTCGGAGGATGAGTTGGAAGGCCCCGAGCAAGATTGGTCAGCCGTGCCTTGCCCAGTCCACCGCCAGAGAGTTTAGCCTGGGATTTCGAATGGGAGCATTCTCCCGGGAAGGAGCGGACCAGGTGGAGATGGGAGGCAGTGAAGCAGATAGCGGAGATAGTTATGAATTCCCAAATGGCCGAGGTTCCCAGGAGCTGGCCGAGCAGCAGATGGAGGCTAGCGGATGGGAACTTCGGGGGAGGCTTCTTCTCAGGAAGATAGCGATACTAGGCTGGAAGAACGGGGCCGTTCTCATAACAGGCGCAGGGACATAGAGGAGGGCAGGAGGAGCTGGCATCTGTCCCTAGACCGTCACCGTTCGGAAAGTAGAGACTGGAGGCGCCGGGCCCTAGATCGTCGGGGGTCCCAGCCGAGGGATTAAGTACGGCCCCGTGGGAACTGATCCTCAGTTCTCCGGCCACGTCTATACTGAATAGGCGCGAAGCGGAGTGGGACCACAAGTTAACAGTGGTCATCAAGTCTTGCCTTGCCTTTGCCTTGTTTCCTGAGCCGCAGTGATTTGCGGTGCCTTGCCCTGGTTCCTGATTCGCATGGGATTGCGAAACCTTGTCCTGTTTCCTGATCCGCATTGGTTTGCGGAGCCTTGCCTCGCTTCAAGCTATTTGCTAATACTTTGGACTATTGACTTTATACTTTGAACACTTGCATTTATTGGACTATATACCTTTTGGATTGTTTTTATACTCAATAAAGTAGTTAGCCTTTGCTACGTCTCCGTGTGTGTGTTAAAGGGGCAGTTCTAAGTCGGCGATTGTGACACCATCCCCTTGTTGTGTCAGCTCCACTGGCTGCCTGTCCACTTTCGAGCTCAATTCAAAGTGCTGGTTTTGACCTATAAAGCTCTATATGGTTCTGGCCCAGCTTACTTGTCTGAATGCATCTGCCTCTACATCCCACCTCGCTCCTTAAGATCATCCGGGGAGGACCTGCTCTCACTTCCGCCAGCATCTCAAATGCGGCTGGAGGGGACGAGAGACAGGGACTTCTCAAATGTGGCTCTGTGCCTGTGGAATGTGCTGCCAAGCGAGATACGATTGACTCCATCCCTCCTAGCATTTATGAAAAAGGAAAATCTTGGTTGTGGGACCAGTCCTTTGCACAATGACATAGCAGCACTTTAACTGGAATGGACTGGCTTGGTGACAGTAATGAGGACATGGTTTTACTGTTTTAGTAATTGATATGGGATTGAACATTGTTTTATTTGTTACTTTAATTGTTTGTTGGATTTTGTTTAATTAATGCTTTTATCTCAATTTTGTATGTTTTTATGGCGATTTATGTATTAGGCATCAAATTACTGCCTCTGTTAGTCGTTTGAGTCCCCGTCCTGCCACCCCAGAGGGGGGGTTCGAAGGGCGGGGTAGAAATACTGTAAAATAAATAATAGGCAAAAAGATCCATCCAGAAGCCAATTAGAACTACATTGCTGTAACTGTGATGGGACAGATCTTTTCTCAGAGACTGTAGCCAGTGATACCTCCCCAAATACCTGATCTCCAATACAAAGCCAATATGGCTCCATCTATTATAGCAACATACCCACAAAGTACAGTTGTAATGAAGCCATCTTCTTTTTAAGGAATGAGTACTAGTAATGAAATGCAATTAAAAAGCTTTGAATATTATAGATGCCAGCTGTACTAATCATAGGATATTTTCTGCTTCTTTCTCTGTTACTTTTTATAGGAACACAGAAGGGAAAAATCAGGTTGCTAATTTATGGCCTGAACACAGTACTACAAGTTCCAAAGTATGTGATGGATGTGTTCAAAGCACAGCAGTAAATATCTTATTTATTCTTGACATACACTGTAATATGCTTGGTATGTTTGCTATAGATAAAAAAGGACTAGTAATAGCTTTCACCACAGAAAAGTGCAAAATTGTGTATATGAGTAAAATCATGATGATCTATGATTTAATCTTCCACTACAGAACCATAAAATAGCCAGAGATAACAATATAAAATCGAGAAGATAATAACAATGCTAGCAGTTATATAATTT